>OZ018410.1:20632912-21832912 GCA_963969595.1 Neckera pumila | reverse complement strand
TTCTTTAATATGATCTTTATTCCTTCAACAAAGATGTTTATTCCTTCGAGGACAAGGAAAAAATGAGTGGATTTAGAAATGGGAGTTGTTTGTTTATAACTAATGCACAATGGCTTAAAACACTAGAAAAAACCCGTGTCTTTTCAGACAAGCGATTTTTGACATGAGCGTGTCCCCGGCGGTGTCTTGTCGTGTCAGCGTAGATGTCACTTTTTTGCATCATGGCTGGCACGCAAAAAAACATCAAAAATCTGAGATAACATGGCCTATTGTTTTTATGTCATGCTTCAGACATCAGGAGGGACATGGGTCCAGAGGCTCTTGAAATTCAGCCATGTGGTTGCCACGTTAGCGCCATGTCAGCGATGGAGGCCACATGTGCATTTTTTCATCTGGTTTGTTGGTGACATGGCAGATGATGTGGAGCATGACGTGTCCCCAAGAAAAGTGACGTGGCATCCACTAAGGCTGACGTGGCAGGCCTAGTCAACATAGTTTTACGTTGTCTAGATGCTTTTTGAGACATTTTTTTGAACATCAAATTAGACGTCCAAATGTTTTTCGAGACGTCAACTTAGACATCCGGACGTTTTTTGCGATGTTGACTTAAATGTCCAAGTGTTTTGCGAAGTCATCTTCAACGTCCCCATTTAAAACATGAACACCTCTTGAAATGTCCAATATGATTTAAATGAACAAAATCATGTCACGTCTGAGGTTTATATAATGCAATGCACTATTTAATATGATGATGTTAATATAGATAGTGACACATGTCATACACAACACGCATTTTATAAAATTCAATACAACATATTATACACAACATCCCATATATAGTACAACATACATTATACACCATATGCCATATATAATACACCATATGCTATATATAATACACCATACATAATAAATCTTATTTGGCAAATACATCACATGGCTTTAAAAATCATTCATTATGATGTAAATAGAGAAAACAAGACGAGCCCTTTATACAAGTGGGGTGCCAAGAGGTAAAACAAACCATATGGAATATATAAAACGCATAAATTGTATTACAAATAGAAGTTGCATGAAGATGTCATGGAGGACATGCAAGATGCAGTCATCTAACATGCAGACATCAGCTATGACAGTCGAGCATCTGCTCCAATAGATATCTATTTCAATGACTAGGCACAGAAGGGGACAGTCACATGCAATACAAAACGCACGTTTTTTGGGACGTCTATGTAGTTGTTGAAATGTCTAGGAAGACATCAGAAGAAAATAGTATAGAGAAGGGGCTCCAGTAGGCCCCTATGCTGATGTGGCATGCCATGTCAGCAAAGACAATTGCCACGTCACTACATTTCCGTGTCACGTGCTACGTCAAATGCAATGTTTTGTTTTTGTTTTTTTATGGGCAGATCGTTTGGCTACCCTTCTCCATTTTTTTGGTACTCAGGTAAGTGTTTTATCATTGACTGAAGTAATTCTTGCTAACTTACCCGTAGTCAAAATTGTAGACTTTGTTGACGTGGCAAGCCATGTTTTTCTTGACGCTTAGAAAAACAAATGTCCATCGCCACTTGTATCTGAAAGCACCGAATCGCCCGTCAAAGCAACACACTATTTTTGCCTAAATTTGCCTGTACTCTCTGCAACATCAACGGGAATCCAACGCTTCAGGCCAATTTCTCATAGACAATTCCATGTCCTGTCGAACATCGACATCCGGACTCAAACACAAGAAAAGACACGGGTTTCTTATAGTGAAACTTTGCTTTTCGAAATTACTATAGTCATAATTTGACCTTGTCATGTCCAAGTACTTGAATATAAGGCTCCATGTAAGGTAGAATAGTCTATTGCGGCTACAAGATCTTATAGTAGATACCTAGGAAATGACTCCATTACAATTTTTTCCAATAAAAGTGAGATTTGGGCCACAATTAGTGTCATTCTTAATACTAATGGAATGATTATTGACTTCATTAGGAACTTCCAACTTTTCAATGTAAATTCATTGTAGTCACTAGTTGTTTTAGGCCTTCACCACCTTAGAAAATATTGTGATTGCTTTACGTGAGTAAGATGAGTGTTGCAGATAAAGATTCTATTGGGCCATGATGGGCAAATCACTTAAAAAGTTCATAGATAATTCATACTTTGTCCAAAAAATATAATTTCAATTGCTCTCCTTATTTCTCACATTTGTCTTTATATGAGTGTTTTTTTTTTAAAAATTAAGCAATGGCATGATGGAAAACTCCTAATTCACTAGAAGAAGCCCGTGTTTTTTTGGATTTCCATGTATCCAAGTTGACGGATTTTGCTAGACATCCTACATAACAAGATGTTACTTTAGATGTCATTATTGACCTAAAACTATGGATTGTTACCTAGGATGTCTAGCAAAATTCGTCAACTTAGAGAGAGGTCCTTTTTAGTGACACCAAAAAAACACGGGCTTCTTCTAGTGATTCTAACTACAATGGATTGTTCTATCTTACCTCTACCGAGCCTCACTTGAATCAATATGTTATCATTTATTGACCCTAAATACCAATATGTGACCACATAATGGATTATAAAAGACATAATTTATTTCATACCCAAAAGTTTCATTATTTTTCCTATCAAGTTTCATCATGACTTTATGCAAATTCCACTAATATCCAAAATACTTGTTAAATTTGGAATTCAAATAATTTGAAGACTTTGTTGGTTTTCAAATTCTTAATCTATAAAAGGCATTGCAAGCTAAAGAAACATTTTGAAAGCAAACATCAATGCTCACATACATGATTGATTTTTAGTGTTTTAAAGTGTAACTTAGAAAATATAGCTCCAATAATCTAATTTTTATTCCATCGTAATCTTTTTGAAAATTGTTGAAATTGTCCTTTTTCTGATACTTTGAAGATAACTTCTTAAAAACTTAAAATATACCACTTTTGGACTTTTTCTATAGAATTTCTCTTTGTACAACCACAAGGAGTACATAAATTACACCATGATATTTTTCACTATGATCTCCATTTTGTTCAAAACTTCATACTAATGTTTTAAATATTTTTTAAATTACTATGATTTTTACTAAAAAATTACTTTAAAAAATCATATAAAATTCATTTGAAAAATTTTATCTCTAAAAAAATGAAGATAAAATTTAGATATATATAAATATATCAAAAAAATATCAAAAATTTGAAAGTTTTTATTAACATGGAAAACTACTAAAGTTAACTCCTAAATGCCCAAATACTATTTTTTGCATCATAGCAAATTTGGGCAATTGACTACAAACAAAATTTTATTTTCTTTCTTTGAAATTTTCACATAATAGGTGCCCAAGGCTTAGCTTTAAGGCCCAAAAAATTTCCATAACTTTTGACTATATGGTTAAAAAGTTAATGTATGATATATAACTTTCATTGCTTGATTGGCAGTCCAGGCAGCTAAAAAAAATTCTTTAAATATCACTGTTTAAAAAAAAATTGAAATTGGTTTTACAAGTTTATATATACATGGAAAGCTTTTAATCATTCCATTCTTATTAATGTGATGAAAGTTATGAAGAGCTCTAGTTTGAGGGCAATTATGGAATCTCTACGCTAAAATAAACTTTGAAGTCCTTTCTTTAACTCAATTTTCAATGGTTTTGAAAACAACCAAAACATTAGGTCTATATTGTTTAATATAACATTAAAACTATTGGGATTGGTATTTTTCAATTACATTAAAGTAAATTCTTGACAATTTTGAACTTTGAATCATTCTCTACTCTTTCTACTTACTATTTTTTTCTTATATGTAGTACAATTCCAAATGATCAGGAATTTTCAAGCTGAAGATAATTTGCCTTGAATAATGAACCCAAAAAAGCAACCATCATTTTGGACATTATTTCATACAAATGTGACCTTGTAAAGTGCAGCTGTCCAGTTTTTTGTAGGGACAAAAAAAGAATTTTTGTCAATTCAAATGCTAACATCTTGCAATCCATATGGTGGAAATTTCTAAAAAAATTTCTACATTTTTTCAAACCAATTTACTAAAAGATTGTATGGTTATATATGTCCAAAAATGTTATTTTTCTAAAATTTGGTACTTGTACTAGAAATGGCCACTAAAAGAAACCCATGTTTTTTTTGGTGTCTGGATTTTGCGTCGGGATGTTGTGTTAGACGTTTTTTTTATGTCTACGTAGACATCGATTTTTTTGCGTCAAGATTGACATGCAAAAAACGTCAAAAATTTTGCCAGACATTAGATGTTTTTTATCAGACATCCAATAGAACACAGGTCAATGGGATACTGAAAGTTTGACATGTGGCAACCACGTGAGCGCCACGCCAGCACGGGCAGCTACATAGGATTTTTTTCATTTATTTTATCCATGACGTGGCATTTGAGGTGGCACTTGACGTGGCGTCGGGAAAAGTGATGTGTCATCCAGTGAGAATGATTTGGCATGCCTAGTCAGCACAATTCTATGCTATCCAAGAATCTTAATATCGTTGTTGAAGATGTCAACTTCGACGTCTAGATGTTTTCTGAGATCTCAATTTAGACGTCTAGACATTTCTTGAGATGTACTTAGAATTGTCACCTTAGACACTCGGACGTTTTTTGAGATGTCAATTCAAACGTCTACATGTCTTGTAATGTGAATGTAGACGTCCGTTATTATCTCTTGCAATGTTTAGTATGATTTAAGAGAACAAAATGATGTCACGTTTGACGTTCATATGAGTGAATGCACTATTTGACATGATATTAATATGAACAGTCACATGTTTCCTAGATAATGCAGAGATGCATTCTATAATGTCTAATACAATATGTCATACACAATACATAGTATGCAATATATCATATAAAATATGCCATACATAATATACCATATAAAATACATACGCCATATAAAATACAACATATAATATACATACGCCATATAATATAATATAATATACATACAACATATAAAATACAACATATTTGGCCACCATCTCAAATGGCTTTAAAAGCCATTTGATGTAAGTATGTAGAGAAGAGAAGACAAGCTTTTTATAAAAGTAGGGTGGTAGGAGGGAAGACAAACCATGTAGGATATGTAAAATGCAAGAATTATGATTTTGTGAAGGCAGCATGCAGATGTCCGACAAGACATCAAGAAGATAGAGTAGAGTTGTTCAGTTCTATGTCTTCTCGAGGAATACCAGTGTCTTCCAAACATTCATCGGGAGACAAAGGTAGTGGTGTCTAATGTTGATCGTGACATGCGTTTGACATCATTGCCATGTTTTTGATTGCTCCAAGTTATGTCTCTCAAAACATCTTGAAGTCTCCGTACACGTCTCTAGAGACGTCCTAATGTCTCTAACTATACTGTAACATCTTAGGTTACATCTCTGAAAATGTTTGACACTTTAGATTACGTCTCCAAAAACGTATTGATGTCTTCATCAATGTCTCCGAAGAAAGCATAAAATATGTAAAGTACTACTCCCCTATGGTGACGTGGCATGCCACGCTAGCATTATTTGATGCCAAGTCAATCAATTTCCACATAGCATGCCACATCAAACACCACCTCATCTTTTTTTTTTCCAAAGCCTGCCTTGTGGTTGACCGTCCTCCTTTTTTTTAATCCCGGGCAAGACTTCTATAACAAACCAATAAATTCTTTTTATTTATCTGAGGTCAAAATGGATCAACTTGCTGACGTGGCAATTCATGTTGTTTTGGACGCTTCAAAAATCATAGATTGTCTCTTTTTGATGTCAAATAAACGTTACCATTATTCATAGCATGCACTTGTTTTTAATGAAACCCTATCATATCATCCCCGATGTTTACAAAAATCAACATTTATGCGGCATCTGTGAACTTGACATTTAGATGTTTTGTCAAACCTATTCTATTCAGGGTCAGACATTGCGTGTTTTTGCTCTGACATCACAAAAAATACGGGGTTCTAAAACTGCCGGCAGTTTCGGAGCATTTTTAGTGAAAACATCGTCAAATACATTAAGGGATTAATCAAACACGGACATGCAATATCAATTTAAGGTTAAGGAATCAAGGTAACTATAGCTAAAATTATCCAAATAAATATAAATTATCTTATTTTTTTGACTTATTGACAATTTTAGAGAAAATTTCAAATCCTTTTTTAATGCATCTTTGGACTTTCTTATGAATAAACTAAGAATTACTACATGATACATTATAAATGATTCTAAAATCTAACCTACACTCTTATGTTTATGTTTAGAAAACATACACATAATGCAAGCATCTTTAGATTTGGTTTTCTAAGATTTGGTTTCTTCTCCTTTTTGGTCCCAAATTTGTTTTAAGGAAAACAAGAACATAAATAAAATCTTTAGTAGATGTAGGATTATTGATGATAGGAAAGAAGTGGAAAAAGTAACTATGCCAAAATTGGAGAATGAGTGATAGACAATGGATGTACAAAAAGTTAGGACAGTCTATCGTTGATATTGCAAGAATTTTCAGACAATATATACAAAGTCATTGAAAACAAACTATGAAATATGTGCAAATGTAGATGTGCAGTCATACCAGTCTTGTAAAAGATTCACTTTGAGAATCTTTGGTATTTCTTTCATGACTTATAGATTGCAATTGACACTAAAAAATACACCTTCAATGTATGAAAATATATACTTCATATTAGAAGCACTTGACATGGGCGTGCATAAATTCTATACATGCAGTTGATACAAGTTTAGTTGTGCTTCTTTTGTAACTAATCAACAGTTACATATGTGTAGTTGAAGCCAACTTCTGCAACAAAAGATGGAAAAGACTCACTAAAAGCATATACTTGACCATAATACATGAAAGTATTGAAGACAATGCTATATATAATTCTATACTTTGTTAGTATTTCTTTACAGCGCCCTTCTTTCTGAAAAGTGCCTCTCCTTGTGTGCCATCTTTCCCCTTCTAAAGTGACCAGTTTTATTCAAGATGCAAAAGAGATGCACCTTTGCACTTATTTCCATGTCTTATGTATAGACATGCCTTTCTATAAATACACATAATTGTTGCATTCAATTGTATTTTTCAATTCATTTTCAATCATAAAATTAGTAGCCTCAATTTCCTAACGCATTCCATATTCTTCTAAGATTAATAGTTATTTTTGTTATTCACATTGCAAAAAACAGTTTCTAGCTCTAGGACTGGAAGGGTTAACCCCTAAAGTTCCTTAACTATGTTCTCACCAAAAATGCTCCAAAACTGCCATTTCTAGTACAAGTACCAAATTTTTGAAAAATGTCATTTTTGGACACATGTACCATAAGATCTTGTAGTACTCTGATTTGGAAATGTGTGGAAAAAATTTCAGAAATTTCCATTGTGTAGATTGGAAGATATTAGCTTTTCAAAAGGCAAAAGTCCTTTTTTTGGCCCTGTAAAAATCGGGCAGCTGCACTTCACAAGGTCGGATTATTATGAATTTTTTTTTTAAAATGGTTGTGCTTTCTTGGATTCATTCTTTAGAGCAAGTTGTCTACACGCTTGAAAATTTTCAAATTATTTGGAATTGTACAACATATAGGAAAAAAAGAGTAAGTAGAAAGAAGTAGAGAATGGTTCAAAACACTAAATTGTTAAGAATTTAATTATGGAATTGAAAAATGCCAATCCCAGTGGTTGCAATGTTGTAATAAACAATCTACATCCTACAATTTTACTTTTTTATGAAAAATATTGAAAATTGAGTGAAATAAACTACTTCAAAGTTTATTTTAGAGTAGACAATCCATAATTGCCCGCAAACAAAAATTCCTTGTAACGTTTGGCTCATTGATCAAAATGGAATGATTCAAAGCTTTCTCCGTGTATATAAATCTAGTAAACCAATTTCAAATTTTTTATTTTTGGAAAAAATGATTTTTTCTAATATGCCCAAACGGCCCGAGTTGTGAAACAAACAACATATTAGGCCATAACTTTTGACTCGTATTTCCAAATGTCATGAAATTTGGTGCATATGAAAGATATTCCTTGTCCCCACCTTCTATGAAAATTTCAGCCTAAAATATGCAAATCTCCAGTCACACGTACCTGCCCAAAATTTCTATTTTGCCCCAAAACGCATGCTGGTCCTTTAGAGGGTTAATAAGGAATGGCTCAATTTCTTATTTTTTTCTTGACACAAATGTTGTCCAATGAAACAGAATTTCATTGCACAGGCCAAGTTGAAAATACAACAAGAGATTGGCTAAATTGCAATTCTTTCATGAGACAACTTTTCCAAGTTCTCAGGGTCATCCAAGTTGGTCTACATTCTCTTTTTGGAACAAAATCTTCTTCGTCTGCCACCCATTACAGTAAGTTACTCATAACAGCATGAAGTTACTGTAATTGGCCGCAGGACGTTAAATCGTGCCATCCTTTGTGGGCCCTGCGTGCCAAATTTACCCCGGGGAAAACGCTGAAATTTTTTATTTGCCACAAGTTTATTTATTTTCAAAATCTGAATTCATATTTGCAATCAGAGGCCCCAAATTAGCTAAGGGGGCTAGTAAGTATTCCTAGACACGGCTCAAATATAGGGGGCTTTTATTTACTTTTACCCTCGTGAAACCCAAATTTACCCTGCTGGGCCCACAAAGGATGGCACGATTTAACGTTTTTCTAATTGGCCAGGTCACACAGATAGTATGCATTTCATCACATACAGAATGTTTACAGTACTGTACTGTAGATCATATTGGATCTCCCGACCCCACATCATGGAGTTTCTGATAGCATGGAGTTTCTGATAGCACGGAGTATCAATTATCAAACATATCATGAGTTACGTAATAAAGGTATACAGAGTATAATACAGCATGTGAATCTCCAATTCATCATTACCCTTTGGGCCAGGACCGGCATGCAAACCGGTTGCACTTACAGTTGTATGACGAGCCTAATGAGGAGACCATTTAGCCCCCACATTTTTCATTACCCTGGGGAAAAAACAAGGAACTTTTCTTTGCAACACATGATAAAGTTAACGCTTAAAGGCCCAAAGTCCCCTTGGGGGACACTTGGAATTTGGGGCAGGTTCGTGTGACCTGAATTTTTGGCCTCATTTTTTGAAACTTTTTTTGAAGATAGTGTGGGCGCTTATTTAACCCACCCTTAGTAAATAATCGTACACAACCAGGTTCTAGTTTCAAATGCAAAATCCTATCCTAAGCGGGTGCCTAAATGTTGATCCATTGTGCCTTAATTCCAAGCAATGGATCTTTTCTAACTGCTAAACATCTAAATCTCTTGCAAAAAGGGCCTCAAACGTCCTATCCTATAACTAGTAATAGCTAAGGTGTTCTAACTATTTGAGTCGCAAGGGTCTCAGAATTTCCTAAGCTATAGTTTAATTTTAGTAATTAGGAGGTAGAGGATTTCACGCCATTTCCATAAACCTAAAGTTCACTGGAATTGGACGCTCCTAGCAAAAGTTGTGTACGGATGAAGTTTGACCGCTACTCGGTTCATCAAACTTCATCCATGGTTTCCTAATGGTTCCCACTTCTAATTTTGTTCAATATTTTTACTAAAGGTCCGATTTGAATTACCCTAGCTATTTTCAATCCAAAGCTTTTACTGAATAGAGTTTATCCTAATTTACTCGATTAATTCTATTTTACACTTTTTCTTTTAAGAATTTATTTTATCCTTGCAAATTTACTATATTACTTCTAGATTTATTTTTACCAATCTAAATTATTGATGGATGAAAACTGATCAATAATTGACGTTTGGAACTTCATCCACTAATTACTGTTGACTTAAATTTCTAAGTTGACTTTTATTTTCACTTTTCCCTTCTAAATTACTCCTACTTCTTAGATTTTTAGGCTTTTATCTTTTGGATGATTTTTGGGTAGGTTCATCCAATTTTCATGTGAAACTTCATCCGCTTATAACTTCTTTACTTTAATTCGGATTTTGGAGTACTTTATCGTTTTGGAAACCTCTAGACCTCTACTTTCTACCTCTATGCTCAAAATTGACCTGACTTGGTGCCTAATCTACTCTAGTTCTCGGCCCTATTCTAATCGGATTAATTAGGAGAGGTTTAGACAAGAGAAGGTGGATTTTTAGCGGCCCACCTCATACTGTAGGTCGTGGATGAGATTGTTGAGATTCCCCCCTTCCGCCATCTTTTTCCTCTTGCGCCTACGCAAATGCTTGAGTGATTCTTTGTTCAGAGAAGATTTGGATAGGAGTGGTAGATTTCGTGTTGTTTCTTTTTCTTTTTCTTGTTCTTCCTCCTTCTTTCGCTACTATTCTCTTACACCACGATTTTTGCTCCTAACTCTCTTACACCTTAACAACACGTTCTTTTTTATTCTTACACTTACGCCTTCAATGGCCTAAATTGGTTGTGAAGATTTCTCCTAATCTATTCACTATTGATCGCCTTCCCCTATTTCATCCTCTCCCTTCCTCTCTTCTCACAAGTTCTTGTTTTGAGGTTGTAAAACTTTGATGAGTGGTGAGTGGTGAGTGGTGAATGGAGTGCTTGTGGGAGCTTTGCAAGTTGCTAATTAGTCTACTTTGTCTTTTTAATGTGCTCAACTCCTAATCTCTACTCCTATCTATTTTGAGGTTTCTAACTCCCTTCTAATCCTATCTACTTTTGGTTTCTAAACCTTTTCTTTAATCCTATCTACTTTGGTTTCTAAACCTTTTCCTTAATCCTATCTACTTTGGTTTCTAAAACCCCTCTAACCTAACTACTTGAGGGTTCTAATCTTCCCTTTAATTTATCTACTTAGAGTTGTAAATATTAGATTTTGTAAAAAAAAAACTAAATTTTCCCCTAAATTGGCAGAAGTTGCTGGCCTGCAAGCTGGCCTACTGGGCTTGACTAGGGCTCAGGCCCTTGCGGCCGGGCTTCATCAAAAAACAAACTTAAATTGGACTTAGGGGTGATTCAATTTAGGCCCTGAAGGGCAATTTTGGAAGCTAAACCTTTATTTGTTTCCAGGATGTTTTGGAAACAACCTTGCGTACAATTTTGGGGGTGGGTGGGTGGGTGGGTAGTGCTCTGCCGTCAAGTTGGATTTAACACCAACTCTAGGACTTCCAAACCTCATAGGTCCAAAACTCCGCCGCCCGGACGATTTTTTAACAAACTCTCTAGGACTAAGAGAACAACAGGAAGTCAAAGCTCCATCGTCTCAGAGGGCGGGCCACACGTTGAGGGACAAATTCAAAGAGGGAAAATACTTAGACTTGTAAAGATAACCATTATGGGGGTTCAAAGCTCCGTCGTCCGGAGAGGGTTTCACACAACAAAGGGACTCTTACAAGAGGAAAGAAGATACAAAACTTAAAGCGTACATCCACATGTTAGTTAGTACACAAAATGGGTTAGTACAAGAGACACTTAGATGCTAGTTTCTTTGGCAAAAACGCCAAAAAATCCAACATAAGTTGGACCCACGGACCCAAAACAAGAATGGAGGTGGTGTGAGAGGAAAATGGGCACCCTTTTATAAGTTTTCCAAAGTGCCCACCTCCCTCAAGTAACCTTTGTAACCTTATCAATGTAGATTTTCATCCTTATCTCTAAGATATTCACGGCAATTGGGTTTTACACTGGTCCAACAATGTATCTTTTGGAGTTCGCCGCGAAACTTCAAACGAATTGCGCCAATGGCTTCAAAAGGCCACTTTTAGTTCAAAGACCCCCAACCCCTATTCCGAAGTCTAAAACCTCTCCTAGGTTAGCACTAACTGAGGCTAATAAAAGGATAAATATCAAGATTTTGGAGTTGACCATTTCTGACTAAAGTAACTGGTTAGGGTTGTCAAGAATGTTTGAGGTAGTATAAAAAGACCCCTTGTTGACTTGATTTTGACTTCGTACGCTCCCGGGACGCCGGTCAACTTAACGCAAATCTTGCCACGTGGCTAATTTGGAGGAATGTCACTGATTGGGCCATCTCCCGCTATCGGAACTTCATGAAACTTGTCGGAGAGCATTACTAACATAAAGAAGCTTTTCCAATTTTTAATGAGATTTTACCACAACCTAGGAAATTTTCATGAATTTCTTGTTGTTGGTTTAGGCGGTTGATCGTCTAGAAGGACTATTTTTCAAAATAAAAAAATTCCGAAACTTTTCGGGAAACCTCTCATGGAGTTTTCCGAGAGATGTGAAAGTTCATAATTCTTCACCTTGCATACTCTGGTCTGGATGGAAACTCCACCTCTTTTGGAATAATCGGCAGTCAAAGAATCTTCCACATGCAAGGAAATCGTGGCGAATGGATTTTGCTTTTGACCTCCTGGCATGTTTCCTAACCAAGAGCACAATCCGGCGGCCGCAAATTCCTCCGCTGGCCCATCTTGAGAAAATAACTCCTGCATGCTAACGTTTGGGGTTTCTACTATTTCGATGATGAGATGGAAAAACTGAAACCTCTTTAGGGGAATCTATCCAAGGACCTATTTAGACTTCATTTGGACCACTTTTAGCCAGGTAGAGTCATATGCACAGCATTTTAGGCTATTTTAGATAAAAGCCCTCAAACCTTTGAACTCCCATTATTTTCTGGGTTCTAATCTACTTACAAGCGGGATTGGATCTTTTAGGAGGATTATTGACCTAATGCTACATTGTTATGTAACAACCCTAATTTGGTCTTTCACTTTTTTTGGTCTTTTTGTATCTTTTTATAATTTAAATTGCACAATTTCAAAAAAAAAAAATTATGAGTCCCAAGTGACGAATTGGGAGCTCACAGATAGGAAATCACATTAGCTTTCTAACTTCTTTTTTTTTTTCAATCGGAGCCCGAGAGCAAAAATTATGCCACTTGAAGGCAAAAAAGAAACTTGCCGAGTAGGAAAATAAACTGTAAAAAACTGTATTTTTTTTTTAATTCTTCTCAAAGATAATGTTTTTGTCTACATTTGATGCTTTAATCCAAAGTGAAAAATTTATAGACAATCTTGTTTTTTGGGCAATCTAAGCATCTTCAAAAAAAAAATAACTGATAGAATTCATTTTTGAATGCAATTTTCAATTTTTTTCAATTTTTTTTTTGAGGAGGTTAAGTTTGTTTGCAAGAACAATCCCATCATTGGGATTATGGTGTTTTAATTCCATCTAAGAGCTACTAATAATTTAGTGTTTCATTCAATTTTGGACCTACTTCTACTTAACATATTTTTTAATCCAATGGTGTGTAGTGCAAAACAAATCTACAAATGGCTGTCAAAGTCATCTGAAAATGCAAGCCACAGTTCAAAAAAACTTCTTTTTCCAACTTCAAATGCTAATATCTTCCAATCCGTATGGCCAAACTTCATGCAATTTTTACCACATGATCTAAGACAAGTGAAGTACAAGTTCCTACGATTAGGTTAAAAAAGAAAATTGGTTTCTTGTGTAATTGCAGCAGAAATGGCAGTTTTCAGTGGTTTTGGAGCCAAAAAATGCCTTGGGCCTTCAGGAGTTAATCAAGCACAAATAGTGTGTCTTTTGGTAGTTTTCACAAGCCCCAGTGGCATCTTTCTTTCATTCTTCTATCTAGGTTGATACGGTTGATAGAACCGGATTGAACCGGTTTGTTTGTTTCTCTTTCCTATTTTTTTAATGCAATGGTCACCATTCTTTGAAAAAAAAAAAAAATAGTATGTCTTTTTTTTTTACATTCACCCTTGACTTTACCTCAACAAGAAGCTCATTGCACTATAATAGACTCAACCCATCATTACCCTTAGGGCCAAGACCCGCATGCTATCCTTCTAAACAATATTTTTTTATTTCATTTTGAAAAAGGAGCGAGTTTGTTTCTTCAATATTGATGTGATACTGATGTGATACTTGGTGATATCTATATGAAAACAAGGTGATACCTAATTTCCAAAACCTTCAACTTCAAAAATGAGAATTATTCCTTTGCCAAAGGTGACCTTAAGCTACAATATTAACCCAACAAGTCCCAAAACCTTTATTTCATTAAAAAACACTGGAAAAAGTTCCATTGCAAAGGTAAAATAAATTTCATTGATCTTTTGCACATTTAACTATTAGATCTTGGAACTAGTTTTAAAATGTGTGGGAGAAATTTTAAAACTTTGACTAAAGTAGAACCACCTACTTCCAACAATGCTCCTATACTCAATGTGTAGGATGCAGCTATTTCCAAGCAAGGCTCAAATAGATTGCCAACTAAAGTTTGAAATGTTTTTTTTTTAACCTTCTCAAGGTTGGAACTACTAATGGCATGACATATATCCTGAAGCGTTACAAAATGTGCAGGAAGTAGTGAGTGGGAAAGCAGTCTCTTAATTCATTGAAATTAGAAGACTCTAAACATTAGGTATGCATTTGGACTACTTTTTGGCTTTCAAAAATATTTGTAACAAAATTTGAGAATGAAATTACAAAAAAAATACAATCCCTATATTTCCTATCTTCCTACTTCAAAAAAAATTTCATCACTTCATACTGCTCATGATCTCTTCCAAAATCGCTTAAATGATCAGGTATAGGTGGTTCTATCTTATGTAAATTGCAAGATATATAAAGAAAATTAGATTTATTGCACCTTGAGTAATTAGGCTATAGTTTGATTAGCATTAAAAAAAATTATGTTGAATATTTGAATTAAAAACCCAAGGGAAAAATTTCAGAAAGAAAGGCTTGATTTCATTCTTTAAAAAGTTGTTAAGTAGAAGGAGGTATGAGATAAAATGAAAAAATAAAACATTGATCGATCTCAAATTGAATCGAATTGCACTAATCTCAATGGTGGGATTGTTCTAGCAAGATGATTGAACCTTGTTTTACCCTTTCTTTTAAATTATAAAAATTGAATTAAAAAAATGAATCCAATAGGTTATTTCTCAAGAAGATACAATGATTGCCCGCTAAACAAAAACTAGATAACTTTCATATCACTATTCCGGATGGAATTGATCAAATCTTTTCATTTAGACAAAATACATAATCTATAAGAAAATAAAAATACAATTTTTTATTTCAAAAAATTTGAATTTTTTATTTCTACCTAGCAAATTATTTTTGGAATTGAGAGTGGCATAGCTTTGCTTTTGGGCACAAATGGAAAAATCATATTACCATAAAGCTAAAAGTATTTTTCTTTCTTTAATAAGTTTCAAAAATCATGTCAAGAATTAATGTCAAACAAGCATACCCAGAATCCAAAATGTCTTCCAAAGGAACTTTGCGACTTTAGAGGTTAAGCCATACAAATATGGAGTTCATTATTGAATCTATGTTTTCATGAAAATTAGTATATTTCACCACCTAGATTGAAATATTATGACATTTGAAAATAAACAAAATGATTTCTTAAACCATATCTTGAAGGATCTAAATATACTTTGATTGTTTATGGGCTCATTTTTTTGCACTATTAGAATTTGGAAATTCATAAATATTTATAGTCCATCATGTTATGTACTTGTGTACAAAATTTGAGAGCAATTGGAGGCTTAAGGCTTACCTTCCCCCTATTTTTCCTTCAAAAACACTAGCCAATCCCTTTCAAAAAATGGATTAGCAAGGGGATACAAAAAATTAAATTAAAAAATCCAACAACGTAGCAAGGTCTAGCTAGATGTTCTATGTATATCTATACATACTTATGTAGATATAGATAAGTACACATGTGGATATGTATATACATATGCATATAAATACATACAAATACAAATACAAATTTAGATACAAATATAAATGCATCTATAGCTATTGATAAAGATGCGGATTATCCTTTATCTTTATCAACAATCTCAATTAATATCTGAATTTGAATTTCTGAATTTGAAAAAATGAGACTTTGGTACACGACTTTGGTTTTTTTCTTTGAGACTTGGATACATTGAGTGACTGTCTATTCCCACGGGGGGTGCACTTAGTGTATCTAATCCAAACTACGTGCGACCAAAACTTTGTACCCCCTATATTATTTCCTAAAATTTAAATAAATGAAAACAAAAAAAATATGAATATATTTTTCTAATTTGAAAGTTTATGTTTTGAATTATTGATATTTTTACTTGCTAATGATAATTAGTTACAAATTTTTGAAGTAAATAGATACACTGAAAAACTGAAAAATAACTTTCACACCCCTATATTATATCCTAAAAAATTGTCTAAAAAATGAATAAAAAATTCCTAAAAACAACTCTCTATTGAAAGCTCATTTTGAGTTGAATATTGATGCAACGGTCATCTAAATGTGTTCTCTATAAATATTTGAGTTGAAAAATATGCCATTTTAGGTTCATTTCCAACCTCTTCTAGAAATCATTCCATATTTCATTTGAGTTGGAAATTTCAGCAATAGAAACCTATAGTCATTACCAAACAATGCTCAAAATTTTAGGTTGAAATTATAGTTTATTAGAAACCACTTGCTCGCACGTGGTTTGTAGTAGTAGAACCAAGTGCCCTCCCCAAGTCTATTCCAAAATACAAGCTCCATGCACAAAATTTATGTTGTTGAAAATTACAGTACACTAGTCAATTTTGAATTTTATGAAACCACCAATCAAATGGTGAACACCAAAAACCATTTTTTTCTCTTCTTTTAAAAATAGTTATGTAAAAATAATACTAGCCTTTATAAAATGAGCCAGAATAGAATAATTATAGGTCATTTAGACCTAGAATTATTAAATGCTCAATTGGTTAGCCCCCTAGGTGTGACCATTGGCTCAACAAACAATTTCAAGATTGGTCCCCCTTCACCTTAGACAAGATGTGGCAACTCCGTCAATAGGGATATTTGCTATTTGAATTGCTCCAAAACTTGCAATTTGCATATTTTGGACAATCCAAAAATAATTTAAAAAATATTTATGTTTTCAATTAGGCACCTCTACATTCAAAAAGAATGTTGAAATTTGACTTTGTCAAAAAAATTAAAAAAGCTCCGCTAGAGCTTATTGTCCTGTAGGGATTTAATCCTATAATAAAATTTGTAGCATCAATAGATCGTTGTTAGTTCAAGTGACAAGAGTTTTGTGACACTTATGATTTACTATTTGCAACTTCATAAACTCATTGCATGCTTATTTTTTACTCAAATGTAATTGAAATGTCAAATGTGTTAATGCAATTTGGATTTATGGATTAATGGAAGAAAGTTTTGAGCTTTAAATATTTACAGTGGAGAATTGAGTTGACAATCTACCAAAAAAAAGCATTCCAAAAAATTTAGTATTCATTATTAAAAAAATTGTTAATTAGAAGTAGGTACGAGATAGAAGGAAAATCTAAAATATTCATATATTTTAGATGGAATTAAAATGCACTAATTGCAATGGTGACTTTGTTCTAGCAAGTAAAGTAAACTATGCCAAAAAAAAAAATGAAAAATTTGAAAAATGCATTTAGAAATTAATCCTACAAGTTATTTTTTTCAAAATGATGCTCTAACTTCCCAAAAAACAAGAATGTCCATAACTTTCTCATAACAAATCCAAATGAAATGAATCAAAGCTTTCCAGATAGACAAAAATAAAATCTATGAGAAAAAAAATTAAAAAAAATTAAAAAAAGAACTGCAATTTTTTTTTTGCTGCCCATGCTACCCGTGCTGCCCCTGCTCCCCCTGTTTTGAGCTTATTTGGTCATAACTTTTGTTCCCGGGCACCGATTGTGAAAAAATTATATTTCCGCAAAGCTAATCAACTTTTCTACTTCCAAAAAAAGTTTCAAAAAATCGAGAGAAAATTCCAACCTGTAGGTACCTGGTTGTAAACGCATTTGTCCCCCAAAAGGACAATGGGCTTTTAGGAGTTAAGGCAACTTCTATCAATGCAAAGCTTCTTCCCATCCACTCCCTATCCATAAAAAGATGTTAATATTCCCTTTTTTATTGGGCCGTGCCCTTTGGAAAGAGCTATTATTGCCTTGAGGTCCATAATTGACCTTAGCTGCAATTTGAATACACAACTTTATTGCTTTCATATTAGCAAAAAACTATCTATTTGTATTTGTACTTAACCAAAAATTATCATGTCTAGATTCTTGTCTAGAACAAAGACATTAATTTTGAGAATTTGCAAGGTTTGGACATTAGAATTTTGTGTTGATTTATAATATACCTATCAATTTTGCTAAGAAAAATCCTAAAATTATTCTTGTATTATCCAAAGAATGGAACGTAAACTCATTAGAAGAAACCCACATTTTAGGTTGCGTTTTGTGATTTTTTCAGACGGATTTTAAGTAACATTGAAAAACAATTTTTTTTTTTCAATAATCACATTTAATATAACACGCAAACGTTCTATTAAACGTGATTATAGAAAGAAAGAAAGAAAAAGTTACTTTTTTCAATGTCACCTAAAATCTGTCTGAAAAAATCACAAAACGCAACCTAAAACGCGGGTTTCTTCTAATAATTGTATTTAGAATCCCTTTCCATTTACCAATTTGATCCAATA
Source organism: Neckera pumila (assembly GCA_963969595.1). Lineage (NCBI taxonomy): Eukaryota > Viridiplantae > Streptophyta > Bryopsida > Hypnales > Neckeraceae > Neckera > Neckera pumila. The sequence goes on along the minus strand of OZ018410.1, from coordinate 21,814,447 downwards.
GAAGCAAATCTTACCATTTATTAGTAATTATGTTTAGTTGCAATTTGTTGCAAGTAATTTAAAGAGTAATTATTGAACCATTGAACATGTTCATTGCATTGATTTTGTGGCGCCCCATTAATTTTCCTATACCATTTGTTTTCTTCTACCTAAGTGGTTGAATAGATTGAGTGCACGGGAATTGAGTTTCCTTTGCAATGACTTTGTGGTATTATTTGTTTCAAATTTGCTCTAAGCTTTCTAACATAGTCCAAGAATAGTGAGCTTGTTGTTGGATATGCCATTAATTTTTTATACGATAACAAATTAAGGTTGAAAAGGATTGGGCCCAAACCACCTTTTTTTTAGTTTATAACATAGTGCACTTTTATTTTGGTATAATAACATGTAAATTTTAAATACCAAATAAAGTCATACACCAAATAGATATTGAAACATTTTGAATGAAAATTTATAGGTAGATACCTTGAATCACACCAAATATCATGTTTTAGTTGTTTTTGTGTATTTTTGGTTTTCTATAATTTTTAATGATTTTTTCTAAAATTCAATACTAAACTTCTATATTTTGATTGCAAACATAATGAGTGCACGCTTAACCATGTAGAGACATTGTGGACTAGAGTGGTCGAATGGATGACTTTACTATTAACTATAGAAATAGAGAATGCATCTATTGGTCTAATAAAAAGAGAATTTTGATGACTATCTTGGTTATCGGGGTCACATCTTTACGAGGTTAATATGATTGATTAATATGAAAATATTGGATGTTTTGCTAAATAGAATCAATTGCAATCTTTTTATTTACTACTTCAATATATTATTATAATATGTTAATATAAGATACACTTGAGATTCAAAGATCAATATTGGATAATTTGCAATCACATGCTATAAGCACCATCCACTAGTAGAAATAATGGTCTTTGGGCACTAATGAATAGTGCCAAAGCAATAATGCTCAAGGCCCATATTGGCACTAGCTTGATGCCAATGTGGGCCTTGAGCACCATAATTTCAGGCACTATTCATTTGGTGCCTCCAAACCACCATTCTCCTCCTGTTTGGATTGTGGCCACAAATGTACAACCTTTGAAGAAGGAATGAAAAGGGGAAAAAAATGTAATATGAACTAATCATGGGACCTTCATGCACGTCAATAATAAACATAAGTTAAATGATTGGAGTTTCTCTCTCTAAATATTTTGTAGAATCCAAAGAAAAGGTCGGGGTGAACATGCGCCCTTGCTTGGTTGCTCCAAGTCATTCCAAGGGTACAATTAAAAAAATAGAAAAACTAATTTTGTGCCCGATTAATTTACCTTGTCCATCCCTCCTAGCGAAATTGGGGCCTCTGATTGCAAATATGAATTCAAAATTTGCAAATTTTATCATGTGTGGAAAATAAAAAAGTTCAGTGTTTTTCCAAATGGCCGAGAAGGGGGACAGTTCACCCCGGCCAAAGAAAATGACTTGGGGAACCAAAAATGCAACCATTGGAGCGAGGCACCCTAATGAAGAGAATCCTGACCTACATATTATCTGTGGCAGAGTTAGTTGTGTCTGGTACACAGATGACATTCATCCATCCATCATCCCAGCATGCTTTTGGCTCTGACTCCCCGATAGCCTTGTACCAGGCTCAGAGATATGCAAGTACGTTAGATTGTGTACCCTGGATATATTGTGCTGCCAAGCCCTTATTACTACTTGTACTGGCTTCTCCACCAAAGCCCTCTTGAGCTTCTCTTCCCATCAATCTCAAAGGCTTAGGCTTTTACAGTGGCTCTGGAGTTGGCTCGGCTGGTACTGTCTGTACTCTGCAGGGGGGCACCACGATGAAAGTCGTTAAAAAAGATGAGTGATGATGACGGTGGATGAGATTCATCCGTCGAAGGTTTGTTATGAAGGTGCTGCCGGGAGGCAAGAACTGTGGGTTGGGTACAGGACATGATTTGAAGGGGATGGACGGGATTGCCCTGTCTTCCCTAAGAAAACGGGGCGTATTGACCCTGTGGTGATTTCCAAGTACAACTTTGGATCTCAGTTTGCAACGCTTTGAGCAAGCTTTGGAGCAAGCTTTGGAGCAAGCAACTCTCCAAATCTCACTCTTTAATTGTTTGGAGGTCAAAAAACGTTCAAATAGTGCATATATATATATATATAGGGATGACTGAAATACATTGGACTAAGTAACCCAATTTTGTATGCAAAATGGTGTTTTTCGGTATATTTGATATAGAAGGTGTATGAATTGATATGTAGAGTAGACACAAAAAGTTTGTATTCAAGTTGAACTAGGTTCAATGACACATAACACTCCCATTTTGAATCACCATTGCACCTCTTACATATCTCATATTTTTCAAAACTTGTATTTAACATGCATGGTATATATTTGAGCATGATGAGATTTAGACATCCAAATGAAATATGAAAATTATCAATTGAATGGTGTATTACAGTGAGTGACGAAACCGAGTACTTTTGTGAAACGTTTTCATTCAAACAACCATACCATAAGCATCAATGGTTAAAACCCAAAACTGTACACATGAAAGTTGTAGGGCACGACATACAACACGTTACCATGGAAGTTTAAAGAAAAAATTAGTTGTGATTTGAAAGAAAATTAATTCCAAAGTTTGCTATGTCAAAAACTCGGTTTTGTTCAACATAGTTTGGCTTTACTTTATCTTTTGTCAATTTTTTTTTAAAACTCCTAAAAAACTTTTTGTACTTTAGCATGTTGGTATACATCATTTTTGATTGTTGTATACAAAAATTGAAGGACTGTCACATTTATAGAATTAAAAATATTAACAATTTGACAAACATGCAAATGATGTTGGTTCTCACAAAATTTGAGTTTTTTTTGTGGAATTGAGAGCATGGGATTGCATTAGCCATGGTAAAGAGAGTATAGGTTGCAAAATAGACCACTTTTATATCTAAATGTCCTTGTATATAAAATATTTGTTGAATTGGGCAATGTGTACAATTTATATTTTACAATTGTATAATGCATTTTTAATTTCAACTTTTGTGTTCAAAGACTAGAGTTCATGATGCGTATAAATCATCCAAAAAAATTCAAAAAATTCCGTCATCATTGTCTGTATTATCCAAAAACAGCTAATTTTTTGAATGTTAGTGTAATTTTTGAAAATTGTTTTTTCCACAAGCATTTCAGCACATTGTGGGACTGGATTTTTTTGACTTTGAACATTTTTAACTTAAACTTTTTGCACTACAGAGCTTTGAGCTTCAAATCTATATAATGGAGAATTGAGTTGAGAGTCTACGGGAAAAAAAAGTATTAAGAAAAACTTAATTATCATTCCTAAAATAATTGTTAAGTAGAAGTAGGTACAAGATAGAAGGAAAATCTCAAATATCAATATATTTTAGATGGAATCAAAATACACTAATCCCAATGGTAAGATTGTTCTAGCAAGTAAATTAAACTATGAGAATTTTTTTTTTTTGAAAAATTGCAAAACTAGCATTTAGAAATGAATCCTACAAGTTATTTTTTCAAGAAGATGCTCTAACTGCCTAAAAAACAAGAATGTCCATAACTTTCTCATAACAAATCCAAATGAAATGAATCAAAGCTTTCCAAGTAGACAAAAATATAATCTAAAAGAAAAAAATATAAAAAAAAAAAAATCAAATTTTTGCCAATTTTTTTTTGCTACACAGACTGCACAGTTACAAAAAAAACATATTTGGCCATAACTTTTTACTCCTATTTCCAAATGTGCTGAAATTTAGTGCATATGAAAGATATTCCTCAAGCCCACCTTCTAATAAAATTTCAGCTTAAAATATGGAAATTTCTAGCCATGCATACCTGCCCAAAAATTTTATACATCTAAAAAATGCATACCGGTCCTTTAGGAGTTAAAGCTACTTCTTGGGCACATGTTGTGTGAAAATCTCATAGAAAAAATAAATTATGTCCGCAATGAATTGCCAAAAATTGCTATGTTGCCCCCCAAAATGGTGTTTCATTGGTCCTTTAGGGATTTAAAAACCAATTCAAAAGACTTCAAAAAAATTATAGATACAACAAAGCATTTTTGTGTGCTTCAAATGTTTTTGCATTCGTCCGTTATTCAAAATCTGAATACTTGGTTCTTTTGTAGTTAAGAACATTCTGGAATCTTATGAATGACTTTTGGATTATTCATATCATAATTGTCTCAATTAGTTTCTCTAGAAGGCCAACATAGACTCAAATCTTAATCATATTAAGGTAAACAATTTATTTCTTACAACGTTAAGCATTTTAGCATATGATTGATTGAGCAATGGATGGGGGGAATAATTTTCTTTGATCAAGGATTAGAAATAACAAAGATTGCGCTATTTTTGGCTAATTTTAATCAAGTTTGGAATTAGTAGAAATTAAGGAAGTATAGATTACAATTTGACTTGTTCTCGATGTATAGACAAACCTATTTTTGAGAAGCACAAAACTAGAAAGTCGTCTTCACAGCTTGTTATTCATCACACAATTTTAATGAAGTTGCTAAATCACAATCATATCCCCATCAGTCATGAAAATTGATCACCCTATCTTGCACAAATGGGGCCCTCGCAAGTTGTACACCCTACATGTTCTTTGGACAATACTCATACACCTTGCAAAGCAATTTGTGGTGCCATGTATGTGATTATCTATACCTTAAGTTTGGCTATTTGTTTGTTTTGTTACGTTGAGATCTCCCGGACCGTGTGTCCCCCGGCTGCGTGCTTGGTACCGTTGGAAAGAGCTTGGCGAGGAGGGGTGCATAGACTTGGTTTCATTGCGATTGGACCCACAATATGGAAGTTATTGAATTTCGAAGTATTTATGGATCAAAAAAATACAAAATTACTTTTACTTTGATTTTGGTCCCGTTCTTGGTATCGTTGGAAAGCTCTTGGTGAAGAGGGGTGGATGGGCTTTGTTTCATGGCATTTGGAATGACGGTGTGAAAGATATTGAATTTCAAAGTTTTGAATCAAAAAAATAGAAAATTTGACTGTGGCAACGGCACAGGCCACACTAGTACCAGTTAAATCAGGGTCTCAGATGCACAGTCTTGGAAGTTGCTCCCACAACACTCTAACTTACAGTGGGTGATTTACTTGGTTCTGTCAAGGACTCATTAACAAGAAGGAAGTGTCTATGGATAAGTTAGTGGCCAACATAGGCAACTATCTAACTGAGCACTAATCAAAACGTTTAAACATGCAACAAAACAAACTGATTCAATAAAGACAGTGAGGCCAACCCAACTGTATCTCGATCCACCTGACATTGTTTGTAACCTCACTCAATATACGTAACAGTGTGCACATTACCACAATTCCTACATAACCTTGTGAAATGAAGAGTGTTCTCAAAAAGAAAAGTGTACAATAATTTGCTGTACTGTGCATGTAACATAAAATTATTTAAAAAAGAAATGACAAGTTTAAAAAAAAATTGTTTTTCTTTTTGAATTACAAAAAAATTTATGGTAAAGAAAAGAACCTTAACCAATATTCTTAAAATTTGAAAAAAATTCTGGTAGTTTTAAAAAAAGAAAAAAGAATTATTAGAGCACTGAGTGTAGAATCTGCGAGCACAATATCATATGGTACGGTAGTAATGATTCATACATACAGAAAAGTAGAAGGGGAGGAGGAAGGGGGAAAAACATCATCATTCCATTGACATTCATTTCACATTACTGTGACCAATTGATTATTCTCCTACACATAAACCGCCAACTACCAGATCTTGAATCTCCCCTGAATTAAATCCCAAACCAACTCCCAGTGATTTGATGCATGCCCAACAACTTTTGCCCACTTCTCTACTATTCACCTGCAAACTTCACCAAAATATACAGTTACAGTAGGACATTATTCACAGGGACACTAATTTATCCTATTAGTGAGGACACAAAATTAGTGTTAGTACACAACTTTCTGTTTGGGAAAATTAGTGTACTGTGTGTGTCGGGCAGGATCGGAACTGAATCCCCTGAAAAGTAAGGTTTGAGTGACGATTTTATTTTGTAAGATAGTTTTCTCATATGATTTAAAAAACTAAAATTATAACATCTTTTCTTGGAATTATTTTTTTTATAAAACTTGCCCTGCAAATATGGTAATATAGTAATATAGAATATTTCAACATGCACTAATTTCATCTCTAAAATATGAAATTAGAATTTCAACTAATCTGTCAATTTTGAGTACAAGGTATTCACCATCTAGAATAGTAGTGTTTCCCATCACTCTTTCTGTTCAAGTTTTTTACTTGATTGAATATTGACTATTTTCTATTGAATCTTTGTATGCATGTTCAAAAACTTATGCACTTGACATTATGTCTTTCACTACAAGTTCAAGGATACACTCATTTTTAATAAAAAAAAACTGGAAAACTTCACCATGTGGAAGAGTAGAACAAAACTTGTTCCTTCACTTGGACCACCAATATCATGCAATGTAAATGGCGTAATTTTCCAAAAGAAAATTTCACACATGTCCTTAACCCCTAAAGACCAAAGCCTTTTTCCTGCCAAAAAACACCCAAAACTGCCATTTTTTTTAGCAAAGAGTGAAAAAAATTTAAAATGTTTTTTTTTGCACATCTAACCGTAGGATCTTACACCTAACTAGTATGAGAATGTGCGGAAAAAATTTCAGAACTTTTGACCGCACAGATTGCAAGATGTCTACGTTTAAAGTGAAAAAAACAAATTTTTCAGCACATTGTGGGACTGGATTTTTTGACTTTGAACATTTTTAACTTAAAATTTTTACACTACAAAGTTTTAAGCTTTAAATGTTTATAGTGGAGAATTGAGTTGACAATCTACGCCCAAAAAAAAAAAAAAATTTAAATTAATTTTCATTATTGAAAAAGTTGTTGAGTAGAAGTAGGGATGAGATGGAAGGAAAATCTAAAATATTCATATATTTTAGATGGAATTAAAATGCACTAATCCCAATGATTGTTCTAGCAAGTAAACTTAACCATACAAAAAAAAAAAAATTGAAAAATTTGAAAAATTGCATTCAGAAATGAATCCTACAAGTTATTTTTTTCAAAAAGATGCTCTAATTGCCCGAAAAACAAGAATGTCCATAACTTTCTCATAACAAATCCAAATGAAATGAATCAAAGCTTTTTAGATAGACAAAAATATAATCTATGAGAAAAAAAATACTAAAAAAAATGTGCAAATTGACAGTCCCCTATTTTTAGCTTTATTGGTCATAACTTTTGTTCTCGGGCACCGTTTGTGAAAAAAATGATATTCCCATGAAGCTAATCAGTTCTTCTACCTTCCAAAAAAGTTTCAAAAAATTAGGAGAAAATTTCAGCCCGTAGGTACTTGCCCAAAAACGCATTTGTCCCCCAAAGGGACAACGGGCTTTTAGGGGTTAATTTGGATAAACTTAAAAAAAAAAGTTATTTTCCACAAAATTTTGATGCCCTAGACCATGGTAGTATTGAGCACTTCCTTGTGAAAATAGTCATAACTAGTCCTTTAAGGGTTAAAAAATGTATAACTTTGGTAAATAACAATCCACAATACTATTATGATAAATCAATGTACTGAAAAAGTGAGAACCAACAATTTAACCAACAATTTGAGAGATCAAAGCTTATTCGCATTTATTGTATCGATTGATTTCAAGACATTAGAAGGGATTTGGGGGTCTTGGAGGGTTGTGAGTTCCCTTGCGTTCTCAGACTGTAGGAACACAGCTGCGGCTATTGGCTGATGTGGCACAGCAACTGCCACATCATTTTTGCAAAAGAAATATACATTTTTTTTTTTGGCTTAAAATGATATTTTGGTAAATTTTTTTTCTGACACGCCCATACCGCCGTTCTGGCTAGATTGGGGAACAGGTCTAAAATGGCCCTCTAAGGCCCCCGAATCCCCTCTAATGATTAGACTGGCGAAAATAACTGCACCTGTATGCATCCAAATAAACAATTCAATATCGTTTCCATTATTATTTTTAAAATGATTTTGTGAGGCCTTGTTGGTAATCTAAAGGAGACTCCAGATTCTTTTCGAATGCATTTTTGGACACTATATGAGTAAATTATGAATTTTCAAAATCTTGGAAAAAAGGAATAGTATCCAAATGCAATCCTTGGCTCTCCTGAATAGAGGTTGTACATTTCAAGCAAGAATCGATGGGGGTAATTTTAGAAAAGGATCACAATTAGGTATTGTTACCAAAATTCACAATCCAGAGAGTTTTTTTCTATGCAATGATAAATAATGAAGACTTTTAAACAAAAGTTGTAAAACAAAATCTCTAGATAATATACGTAAGTTTGAATTTGTAGTTGTTCTAACTGATATTTATCAATAAAATTTTAATTGAAATAGTCAAAATTTCTTCCAAAACTAATTCTAGATTGAATAGTAGTAATTTTCATATGAAATCTTTATTATATTCAGAATTTTAAAGTCTCATTAAGATGTTTTTTGAAGATATTTATTTTATTTATTTACTGAAGTTATTTCTGAGGGTCTCTTTCTTGAACTGGAATTATTTTGATGTGAAATAGTTACCTTTTGCGTTATAGAATACCTACCAAACAAAGTCTTCAAAATTTATATTGTACAATGTCAAAGACCTTAACCCCTAAAGGACCAAGACCTTTTTTCTGCCAAAAAATTCTCAAAAATGCCATTTCTAGAGCAAAGAGTAAAAAGTTTGCAAATTGTTTTTTTTGTACATCTAATTGTAGGATCTTATACCTAACTAGTATGAGAATGTGTGGAAAATACTTCAGAATTTTAGACCGCTAAAATTGCAAGATATCTACATTTGAATTGAAAAAAACAAGTTTTTCAGCATATTGCTAGACTAAATTCTTTGACTTTGAACATTTTTAACTTAAATTTTTTGCACTACAAAGTTTTGAGCTTTAAATCTTTATAGTGGAGAATTGAGTTGAAAGACTACGGAAAAAAGAGAAATTCAAAAAAACTTAATTTTCATTCTTAAGATAATTGTTAAGTAGAAGTAGGTACAAGATAGAAAGAAAATCTAAAACATTAATATTTTTTAGATGGAATCAAAATGCACTAATCCCAATGTTGAGATTGTTCTAGCAAGAAAAAACAAACATGTGGAACTTTCTTTTTGAAAAATTGCAAAAATTGCATTCCAAAATGAATCCTACAAGTTATTTTTTTCAAGAAGATGGTCTATTTGCCCGTAAAACAAGATTGTCCGTAACTTTCTCAAAAAAAAGAAAAAAAGAAATGAATCAAAGCTTTCCAAATAGACAAAGATACAATCTATAAAGGAAAAAAAATATTTTGCAAAAAAAAATTGTTGCCCTCTCTCCCCTGGTTTGAGCTTATTTGGGCATAACTTTTGTTCCCAGGCACCGATTGAAAAAAAAAATTATATTTCCACAAAGCTTATCAATTTTTTTATCTTCAAAAAAAGTTTCAAAAAATCACGAGAAAAGTTCAGCCCGTTGATACCTACCCAAAATCCCATTTGTCCCTCGAAGGGACAATGGTCCTTTAGGGGTTAAGGAAATAAGGTAGAAGCACCCAAAAACAACGTTTTTGTTGTCCTTGCTAGGTAAAAACCAATCCAATTCGTATTTTAATTTGTATCTTAATTTGTTATTTCATGTGATATTTGCACCATGTTCTATGAATTTTCAAAGTTGAAAGCATAATTCAAATAACTATTCATGCCTAAGAAACTTACTTTAAATAGATTGCACCTTTGCAGCATGAAATGTTCAACTTCCATTGATTGTGTCAAAGAACTTTTCAACTTCTATTGGTTGCTCTTGAAACTACTTGGTGCTTTGAGGTAAAGCTAGGAGTGGGTATTGAAGGTCAAAATGTACCTTCATTTCTAATACTGTCAAAAGAGTCGGTTTTGGAGCCTCCTATCGATTCTTAGAATTATAGAAGTTTGTACATAGTTTTTAATCATAAAAAGTGGAAGTGCGTTGGTGTGTGTTAAGATACGTGTTTTAGTTAGTTTTTTCTATTTTTTAAAAAGTGCCAAAGTGGCGATACTAAATGTTATAGTGGTGCTCCAAATTTTAATATTCATCAACATATTGGATAGAAATAAAACATTAGCACATATCACATATCTATAATTGTCTTTATATACTTGGTAGTTGATATTTTGACAGTCATGTGTCAACCACTAGTACATAGGTGAATGATTTTATAAGTAGCGGTCATAATAGAGGGCCATACTTTATGTCAAAGTAGAAGTTCCTTTGTTGTTGTTGTGGTACATTATTATATTATCAACATATTGCTAATGTATATGAAGATATTTGAAGATGATTTGCATATCTTCACAATTTAAAATGCAAGTAAAAATCATGCCATTTTGTGTAGTGCAAGATTTCTAACATTTCTTCAGTTTGCACAAAATTATAGATTTGAATAGATTTCACATTATTTAAAACTACATGCTTTAGAAGACCATTTGGCTCCCCTCAGATGTAAAGGATTAAAGTTTTGAGGTTGTTTTTCCTCAATAATTATCCCAAAACGCCCTTAAAAAAATTTGAATTCTTTCTATTTAATATTTTAAAATAGATTTGCAAATATTGTTGAATTTATTTGGAATCTTATTCAAGTATACATTTTTTTTAATTTATGAAGTTAAAACCTCACCACTTATAGTATTCTGATGCACAAAATTTTGAAACAAGGTTTTTTCAATCTATCATAGATGAGTTTTGTCTTTCATCCTTTTTTATTAAACAAAATGTATTACAAATTGAAAGAAAAATATCACGTTGAGCTTGTAAGGTGATAATACACGAAAAAAAATAAAAAGTAAAAACTTTATAATCATTTTTTATTTTGTTTTTCAATGAAAAGGAGGGTAGGATACCAAATTTGTAGTAAACAAAAAAGTAATTGAAAAATGCCAATTTCAATAGTGATATTGTTTAAATAGACAATCTACACCCTATGCTCTTTATTTTTTTCTAATACTATTAAAGGTTGATTTAAAAACAACTTAAAATGTTATTTTTTACAAAATAAAAATGTCATAGCTTTCTATTTTTTAATCAAAATAAAATGATTTAAAGATTTCCAAGGAAATGAGACCACTCATTTCCTAGAAGAACAAGCTTTCTTCAATACCTTGTCTCTCTTCAATCTAACACAAATCCTACAATTGGTGAATAGTGTTTAGTTGAGAGCAATTTGGAGAATAATGTTTGAAAAGTAATCTTTGATGCAATGAATGTTGCTTTGAAAATTTGCTCATTCTTGCTTATATTTTGTATGAATATATTAATTACTTTGTTTGCATCAAATTGATCATAAAGACAAATTTTCTTTTAAAGGTTCTAGTGTTATTTGAGATGAGTGAAAAATTATTTGGAAGAAAGTTTGCCCTAAAGCACTATGTTCATCATCAAGAGTATGGATAAGGAAGTGCTTTGACATCCCAAGAGCATCTACACCAGCTTGCGCCAAGAATTTGACACGCTCCAAACTAGGATGACAAATCTTCAAAGTCCTCTAAAACATTCTCATAATAAGCAATCTTAACCAATCAAGCAAGCAATGGCTTTATCTTATATTCCACTGGATGAATGATTAATTGACTATTTATGGGCACATTTGGTAAGCACGGTTTGGGGTTGAGGTCTCTTCAAAAGTACATGTAAACTTTTAGCGTGTCAAATTTGACGAGTGCCGGTGCGGATGCTCTCAGTTTCATATTTCCCCCCTCGGTAAGAACGTACCCTTCGAAATTTGGTTAGATTTGCTACATTGAGATCCCTGGCATAACTTACCTTAACGGCGCGCTCTCGTGCTTCCGGCTCTCGTAATGGATTTCCTGCGCGTGAATCTGTGGCGCGTGACGGGAGCTTTCATGTCCAGGCGCCTAGGCAAGCTAGGCTTTAAGCGTTGCAGAGCAAATTAAAACCATGACTTAAGTGATAACCACTGCATCCCTCTGTGGCCTGCACTTTTGCAGCCGCCCTTTCTCCTAATTCCCAAGCGTACTACCTCTGCATCCCGGCACCTCCACTGCGCCACTATCACCTCTCCCTGCCCCTGCGCTCCTACAGCAACTGCATCTTAAGCTTAGCTGCTGCTAAAAGCTTCCGGCGCTTCTTTCCTTTTTAAGGTGACACACTGTAACCTACTTTTGGCCTCCTTTCCATTCTTGCTCATGCTCGCTCGCTGTTACTTCCTTCAACGCCGTCATACTCTTCTCTATATGTACATGTGTGCTCCTTGGTGTCTTCCATACTCTGTTTCTTGGTCTTGGCTTTGCTCCCTTCTCTTCAACCTTTTCCTTCGTATATCACTCCATTCTTGACCTCTTGGACAGTTTGGAATAGCATTCTCGGGAGTCTTTCATTACTTTGGATCTTAGCACTATTGTATCCTTATTTTTCTGTTTAGAATATCGGTCTCAGCAATACTCTTTCCTGTTTTTCGGGAGTGAGCACTGTCAGCGCTGTTCCGTTTGAAGCTTGTCTAATTACCTGAAGCGCTCTTTCTTCTGTTCAGCAGTGTTGTTTCGTATTGTTTGAATAGCACTGGGAAGTACGCGCGCGCAATCGAGTCCATGCATTACGTTGTTTATTTCTCTGTAAGTTCTTTCCCTAGTTTTAATCTATAATGCTGTGACGTCCGCTTAGAAATCGAGTGATTCGGGTCGGAGATATTCGTTTTAGTTTGCTTTCACTCCCAAGTCCATGAGTAAATTTGAGCGAACTCGTTCTTTTGGTTCCCGCCAGTGCTTTGCGTAGAGGTGAGTTTGCCCTTGCTGTGTTGTCTTTTCTGTGCAAAAGGTCTGGCGGTGAAGCTTCGGTCTGACAGTCGGTTCAATTTGTAGGCTAATCTATCGGATTTTTTTGGATTTAATCTCAGTTTTTTTGGATCTACAGTAATTGGAGGTCAAGGATTGCTGCGGAGTGACGTCTGTCAAGTGGATACTTGCACCATCAATTGTCAGGTTAGCATTGCTCTCTGCCTGCTATCTGTCGGTCGCCATTTCTTGCTGTCAGTTCATGCGTGTGAGCTGCTGTGTTGGCTATGGTGATGGCACGCTTAGTAGCTTGCGCGCCAGAGTAGGCTCTGACAGAAAATCAAGCCTGGATTTTGTTCTGCAATCCCTCGATCTTAGAGCTGCATTGTTTCTTTTTCCACTATTGGCTTCATCTTTGATTAAACGCTAATTAGACGCCTTTTCTCAGTCTCATTTTCTGTATCTTTAAGATGAACGTAGTGCTTGCTTCAACATCTCCCTTCTTTTTGCTTCAAAATCTCATATTGGGGTTGGATATCACCAAAGCAGTTATTTGCTTCGCTTTGGGGATGATTAGTGTTCTTTCAAGGCGTACGGAAAGACTTGTTCAATTAGTGTCCCCACTCTGCATCAATTTCATGGAAAATTGGAGCTGACATGTCTTTTGTCCGAACAGGTTTGCTAATCTTATGGCTCGGTCGCTGTATCGCGTACGCGGTGTCAGTATTGTGAGCGGGACTTTCCGATCTGTTTGAATGTATCATATGAAGTTTGACCGGAAGCTTGACGCTCTGTGCGAGAACTGACCTTCGAAAGTGACACCTGAAGGTTGAAGGTTGTTCGCAGTCATCAAGAAGTAATAGTGGTTCGAATGAGCTTTGTTTGCGGTTAATCGCATCCGGATGACTCCTAAGGTGTGCATTACTCATCTGCGAGGTGTTCGGGTTGCCATGAGGGGCGAAATGGGAGAGCGGTCACAACTGCGTTATTCTGCGCTGTCTTCTCATCAAGATGATCGGAGAGAGAAGTTAGCATTCTCAGGGCGGACGACTGCCGCCCACGAGGACCTGCGTTACCGCTTCGAGCTACCGGAGGAAGTACCGTGGAAGTCAATTGCTCTGGCGGTTGTCTTGCTTGCATTTGGCTGCCTGTTCCTAGTTATTTCCCAGTTCATCTACACTGAGCACATGGAGGGCGACTCCTCGCAGGCGTATGGCTTTCTGGTGCTCGGCATACTCCTTTTCCTGCCCGGGTTCTACGAGACTCGCATTGCCTACTACTCGTGGCGCGGCTACAAAGGATATTCTTACTCGCGGATTCCTGCTTATTAGTCTACCTCCGAAGAAGAACATTTTGCTGGCGGCTAGGATATAAGGTTTCACTATTTTTTCCACTTCCTCGCACCATTTGATGCTTCCGGTGGTCACTGTTCCACCGTTAGTCATGGTGGTGGTAGTATATTTTCATTTCCTAGCAATGAAAAACAGAGCACTTGTATCGCTCGGTAAGGTAGCTTAGGTAATTGCAAATGGCTAATAGGAATACCCCTGTTTCATCACCTGAAAACATACTTGCCGAACAACTTCTGTTGTGTGAACGAATTGGCACAGCTGGCGAAATTAGCATGCTGAGCAGAGAAAAGTCTCCGAACTGCGAGTGTCCATGCTGTTGGTGTTGCCCGCAATCAGGGTTCGATATCTTTATGACCCGAGTTTTTCATCACCAAAGCGGCGACCCAGCAGCTCATGTGACAGTATGGTCTTGACATTCTCATTTTGTAGTCGACATGCCAAGATTGTACCCGTTTCCAACGCTTCAGTAGTTGAGTGTAAATTTTAATGCAATTTTGCAGGAATCATCTCCATGAAATCCAAGAACATTCGTAAACAAATTTCCTGCAACATTGTGCTACTCTTTAAATGCCTGAATCCCCTGCCGTATGTGTATACTGTATCTACGCTTCGAGCAGTTCAGTACACAGTTTTTTTGGGAAAACTTGTCGAATATTGTCTACTATGAATAGCTGTAATCTTTGAGATTTTGTCAGTACATCAGAATCCCACATCTGTCCGAGTCGTCTGCGTCGCACAGTCTTCGAAGCTGTGTGCCAGTCGTCCTGTCCAACCTCGGGGGGTGAACAAACCGAACAACGATTATCGTCCCTCTTGCACGTATCCCAAGTAGAATTGGAAGAGCGACAGTGTCCGACCAAATTTGCCTTATTGACTTGAGCCAACAATGCGTATTGCGGAAATCACCTCTAATATCTCAATCCTAATTTTTTTATTATGAGCAAGTTCACTTTCCTGGAAATTTGCGCGCTCATTCCTCGAGCTCGTTTTAGCAAACAAGCGTTGATGAGGTCGGTGGTTGTCATGCAGAGAGTCCTTCTGGACGAAGGATCGGATAGAGCATACGGTCTGTAGAGCCTTGTCGACGCAAAGAAGTTGCAGAAACCGACAACGCCCTCAAACTGCTGTATTAACACTGTTAGTGCAAATGACTTGAACTGCAGACTTCCGTCTAGAGGCAGAAGTGCAGACAGTGCGAGCTCCTTGACCTGACATTCAAGCGTACATGCCTGTTGTCTAAAATCGCCATCTTCTCAACTTTTGCTACTGTCCTGGTGTCTGACTTTACCATTGAAATTCGTGAAAAGAGGAACGTCTCTGTCTCTCTAAAATTGCAAGGCCTACAATGTCTGCACCTGCCCCGCTCAAAAGATAAAGTCGACAGAGCAGTACCGAAATACAATTTGTATCGTCTTCATGTACGATTGTTTGCACAATTTGCATCGTTTTCTTGTACGATTCTTGTACCATTTGCCTGCACAGAGTACGAAGCCTGAATTTTGAGGCAACTGTGTCTCTCATTTTGGCTGGACAGAAGGAAGTTGGAACTCAGGTAAACATACCCATTATCATCCCTTTACTAATTGCATCCCCTATCTACACTAGTCCGAGATTTTTGGGCTGGGGTGTGCGTATGGGGATAGGGGAACTGCAAGGTATGCCCACCTTAATCCTTTTTGCATAATTTGTAGCTAAAATATGGACGTTCAAGATATAATAAACTACTTGGTATTACGTCCAGTAATCTTCTTGAGCCTAGGCCACTTGAAGAATATCTAATCCATCTTCTTATTGCACTTCTTATTGCACTCGTGTCTGTAAATTTGTAATAAAGAAGAAATACAAGCTTGTTTTCATGTTGTGAAAATGTCCTCAGACCAAACTATGTGGACGTATGGTTACTTAACTACTTGGATAGAAGGTTCACATTTTTAGTGTTGTAGTATGGGTACCCACCTTGATATTTGCACATGTTTCATTGCAAGTCCAAGACCCCCAGGTTACCACATGTGTTACATTGATCAATTCATGGAGATGTTCAAGACCTTGAATCATTTTCTTTTTTTCTTCTTTCTTTTTTCCAAGACAAGTACCCAGTGATATAGTTAGAACTTAGCCTACAATGAATTGTACAGTACAATGACATCAATGTCTTCTTGTACAAATACACCAGTGAGTCTCCAAGGTCATAGTTGACTTCAATCCCAGTTCTGATATTGGGAGATCCAGAAATTTGTGTTCCCAGTTGGCTGGGGTTATGGTTCAGAACTTGTATGACTGTGGCTATGTGCAGCTAAGTAGGTGCAGGCATGTAAGTACTTCCATTTCTGAGAGTTACAAGTTTGCTACAACCCAAACCCTGACTCTTGAGGATGGAAGAAGATGCCTGCATTGAGAAGCACCTTGAGCTGTTCACTGTCAGAATTCCTTGTCAGTATCTCCTCAGAATCATTCTGTAATCAGAATAGGATTGCAAATTACCATGTAAGGCACTAAGGCATCCAACATGTGCAGAAGATTGACAGGATCCGTACATGATTATTCTAAATTATTTCAGTCAGAGCGCAATTGTTGACAAAGTGCTGCAAGTGATTTTGTACAAAATCACTCCACTTGATATGGTATTTAGTATGGGTGAATAATTGGATAGTATGAAAATCAATATGACCTATCTAATAACATCACCCTATACACCACAAATGCTACAATGTCAGCACTACATTGATGTTGAATAGTATGTCCTTGTGATAAGGTTACGAAATAGGGGTATTAAGGGGAGCAAAAAATTAAAGGGACTTATTATGAAAAACTATAGATGTTTGAAACATGTTGTGTAGTCCTTGGACACTTCAATAACTATTGATCTAATACAAAGGTAGATATTTATATAATGCAAAATGTCAATTAATTAGTATGGGTCCCCTTAAATCCCTCATGCAGTGCAGTTCAAACTATTCTAAATAGTCATTTTGTTATAGTAGTAATTATATCTTGCTATGATGTTATAAGTTTCTCTAATATTTCAAAAGTGAAAATTTGATGAATCTACAAAATTTTTAGGTGTTTCAAAGTTATGTGCACTTATAATCATTACTTGTCTCTATTTTTTTTTGCAATTTGGATGAAAGAATAATGCTTTTCCTAATAAATGTCTGAAATGGCATAGCAAAGTAAAAATCAAGAATTTTGATCCAAAAATGGAGAGATATCTACTTTCAAAGCCTTTTTAATCCCTAAATGCCCAAACATTGCTTTGGGGGAACATAGCAATTTTGGGCAGCTCATTATGAATGGAGTTTTTATTTTTTTTATTTTAAATTTTTACACAACATTTTCCCGAGGAGTAGCTTTAAGGCCCAACATAGAAGTGATTTTTTCATAAATTTTGAAAAAATCACTTTTAATAAAATAAAAAATTGGAATTGGTTCTTTAGATTCCTATATACATAGTAAGCTTTGAATCATCCCATTTTGATTTATGAGAGGAAAATTCTGAGGAGTTTTAGTTTGCAAGTAGTTATGGAATCTCTACTCTAAAGTAAACTTTGAAGTCCTTTATTTAACCCCTAAATGCCCAAGGCACCCCCAATTTGGTGTTTGCAAAACTTTGAAGTTAAATAAAATCTAATGAAGTTGCTATTTTTAGTAGTTTGTATTTTAAAAAAGTTCTTCTTGAAGTCTAATTTTAGCACCAAAAATACAATCTTGAAAATAAATGATAGTGATTTTTCTATTCAAGTTTTTGCACAAGAGTACCCATTGCAATCTTGACTTCCCGTAGTGTTGAGAGCTCTTGGAAATGAGCCTCAAATACACTAGATCTTGGAGAAAAAATCTCATTCAAAATTCATTTAAAAAAATTGTAGAGTAGATTTTAAAAAGCCATAAATTGATCGGGGTTATACAAGAGGCCCTTTAACCTCATATTAAACCAAATTTTTAGATTTGACTTGTGTAATGAAGATTGAAAGATTTTTGCAGTTTTAGCACCCTCATGGTCCAACATTATAATCTTTCACTCCATAAGTGATATTGTTGTGTTTTCTTTTCCTATGAGATCTCTAACATGTCCAATTTGAATTTGTACGGTTATAATTCAAAAAAAATTGATACAACTTATCAAAATGTTGGCATTCTGTTTAGTTTAGAACAAATTCCAGAAAGCCCAAAACAGACCCTGGGCATGTAGGGGTTAACTCAATTTTCAATATTTTTGAAAAAACAAACAAACATTGGGTGTAGATTGTTTATTACAACACTATAACCATTGGAATTGGCATTTTTCAATTCCATAATAAAATTCTTAACAATTTAGTCTTTTGAATATTCTCTACTTCTTTCTACTTACTATTGTTTTCCTATATGTTGTACAATTCCAAATGATCTTAAATTTTTCAAGCATATAGCCAACTTGACTTCAAAAACAAATCCAAAGAATAACTACCATTTTTGACATTTTTTCATACAAATGTGATGCTGTGAAGTGCAACTGCCCGGATTTTCGTAGGGACAAGACAAGGATTTTTCTCAATTCAAATACTAATATCTTGCAATCTACACAGTGGAAAATTCTGAATTTTTTTCCACATCTTCTCAAACCAGTGCACTACAAGATCTCACGATTACATGTGTCATAATTAATTTTTCTTCTAAAATTTGGTACTTATATTAGAAATGGCAGTTTTGGAGCGTTTTTGGTGAAAACGTAGTCAAGGAACTTTTAGGGGTTAAAGTGAGCACCAACAACCAACAATAAAGTCACCTATTAAAGACACGTATGGAATATAACTCAATTACGGGCATACAGTGGTGGATTCACAAGGTGATACACTTTCAATGACTTCTTGTACTCATGGCGTTTAGATTGTAAGCAATTCTATTATGTATAACCTTATCCAATATATGAAATTCATTTTAAAGTTCAATTTGATATTTTTTAAAAATAAAAAATTTATATAGATTATAGGATGATTGTGAATTAGCATCGACCTTGCAATCAAAAGACATGTGATATAAACATCTATGATGAAGGAGCTACAAGTTGCAATAGTCTTCACTATTTGCTCATATTTTTAAGTTAGAAAATAAGGTCATTTTCTTTGCATGAGGCCCAAACCACCGCACTGCTATTTTTTTTCTGGATGGAAAAATACTTGAATTCAAACCTAAAAGCTGGGAAATCCATCTACATAATTTTCAGTTGTTTGAGTGGCTCGTCTTATAACATTAGAAATGTAGAACTCTAGAAGAAAATGAGGGGTTTTGCGACTATAAAGAGCAACTAGTTTTTGGATTGCATCGGATATTTGTGACTGGTGAGAATTTGAAGGCCTCCAATTGTTGTGGACAAGTTTTTTAGTGGTATCGTAATTGCAAGGCGAAACGGGATTGTTTCTCATTTGGTAGCTTATTTGGAACTTCATTGATCCGCTTTATGACGTGGTTGCTTATGTGATATTGATTATTGTATAAGGTTAGTGACTAAGTTGCAACTTATTTGCGACTTTATTGCAATTCAGATGCGATTGGTTTGCAACTTCATTTCAACTTGCCTTTAACTACTTCACAACTGCTTAAGGTATGTATGCGGCTTTGGAGACAACGTTGCCGTAAGCAGTTTGCAATTCATTTATAATATGTTTGCCACTTCTTACCAACTGGTCTGTGACTAGGTCATGTCTTCTTTTCAGCTGTAGTGATTACTTTATGAAGTCCTATGCAATTTCTTTGCAACTTATTTGTGACTCGTGTTGATTATGTGTGTAGCTTGTTTGCAAATGCATTACAATTTATTTGTGACTCATATGGATCATGTGCACAATTTCTTTGCAATTGCATTACAACTTATTTCTGACTTGTGAATCATGTGTGCAACTTGTTCACAGTTGCATTACAACTTCTATGCATCTTGATGATTCATCTGTGCAACTTATTTTCTATTCATTACTACTACAAAGGGGGCCCTAATTAACACAATTTTAGCTATAAAGAGTTGATTTCAACAGTACATTCAATTGGTTTGGCACTCTCTAAAAAGCTGCACCTACAATCAATTGACATAGCCTTGCTTTGTTGGTTTCTTGTTTTCGCTACCTCTGACATTTGACTTGGCAATTCATTGCAGAGTAGGTCCTATTGCCTTCACATCCGCTAGAGATTCCATCGATTTTTTCAAAGACAAATCCCTTGCTGCCCAATAGCTTTATGATCCACTCTCCACATGCTATTCAGCGTTTTCAAATTTGTAATTGTATGTGGTCCAAGATGATCCTAAACTACTAGATGATGGTGAAAAGATACTAACCAAATGGCGTGGTTGTAGGTTCAATACTTGGTGGCAACATATTGTGTTTATCTAGCATGAAATTAGCCTTTCTACCTGCCAGAACCCTTGCAGTGTGTTGTTCAACACACTAGTGTCAAAAAAATGAAAAAAAGATTGTAATTGTACTTCATTATTCATTTCCAGATCTATTGGGTAAATTCCAATTTTTTTTTTTCTTTCTCCCCACACATATTGGACAATATTAGAATTACTATTTCTCTATTTTTTATTTCCAAGGCTTGCTTGTAAATCAGAAAAACTTTTCAAATTTCAACCTACACGTTTTCTATCTCATTAAATTTTTTAACGTCATGTCTATTTTGCAGCTGGCTTCTAATTTAAAAAAGAATTCATACAGCTGGCTTAGAGTAATGCGGAATCTCCAAGGTTAGGCTACTCAATGTGGAAATCAACCATTTCTATCATGTGCAATTTATTGGCTTCAAAAAATCAAAAAGCAACCACTGGAAGCTAACCTACTGTACACGATCTCCCCTTTTAATACAAAATTTCAAGGATGAATAGTTGCACTTTTGTCTTATATGCATAGATTCTGTGTCATTCTAAAATTGCTAATTGGTTGCACCAACGTTTAAGGCTTTCCCTAATCACGTCCTCTACTACCTTTGATAAGTGAACATCCACATGTTCAATTCTCTTCCATTATCTTTGGCTTCAACATGTTCCCTCCAATTACGACATCATTGTTTGGAATACATCAATTTCAAACAATTGTCAAAAAAACCTGGTCAAACTCTTCAAAAAATGAGACTTACATTTCCAAATCTTTTAACCAACAACTCTTCTCTTTCCTTCTTTGAGTAGATGCAAGTGCTACTTCCGTCATAGACTGGCATAGCTTTGCAAATAAGGTACTATACTACAAAATGATTCATCATTCATGTGTGCTGTATCCATGATAGGCAAAGCCCATTTCTTATGTCAACTACTAATTGTCCCTCCGTAAATCTTGAAAAAATAGACCTCCATTTTTGTTTACGAAATATAGTGTTGTTATAGGCAGTTTTCTTCCACTAACAAAAAATTCGAACAAACAATAATTATTGATGCCTACATTTATAATTCCAGAGGCTAACTACTGCTTTCTCTCTGTATGCACTACCAACACAAAAAGCTACCTACACATAATGTTGATTTCTGGTAAATAATGCAAGATATTTTGTACTACTCAATCTTCTCTTTTGGAAGACGTCCTCAAGTCCCCAAGGTCTAGATCCACTGCAACAACCTCCTCTCCAAAGTCTACAACGGCATCTTTACAATGAATGGTTCTTCCCGTTTGTAAAAGAGCCTCATTTTCTTTGGAAATGACTAGTGTTGCATGGAGACCCTCATGATTAGAATCATTTTCCACAGCAAAATATTTACTAGAAGAAATTTGCGTTTGCTTCAACAGAATCAACTTAATGTGTTTGTTGAGGCAAACGCAGAAAAACTCAGATTTTGCGTTTGCCTCAACAAACACATCAAATAGATTTTGTTGGGGCAAATACAGATTTCTTCTAGTCATTGCAGCCTCTTCCCTTTCACGTAAGTTACCAACTATCCGTTGTAATCTTATTTCTTTATCCATTACCACCTTCCATCCGGTTTCTGCCCTGACATCTACAACAAAAACTTGCTTCACATGCATGGAAAAGGCAAATACTCCTTGTCCCAAAAGAACAAGTCTTTGGAAGTTTGCTATTGTAAATCCCCACTTGTCCTTCTCAATAGTTGCATTAAAGACTTTGTAGTTTATTTTCATCCAAGTTCATAAGAGAATAATCACATAAAGACCTCCATAATTTACTTTGACTATTTCTTGTAGCTCACCAACATATTTGACGTCCACAATCACAAAATTGCAGTCCTTGGCATCGGACCTCCAAGGTCTTCGAAAAACTACTGCCAAGGCAGATCATCCGTCTTAAAATATGACTCCGTGCTTTTCACTTGTAAGTGATTCTTGAAGGCCCACATGCTGCGATGCTGTAGGTGCTTATTTACCTATCCTTGGTAAATAATCGAGCACAATTGGGTTCTAATGTTTTGTGTGGATTCTTCAACCTAGAGGTGCCTAGCGTCAATCCATTGTGCTTTCCAAGCTATGGATCTTTTTTAAGTTCCTAACCATCCGCAATTTGCAAAAAAATCAAGAAAACGCAACAAATTACAATTTTTTTTTCTAACTACTTCAAGCCAAATAGGTCATGATGGTTTTGAGATGGAGATAATTATAATCTAATTTTAGCAATTTTAAGTGGTAGAGCACCTTACACCATTTTCAAAAACATAAAAGTCAACCCTATCCCACCTTCCTAGCAAAAGATATCAGTGGATGAAGTTTAGCCTTTTGAGGACTATTTAAACTTCATCCACCCTTTTGGACTTGTTCCCTATTTTAATTGATCTTGAAATTTGAACCCTAGTTTAAAGCAGTTAAACCTTGCTTAAGTCCTATGTTTGGACTTGGATGAATTAAGCTTAGTTGATTTCATCCATTCCTAGCCTAAACTTCATCTTTTATTTTTTTCTAGGATTTTTGGTCTTTCCTTAATTTTGAATCACTTTTGATTTACTTGAAGCTCCTACTTTAGGTTTCTAATGCTAAGTTCTTCCTTTGTTTGAATTAAGTTGCCCTAATTCTTTCTTTCCTTGTTCCTTGATGCTTTGAATAATCTCTAGTCAATTATTATTTTTAGAATTTTTAGGATTGTTCTTTGAAAAGGCTAATTCAGGTTTTTTAAAATGTTATTTCACTTGAGATTTGACTTATCCTATCAAAAGTTATCAATGGATGAAGTTTGATCGCTAACTGGTGTTTTTAACTTCATCCGTTGATTGCTACTAGCCCTAATTCCAAAACTAACTTCTAACTTCACTTTTATGTTCTAGATTACTTCTACTTACTAAATTCTTAATTTTGTTCTTCCTGGCTACTCCTAAATATTTTTCATCCAATTTAGGTGGTAAACTTCATCCTTGCATTTTTTACTTGTTTTAACTGTATTTTTCTTAAGTGTTATTTGCTCCGTCCCAAAATGATCTTCCGATTGCCCTCCATATTTTGTCTTAAAATGATCTTTTGGGTGTATGTACTTATGTGGAAGGAAAGGGGCTGAAGACAATTCATGGAGCTACAAATTAAAGCTTCAATCACAAACATTTTGAATGTATTCTTGAGATTATTAAAAATCAAACTCCAATCACAAGAGTACTTGTAAGGAGCAATCACTGTTGACTTTATTGTTACACAATAGCAACCATGTCTAATTAGATTATGGATTAAGTTAACCCTTAAAGGACCAAGGCCTTTTTCCTGCCAAAAAACACTCAAAACTGCCATTTCTATAGCAAAGAGTAAAAAAAATTGAAAATTGTTTTTTTTTTTCACATTTAACCATAGGATCTTATACCTAACTAGTATGAAGATGTGTAGAAAAAATTTCAGAATTTTTGACCACACAGATTGCAAGATATCTGCATTTAAAGTGAAAAAAACAAGTTTTTCAACACATTGCGGGACTAGTTTTTATGACTTTGAACATTTTTAACTTTAATTTTTTGCACAACAAAGAATTGAGCTTTTAATCTTTATAGTGGAGAATTAAATTGAGAGTCTAGGAAAAAATAAATCCAAAAAAACTTAATTTTCATTATTATAAAAAATTGTTAAGTAGAAGTAGGTATGAGATAGAAGGAAAATCTAAAATATTAATATCTTTTATATGGAATTAAAAATCACTAATCCCAATGGTGAGATAGCTCTAGCAAAAAAACTGGACCTTGTGGACCCTGTTTTCTTGGAAAATTATAAAAATTGCATTCAGAAATGAATTCTACAACTTATTTTTTTCAAAAAGATGCTTTAAGTGCCCGAAAAATAAGATTGTCCAAAACTTTCTCATAACAAATCCAAATGAAATGAATCAAAGCTTCCTAGATAGACAAAAATATAATCTACAAGAAAAAAAAATTAAGAAAAATTAAAAAAATTAAATTGCAAATTTTTTTAGTTTGCCCCAAGTCCCTTGTTTTGAGCTTATTTAGGCATAACTTTTTTTCCCAGGCACCAATTGAAAAAAAATTATATTCCTATGAAGCTTAGCAATTTTTTTACCTTCAAAAAAAGTTTCAAAAAATCATGACAAAAATTTAGCCGTAGGTGCTTGCCCGAAATCCCATTTGTCCCCCGAAGGGACAATGGTCCTTTAGGGGTTAAAAATGGAAGGTCCATGGCCATATGGGCCTGGGCCATAGGGCGAGAGCTCTAGCCTTGGGCCAAATGCTGGCCCACAAACAAATTTTTTACTGTTGACTATCAAATATTCATTGAGGTCCAGAGAAAGTAAATAATTGTGCGGATAGCAGTGCTCTTCAGAAATGCTTCAAAAAACCCACTCTTGAGTATTTCAAACGTACATTTGGAAAGACATAGAAATCCATAGTTTTAGGATGTGAAGAGTGCACCAAATTCTACTTAAAGCTCAAATTCTTTTTGAAAGAATGTTATTTTCAACCTTAAGCTGTAACATTTTGTTTAACATGAAGATAATTTTGAGATGGAGGGAGCATATGTTCTCGGCAATCTCTAATCTTAATCTACAGTTTTCTATAGATAATCTTGACAAAAACCCTTATCTTGATTCTTTCAATTGATCTCAAAATTTGGCTAAGTATTTTAAATGCTAATCTAATCAATTCAAAGGGTGATGGAGAAATTAACGACTTACCTCAAGTTGGGCGTCATCTGTCGTATTGTAGAGTAGCTCTTTGAGGTACTCCTAGTCCGCCATCTTTGGATGTAGTCTTGGAATTTGTTTACCATTTAAAGATGATGTTCTAATACAAAATTTGGCAATTTAAGCTCCTTTTCTTTCTATTTCTACTCCTTTTTCTTCTAGCACGATTCTAGTTCAATTATGTAACTATTCCAAGAATTGACTTGTTTTGAAGTAAATAATTGACTTCATATTTCTAAGTAATAACTGACCTTCAACCTCCTATCATGTCTTAGTCAATTATTATTCCATCCAAAGGTTTTATGGTTATAAATTGGCTTTTCAAGATTTTCCACCTAATCTTTTAATCCTAAAGGACCAAACGGCATTTTTTTTGGCAACATAGCGATTTTGGGTAGCTCACTACAAATGAGGATTTTATTTTTTTCATTGAAAATTTCACACAACGTGTACCGGAGGAGTGGCTCTAAGGCCCAACAATTTTCAAAACTTTTGACTACACAATAAAAAAGTTATTGGATAATATGTCATTTTCAATGGTCGGCGGGCAGCTATATATATATATATATAAATATATACATGCAAAGCTTTGAATTATTCCATTTGATTTATGAGATGAAAATTAAGAGGTGTTCAAATTTGTGGGTAGTTATGACTTCCCTACTCTAAAATAAACTTTGAAGTCCTTTATTTAACATAGTTTTTAATATTTTTTGAAAAAATTAAAAGTATAGGATTTATATTGTTTATTACAACATTACAGCCGTTGGGATTAACACTGTTCAATTCTATAATTAAATTCTTAACAATTTAGTGTTTTGAATCATTCTCTACTTCTTTCTACATCCTATTTTTTTCATGTATGTTGTATTGTTTCAAATGATCTGGAATTTTTCAAACATGTAGCCAAATTGCTTTTAAGAACATATCCAAAGAGTAACCACCATTTTGGACAGTTTTTCATTTAAATGTGACCTTGTGAAGTGGAGCTGCCCAATTTTTTGGAGGGCCAAAAAAAAGTTTTTTGGCAATTCAAATGCTATCATCTTGCAATCTATATGGTGGAAAATTCTGAAATTTTTTCAACCTACTCTCAAACAAGCTTACTATAAGATCCTACGGTTATGTATCCAAAAATATTTTTGTTCTAAAATTTGGTACTTATACTAGAAATGACAATTTTGGAGCGCTTTTGGTGAAAATTTAGTCTCTGACCTTTAGGGGTTAAATCCTAACTCTTCATCTTCTCTCTCAACTCACTTCATCTTCTAAACGGTTATCTCACGAATTGTTGCACTCTCTATGGCTATGGAGTTTGAGAGTTTTTTCCTTCCTCCCTCTTTCTAATAATCTTGGCTATTCTACTCTAATTTCTATGTATGCATTTCCTAACCTTTCCTCTCTCCTTCTATCCCTTTCTATCTCTTTTTATGCTTCTCTAATATTTTTTGTTAATTTCCTTTATCTTTCCTCTCCAAAAGATAAGATTTGTCTTAAAGGTTTGTTGTCTAGATTTTGTCTTATTTCCCAAAACCTAGGAAACACTAGTATAGGGGTTCTTTTTGAAGGAAAGGTGTATCAAGTCTATTGTTTTGTGACCAGTGTCATTTTTCAAATAGATTTATACTTTTAAAACTAAGTATGTATGTTTTATTTTTTTAACATTCTTATTCCCAGAGTTATAAATTTAGTGGACAGTCCATTACCGATGGATGCGACACAATGAATGAAGTCCTGGTCCTGTCTAGTGTTCTAAGGGAGGTCAAATATTCTGGTCAATTGTTCTAGTTTGGTCAAATTCTTCTTATGCAAGTGTATGCTCTAGGACCTAATCATTCTAAGATAATACTTTTTAAAATAATACACATAGTTCATTAATTATGTTATATTTATATTTTTGGTCAAATTGTCCAGTCTATCTGTGGCTATCATGTTTCATGCAGATGCCTAACGTTCCGTATTCTAGGTCAAATTTTCCTAATATGCAAAAGTATGTAGGTAAGAAGTATACCAATGGTCAAATTTTCTTATTGCTTTCGCTTTTGGTCAAATTTGCCAAATTGACACAAAATTAATTCCTACATACACAAAATATAAGTCCAATTCTTATATATATATTTTACTCAAGAAGAGACCCTAAGACCATGCAAAAGAAAGCCTAAAACCATACAAAACAATAACCTTTAAATCCGTGAAATTTAGCTCCTATAGCTGCACTTTGGACCTAAGACCGTGGACTGCAGAGCCTATAACCGTGGTCCAACCTAAGACCACTAAATCAGCCCTAATACCACTTAGTTCAGCATTATGGTCGTGTTTTGACTAAACGAGAAAAAAACCAGATCTGTATGTTGATGAGTATGTCAGTTTAGAATCAGATACAGTAACACATTTCACAGATCTTAACTTCCCATCAGGTATGGAAAGTAATCAGGTAATTCTCTCTCTAAAGCTGTAATACAAACAAAACTATAGGATGATCATTAATCCTGTTCCAGACTTGGATTCTTAGTGCACAGGCTGGAAAAGAATTATTTGTACAGTTCATTAACCCCAATTACAACATCACAACTTCCACAAATTTAATTACAGCATGCACTTAGGACATGCTAAAGAACTTATTGTCAGATCAATAATCTAAATCACAATGCCTCCATATGAGTCACTCCAAATTACTAAATATTAATTCCAGAAGAAAGAAAACTCCATGGCAGTCACGTACAATGACTCGACCATTCTCAATTCATTTTAATCTTGTCACATTATTAGCTTACAAACAATTGGTCACACCTGCACAGACAGCTCCAAGATCACACAAATGTTATATGCAAATTTAAATACACACACCTAATTGATCTATTATAAAATAACAACTAGACGGAAATCTAAACACTGAAGGAATGGAGTGCAAGTACAGGTTGAGGCAAATACAGGAATAACGATCAATGACTGAATCAAGATCAGATTGGGTTCAGACTGAATCAAATTTCAATAGAAGCAAAGGGGTTATTTTGTTTTATTTTCAAATTACTTCAGACTCACAATTTGCCCATATTGACCAAGTTGCTACAATTTAATGCAACTAAGATTCAGATGCACTCTACCACCAGCCACTTCGATTATAACAAATACAGGGTATGCAGCTACCAATTGAGATCCAATCTTCTAATTGTTAAAGGTGCAATTACTGGGGAAAGGGATGCTTCCTTGAAGCTTGGAAGATATTCAGAACAGTCTTCAAACTCAAAGCTTTCGATAAGCCGATTCTAGTTCACACTCCGTTTCTTGAAGAAAATACAGATGGAACCTACGGCCTATTCATGAAGTGCAATCTCAAGAAACTCCTCTTCTAAACTTGCAGCTTTGATTCTACAACACTTTTTCTTCACTCAGAATCCGCAATCAATTCTTCAACTATAAGTGGGAAAGAAATTAGGGTTTTGTTTGCCTCACACAAACACTCCTCACCATCTCCAAATCCAGAAAAAGTAATTCAAATTTTCAATCACAATTGCTCGCAATGCATGAGAAAATCGATAACAGATAGAATACAAGTTATACACATACAACAGGCACGTCTTGAACTTTGAAGGTTCTTGCCGTGACACCACCGGTCCGATCAAGCTTTCTTGCTTCTTCAATTTGCTGGTTTTGATCTAGTCGGCGCAATGCTGGCACCGTTACCCCTTCTTCGATTGTCGATCTCCAGCTTACGATGCAGAGTTTTGATCTCTACTCCGTGTTGCCTAAGCATCCGTCTTTGATTGTACCGTATTCACTTCCAACCAGCCTCTCACAAGCACACAAATCCTCCACAATTGACAAAGACACACACACAATTCTCACAATCTCTTATCAACGCTCAAGAATCTCACAAGCACTGCTCCTTAAAATAATCTTGAATTCTCAACCGCAGTAATAACAATCGGCACAAATTACAGAGCTCGTACACGCACATGAAAATTAGCAGCCTCGACACAAACACCACACCACACACACAGACTAAAACCCTAATGCAAACTTACACTTGAACTGCAAGTACACTTCAACAGTCAAAAAGATAATAACAATAATATTTTGTATATAAATATTATAAAAATAAGCACAAATGAGCATAGAAAAAATGCCAATTAAAAGCTCGTTTTTCTGGCCTTTTATAGCCTTGCCCAGGAAAGGTCACAACCCTTTCCACGGGCTATGTGTTGTTCTATTATTATTTTTTTATTTTTATTTATTATTATTATTATTATTTACTTTAATTTTTATTTACTTACTAATTATTTAATTTCTACCCTTTAAGGTAAAATTCTAACTCCTTATTGAATTTCTAGATTATTTTTTAGCTTTTTGCATTTAAATTTTGAAACTAAGTTTTATTAATTGCTAATTATCCTAGGAAAAAGATAAAATTGTTTTTCCATGCTAAAAACTAGTTCTACAAGGTTCCAAAAATTTTTGTTTTATCTTTGTAGAAAAGAAACTAAACTAGTTCAGAATAAAAAGAACCTAGAGCCAGGCAATCTAATTCCATAACCAGAAAAACCTAGAGCCAAGCAGTCTAGCAAATTGCAACCCAATTCAAGAAGGGTCTTCAAGGAGGCCCTCGACCACCGCACGGGCCGACCGGCTCCCTAGTCACCACCACGTGGTAGGCCGCAACTGGTAGAGACCCTCGACTTCTTGCTGATAGGGCGCTTGGTGGTAGGGCCTGGTGACGGTGCGCCTCCCGATCGACAATCCAGCTCTGCCTCGTCAGGTCGGTTTTTGTCCTTGGGCCCTTTTTGGGCTGACAGGCTAGCATTCCTTGTCCAGACCGGTATTCGTTCTTGAATTTTGATTTTCTCTTGGGGCCTTCGGGTCTCCCAATGAGTGGGAATTGATCCTCCACTTGTTCAATTTTTCTTGGAATTTTTTGAACACTAAGAGTGATTTTTTCACCTAAGATATTTTGTAAACGAAGTACTAAATCTCCCTTTTTGGAAACAAGCATTTTTTGAGCTCTACTTTTGGGTACTAAACTTGGACTTCCAAAACTAAGGTTTGAAAACTAAACTTGGAGACCTAATAAAGAACTTTAGCTTGGGATTTTTTAGGACTTCATATATAGTTCAAAGCTTTGCCATAGTTTTGAGAGATGTGAAAATGCTAGCACTTCTAAATCTTCTAAAGCAAAAGCTTTGCCTTTGTTTCTAAATTCTCTAAAATTCTAAGATTTCCAAAGCTTCCAAAGTCAAAGCTTTGCCGTCGTTTGGATAAACACTCTAATTTCTATAAAATCTGAAAACAAACTAAGCCAAAGCTTTGCAATGGTTTTGACAAACACTCTAAATTCTATAAAATCTCAAATCAACTAAGCCAAAGCTTCGCCGTGCTTTGGGGTTTACAAGAAAGTAAAGACAAGAATTTACAATGAAGCTTGTTAGTATAGTTTGTTAGTACACTCTAAAAACACAAACACATGTTAGTAGAGATGGATGAGGACACAATTTACTTAAAAGAAAATATTAGAGGGTCCCCCTAAACGGCATCACCAAGGTATGGAGTTTTTTTTTCTAAAATTAATACAAATGTTAGAAAATCCACAAATTCTTCAACAAAATGGCCAAGTTAGTACAACAACTCAAATAAGTGCAACTAAAGGCAAACTTCAAAGGGACCCCAATGTCCTTCAAAGAAAGCTTCAAAAATAAAAACGGAGCTTAAAATGCTCCAAAAATACACATTTGCACCTTTGGCTAAAAATGGCCAAAAATGGCTAAAAAGTTTAACTAAATGGACAAACGTGTTATAGAATGCCAAAATAATGGTTCAAAGGGTGTTTGTGAGAGAAAAGTGAGTCCTTTATATACGTTTCCAAGGGAACTCACCCCCTTTTCTTTTCCTAGTGGTAAACTTATCATTTAAAATTTTCATCCTAATCTTCTAAATTTTGACTTTCTACGTTGGTTCAAAATTCTAATTTTTGGAGATCAAATTTCAAATCACAAACAGATTGCACCATTGGTATCAGAAGGCCATTTCTAATTTCAAAGTCCCTCTTTTCTTTAATTTGATGTTAAGAAAACTCAATTAAACTTAGTGCTAACTGAATACCAAAAATAGGTAAAAATCCAGTTCTTGGAGTTTGACTTTTCTAAGAAAAAATAACTAGCCTACGTTCTTTAGTATATGTGAGGTAGTAAGAAAAAATATTAAATTTGGATTTATTTTGATTCTGTGTGCTCCTGAAACGCCGGTCAACTCCACTGCATTCTTCAAATTTGCCATTGTCGGGTAATCTTGCCGATTTGGGCACCTCTGGCTATCGGAATGTCTTTAAATTTGCTGGAGCATCTTATTAGCATAAAATAAGCTAATCTAATTTTTATTGAGATTTTACCTCAACCAACGTAGTTTCCAAGAATCTTCCATTGTTGGTTTTGGCGGTTGACCATCTGGAAGAGCATTTTCTACAAGTCAGAATTTCAATTTTTTTTTATAGAACCTCTCTTAGAATTCAATAAAAGATGTGCAAGCTCATAATTTTATTTTGCTCAAAGTTCATGAGAGAATCAAATTTTGTCTCCTCTTTTTAATTTCGGCAACCAGAGAATCTTTTTTGTAGGGAAGAATCTTGGCAAACCAATTTCGCCATTGATCTCCAAATGTGATTTTTACCCTAGGATGCCACACTCCATTTGTAGCTTGTTTCCATGTTTCCGTCTTGAGGTTGTAGCTCATGTAAGCCAACAATTGGGGTTTCCGCTATTTCGTTGATATAATGGAAAAAGTGAAACCTATCTTTGGGAATGGACTTAGGACCTCCATGGTATTCCCTCAGATCAATTTTAGCCCTAAGATATCACATACACTATAGGTTTGGCGATTCAAGCCCAATTTACTTAACCCCTAAAGGCCCAAGACCTTTTTTCTACCCCAAAACACCCAAAATTGCCATTTTTATAGCAAAGAGTAAAAAAATTTGAAAAATGTTTTTTCTGCACATCTAATCATAGGATCTTACACCTAACTAGTATAAAAATTTATGGAAACAATTTCAAATTTTTTGACCATATAGATTGCAAGATATTTGCATTTAAAGTGAAAAAAACAAGTTTTTTAGTACATTGTGGGATTAGATTTTATGACTTTGAACATTTTTAACTTAAATTTTTTTGCACAAAAGAGTTTTGAGCTTTAAATTTTTATAGTAGAGAATTGAGTTGAGAGTCTAGGGAAAAAAAATACAAAAACATTAAATTTCATTTATTAAAAAAATTGTTATGTAGAAGTAGGTACAAGATTGAAGGGAAATCTAAAATCTAAATATATTTTATATGGAATTAAAAGTCACTAAACCCTATGGTGAGATTGTTTGAGAAAAAAAACTAAAACTTGTGCAACTTTTTATTTTGAACAATTTTTCGTAAATCACAACAAAAATTCAACTTGTAGATACCTGCCCAAAATTCTATTTGTCCTCTAAAGAGGAAATGGGATTTTAAGGGTTAAAACCCTACTACTTACAAGAAATCCCGAATTTGACTTATTTACAAATTGAATTGGGTTTAGTGGAAGGAAATCTACTTATAAAGGATCAATTGCAATATTGGCATGTGACATGCCTATTATGTTTATATGCTCTTTTTTGAGTTTTTTATATATAAAATTACACTCAAATTTGCAAGAAACAAAAAAAAAAAGAGTGGGTTCCGTGTTTACATGCTATAATGCCTACTCTTATTACTGATCCTGATTTTTCAGATTTAAGGGAAAGTCAAGTAAGTCTATCAACACGACCTTTACAAGGAATTGGTTATTCATTCCATAAACCAAACATTTTCACTGTACATTCAAACTCTTTACAAACATGATCAACAACTCTTTTAGTGAGGAAATTAGAATAGAACATCCACACTCATAAACAAGCGGTTTGGTATTAGAAATGAAATTGACATACATCAAAGCGTAATTTCCTAAAATAACCCAATTTTTTAGTTACAATTCAAGCTAGTAATTATAAAACTGCAAAAGTGCTAGAATACGACATTTTGCCAAAGCTCCAGTGACAACATGTCGAGACAAGCAATAATCCTGCATTTGCTATCCTACAACAAATATTGACTAATTTGATACACTTTGATGTATGTCAATTTCACAGCACCATAGTCATTTTGATATTCTAATGCCAAAAAACGACTGCAATCATAACTTGATGGAATGCAAAATACTCATTTTTGATACACTTCCAGTTGACTCAAATTTTCCAATACGAAGTCCTAAATCCCTTCAGTCCATTGAAGTATCTCCTAAAAGGGTACATCCACCTGCTATGCACTAGGATACAAACAAAAAATTCCTCCACAAGGTGTACAATAAAATGTATCATAATATCAAAAAACAAAGGTGAAAATTGCTTCTCTAGAGTGTCTAAGATTTCAGCCACATTGTTCATAAGCTGTGCCTGCTATCTAGGTCGACAACCTTTATGCAAAGTCGTTAAAAAACCCTTCTTAGTCTCATTATTGCAGCCACAATACGCTAGCTCCCAACGTTTTTTAAGGTTGACTGGTAAAATCTATTGCAATAACACGTAGTAGTCATGGAATTTCAAACCTTAGAACTTTTCCATTTGCTGATTTTGGTATGAAATGCTAACACATATCGAGATGAAGTCTTTAAAATCCGCAAATGGTGGTACCGAGTAGCATATAGACCCCTATGAGCGTTTATTTATCCACCCTTGGTAAATAAGCGAGCACAATCAGGCTTTAGATTTTGTGTGGATTTTTATACAACCTACGGGTGCCTAACGCCAATCCATTGTGCCTTCCAAGCAATGGATCTTTTTTCCTATGTTCCTAACATCCACAATGTACACGAAAACCAAAGATTTGAACTACTTGATGATTTCAATTCTAACTTCTTCAATAAAAAGAGGTCACAGTGGGTTTGCATTTCAACTAGTTACATTCTAAATTTATCTATCTTGAGTCATAGAACATTTTCATGCCATTTCTAAAAACTTAAAACTCGACTCGAGCCCCTTCTCCTAGCAAAAGTTATGAACGGATGAAGTTTAGCCCTTTCGGGGCTATTTAAACTTCATCCACAATTTAGGTGATGTTCCTAATTCAATTAGTCTTGAAATTTGAACCTTAGTTTTAGAAAATTAAGAACTAACTAAACCCTAAGTTTTGACTTGGATGAAGTATTTTAGATCAACTTCATCCATTCCTTGACCCAAACTTCATCCTTGATTAATTCTTAGGGTTTGTGATATTTCTTAAAGTTCAAACCACTTTAGGATTATTTTAGGATCCTTCTTTGACTTCCTAATCCTAACTGCTTCCTTTGATTAGGTTAAGACACCCTAAATATTTCTACCTTTGTTCCTTGAGGTTTTGATTAAGCTTTGGTATATTACTATTTTAGGGTCTTTAGATTTATTCCCTCTAGAAGCTGACCTAAGATCTTCAAAATGTCCTCTTTTTTGATATTCCACTTATCCTATCAAAAGTTATTGATGGATGAAGTTTGATTGCTAATCGGTGTTCAAAACTTCATCCGTTAATTACTTTTAATCCTAATTTGATAATTAACTTTTAATTTTACTTTTGAGATCTAGGTTACTTCTAATTAATATTTCCTAATTTTAACTTGCCTGATTTAGCTTCTAATCACTTTTCGTCCAAATTAGATTCTAAACTTCATTTCTCTATATTTCGCTCTTTTTAATTCCAAATCCTAAATGTGAGATGGTTTCGGAAAGCTCTAATCCTAGTCTATAGGTTTTAAAATCTAATCTTGAAAAAATATCTAGTCTTGATGCTCTGAATTGATCTTGAATCTCGACTAAGTGTTTAGAAATGCTAATCTAAACAATTAAAAAGAAGAGGAAGGGATTAGTAAATTACCTCGATTTGCCCTTCATCCGCGGTGTTGTAGAGGAGCTCCTTGAGATATTCCCGGTCCGCCATCTTTGGGTGCTATCTTGGAATTTTGCTCATCGCTTAAAGAGAGGTGCTTAATACAAATTTCCTAATTTCTTTTTATTTCCTTTTCTTTCTACTTCTACTCCATCCTTTTCTTTTAGTACTATTCTACTTCAATTATTTAAATATCTCAAAGGTTGACTTGTCTTGAAATAAAATAATTGAAGTCAACTCCTAACAATACTTGACTCTTCAACTTCTTGGTCAATTATTATTCTATCCAAGTTTTGATGGTTCTAATTGTTTTTCCTAGATTTCCATCTAATCCTGTCTCCTCCTAATTTCCCTTCATCTTCTTCTCTCACTCTCTTCTTCCTTCAAACGGCTTTCTATTCTAATTGTTGTCTTGTACTTGGAGAGTTTTGGTACAATTGCAACTTCTATATTTTTTGCATTAGTGGTATGATGGCAATTTTCCCTTGAACTCTAATTCTACTTCTTCCCCTCCTAATTTTGATTTAATGATTTTTGTTTATACTACTCCAGTCTGTAATTTAAGTTTTCCAAGAGTTTTTTAGAACTTGAAAAAATCGAGAGAAAGGGCCTGAAACCGCAGTTCTGCATTTCGGACACAAGCCAACAGTCGGAACCAAGTCGAGCAATCGAACACAAGCAGGCAGTTGGAATCCAAGTAGGCCGTCGGAACCCAGTCTAGCAGTTGAATACAAGCCAGCCAGTTGTGGGTCGGCCCCCCCCCCCTTTTTGCTCGGGATGCCACGTGGCGGCCTCCGATTGGCTGGACCCCCACAGTGGTGACGGGGCGGAGGGTGACATGGCACGGCGTGAGTGGTTCCTCCGATGTGTGTTGGGCGGCCTCTAGGGAATGTTGGGCCGCTCGGTCTAGGCTCTGGGTGGTTTGGGGTTGGAATTTTGGGGGGTTCTAGAGTCTTAACAAAAATCAAAATACGTCCTTAAAGGGAGAAAACTCTAACTGAGTCTTTCCACATAACCTTTGAGGGTTTCTTCTAAATTGATTTGTAAGGCCTAAATCTAGTCTTTTTGGACACTAAACTTGGATTTTTCAAATTTGCGTTTTGAAAACTAAATTTGGAGAGAGATGACAAGTTCTAATTGATTTTTGGGAGTTTTTTTAGACAAAGCAAAGTCAAAGCTTCGCCGTATTTCGGAAAATCTCTAAATTATTAAACAATTCTAACAAAACAAAGCCAAAGCTTTGCTGTATTTTGGGAAATCTCTTAATTGCTAAACAATTCTAATAAAACAAAGCCAAAGCTTTGCCGTATCTCGGGAAATCTCTAAATTGCTAAACAATTCTAACAAAACAAAGCCAAAGCTTTGTCGTATGTGGTGCTTTGCAAGAAACTTAGAACAAGATGAGAAAAGGGTTGGTTAGTACAAGGCTACAACTCGAATAAACGTTAGTGAAGAGGTGTTAGAACACAAAAATCTTCAAGGAAAACACTAGAATGCCTCCCAAAGCGGTATACGTCCAGGTACAGAGGAGGGACCTAGAATTAGTACAAGGGTTTGTAAAAACAAACTTCAAATTGCTATAACAAAAGGCCAAGTTAGTACACTATAAGAAACCTTTGTTTTTAGTAATATTAGCATAGAATGAGGCCTGTTTTAAAAAACAAAACAGCATCACAACATGGAAGGCGTTTTGAAGATTTCTTTGGTGAGGTGTTCAGCAAAACAAATGGACTGTTTCAGTGAAACAAGAAGATGTCAATGGTAACAACATTGTTTTTTGGGACATTTAGGATCACTGAGTCATGTGTTCTACGGACATAGAAAATTTAAATCTGGTCACACTATAAAAAATGCAATAAAATACTTTGTAGTCGTCCCTTTTTAAATGCTTCTTACAGTGCCAAATTAAGCAATGTATTCGTGATGAAGAGAATGCTTCAATTGACTTGCGGTTGCTATCTTTCCAAACATTTAAATATATACAATTAAAAACAAAGCAAACATTTGTATGCAGTGCATTTGGAACATTAGAATGCAGAGGTACTGAACATGCAAGTTCTATTACCCTCATCCATTGTTATGTGTCACTTCTTCTTGTGAATGATTGTTTCCTTTGTATTAACAATGCATGCAACATTCCAGGCAGTGTTTCACAGAATCTTGTAGTGTTTTATTTATGAAACTGAGAATGGTACATTCTATTGAGTTGAACATCACTTGCCCTACTAAAGCGCTCTTGCATGTTGTTGTACTGGTGCCCTTTGCGCTACTTTTATGTACATGCCTCCGACAGTTGCTGCAACACGCACAAGTTCCAATTTTAGCATTGGTGGTTGCAAACCCATGAAATCACCATCGTTTCCTACACGGAGAACTGTGGAATCCATTAGCAATGACAACAGACTAGTACGTTTCCCTCGAACATCAATTCTACACACAACCTTCCATCCTTGTCGGTGTGGATTGTCTGAGAAAAAACCCTGTTGACAATGTAGAGGGAATGCAAAGGAATCTGCATGGACCTTCCCATCCATGTGGTTGAAGTTCGCTATCATGAATCCATACTTGTCGCGCATCACATTTGATGAGCGTGCGTCCCTTGATGCTCAAACCCAGTCACAATCCAGCACTGTGGTGCAATGATTTCAATAGTCCAACTCAAGAATCTCCTCAATGTAGCCCACATAATCATCTATTCTCTCAACTGGTCTACCATTGTTCACTCTCCACCTCAATTCTCATATAAATGATGCCACCACGCAGGAGTTTCTAGTCACTAGGGCTGATTCAGAACTACGTACACAAAAATGCATTCCAAAATTGTACATCTGTCGATGCAAGGTTGCATACTGCTCTGGCGGTTGACAATACTGTAAAGCATCAGCATCTTCATGGTGTCCAGCGTTTTGCGACTCACACACTTTCTCTCTAAATCAATCTGCAAAGGATGGCAACTCACTCAACTCTATTGGATAACGCATAGCTCCCAACATATGGCACCGTTTGCTCTGCACTCGAAAAGCCTCCCTCTCTTCCCATCTTTGTGTTTTTTCTGTTCCGTATTGCCTGCAATGCCACAAAAAACAATGTACAGTCCAGCGCATTCATTTTTTCCTATACTTTAGTTTAAATAGCAGAAAAATGAACTTCAACTATGGCAATTTTTCTAATTCTGACAGCATATGCTGAAGTTTTGGGCCTTCATGATACTTACTCTTGCCAGGGCTATAAACAAGTTGCATTGTCTAAAACAAATGCATGAACATAGCTTTGCATCTCTTGTGACATTTTCTGCTTCTTTGAATCATGCAATGGCAGTACCTCGTCACTCATAATGGCTTCTTCCGTGGCATCCCAGACGCGCTCCGCAATCCCTTGGTACTATTTTCATGAACTCAGTGCAAAATCCCAATGTATCTTCCATTCAATACCCTTCTGCTATGCTTCCTTTCGGGTGTGCATATGCTTGAACATAATCTTTCAATGTTTTTCATATACCTCTCAATTGGATACACCCACCGACAATACACTAGACCACACACAAATAATTGTTGCACTAAATGCACAGAAGATACGTCATGACATTCAGAAATGTTGGTGGGAACTCCTTCTCCAACATACAAGTGGCCATTACCACGTTGTTCATCATGTCCTCCTCATCAGCTTGTCTAACTTCTTTTGTACAAAGCTTTTGGAAGACTCTGCACATTCTTATTATGGCCGAACGTACATTTTCATATAGTACATTGTGCACCGCGACAAGGAGCACGTGCAAAAGGAAGAATGTAAATATGACACTTTAACTTTTTGTCAAGTTTAAATATTGTTGCATACCTTCTCAGACTTTTAGGTTCCCAATACAAGCTCGGTTCATTGATGATTGTCAAAGATTTTCTAACATATTTTTTATAGAACACAGACTAGGAGATTTTGAATTCACATTTACAAATCTAATCACCATGTGTCGTCCTTCATATTCACATTTATAATTTCTAATATGGAACAAGCTATACAAATAACAGTACTCCCCAAATTAAACTGTGTTGTACACCTGTTGCATAAGTACATGGTGGTCATGCATTTTCATGTATTGCAACTTCCCATCCACCAAACGCTTGTGGATAGATCCAACATAGTTTGTTGGAGTGCGGATACTAGATATTATTCCAACAAATTCTTTACGCTCATCCGGTGTCAATATGTATGGAGCGTGTGGCATATAGTAATCAGCTGTTGCTCGTTCAGATTCTTGAAGCCAAATTTCCTCGCGAATCCCAAGATTCTGAGCGTCTTGACAACTTCCTGGACTATCAGTCATTGCCATTAATGTCTTCACAAGGTTTTCGCAAAGATTCTTCTCACAATGCATAACATCCAATAAGTGGCGAATGAGTAGAAACTGTCACAAACAACAAACAGATCCCCTTGTTAGGCTCCCAATCATTTGCAGGCGCTAATCAATCCATTCTATGATGTCCTACTATAATAGCGCTAATGTACAGAACATGAAAGTACAACTAATGTTTAACTAAATGTACAACAATGTAAAAGCTGCATCCATACTGCAATCATTCTAACAATGACTGTATCTCTTAAATCTTCAACACCTTATGCACTTGCCAATACGGAAGTTTGTATGAATACACAAGCGCTTCACACCCGTCATGTGCACTGGATCATCTTTTCCATTTTCTTTTTTCCCTAGATCTAAGTACGCCTGGCGCCACGCTGCATACTGGACAACATCCAATCCAGATATAGTGGGTGGACTTTCACGATGTTCCACAGCGCCGTTGAACCTTTTATTTTGACGGTAAGGGTGATGTCACGTTAAGTAGCGTTGTATGCCTCCATACACAATTTTAGAACCTTTGGTTCTCTAATCAGCAAGTACATCTCCACTCCTTGCTATACGCAACTCTGTTTCGGGCCCACAGGGAGGACATCCCTTGTAACCTTTACTGCAAAGACCTGGAATCAAACTATATGTTGGGAAATCCGATATAGTCCACAGTACTAGTCCTCGCAAAGTGAAGGCGCGTGAGCCTTCGGGACGAGAGAAATCCATAGCTCTGACGCCTTTCTATAGTTCCAACAATTCCCTCATCAAGGGTTGGAAGAAAATGTCCATGTTCTTTGATGTTGGTGAATATTTGCCAGATATTAAAATGCACAATGATATAAAAAATTTCTTTGTAACAAACCACGGTTCAAAATTGGTAATTAAGATCAGCACTGGCCACGTTGACCAGTTAGTGTTGCTCAGCTTGAATGGATTCACTCCATCTAGTAATAATGCAAAACGCATGTTTCGCTGCTCAGCTCCAAAGTTCCCAAACATGGGATCTGTATCCACATGTTTCCAAGCTGGACTATCCACCACGGATTGCATAATGCCGTCAGAACTAATGTGTTTTGTATAGCCAGTCAGCATTCCCGCTATTTCTGCTGATCTCCACATGCGCTTTAAACAAGGAATGAGTGGAAAGTGACGAATCACTTTTGCTGGAATGACGATACTACCCTCCAACCAACGAGACTTTCCACACTTTGGACAAGTCTCCAATGAAGCATGCTCTTCTTCAAATAGCACGCACCCGTCAGGACATGCATGAACGTTGTTATAAGTCAAACTCAGTTTCCTAATACTTTGTCGCGCAACGTAGTGTGTTCCAGGCAGCTTATTATTCTTTGGTAGCAAGTCCGTTGATAAATACTGCAGCAACTCATCTGTGGATTTGTTGCTGACTCAGAAAACGGTACAAATGTTCATGATAATAATGGTAGCGGAAACGATGCTGCACTTTGACCCTTCATACACTGGAGTGGTTGCCTGCTCATACAATTCTTCCAATCCATCCACATTGTTGCTTACTTCATCTTTGTTCTCCATTACATCCACTTCGTCACCCACCTCCACGTGTAAAGCATCTCCGCGGTCTAACGCCTCCAACACCTATCTGAGCACCTCATAGTATTTGTCTAGAGGAGGATCCATTGATGCAACATTGTCATTTTGATCCGTGTGGGGTTCGACAACATCCCTGGTACCAATCCAATTCACATCCACTGGCTCAGTATCCACAATTATATCATTGTCATACGCAGCATCTTCTACCCACATGCCACGAGGTGGATACCCATCGGAGGGATCACCTCATATCATGGACTTTGTAAGAAATGGATCTCTACCTACAGCCGCATGATGTTTGCGAATCACTTCAATGGATTTTCATCGGCCCCCTCAACAATTTCGGCAAGGACATCTGAATGTTGTAACATCTTTCTGTGTTGCCACGCGCAACTCGGTTTGCAGAATTAAATCACCTACAGGAATGTGCCGCAATGCCATTCCATCTGTTGTAAAACGTATGGTTGCACGACCACCCATAACTGTCATGTTCATCTCCACCAACGGACTCCACCTTCTCTCAAAACAAAAATTTTATATGTTTTTGAGGTGTAAGTACGTGCTAATCCTGAAGTAGTACCTGCAAGAGCACCAATTCATCAATTACCACCTTTGAACTCCTAAACTACCTACCCTATTGATTAGAATGTCACCATGGTGTACTGTTGTGGTATAAATGGCACAAAAATAGTAAAAGCAACATGTCCATTGTGAGATTGTGCTCATCTGGACATGGAGTTCATGAGTTCAATGGTAATCATCAAATGAATATGCCATTTGGTAGAGAGAATATATGTTGATTATCAAGATGATGAGCTTATGCGACAATGACTTTGATTTTAATTATCTATGATAATCCAAGTGTTTACAATTTTTTAGGACTCAAAATAGAACCCAAAATTGGAGTACAGGTTTTAATGTTAAATTTAGGGTGAACCAACACCATGACAACTTTCTAGCCTGCCAATGATTTGATTTCATTGGATTCTTTGTCATTAAGCACAATGCATTTGTCATTGGCATTGTTATCAGTTCATGGAATTAAAGATTTTTTATCCACTCTTCTTGTACCAAGCACTTATAAGGTAATTATGTGTTTCTTGTGTGCATTATTATTTTATTTTTATATCTGTAATTGAGAAGCATATTATGCAATTATTTTGTTCAGTTCATGTACGTCAGTAGTTGCTGACAACTTTTCTATTTTAGAATGAAACCATTCCAAAGTTCACGGCTATAAGTCCCTTGTGGATATTTGAATGTGAAATCTGTAATTTGTGGGACAAATGTATTCCAAAATTTTAGACACCCATTTGACATTGTTATAGGCTTTTGATTTATTTTCCACAAATTCCAAATCGCATAGTTTTCATCCTATCTTTATCTATTTTTTTTCATTTTATCTTTTTTTATTTTTCATCCTATCTTCATTCTATCTTCATCCTATCTTCTTCTATTTTTTCATCTAGCACCATTAAATATTTTAATCCAACATCATCCATTTTTTAATCCAAACATTATACATTTTTTTCATCCAATATCATCCACTTTTTTCATCCAACATCATTCAATTTATTCATCCAAATTTATTTATTTATTCATCCAGATTCATCTTCTTTTTTTCTTTTTTCATTCCAAAACAGTGCTCCCCACTCACCATTCCCTACTCCTTGCTTGCCACTCCATGCTCATGTGATAGCATTTCCCGGTGTTTTACATTGATCTTGCAATATTTTGCATTATCTCTCAATGATTATCTCTTCATATTTTTTCTCCAGATGTTAATTTTCATTAGAAGAATTTTGAGGCCTCTAGGGGGCTGCTCCAAAGTGACCATCCAGTCTATTAAAATGCAGATAGGTCTCCTACGAAAATTGTCAGAAGTACATAGTCAGATGATGTGAATTTCGCAAAACTAGTCAATAAGAGCAGGCCTATTGTCCAACTTCCACAATAAAAAAAAGCCAATATATGCTGACCGTTGTTTTTTCTTGGTTCACCATTGGAATAAACTCCAGATTTCAAAAAAGAAAGAGGCCAATATTAAACAAGGTTTCTAGTTTAAAATTAAAAACCAAATTATCCAATCAAGTCTAATTAAATAATTTGAAGTGGCTTTTGAATTTGTGTATTTTAAGATGAAATTAGGAACCTCTTTATAGAAGTGGGGTAGTGGTAGGCAGAACAATGCATGTGGGATATGTAAATTAGGATGAATAGAAGCTCCACCGCTCATAGTTAAGTGAAAAAAATAAATTGTATTAAAAAGAAAAATTTTAGGCTTCATTTAGGCATAGTAAAATAACTTTACTGAAAAAACTTTGGACTAGAAAAGTTGGAGAATCAAGCTAAGTTTCATATTCAAAAATCCTTTTGAGATTTCAATTCTCCACTAAAAAGTTATGGACAAATTCAAACCGGATGTTTGAAGGAACATTTTTTTGACATTTTCTTTGACATTTTCAAACATCCGGTTTGAATTTGTCCATAACTTTTGAGTGGAGAATTGAAATCTCAAAAGGATTTTTGAATATGAAACTTAGCTTGATTCTTCAATTTTTCTTAGTTCAAATTTTTTTCAAAGAATTTATTTTACTATGCCTAAATGAGGTCCAAAATTTTGCTTTTAATACAACTTTTTTTTTTCACTTAACTTTGAGGGGTGGAGCTCCTACTCATCCTAATTTACATATTCCACATGCATTGTTTTACCTATCACTACTTCACTTCTATAAAGATATTCTCCTTTTGTCTTCAAACGCTTCAAATAAGTTTCATATTGGCATAAAAAATTCTTGATGGTAAGCCATTTGACTATTTTAGGGCATTTGCATTTTTTTCTACAATTTGGATTGAAAAAAGAAGATGCATCCAAATAGAAAATGTTTAATGATCAAGGTTATGGTGCTTTAATACATCTTAGCCCTGATTATTAAACATTTTTGACTTGGATTTTCAGCCACTGACATGTAAGCATCGGACATTGGGATTGAAGGTGAACGGGAATAGTGGAAAAAAGATTAGTTAAACAAGAAAAAACATTGTTTATTAGTTCCTTGGAGGGCTGTAGAGTGGTCCTCCAAAGGCCCCAGATTTTCTCTTTTGGAAATCTTCAAAAGTCTAAAAGTAGTTAAATGTGGCATAATTTAATCCCTATGTGCCTAGGGCTTTTTAGTGGGGCTTACAAACATCATTGCTCTCAAAGTATTAAAGATCCAAACTTCACCAAGGCACAAATACCATATACTTATAGTGTACATGTTGTTGATGATGTATATCAAATTTTAGAGTCATTTGGCCACATAGATTGCAAAATTACAATGTTTTTGTGTTTAAAAATGATGCTGAAATTTTCCTAGAGGTGAAATTTAGTCTCTAAACCTACTCAAATGAAAAATCCTATAAACTATAAAGTGCTTCAAAACCAACATACAAATATATCCGTGAAAGAAAACATCATTTAAATGACTCATTGTGCCTACAAAATGGCTTTGAAATGTAAAAAAAACATCAATTTAATAAGTTTGCAAGAAACACGTCCATAGTTGAACCTCCTTCTATTAAGATGCTTTTGAGACACTCATAACTTCTTGGATTAATATGAAATGTTAATCATAAAAATAAGACTAGTATGCGCAACTATCCTTCTATAAATGATTGGAAATAGACACTATATGAAGAAAAAAGCCATTGAAGTTCAATGTAATCCAAAAAGGTTTGGACTTTGAGCTATAAATTGCTCCCAAACATTCAAAA
Source organism: Neckera pumila (assembly GCA_963969595.1). NCBI lineage: Eukaryota > Viridiplantae > Streptophyta > Bryopsida > Hypnales > Neckeraceae > Neckera > Neckera pumila. The sequence goes on along the minus strand of OZ018410.1, from coordinate 21,769,649 downwards.
CCACTTGGATTGCCATAAAAAATTTACCACAATAACTAGACTTCAAGGGAAATCTAAGCTAACAAATTTGATTGGAAATAAACATTGGAAGACGAAGATACAAGCCCCCGAAGTTGCAGCCATCAAAAGGTAGTTTGGTGAACTCAAATTGGACTCATGAACTTTGAATGGCTTCTAGAAAATGAGTGTATCTTGCATTGATTTGAAAATTTTACTATACAATCTAGAAGAGAGAGTATAGATTTTCCAATCAGTTTTATTAAATTCATACATTGGATGCAAAGGTTATAGCACTTTGAGTGGGACTTCCACATTACGTGGGGACACTTTTAGTCCCCTGGGGTGCTTAGGATTAAAAGTTTATTATCTTCTAATGAATATGGTCAAAGTTTCTGAAATTTCTTCTAGACCTTTTTCATATTCGTTTAGTGCAAGACTACAAGATCCTACAATTGAATATGCTAAAAAAACAAATGTTTAAATTTTTTATTGTTTGCATTGAAAATGGCAATTTTGAATAGTTTTTGACAAAATAATGGCTTTGGGACTTCAGGTGTCAATAGTTCACTTCAATAATCTCTAAAATATCATGAAATATATAACATAAATATTTTATGCACTTTTAATATTTTCCACAATTCTTTTGGGATTTTTGGAGTAAATCATAAAATACCTAAATATTTGGAGTCATATTTTTGTCAATAATATTTTGTTCAATAAAATTTTAAAATATGTGAAATTCTTACCTCAAAATTCCAAAAAGAGTTTTCATTCTACTTGAAAAAATAACCTTGTATTAAATTATTTTCATCAGTTATTTAAAGCATTCAATTTATAAACAAATGAAAAACATTGATATTTTATTTATGTTTAGTGCGCTACATGCATTACAACATGTCCAAATTTTGTTGAAAATATCTAATCCTCAATTAGCTATGACAATTTTTGGAAGTGTACACACCATTTTGAGAGCTGCTATAAATCTAGACTACAATAGAATGAATCCCATTGCAATGCAACAACACCAAAAAGATTTCATCAACTTGCAAGGCTTCATTGACAAGTTGGGAAGTCATTCAAGTTTAGTAAGAATAAACAAATGAAAAACTCTAGAGATGAAAAGGTGACATTTTGTGTGACGGACAAAAAGTGATCCTTTTCACACTTAACAAAATAGATGAATAAAAACAGATGAATAAAGGATGTTTCATCCATAATCTGCATATTTTGGATGTCTAGACAGCAAGTTGCACTAGTCTGGAAAATAAGAACCGCTGTTGTTGTAATTTAAAAATAATTTCCTTGTTGAAAATTGAAAATAAAATCTCTCTTGAAAATTGAAAACTCTGACTGTTGGCAAGCCCAAGAAGGCGGAAATCCACACCATCAAGTCCAAAAGGCTATGTAACCGACCCTTGACTGAGAAATTCTGGAAGGCTGAGTCCACCAGGCACTTTCTTTGAAGGAGCCTGGAGTCCCAAATGTCTAACTTATTACAGCTGCCACAGGATTTCCACTTCTTTTGCCCTAACTTAGTCCTTAAGTTACAGACTAACGTACTCCGAGTACATCTCAAAACTATTGTGCAGTACAGTAACTGGGATTGCCAGTGCTTCCAATTGTTCCAATTGTTTCGCAAATGATGTACACAATACTGAGTATCTTACCACAATAAATAAAGGGTCTTGTTTGCAATCACCCTTTAGTGATCTTTAGTGTTGAAAACAACACTGAGAGTTTCTTGGTAATGTCAGTTGCAGACTGATTCATCCATGGGCATTATAAGAGAATTATAAGATTCTAGAGAACCCTTGTTGAACACCTCGTGAATTGGCATTAAAAAGAATTTGACACCTTGTCCGTCAATTTGAACAAGTGTAAACAAGTGAGAACTTCTCAAGCCAATGAGCCATTAACATGTCCTGTAAAAGTATGTCGAAGCTTTGATGTTGCTTCATTTATGCTGATTTGACACGACTTTGCACTACATCTTTTGTAATTGACACTAGTACTCTCAAAAGGTGCCATGCCACTAGTAAAGAATGCTATGACTTTCATATGAGTCTCTATCTCTCTATACACTTCTACCTCAAACTGGGTAAACTATACACACATATCTACAAAATTGGGTTATCCAACAATCAGTATACAAATCACAGCCTCAAATCTAGAAAACATTTGCAGATGTAGACTTGCCCTTGGAAGAATTTGCGCCGTTTGCTTCGATATGTTGGTGCTCCTTGCTCCTTCATGCTTCGTAATCTGACATTGATCTCAATGTCGTTGCCAGGTTTGGCGAGAGAAATAAACTGAACAGTGGCGAAATTGAATTGCCGACCTTTCTGGACATCGTTGAACAGAACTTGCCGTTTGACGCACTTCTTCATTGACTCTTCTAACATTGGCAGTTGTCACCCACCTTACGAATTAAATTCTTGAAGAAGGCGGAATTGTTCGGTAATAATAGGCGATTCAGGAATGGTAGTGACACAGAACCTCGCCATTAATAGGGCCTGGACTGATCCGGCCCGAAATTGATGAGCTTGTGAAGAGGAACGTCAGCTCGGTCATCGTCAAAAAATAGTGTCACGTCAAAGCTGCCTCCGGAGCCTCCTTCGCAACCAGCATTCAATGGCATGGACTTCGCCACCAAATCCGATTCTTCCACGACGTATTGCGTTTCCGGAACTGTTTCGGTGTACGTGATGGCTGCGGAGGCCTCGGTTTCAAAGTGCTGGGTTCGGGACGCCGCCTGCCTTCCATCCGAGTAATCGAGCTCTCGCAGCTCTCGCAGCTCTTGCAACTCTGACTGGTCGGATTCATGAGAGTTTTGCTGGACCAGGTGGTGGGCTTTCTGAGCCGCGGCGCGATCGACCTCCTTCCTCTTGGTCGTCTCCGACGAGCTCACATTGATGACGACCACGCGCGCAACTTCCTTGGCCAACTTGGCGATGGCGTTGCGAGCCTCGTCGGGTGACAGCCGAGAGGAGATTTTGCGAAGCATACGCGGCGAGTCCTGGAAGTTCAAGGGGAGATTCTTCTTGCAACATAAGTTCCCGATGTCGAAGGCGCGCGCGGCCTCCTCCGCGGTGTCGTACGTGCCCAGCCAGATCTTCTTCGTGCTCTTGGTGGGCCGAATCTCCGTCACGTACTTATTGAGCTCCACGCGATACCTCACACCCACGTACTCCTTGGGCATGTACTCCTGCTCGATGTGATCTGGCACAATGCTGCTGCTCCGTGGTTGTACCATTTTCTTCACCATCTTCCTAAAGCCGTGACGGCGACGACGGCGCGGTGGCGAAGCGGAATCGGATGAAGACGACGTTGTCCCAAATAGGTCCTGAATCCTGGATTTCCTCGCACCTCTGGGCGATGCTTGCTCTGTTGTTGTGCGTCGACACTTCCTCCTCGTCGTTTCCATGATCCCCTTTCTTGACAACGTAACCCGAAAAGGAAAACTGCAAGTAGAATTGCGCAAGATTTAGAGGTAATGGAGATATCCTTGAATTCAGAGACTTTCTCCGGTCCCTTGGACTCACCCCCTCCTATTAATTACTGACAGAATGTCCGCAACTCCACTTTGTCTCACCTAAAAGGATGAGTTGAATCTTTCCTCCCTGCTCTTACCCTAGATCCTCCCTGTCAACGGGAATCCCATATACTAATTCCCCTGATGGCCAATTCCTTGTCCCTCTGATTTGAACACTCTTTGTCGTTCCCCTCCCAAGCTCAAGAACACCACAACTTGAAAGCCCTCAACAAATGGAACTCGAACACGAAGTCGAGAGCGATTGCTTCCTCGATGAGAACATAACTGACTAAGTTACGAGTCTTCGAAAGTCACATACACAGTTACAGTCTGAGGTTCAGGAGTTGTGCCTCTATATCAGAGCGTGGCAGTGGTGCAGACATGATAAAATGGTAATGAGGCTCTTTCTCGGAAGTAGAGAGCCTGTGTGAGCTCTGGGTGGGGTCACCCACCCGGCCTTCCATGCAGTCGGTCAGTCGGCCCCACCTCCTAATCTGTCTGTACAAATAAATTTAGGCTTAATACAAGAAGAAATCAGGTATTAACCCTTAAACGCCAGGCTGGTGGCCGTGGAAATCACCCTTTTGCAAAACCGTGGGAACAATTGGCTTAAAAAAAGAAAAAGTATTCATTGGAAGTCAAACTACTGTAAAGGACCTTCCTTTTCACAACAAAATTTGGAAGATGAATAGTTGCATTTCTGTCCTACATAGGAGATTCTCTTGTCATTCATCGGACGCAGAACGTCCGCCTCGACGTTCAAGGGTTAACGATACTTATGAATTAGTCTACATCAATTCAAATGGTCTATAAGCACAGAAATTGAACTAAAATCAATTTAATCTATAACTATCAATCACATGAAATTCCTCATGACAGGGTGAGTTTCGACCCTACAACCTTAGAACAATCTTAGTAAGTTACATACAGTAGTTTAGTTTCATTTTTACTAAACTAATGTTCTAATGTGTTCTAATAAACTACTAACAATGCAGAAACTGTCCACGAGTTGTTGCGAAGCTTCCCTGAACCGCCATGTGGCAGATACGGGTACAGTAGGCGAGAGTTAAGAAATGGCGATATTTATGTTAAATTATCCAAAATGTCTGTACGCGTTGCCGTGCAGTACACGCCTAGCATGACATAAGCAGCCTCGATGCAGAGAAACAGAACTGGATGATAAAACAATGATAAGAAAGAAGAGCATCACCTGATTCGCAGAAAGGGCGCTTGCACATACAGACATAAATAATGCGGACTTCACCAACAGTGCAAACCATCACCTTAAAATATAGTCAAAACTTCAGCCTTATCAAAGATCACCTCAAGTTAATAAAAAAGTGGAGACAAAATATGCTCGTCTTTCCGTTTCAGCTGCTTCGTTGCAATGCTCAACCTTACAGCATCTTCGCGCTGCCTGTCAGCAGAGAGTCACTAGAATTGATCGAGTGGCTTACATGGAAACCCCATGGCCCAGTCATTGAGCATTGCTCTCTCTTGACTAAGGTGGCTATTGATCAGAAACAAGACCTGCCATGGTTGACATGATGGCCGTTCTGCTCAACAGTTTCCCTCATCTAACTTAGTTGCCCGCCATTTCTCCGAACGGGCGAGGCCGTAGATAGCGATTTTTCCTCTAACTTTCTGCGTACGTTCAGGTGGAATGTTCAGAAAGTGTTGGAGATCACTATTCATAAAAGAAAATTACACAGATAGCGAATGTCCTTCCACAGAAGAACTACACAAAATAGTGAAATTAGGTTGCCCCACACTAGTTTCTCATATCTAACACTCTCAGACATGGTCAACTATAGTCTGGGGCAACCTAATTTCATTATTTTGTGTAGGTATCAAAAAGTATTTTGAAAAAATGCAAGAAACACGTTGTACTGACAAAGGACAGTATCAAATACCTTGCAAGGTGCTTTCTCATACAATATACGAGTAGTATATTGTAACCTCCATCGCTAACTCAGTGCTCGAATAAGTTACAATGGTACCCCTCACAAGATGAAGAGCGACTCGTTACACATTGACAGTTCTTATGCAAACCATCCATAGCCTTTGCCTGATAGCTGGTTACGTTATTACTGGCTTCAATGATACTATTTACCGACAGCAAGACCACAGCAGCCTTTCGAAGGAAGAACCGTGTCGCAAGAGAAAGGTGCTTCAAATGGACGTTTCAAGTTGAAAATACCCGGCCATTGCAGTATATATGTAACCACACTTGTGATAAGTAACGTATAACTATGTCTGCATAAATAGAAAGAGATTGCATGCGCCTGCATGACCCTCACACAATTGCCTCAGTCGGTCTCTACTTCTCAAAGACTTGTATACACAATTTAAAAGGGTTTGAATAAATGCGGTCATTTATTACTCCTGTCTCGTTTCCCATTACCATTTGGGGTAGCACGCTGGGATTTTTTACTAGAAGTAGATGCCAGGTTGGCATCAACATCCATGGATTCGAACTTTGGGGTTGAGGAATCCTTGTTCACGAGAGCTGAATTTGCAAGGAATTTCCGCATTGGGGCTTCCCTGCACAAGCAAACCCCAGGAATCAGGACGAGATGCAACAGACCTTTGAGGGTCGCAGACGTCATGACAACAATAACGGTCATCTGAATTGGTCAGAGAAAATACAGTAGAACCTCTCTTAGTGCACAGTCTGGGGATTATGCACTAAGAGAGGTTTATGCAATAGGAGAGGTTCTGTACTGAACACTAGCTAACGTGGCCTCTCACTATGGGGCCTTTAACTACTGTTCACAAATAAATGCTTCAAAGTACTACCTCTCTTACTGCATATACATTAAAGGAGTATGCACTAAGAGAGGTTGTACTGTACCTCCAATTCTGATCAATTGAAAAAGTGATGCTCTATATTACCCCATCCGACCCTCATTCGCAGGTGTAACGTTGCTAAAATATGGCAGTGACTGTCAGCATTAGCCCATGAGAGGAGAACAAATACAAATTGCAGGTGCTTTTCGAGTTACTTACTTGCCCTCTTTAATTACAAACTCGTCGACAGTGGCAACGCTCTCAAATACTTCACCTGCAAGATCCATTTTGTCAGCACTATCGGGACACGAACCGGACCGTTATTACAGTCAATTGAGAATGCTGTGTTCTAAAAGAACCAATTCAGAGTGAACGTTATACATTTAGGGTTTGGAAGAGCATCCAGCAATGAACTCTGCTTATTAGTACAGAATTTGCGTCTAGTATAACACAGGATTTATTCTCCTGAGAATTACTCCTCCAAGGCATTGACTAAAGCAGGCTAAGAGATTAGAACTTAATAATTATACTCTATGCTGTATGAAACATGACGCTGCTCTTCCTTCAGCAAGCGCAAAGCCCTATCGACACAACTATCGACACAACGAAGGATGGAAATAACAGAACCCAGAGCACCAGAAATAGACATCCATCACCACGCTGAATTTCAACGCTTCGCACAAACCTCATGTCGAAACCTCTAAACCCCTACCGTAAGATGCGTCCATGCACAGACACCATGAAGACAAGATTACCAAGAACGCTGGAATATTTCAGATTCGATTATTTTGGAATTAGTATAGGCTAACGACTCTTGCATTCTTGTCAATTCTCCTTTGAACTCGCACTGTACTCTCTGAGATCAACAATGGCGAACAAAAGATTACCATGGACGCTGGGATATTTCAGATTCAATTTTGTAAACTGCATTTTGCTATTGATTTCATTGAAAAACAATACGCTCAAACTGTAATCTCACACATCAACTTTGAGGAACAAGATTACGAAGAACCCTGCAAAATTCGACATTCAATTCTTTTTTACCGTGCTTTGGGCAAAAGACTGTCGCGCTCTTGCCATTTCTTCTTTGAAAAACTATGCAGTCGAGCTGTAATCTTTCAAATCAACAGCTGAGGATCAAAAGATTATTTAAGAATGCCGGAGTATTTCAGATTCAATTTCTGGAGTGCGTTTCTGCTATCGACTTCATTGAAAAACATGAGGAACACGATTATGAAGAATGCTGCTATATTTGAGGCTTGATTTCACTGGACTGCGTTTCAGCCAAAGACTTCTGCGTTCTTGTCAATTCTTCTTTGAAAAAATATGCATTCGAGCTATAATTTCTCAGATCAACATTGAGAAACTTTAACAAGTTCCTGATTATTCAAAAAAGCGAGAACATTCTAGAACGGTAACCAAGCACGACGAATTAAAAAGAAAGAGAACAAAAGGCCATGTCACTGAGCTGGCCTGATCATATAAAATAGAATTACAAAAATTTAAAAGAAGGAAAGAGGAGAGTAACCGAAAATTCGAAGCATGCAATGAAGTGACAGCGGAGGATTGTTACCGGAGTTGTTGGGCGTGGTATCGGAGAAATAGAGGTGATTGATGCGTCGCAAATAGTCGCGCTCATACTTGCGGTACTTGGAAGCCATGGCGGCTGCCTCCACAGCTTCGGAACTCACCATCTGCATGGTTGTTGGCAAGCTCCTTCGATCACGTGCAAATGACGACTTCCCGGAATGACTCTCAAACTGGCTGTAGCTGCAAATCTCTCACTCCATTTCGACAACGCCGCGTGTGTACAAAACGAGAGAAATGAAGCGGAGACCAGGGTTGAGCACCGTCCTCCCCGCACAAGAACGTCGCAAAGAGGCTCCGTATGTGTGAGGAAACTGAAGGAGAAGAATAGCAAGTGATTCCCAGCCCCCATAGAGTAATAGACTCAATGGACACTAAGAAACCATCTCTGTGCTGTGCATTTGTTAATAAATAAATATATATATAAATATATAAATATATACACACACATATGTACACATGGCAGTAATGCACTGGATGAAGAAAGGCATGTTATTTTCCATATCATTTGGCTGTTTTAGCCTTATGGTGCTTTCCCCTTGATTGAAGACCACACTCATTTATATTATTAGTGATTGAGTGTGATGCTAATGTACCAATATAACATTATTTTAAATTATTGCCCATTGAAACATTATTGAATTGTACAAATTCTGATGGACTACAAGAGATGCTTGTACATTGCATATTTACATACTATAGATTTGATCCAATGAAAGTCACACAATGGAATACCAAAAAAAGGAGAATTTACGCAATAAGGCAAATGTCAAGTAGCATTACAATAAGATCAAATGACAAATCAAAGATTTTATACCATAAGGTCCGAGGTGATCCTAAACAATTGAGTGATGGTGGTGAGGTAATCAATCTAAATGGTGTGGTTGCAGATTCAATATTTGGTGGTGATGGATTCTTTACCTTGTGTGAAATCAGTCTCTCTTCCTGACGGAAAACCCTTATATTGTGTTTCTTGAATATGTTTGTTAAAAAAAATAAAAATAGAAAATTATACCATCAAATTATGCATTCTCTCATCTACTTAGGGTAAAATTCCATGTACTAGAATTAGCCAAACTATGTGGAAAAGACTAAATGTTTTTTTGTAAATTTATGTGGAAGTATGCAATATTTGCAAGAAGGGGATCAAAATTGTTCTTTGGCTAATTTCTAGGGAAAAGCACATGATAACTAATTTTAACATTGGATTTGAACTTTTGGATTGCTTCCAGTTTGACAACAAGACAAAGCTCCTAAAATGTAGTTTCTCCCTACTCACATAGAAACATAAACTTCATGGAAGTTAGCAAATTGAGCAATTCCAATTCCAAAATCTTAAAAAATTGCTTTCCGATTTTGACTCCCATGTAGATAAAAGACCAACTCTAATACAAGATTCACACTCATTTATGTACTTAGAATTGATCACATCTAAGTAGTTTTATAGTTAAGGAAAGCAATTCCAAGTCTATATTTAAACTATATGAAATCCAAATTTGGATCAATGAAACTAAAATCCTTTTGAAATGATTTACAAAACAATAATTACAAGATCATTCAATCAACTTTACAATTAAAATTTTGTACATGGTCTTACTTATAAAATACTTTGTAAATCTTCATGAAATCAATCTAAAGGCATTTAATGTGAAATACATTTTTTAAATATATATTCTTGTATTTTAATTTAATAATTTAATTTTTTTGTAATAGGTTAAATTTTTTATTTTATTTTATTTTTACGGAAGGTGAAAACATCATTGATTATTCAAATCATTATTTCATCACTAAGACCATATTGAATATTAGTTGATTCTAGTTTGTAGAAAAAGTTTTATTGTAATGATCTTTGATTTAAATACATGTTAATCCCTAAAGGACCAAAGGGTTTTTTTTGGCAACATAGCAATTTTGGACTACTCACTACAAACGGAAATTTTAATTTTTTTCTTTGAAAATTTCATACAATGTGTACCCAAGGAGTAGCTTTAAGGCCCAACAATTTTCAAAACTTTTGATTACATGGTTAAAAAGTTATTGCATGATATTTAATTATTCCATTTTGATTTATGAGATGAAATTATGGGGTGTTCTAGTTTATGGGCAGTTATGGACTCCCTACTCTAAAATAAACTTTGAAGTCCTCCATTTAACTCAATTTTCAATACTTTTTGAAAAATTAAAAGCATGGGATGCATATTATTTATTACAACATTACCACCGTTGGGATTGACATTTTCAATTCCATAATTAAGTTCTTAATAATTTTGTGTTTTGAATCATTTTCTACTTCTTTCAACAACCTATTTTTTTCCTATATGTTGTACAATTCCAAAGGATCTGAAATTTTTCAGGCATGCAGCCAACTTGCTTTGAAGAATGAATTCTAGGAGTAACCACCATTTTGGACATTTTTTCATTTAGATGTGACCTTGTGAAGTGCAGCTGCCCGGTTCTTTGCAGGGCCAAAAAAAAGTTTTTTGTCAACTCAAATGCTAATATCTTGCAATCTACAAGGTGGAAAAAACTGAATTTTTTTCTACATATTATCAAACAAGCTTGCTACAAGATCCTATGGTTACACGTGTCCAAAAATGTTTTTGTCCTAAAATTTGGTAATTGTACTAGAAATGGCAATTTGAGAGTATTTTTGGTGAAAATATAGTCTCTGACCTTTAGAGGTTAAAATTATCCAATTTAAACACCAACTCAGAATGGATATAATGGCTCTAAGACCAACTTCACAACAAACCCTAAAATTTATTGAAAGGTAGACTCAACTCCTTAAATTTTAATTTACTATATAAATGTGAAAAACATCCTTTATTTGGTTGTGACTAAGTTTTTTTTTACTTCTTCTAACTAATTTAGGTTCTTTTGATTATTTGCAGTGAAAATTTTGAATTGAGATCCACCTTGGCAAATAAATGTTGCACAATTTAGAGATCTTGGTTAAAGCATCACCACCGCAAAAACGTGAAAACCCCACGGGAAAGCGACAATGGCGGACTCAATGGACAAACAATGTCTAGTTGGCCAAAAGACTCATAGCATGTGTTGCCATCTTGAGACAGTCTATAAGCTACATGTTGGTTAGCGCTGAGGAGCATTGATTGAATTGGCTGGAATTTATTGACGCATCAGGTTCATCCGCCTTGTTACCTCCGACAACAATCATCCCACATCCTACCATTATGAAAATAGAAGCTTATTAAAAAAAACAAAGACTAGTATACAAAGATTGGTCAAGTCATTAGAAGAGATTTGAGGGCATTGGAGGTCCGTTTCAGGCCCGTTCCCTAGTTTGGCCAGATTTATAAACAGCCGGTACGTGCTGTCAAATTTTTTTTTTCCTCTCCCAAATATCATTTCAAGCCAATTTTTTTTTTTTTTTTTTTTTTTTTTTGAAAATGATGTGGCACTCTTTCGACCACATCAACCCAGCAGCTTTCCTGCGTTCTACAGCGTGGGAATGCTACAGGAATGCAAGATAACTCGCGGGCTCTTGGAGGCCTTAAATCTCTTCTAATGCCATGCTTTACCAAAAACTCCTCCACCTACGCCAAGTTCAGGCTCTCAAACCAAAATATGATATACCTAGTGCTTTGAAAATAGCACCCAATGCTACGGTGGGGGCTATTCTAGTTCCTTGCCCTAGAGTGTATTGTGCTAGTTTTCTTTACTGAGCAAAGGTGGGGATATTCTTAGAGCCCGTTTCCATTGGAGGGTTGGAGGGATATAGGTATGGGCCTTTAGCTCTATAAAAATTGAAAACATTCTTGGACCTTCCGAACCCTAGACCAGAGCATGCTTTCAAAAGTGTACGTCATGTCAAGATTTCAAAGTTTTTTCTCCTCTTTGCTCGTTGTCAATGTGGATGGGCCTTGAGTTTTGGTTACCAATAGAAACGAGCTTGTAGGAGCTAAAGCAACGGAAATAAGTGCCTCTACCATTGCCCAAAGACTATCATTGTAGACTTAAGGTAACCTTAAATCGCTTAGTTAAGCAATTCAATATGATTCAGCATGGTTTTCACTATTATATTGAGTTTTTTTTTGTGGAATCAATACCTTAAATGAGGCTGTTTGTTTGTTTGTTTGTTTGTTTGTTTGTTTGTTTGTTTGTTTGTTTGTTTGTTTGTTTGTTTGTTTGTTTGTTTGTTTGTTTGTTTGTTTGTTTGTTTGTTTGTTTGTTTGTTTGTTTGTTTGTTTGTTTGTTTGTTTGTTTGTTTGTTTGTTTGTTTGTTTGTTTGTTTGTTTGTTTGTTTGTTTGTTTGTTTGTTTGTTTGTTTGTTTGTTTTGTTTTGTTTGTAGCGTGGACAACTTCCTGACCGTGCGTCCCCGGCTGCGTGCTTGGTACCGTTGGAAAGCTCTCACCGAGGAGGGGTGCACCGGCTTGGTTTCGTGGCGTTTGGAGTGGTGGTGCAAAAGTTATTGAACTTCAAAGTATTTATTGATTAAAAAATTAGAAAATTACTTTTACTTTGATTTTGGTGGCGTTCTTGGTACTGGGAGTGGAACCGGGAGTAGAACTGGGAGTAGAATCGGAAATAGAACTAGGAGTGGAACCGCGAGTAGATGAAAATTGGGCCAACGGCACAGGGCCACACTACACTAAAAATGATATTTAGTGTTGGCAATACTAATTACGAACCTTGACACTAAATATCATAAGTAAGTAACACTAAATCTAATTTCTAACACTAAATATGCTCTATGGTAAATCTGAAATCTGAAAAGGTTTACATTTAGTGTTAGAACACGTTAAAAAAATGAACTTGCAAAGGAAAAGATTGAAGACAAGTAAAATTGAAGACAAGTAAAATGGCTGGTAGGGGGGTAAAACACTAAATGTCATACTACACTAAATATCATTTTTAGTGTAGTCCTATTGGTAGTCAAAAGGGGATTCTAAATTCTTTTGAAATGCATTTTTTGGACACCATGTGAATAAACTAAGAATTTTCAAAGTGCTGAAAATAGGTGAACCTTAACCCCTAAAGGACCAGAGGGGTGTCCAAATTTCCAAAATTGTGAAGATCTGTTATAAAATGCAACTTAGAAGAATATTTAAATGATGACTTTCAAACAATAGTTGTAATTTGCTATTTATAGACCACATCCATACGGTTAGATCAACAAAAATACATACCAATATTTTTCAATAAAATTTGAAGCCAGAAATTGGAAATTCCTTCTAAAATCAATTGTAGATTGAATATTTACGATTTAAAAAAAAAAAAATCCTATAAATTCAAAATATTGAGTTCTAATTATAGTGATTTTTGAAGATTTTTATTTGATTTTTAGATTCAAGTCATTTTTGAAGGGTCATTTTTAATGCCCCCGTTGTAAAGGGTGACGCTCCCAAGTCGGAAACGGCAGGTGCGGGAACGGCGGGAACGCATAGATTTAGGGTTTTGGTGAGGTTTGCGGGAGGTTTGCTTTGACAGTTTGCACGAGGTTTGCACTAGCTTTGTCTTCCTCACTGGAGTTTTGCAATCACAACGAGTAATTGGAGGTGCGTGTTAAATGATGGCAGTGTGATGTTTTATGCCCCATTCCGGTTTAAGGTTTTTTTCTAGCGTAGTGAAAGAAGTCAATCTGATTTTCAGAGTGCTGATTGATTAAGACAGGGTCCAATGCAATTAACCCTTGAACGCTGGGCCGGTGGCCGTGGAAATCACCCTTTTGCAAAACTGTGGGAACAATTGGCTTAAAAAAATGAAAAAGTACTCATTGGAAGTCAAACTACTGTAAAAGACCTTCCTTTTCACAACAAAATTTGGAGGATGAATAGTTGCATTTCTGTCCTACACAGGAGATTCTCTTGTCATTCATCGGACGCAGAGCGTCCGCCTCGATGTTCAAGGGTTAAGGTGTGGGATTCCGTGCGTGCAAGATAAAGCCATTGATGATGGCATGGTATGTGTTGCTTTTACTGCATAGACTTGCTTCAGTTCATCCAAAATCCGATCTTTTGCGCGTGAATGTTGGAAAACATGGCGTTGAATGCTGCTTGGACTTGAACACAGAGAATTGTTGTTTGAAGCTTGGCCTTGTCACTTTATATGAGTATTTGATGAATTTAGAAGAACGAGCTTGGAAACTCACATTAGAAGGGATTTAGGGCCAAGGGAGGGCCGTTTCAGGCCCATTCTCCAATCTATCCCCATGCTGTGAATAGCGGTATGGGCTGTCCGAAAAGTATATTTTCAAAAAAAAAAAAAAAAAAAATTGCAAATTTCATTTGAAGAATTTTTATTTTTATTTTTTTATTATTTTTATTATTTTTATTTTTTCCTTCGAAAATCTGATGTGGCCGAAGTTTGGCCATGTCACCCTACTGTAGTGGCGCAGTTTCTGCAGTTGAGGACTATTCAAAACTTGTGGAAAACTCATGGGAATTTGCAGCCCTTAAGAGGGCCCAAATTCTCTCCCTTAAGAGAATTGTTGTTTGAAGCTTGGCCTTGTCATTTTATCTAAGTATTTGATGAATTTAGAAGAACGAGCTTGGAAACTCAATTCAGTCTGCATTGGACTAGTTGCAGAAAACCCTAATTGATTTGACCATATGCATTGTGATGGAGTTTGTGTTGCAACTGGCCCCTTGAATTGTGCGTATGAATCAGGTTGGTTTAGTCTTTTAACTTTTTAATCGACTCTCCATCTGTGAAGCTAATACATCCGAACTGTTAGAATGCGATTGATTCTTGCGATTGCAGGATGAAGAGAAGGTGGAGGTGGATAATGTGTCCGAGAAACCCGATTTTGGGGATGCAAACAGATTTATGGATCCACTAATGGAAGATTTTCTGAGAATTTTTGATAAATTTGTACTTCCAGAGACGTTGTCACTACAATGAATAGGGGTATTAAGGGGACCCATACTAATTAATCAACATCTCACACTATATAAATATTTGCTGTGGGGTGTACATCTTGTCTCAAATATATATAGTTCCAAAAAAAAGGTCCCTTTAATTATTTGGTCCCCTTAATATCCCTATTCAGTGTAGAATCGACCAAGGTACCTATCCTTTTCCCGGAATGTTCGTCCATGCCAATTGTATTTATTTTTCAATCTTATTAGGTTTGGTGGAGTTTTGAACGTTGAAGATATTACACAAGTTCTGGACGAAAGGGATATAGTTTTATTTTTATTTTTTATTCTACTAAACTAAGGCAAAATTTGTTTCGTAATATTTTACTTTTGGTTCTCATATTGTGCTGGTCTTCCCTGCATATCAGAATGTTGAGCTCGAGGAAATGATGAGCCTAAGAAAAAAGGCAGCAATGATTCGGATGATTTGGATGAATTGGATGAATTGGATGATGACAAGGATAAAGAAAAGGGCTTATCCAAGAAGAAGAAGAAGGTGAGTTCTTTACTTTTGAATATAACATAATTGTAAAACGTTTTATTTTCGAAAAGAGCCTTTAGCTTCTATTGACTTCTCACCTTATTATGGTTGAATTTGGTTTGATTAACCCAGAAGCAACGCCAGCGCCATTTCATGGCGTTTGGATGACTGAATTTGGTCTACATAGAGATTAGAAGCAATTTTTCATCCACTTTCTTTTCTTTGACCTTTCATTGGTGAGTTATGAAGAATCTTCAATTGAATTTGTAGTCTTCCCAGTGTTTGTCTTCAAGTAAATGAGAAGTTAGTAAAAAAAACAGATCACAAAATATGCTATTTTAGTGTATTTTGGAAAGTTGTTGCTCCTTGCTCTAAATCTGAAATTTCTCCACAAAAATGAGTTTTTTTGAGTTTGAGCCCAACTAACAAAATGAAGGCCGTCTACTCCAATTTGAATTTTGAAAAAATTCCTAATATTGAATATTTTGTTGCAATTTGAACTTTAGATGCATTTTCTATGTGTATTATTTTATAATTATAGAATGATACGGAAATTGAGTTTACACTATGATGTTTGTCACTGTAAGATACACACATGGTAAAATTTTCAGATTTTTTGAAATATTTTTCTATTTGATATGATTTTTCTTCACTTTTTCTTCAAAAATTCTCAAAAAAAACCATTTTTCATAAAAAAATCTAAAAAATTTACAAAGTATAGAAGACATGTAGTTACATCTCTGAAAAATAAAAGCTTTCATTCATATCTAGTTGCAAAATGATAGAAAACTGAGTGATAGGCAGTGAGGGTTGAAATCCGTGGTCATGGGTCCGTCCTTTAAGGGTTAAACAGTTGCAAAAAAGGATGAAGATTGCTGAGCTGAAGCAACAATGTATGAAGCCTGATGTTGTTGAGGTAATTATTCCGACCTCTCCAAACCAGTAGTCTTATCTACTCCTGGTTCCCTCTTCTAGATCTGTTTACATGATTACAAGTTTAATTTTCATTTTCTGGAGGTTTATATTGACGTGCTCACTACTGTCTTTGATTGTCTGTGATTACGGAATAGGTTTGAGATGCAACGACTGCAGATCCACGTCTTCTTGTGTTTCTGAAAGGGTATCGCAATACGGTTCCTGTATCAAGGCATTGGTGTCAAAAGCGAAAGTTTCTGCAGGTTAATCCCTCTGCTCTTAAAACTTACAATATTAGGGGGGTGGGGGTGGGGGGGGGAAGTGACGTTCCATGCAACTTGGAACTGATTGGAGATGTCCAGAGAGCACAGAGAGCCCTTGTCTGGGTGGTTGTACGTAAAGAAGTTTACAGACGGCGAGCTAGCATTGCCTCTTCTTTGGTAAACGTGGTTTCTGCAGGGTGCGGTTCATTATCATGTTTGAATAAATGACAAAAGACTGGTATGTGGGTGGCAGTAGAGGAGAGCCCCCCTTTTATTAGTGCTTTCTTGTGTCAATTATATTGTAGACTCTTGTTTTATCAATCACCTGCAGTCTTGTGCTTTGAAACAGCTGACGATCTTCATGGATGAGGATGTATACGTCTAATGGTCTGCGTTGTAGTCGTAGAAACGTTCCTTAGGTTGGTGAAGAGATGTACTCATCAGTATTAAGCCGCAATCAAAATGAACGTAGATTATATTTTTTGCCTGTGAGTTATGAGTGCACTGGTCTCAGTTCAAAGGTATTCCAATGAGTTAATACTAGGGTGCTGGCTGCTCTTTCCTTTTTCATTTGAGTCGTCTGACTGGATCTTATGAATCTGATTTTAGGTCTGGGGGACTTGTGTGATGTTCTTGCTTCGAGAGGGCGTGAGTAGAGGCTATGATGAGGTTTAGAGTTTTCGTTAGTTTGTTCATTTTGAAGTTAATTTTGGAGCGCGGAATTCGCTCCTTGTTCCTGGACTCTAGGTGTGGGCAGTTTGACTGTTGAGTGAGCATGGGGGAGTGTTAGATATGCCTTCGAGGGCTGTTCTATTCGGATGTGCTCGGGGTTGCTATATAGAGGACTTTGCGATCGGCATAGGTGGTGGGTTCGGTTGACTGAAGTGGTGGGTGTAGTTTCACAATGCCTCGTACCAAGCAAACAGCGCAAAAGTTGACTGGAGGAAAGGCTCCGAGGAAGCAGCTTGCCACAAAGTTGAGAGCATGATTTCAAAATCCGAGTTGGGCAAGGGTTTGGTGGTGCCGTGAATTGCAATTTTGAGCTATCAAAAGCTTCGTTAGCTGGTAAACGTGTTGCTATTTCTGACAGCCGATTGTTGTCTGGCGGTTGCTTTAGTGAACGAGAACGCTCGAATTTTCCCCAGAAATTGAGCTTCTCACGGAGCTATCTGTTCTTAGAACCGGAATCTCAATGTCTACATCTCGTAGATTTGGTTGGTGCCTCTTGCAGCATTGTGTTTTGAGACGCTATGGCTGAATTGAGAGCGTGAGAGCTGGACTTGTTTTCAGGAATTGGGGGTCGTTGTCACCCTTCTGCATTCCTGGAGTTCGTTTTCAAGGAGATTGTCGACTGTGTCTACATCTCGGAGATTGGCTGAGTTTCTGTTGGAGTTCCAATACTGCTGTGTTGCTTTGGAAGAGTTTCAGCTGGTGCAAATCTACACCAAATGCAATGCCATCAATGTGATTGTCTGATTTCCATTAATGGAGTCGATTACATCATCAAGGTAATGCTCTTCTTCTTGTGTCTATTTGTCCTACGACAAAAGAATGGGACAGTAAATAGACTGTGTATAACATATCTGGGAGTGTGATTTTTGGGAGATCACTATCTTAATATGTGGAGGGATCTCTTTGGCTTCAACAACAAAACCCTCTTGAGATCAAATTTGTATTGCTCTGGATGGTCTCTCTTCTTCAATTTTTAATTGGGAGGTTGTAGAATACTATGAGTGGTAGCAAACAACCCCTTTCATTCTAAAATCAATGGGCACTTAGCTAAGTCATGCTTACACTGCATTTGTTTTTTGGTAGCCAACATTTGGTAATGGTCCTTACCTCGCGCATATGGTCCTCCCCTGCCACGCTTGGCCAGGCTCCGCCCAGCCACGTGGCGAGGTGCTAGTGGCGGGAAGGATGGGTTGCGAGGAGTGGCGGTGGCGGAGGTGCACAAGCCCTCAGCTAGCCCCCTGGCCAAGCGTGGACCGTTGGCCAGGCGTGGCTTTGGGAAGCCATGTGCATGGGTTGCCTATCTTTTATGGTTTTAGTATCCTCTCCTTCCAAGTGGCTGGTGGATCTAGTTAGCTATTGCATACATGAAATCCTCATCCTTCTCTGGTTGATGCTGACTCTTTCATATCAAATTCTTAGGTCAGATATGAGGAGCTTTGTGGACCATTCAAAGCTAAGTGCGCAGAGGAAATTGAGTCTCAAAGGACTCTCTCAGTGCATAGCGAGAAGAAGGAATTATTGTTATATAATGTTCAAGGCAGTTGTTTCACCATCTCATTGGTTTGTCGCAAAAGGATTATAACACATATTCCATTTCCTCATTCAAGGAGCACAAATCTGGATGTTATGACTTTCAATCATGCAATTCCAAAGAAACTGCAGATTGTATAGCTCCTAAAAATAGACATACAAAAAATACGAATGACCATCCAACCAACAAGTAGTATACAAATGGGATGGTGCTACACCACTTCAAAGTCTACATTCTTGCACCTGTATGGTTCATTTTAATGTTTGAGAGATAAAGACTATAAACAAAAAAAAAATCTTTATAATAGATTCAATATAATTTTTTTTCAATATATGTTTTTGAGGGTGATTCTCTAGGGGGACACACGTCTTGTTTGAATTGAAAAAATTACTTTTTGAGGCTAGACCTCCCAATACCTTTTGAATTATAGAATATTTGCAAAGCAAGATCTTCATAATCTGAATTGTAGAAATGTTCAAGAATTAATATAAGAATTTTCCAATTAAATTGATGGATGAAAAAACACTTTTTGGTGAGTTTAGGATGTGTTTCCGTTCATTCATTGTTCAAAATCTGCACTCATGGTCCTTTAGGGGTTGAAGCGATCACAGCAAATATTCTTGTCTAAAATGTACTCCCACTATTCATATGATTTTAGGTGTAGTTACCTTACAAGCAAAAGAGAAAGCCAAGGAAAAAACCCGCAGAGACTGACAGTTGAGAAAAAGAGAAAGTCGAGAGAAACTGAAAAGCCTGAAAAATGTAAAAAAAAGAAGAAAAGGAAGAAAAGACCGTGAAAAAAGAAATCGCCGAGAAAAACAAAGACAACGGGGGCAGGAAGAGAAAGAAAAAGAAATTGGGCGGGCGGTAGTCGAAGACGCCTTAGAAAGCTTCGTTCTCTGCTGTCTGTGCACCACAGTAGCGTGCTTGCACAGAAGCCCTACATACAACCCTCGCGGGGCATGCCAATTCCTCGGCGAGGAAGGTGGATTTGCGGCATGGTGTTGGCTTTCTGCGATTCACCGATTCAGCCGTGACAACAAGCAATAGCTTCCATGTGATGGCAGGACGGAGCCCGCCACGCCACCGGCACGATGGATCGTCGCCTCTGCCGCTCGGGATCGACGCCAGTTCGGCTCCTGCTCACTGGGTATGATCTCTCGAATTCCTCTTTCTCAATCCGATTTTCTGCTCGTCCCTGCCGATTTCCTGATTGCTCCAGTGAACTTGCAGGCCTTTGGATTGGACTTTCCTCTGTATTTGAGGTTAGTTGTTGCATTCGCAATTGGTCTTCTTAGGTTGAGTCTCCCCAGTGCGGTTTGGACTCTTGCTATTTTTATCTTCAATCAAGGCAGCTTGAGGACTGGTATGTTTATTGCTAGAAGCCGCGTTGGCTTGTACCGACCGGGTAGGAGGCTTGAGATGGGAACAGATCGGCATCCGTAGGCTGCTGTTTAATGAGTAATTGAGACTGTTGCGCATATGATGGTCACGCAATCCATAAATTAGGTGTTTTACTATAGAACCTGAGATTTTCATTATTGTTTTCACGTCCAAGGGTTCTGATTGGATTTTCCTCTTTGCGGTTTGTTTGCATTTGCGATTGCTCTTTTTAGGTCGAGTCCCCCGGTGGTGTCAATTGTTGCGATTTTGTATTCCCGGGGATGACAGCTTGAAGACTGTGAATTCTGGTGCTAGAATCCATGATTGCTTGTGCCGACCTGGTTTTAAGTGTAGGAGGCTTTTTGAGACGTGAACAGATCTATACTTGTGTCGCTGCTTGTTGTGTAATTAAAGATTGCTGCGCACAGCAATGTCCTTCAATATTAATGAGGTGTTGAATTATAAATCCTGGCACGTCCTTGACATTTTCTTCATTGTTCTGAGGTATACATCTCTTTCGGATTATGTTTCCTCTCATCATTTCTGGGACTGCACCTTTTGCATATTATCTGTACTGGTTTTACACAAGTATCCTACAGTATTTTTGCTAATTCTAGCCTTGTAATTGACCAGCTTTCGTGAGTTGGACGCCTGAGCGTCCCACGTGACCTGAGAAATCTGCTAAGTTTCTAGTATCGCCTTTGGATGTGCACGGATTCTGTATTGAAGCACAATTGTAACAATAGCTAACAGCTCGAGGTTCTGTGAATTGGATTGATACAGAATGGTCCACAGACTGTGTGGCCGCATGATCCTCGCACGGGATGGAGCTATTGTGTTTTTATCCCATCATGGGTTGGTATACCGGAAGCAAAAGATCCCAACGGAAAAGCTATCAATCCTACTGTGGTATCTTAAATTGACCTTGAATATCTGCTCATTTGCTCAGCTTTGATATTTCTAACTGCCACGTATATCTGTTGCTTAACGTAGAATTGGATTGTTACGTGTTTGGGACTACAACTGTGAACGTTGACGAAGTATGTCTCAATATGCGTACGGCGATTTTGGTGAAAATTAATGTGTGGCAGTTTTTCAAAGTTCAAGTTGGTATCCAGTCCCCTGATGGTATCAGCACGTTGCGACAAACCCTTCGAAGGTTCAGCGATTTTCTGAAGCTGTCTGCTGCGGTAGGTTACGAAGCTGGGGCTTTCGTCTGCTTTTATCTGATATTATTCACGAGCTGTCGTGTTATTGCTTGCTCCCCAGTTCTTGCTAGTGGTCGTTTTCAGAATGATCTTTTAAGTCTCTCTTCTCTATGCTTGTTGATAGTATGTCCGTTTCGACGGATGCTGTCTAGAAAGCTTGTTTATATTGTCGATTGTCCTTTATAGCTTACAAAGTCGCCTATGGCTTAGTCTTATATTTTGGAATTTGCTGCAGCTAAGGAAGTTGTTTCCAAAGAAGAAGTTGCCAGCGGCACCTCCTAAGAATTCCTTGATGCGGATCAATTCCAACCAGTCTCTTCTTCAGGAGGTAACGACGAATTCCTATGACATTAAGTTCTTTCACCCTGCGGTGGTGATAGACTGTCCGAAGCCTTCTTGAGTGTTTATGTGGAAGGTTTCGATCACTCAAGTTTTTCCAGAGTCGGTGTCCTATTTGCCCTCATTCCTGTCGGCGATTTTGTCCTTTGAATACATTATGGTGAATTTAACTCATCAATTGCATATTGCTCTTGCACAGAGAAGACATGCTTTAGAAGATTGGATGGGAAGGTTACTTGCTGACATTGATATCTCCCGTAGTGTACCACTGGCCTCGTTCCTGGAGCTGGAGGCGTCAGTTCGAGCTGGTATGTTCTGACGCACTGCAATTATAAGAATCATCAATCTGATTGTGGGAAGGAGTTTCTTTTTCAATCAGTTCCTATTTCCTCACAGTGATGATGGTTATTGTTAGCAGCTGTAACCTCCATCTCGGAAAGGCAACCACAGCTGAGTGTGACAAACAATATTTCATTGCATTCAACTCCTAGTCTTCGCTCTGGATTATCTTGGACCGGTGGTGGGTCCTCAGTTGCATCTGGTGGATATTCTACTTTGGATTACGGGAGTGATGCTACTTATGAGAACTCTCTCGTCGGTACTCCAAGCAAAGGGAGTGAAGTCGGTCTGGAGATGGAAATGGAAGCTCTGGCTGTTGAAGAACAGGCTGCCATTGTTGCTGAACCAATAGATCGCATAGATAAGCAGCAGCAAGAAAGGACCAACCCAGTGGAATTGATTGAGAATGATAGTGAAGCAGTTGGGACGGATGTGCAGAATCAGGCAGAGTTCCTGGACGACGTTACATCAGATGAGGTATGTCTGTTGGCATACATGTGTGTAGTGTATCGGCTGCACGGTCCCCATATACATATATATCCTGAAATGCACACAGGGCCTAGATGGCCCCTATTCCCAAGACTATCTGTTTTTCCAGGATTACATTGCTTATGAAAATAGTTGGATGATTGTTTGTCATTGCGTTTGAGCTGTTCTTCATGTTCTTGTATTTTTGGTTTGCCGGAGACTCAAACGTGAAATCATTTACTGTAAATTCATCTTTAACTGTATACATTCATCGATTTGATTGTTTTGTTTTGTTTTGTTTTGTGCAGCCATCGTTACAAATTGTACTGCAGAAAGACCAAGAAAATCAAGCTGTTACAAATGAAAATCAGGTTGGCTTGGCTGAAGCGAGCTTGGACGAAATAGCTCCAAGACCTCCGTCGAGTTTGGACTTAGGAAAACTGGGGCCTCGGCACAGACGCAGGACATCTCAGGAAAGTTTACTGAGCGAGATGAGCTCCGCACCAGGAAGTGAGCTGTCTAGAGGTGTTTCTACGGATGCACCTCTTGAAAATCCTTCATGGGCTATGTCGGGCGGCGATCCTAGTGGTGATCCAAGTTTGACAGACGCAGAGTCTTTGAAAGGAGTAGGGTTGATTTTGCCAGTGGACCATCGGACCAAGGCCAGACGAGTGATAGCTACATTGCAGAGACGCCTTGGGGCTGCAAAAACGGATATGGAAGACCTGCTAGCTCGCTTGAATCAAGAAACTGCCGTCAAAGAATTTCTGTCTATTAAGGTAGGATTATTTTGTTGTGAATTCTGTATCCAACCCCATGGCTTGAAGAAGGCAGGGCGCCAGTTTGCCACATGAGAAATAAACTGTTGCGCTTCAGTCGTGAGCAATAGTCTTCTTTTATTACATTTTTTAGCCCAATAGAGAATTTTGTGGCTTCTTTAGTAAGAGGTTTATTTGCATGACATGTTTTGGCCTGTTCTGGCAGGTGAGGGATTTAGAAGGGGAGCTGGATGGGATGCGGCGAAAAAGTCGAGAGGTACTGCAGCAAGCTGTTTGGGCAGAACGGGAACGCATGACGAATCTGCAGTGGGAGCTGGATGATTGTCGTGTGGCACTCCAGGCATCTGAAGAGAATTCTCAGTCTTTACAGGTACGCCTGATACCCTTCTTGATTCTTTTCCTTGTAAAACCATTCTATTTGGCCAAATTATATTAGCCTATAACTGCTCATAAGATGAGCATGTTAGGTAGCAGGACCTCTAAGCGATATTCAGAATACCTCCCTGCACTTTATAATAATCTTTGAGCATATAAAATTAAAGATGCATTACCAATTTTGTTCCAGTTTAGTTTTTGTAATAGCTCATCACGTTGAGACATCTAGGTTAGGAGTGAGTTGCCCTCTGTTGCTGGGGTTGTGATAGATTTTTTTAATGTGCAGACTGCGAACGCTCAGTTGGAGGAGAACCTTCATGAAGCTCTTATGAAGTGTGAGAAGGTGGAGAAAGAGCTGACGGATGTTCGTCAGCTATATCAATCTCGTCAACAAGAGGTTGATTCTGTGGATGCTCAGGCACGTGCTGAGAAAAAGGTAAACGACATTCAAAATGTTGTGGTCGATTCCTTAGAGTCATTGCATTGCAACGCAAAGACGATCTGTACAGAGTTCGTGTGTCGTGCAAATCTGTGCCTTGATTACAGACTTCCAACCTTTTTACTTTGCAGGCTTTGGCTAAAGAAGTAAAGAATTTACGAGCTTCACATATGGAACTTAAGCAGGAGGCTAAGCAAGCAATGCAGGCCAAGGCCATCATGGAGGTGAGTTCGTTGTAGTTAGTGTATTGTCAGTGTAACCATGATTTGAGTATTTACTCTTTGAAATTGGAGATGGTTGTCTGTTCTAACTGGTGGTACCGGTATAAGATGTTTTGAGGGGATTTATTTTTCTTCATCACTAACTTGCAATATCTGGATCACTTTTTTGGAAAAAATTAGGCGAGTTTTAGAGAAGAGAAGCAATTGGAAGAAAAGACACAGAAAACACGAGGCAAGTTTGTGCATGAAATAGCAATGCTCCAGGCCCGCCTACGGGAATGCAATATGGATGACGTGTGTAAAAAGGATGGTTCGTTGGAGAGCAAAGAGGCATCGGATATGTTATTTACGTTTGAGAGTCGCATTGGCCTTCTTATTGGGCAGGTGACTTTTTTTCGAAACTCTGGTTTGATGACATATCAATCGATCTTTAGACGGTCTACTGTGCAATAGTGAGCTCAATTTAAAGTGAATCATGTATATATGCTGTTTTTGTTCCTATACAAATTTACCTAACTGCATGCACATGTATGGACAATCTCTCTTAATCTGTCACTGACGTTGAAATAAATATGCATTGTAGGCACAGTTACTGATTCAGGAGGATGAGGAGCTTCGTAAGCTCGACCTATCTACTAATCGATCACCCCGACAACATGAACAGAGTAACGGCGATTTTGGAGGAGCTCTCCACAATGCAAGTGAGAAAGGGAGTGAAGTAGTGTTGCGCAAAATGTTGATTGATACATTTATTGAGCAGGCCCAATTCTGCAAGGCTATGAACACCTTGACTTGTAAAGCTGTTAAATCTAAGCATGAAAGAGCTAGGTGACAAGGTGGTGGTTTGATGAAATAATAATGCACTGTCTAGATCTTGTACTTAGACGACCAACTTGTAGAAAGCGTCCTTCTAGAAAGGCTTCCATGTTCCAGTACTGTTCAAGAGATTCTTAGAATATGATGTTCATGGCGACGTCTACACCTCTTCACAACAGAAATCACGTTTCTTTGGCTCGTTAGCACCCCTGCGCCCCAGGAACCTGGATTGCCCTCCACAATCCAAACCTGGAAATGATGTTAATGCAGCAAAAGACAGCCGGATATGGTAAATAGAGATGAGCTGCGAGTGTATGGCCGATTTGGCAAATTTACAGTGAACTACGAGGATCCTTTAGATTTTTTCCAACCCATAAGTGCCTGACATGTGGCCCTTTCAGGGAGGAAAGGATTATTCTGGCAGGATAGGTAGTCTGGTCGAGATGAAGTTCGCATTTGGCTAGAGAAATAGTTGCTAGGTGTTTGTGAAGTACTGTACGTATGAATTGGTACTACAAATTTTCGCTGATCTTGTTCACCAATTAAACAATTAACCTGGCAATCTTCCCGGTCAAAGTTTCTGAAACTGTCTCTATTTGTCTCTTACTAGTCTAGTGCATAACCATGTGGCTAGACATTCAAGCCTATCAATTTCATATCATGTTTTCTCATTGCAACTAAAATAGATAGTTGTAGAGTAAGTTCTGATGGAAGTACACAGGTTAGCACATCCATCTCCCTAACCCTAAACCCTATAACCCTATTCCCTAAAAGCCGTAAACCCTAAACCCTAAAACCTCAACCCTATATTTGGTCTGGAGAGCAGTACATTTCAATGGCTTCTCTCTCGTTTTCCTTCTCACTCTTCCTCCTCTTCCTATTCGTATCTTCTCAGCCTGCGCAGGCAACTTAGACTCGCATTCTCGTCACTATAGCAGTCCTTTAGACTCCCGGATTTACTTTCTCTTGTGTCTTTGCACTCCTGTCTGGGATTTTATTCGGGTTCTCTTTCGTGTGCTTTTCGTTGCTGTGTGCCTTTCAGTTTTTGAATTTGAAAATGTCTCTCCGTCCCAATGCTCGCGTGGAGGTTCGCAAAAGGGGATACAAGTTGGCAGTGGATGCGGATGAAGCCCGCAGGAAGAGGGAGGACAACATGGTGGAGATCCGGAAGAGCAAGCGGGAGGACAGCCTTCTGAAGAAGCGCAGGGATGGCATGCCGCAGCTGCAGCAGTCGTTCATCCCCGCCGCCCAATCGGCCGCTAACGAAAGGAAGGTTGTTATTATTTTCACGAGTTTTTATTTTTTTATTTTTTTTGGAATGGCGCGGTAATCTTCATGTTTCATGTCGTTTTCTGGGATGAATCATGTCTTTCGGCAGGACTATTTTGAATATTTCGGTTTTTGTGTTCCTCGATTTGGATCTTCCTATTTGGCAGAATCTTGCTGGCTATGGCTATTTCCTAATTGTGATTTTCTTTTCATGTAGCAACTGGAAAGCCTTCCGGCAATGGTTTCTGGAGTGTACTCCGACGATCCCGCCACGCAGTTGGAAGCCACCACGCAGTTCAGGAAGCTTCTCTCAATCGGTAACTCGTCGTTTTCCTATTGAGGGACGTGCGGTGATATGAATGTGCATTTCGAATTCCGAGAAATTTGTATTTGAGTGAAAACCTGCGCCTGGTGATTGACGATAGTCCTGTTGTGCAGAGCGTAGTCCGCCTATCGAAGAGGTTATTGCAGCAGGTGTGGTGCCGCGGTTCGTCGAGTTTCTCGTGAGGGCCGACTTTCCACAGTTGCAGGTACCTACTGAGGGTCTAAAGCATCGCAGAGTTTTTCGAGTGTTCTCTGGGAATCTGGTTTGGTCGGAGCGTAACTGACTCGTGGATTGGATGCTGTACAGTTCGAAGCTGCGTGGGCGCTGACTAACATTGCGTCAGGAACATCCGATCACACTCGCGTCGTTATTGACCACGGGGCCGTTCCAATCTTTGTTCAACTCCTGAGTTCTCCGAGCGATGACGTGCGGGAGCAGGTATAACTAATGATGCTGGAGATGTGGCATTTTAGGGTTTTTGTTGTACAATTAAACACCGTGCTTTTAGTGGAGGTGAGCATGTTCTGTGAATCGTGTCTCCGCGATCACTAGCAATTTCCAAGTCTTGCGGAGTTCACGTTGAATCCTTGCGTTAGGTAGCAGCATTCGGAGCGTGGAATGCTGGCTCTGGCGCGTTCTGCTGAGGAGATGTCGTTCGGTACTCTCGCTTGGACCGTTCGGTTGTCAGCTCTTAGCCTACTGTTATCGTGGGGACATTGTCTCCTTTCAGTGTCCTTATTTCTTTTGGAAGATGACTCACTCTGGACGTTTCTGTCTGATCGTTGTTGCAGGCTGTTTGGGCTTTGGGCAATGTGGCTGGTGACTCTCCCAAGTGCAGGGACCTCGTACTGAGCCACGGTGCTCTGATGCCTTTGCTTGCTCAGCTCACCGATAATACAAAGCTGTCAATGCTCCGGAATGCCACATGGACTCTGTCCAACTTTTGCCGTGGCAAGCCTCAGCCACCTTTTGAGCAGGTGTGCCCTTTGGTGTGTTCTGTGTCGGTTTCTGCACTGTCCAGCGTGTTACGACTTGGTGCCAGTTCTGTAACGTATATTCCCTTTTCCAAGTGGCGTGACTGTGTGGGAAGCGTCCAGAGCCGTTTTTGTCCGTCCGTAGATTAAAGGAAGAATTAATTCGCGACTTTGGTTCCCATGAAAAGTTTGCGACACAGCAGGAATGAGAAATCTCTAATTCGCTTCCTTTCTCTGTCGTCCCCTTGTAGTCAAAGCCAGCCCTTCCAGCTTTGGAGCGACTCATCCATTCCAACGATGAAGAGGTCCTTACAGATGCGTGCTGGGCCCTTTCTTATTTGTCGGATGGCACCAACGACAAGATCCAGGCTGTTATTGAAGCCGGTGTCTGCCGTCGACTTGTGGAGCTCTTGCTGTAAGACTCTTATTTTGCTACTGTTTTTTTTTGTTTTTTTTTCCCAGTTTCGGTCCGTTCTGGTTGTTGCTATCCAGAGGCCTTTCCGAGCGCGCGGTGAAGATTAATTGAGGACTGATTTGGGTGTTGTTGTGATTCCTAGCAGCCATCCATCACCCTCTGTACTCATTCCCGCATTGCGAACAGTCGGCAACATTGTCACCGGTGATGATCTTCAGACTCAGGTAATTATGATCGGGAATCAGTCTCTCTTTATCTCTCAGGTTTCCACAGCTCTGCTTCCGAGGTCGTTCTAGTCTTTTCTCCGTTTCTTGGTATCAGACGACCACTGCACCTTGCCTTCGAAATTTATGTGGGAAGGGAACAGAAAGGTGGTTCTCTTTGTACTGAATTTTTCTGCACGTTTCCCTCTCCTGCAGTTCATCATCAACAACCAAGCTCTACCTTGTCTTCTGGCTCTCTTGACCAACAACCACAAGAAGAGCATTAAGAAGGAAGCTTGTTGGACCATCTCCAATATCACTGCCGGGAACAAGGACCAAATTCAGGTTGGTGTTCTTTCTCCGTCCCGTCTTGAGAATTGATTGTCTGGCTTACTTGTGTGTGCCTATGTATTGGTGGATTTTTTTCTGACGCACTGTGTATTTGTGGTGTCCTCTGCAGGCTGTGATTGATGCGAACATCATTCCTCCCCTGGTGTCTCTACTTGGCACCGCAGAGTTCGACATCAAGAAAGAGGCAGCTTGGGCCATCTCGAATGCCACTTCTGGCGGAACGCATGACCAAATCAAGTACCTTGTGAACCAAGGGTGCATCAAGCCGCTGTGCGATCTGTTGGCGTGCCCTGACCCACGCATTGTGACCGTTTCTCTTGAAGGTCTGGAGAATATCCTGAAGGTCGGAGAGCAAGAGAAGGATGTGGGCAACAGTGGTGGGATCAATCTTTATGCACGCTACATTGATGAAGCCGAGGGCCTGGAGAAGATCGAGAATCTGCAGACTCACGACAACAACGAAATCTACGAGAAGGCTGTGAAGATTCTGGAGACTTACTGGCTGGAAGAGGACGAGGACCAGAATCTTGCACCTGGAGCGGAAGCTGGTCAGAACTTTGCGTTTGGTTCAAGTCAAGCTGCAGCTCCTCCTGGTGGCTTCAACTTTGGCTGAAAGGTACGCTTACGAGATTCTTCTGTGGTTTCGATTTTATCCCACTTGATGGTCCTGAGGGAGATGAGGGACTTCACACTGCGCTCCTGTTCCCGACTGAGACAACTTTGGAGTAGGCTTTCGAGCGCGTGCTTCGTCTGCCTACTGGGCTTTTTCGAGTTTCTCTTTTTTGACACTTTCGTGTGCCTTTTTTCGGTGCAGGACGAAGGGTGCTGGAGAGAGCTCTTAGTGCCTCAAACTACTTTTGAGGACAGATTCTGCGGAGCCAGGCTTCTTCTAACGATGGCTCTCTAGCGTCGACCTGGAATGTTGGTTACTCGTAGGAAAGAGTCTGGTCCTGAGTCTCACTGCCCCCTGCTATGGCGCGGGCCTGTGAATGTCTTGGTTGTGGGATCAACCACTCTCTAACAGAACTAATCTGTGCAAGGCGCAGGTCGTGTCCGGTCCCAGGACCGTTCCGCCTGCGATCGCTTTGCTGGGTCCGGGTTTCTACACCGAAACCCCTAGTGTGCTGAAGCAGCCGCTGCAAGAGATCCCCTTCTCACGCTTGTGCGGTCCCACATGCGTCAGGAGTCCTGCTTCGTGGCGGACGTGAATCGTCTACCCACACAGCTGTATTGACATGTCATGCACCAGCGGGTGCAGCCCACCCGTCGGTGTACCCACTCGATAATTTTTGAGTGGGCAGCATTTAAATGCTGTCCGTTCTAGTCTTACGTTGACAAATAGTCACAAGGAGTCTACTCTGGGGAGATGAGCCGAATGTCCCTGTTTTGTCCCCTCAGTTGCTAATCTTTGACTATGCCTCGGCATGGTCTTACTAATTCCACAAGGAGGATGTTCTCAACCTGTGAGCAACCTTCTAATTATGACATTTTAACTCTGCTTGGAGTGTCTGCTGCTTTGTGGTCGCTTTCTATTTTTTTGCCAATGTATGCTTGGGTGAGTGCAAGGCTGGGCTCTCAGGCTGAGCCCTGGTATCCATGAGAAGTTTGTATGGCTGCCCCACAGTGGACATTGACTAGCTAACCTGTCGAATGATTTGTGCTTCATGTCATATCCCGTTTGACGGCACTTGATGGACTAGTGGTCTAAGTGTGCAGGAGATCCACTGCTGTTGTAGTGTGTAGTTGCCTGCGATCATATTTCCAAATGTGCAGGAGTTTTGATGGCTACACTGCGTATGACCACACCCTCGAAGTGGTTTCTCAGTGCCATGTGAGTAAGAAATGTTCCTTGCGGATTTTCGTTCAGGAGTCTTGTAATTGCCATATGAGCTAGGTTGGACCCAGACTGTGTACGTTGAAGGAACAGTTTGGTGTTAATTGCATTGTGCATCTTGAGTGCACGTTTGAATAAGATTGTCTCTTACGTCAGTAAGCATGACCAGTCCCGTTTGCCTTATCTTCAGATCTTTGGAGGTTGTATAAGAAATTGCAGCTTACAGAATCGAAATAAGTAGAATACCCTAAACCGTGAATGTTACCTTTCAACGTATGTATGCTTAGTGGAGTATTCAGCTTAGAAGAAGACGAATTCTTGGTTTCGAAATGGACCGCAACATCGGCCACCACTTTTTTCATATACAGGTTTTAAGTATACTCTTGTTTTGAGAAGGTAGCTGTTGTTTTTCACGAAGACTGTTTATTTCCTCGGTCATGGTTTGTGTCGGTGCACTGGAGTTGCAAGTTGGTCCATGTGGGAGTGACACATTGTGCCCTTCTGCTGACGTTGTGGACATCTTTAGGGCGGCCCTTGATTTAAGGGAGCAGAGAAGTGCCATAGAAAGCAGCACGTGTGAGTGGTGGGAATGTGAGGAGTGGGCTTTGTCTTGTGATGAAGTAGTAACACAGACATTCACTCTTCATCTTGAATAAACGTTCTGACCTCCATAGGATGGTGTGGAAGTGAAACCTTCTTTGAAGATTGGATATATCCTCACAGTATTGTAGGAAACTCCTGTAGTATTTTGTGTGCGCCTATTTAAAACCTTCAAGTAGCTCTTCTGAACAAGATATGTAGCTTTTAAAAGCAGCTTCTCTTAGATCCTCTTAGTTTTTTTTCAAAGAATTTCATATCATAGTACATATTGAAGAGAAGATGAGGACATCCTCAATCTTGTTACAAGTCATAGCTACATGTCTGATTACTAACTAATCACATGTATTTCAATTGTGTCTTGGATTATGAATTTTTTATATTTCATGTGTACAAATATTGAAATCTATGAAAGGTGGAATGCTTCTTGTATGTTTGACTCTTGCATTTATCAAGCCCTTGTGTCTATGGTTGGTTTCTATGACAAAATAGGTCATGGCAATGGCAATTTCAAGTGTACATTTCAGACAAAGAGGGACTCATGACAATCTTCTCATTTGAAGTGTGATGTATTACTTACATGAGTTTCTAAATCATTATTTCTTCATATGGTGTCCAAAAAATTCATTCCAAGATATCCATAGAGTTTTTTTTCCTATTATGCAAGACTTGTGTTATGCAAAAAAATGGTGTGCTTCCAAATGATTGTTGCAAGTGAATTCTTTTGGTACACCTCATAGCCATCTAGCTTCAAGAGACATTATTATTTTGATGTAACCAAGTAGAATTCATCATGGGTAGGTTTGGGATCAATTGTTGAAATCTCTTCATGCATCTTACATGTCTAAATGTCCTCATCATTGCAACGGTTACATCAACTCAAAACCCATCATGATTTGATTTTGTGCCTTCATAGCCATCTAGCTTCAAGAGACATTACTATTTCGATGTAACCGCGTAGAGTTCATCATGGGCAGATTTGAGATCAACTCAAAGCTCATCATGATTCGGTTCTCGTGCCTTTACATGAACTGTTGGCTCAAATTTCATGCCTTATTCTATCCTTGTTGGCTCAATTTTTGTGCTTCATTCAATTTTGGCGCCTTTTCAAAATAGAGCATTCCAGGATTCCACAACAATAAATTTGTGCATTCTTTGTGGCTTGCTTTTGTCTATGTTTATAGTGTTTTTTTGGTAGAATTTTTTTTGTTAGGCTTAAATGGTCTACGAGTAAACTATACGTGAGTTCCATCACTTTTGTTAAGTTTTGTAGCCTCTTCGCTTTATTACTATGTGAGTTTTGACACTTTGCTGTATTGTAAGTTTAGTTGCTTTTAATTGGTTTCTTCACTACATTGCTTGATAAAAAGAAGTAATAGCAATAGTAATGTTATAATCTCATTTCACGTTGGATTTGCACTCTAAACGAATATCGTCAGACCATCTGAGCTTGCTTGCACTTGGGGGACGACCACTTCTTTGATTTCTCATTGTGACGGAGAAACAAGGAAACTACCCATATGCATATTCTATGAAAATTGTTGAGTATAGAATATTGTGCACAACACTCTCTATACAAAGGTCAGCATTGCTTGCAAAGAGCTGACACATAAAGGAAGATTTTATGAGACCATTCTTCCATGCCTTTTGTGAAATTTATTTTTGTACAAGAATATGTTTTTGAGAGTATCCGTGGTCCATAATCTCACAGTGGGAAAGATTTTCCACCCCTATCCAAAACCTCTAATGAAGTGTTCATGTTAGTTTTTAGCTCATAAAACATGCCAACAAGACTAGCCATAGTCCATTAGCACGACTTTGCTCTGACAAGAGGTCTCAGTTATTGGCGTCCTCATTCCTCTCCAAAGCTACATTAGGAATGTAATAAGGGCATCTTGATGTGTTTTGTTCACATAATGCCGACTTTTGGTCTTCGATGGAGTTCAAAGGAAAAAATACACATTCACAACCATGGTTTGCAACTCCATATATTTTGGAACGTGTTGACAAGGACTTATTTAAGGTAATAACCTTGAAATGATCTTCCAAGAAAGCTTGCTCATAGTAGAATGATTTTGTACACTATTTCAACAAGATTCACTTGCACTCTGCAGCTTTTAAGACTCATTTAGAGAAGTACTCCATTTTTTGCCTAATTGTTGTAGAAGAAGGGATTTGCTATTGTTCATCCAAGGCTACATTTTCCATCACCAAATCTGTTCATTTTCATACATTTTGGGAATCATACTAATCAGTTTAATTTCATATAATTCAAGGATTTGCAAGCTTGCATTGTTGCTTCAACAAAGTTAGGCAGAAGACCTTCAGAGAGGTTGTGTCCTGTGCCCACATGTTGAAGCATAGTCTTCCTCTCCATATCATATGGGATTTCATTATTCATTTGGTTTTGTTGGAGATAAAGTTTAGATAACTATTTCAAATTGGCAATTTCAGGAAGAATTGGCCCACTTAAATTATTTAAACTCAAATCAAGAACTATAAGAAGCGACGAGCTCTCCAAAATTGGTAGAATCCTTCCATTGAGATTATTTGTACCTAAGTCGGAGGCTGTTAGAAGTGTCAGATTTCCTAGACTGGTTGGAATCTCTCTACTAAAGTTATTGATCCCAATTTCAAGCTTAGGCAAGCCACCTTTCAAATTTATTAGGCCTGCCATACTTCATTCAAGCCATAAGAGAAAGCAAGTACTTGCCAAAGCTTGCTGCACTGCAACAACGAGGTTGGAAAAGTCCCCATCAACCGATTTGAAAAAAGCCATAATACCGTCAAGTTCGGTATGCTTCTGAACATGTCTAGAATGTGGCCACTAAGCAAGTTGATAGCCAAATTGAGTTCTTTCAGATGTGTCAAATTCTCAAGAGAAAGAATGGGGCCCATGATGTGGCAACTCTCAAGATTAAGAGTCTTCAACTTTATCAAAGTCAATAGCCTTGGAAATAGAGATGGTGGAAAATTCACGCCATGCAAGCAAAGATCCTCCAGGTCCTTCCACAAGCTCACATTTGGCCCTGGCACTATGTTTAGGGCATACAAGTCTGAATCTAACCACAAAACTTTCAGATTTGAAATGGTAAAACAAACCAATGGCAATGTCCAATTCCAATTCTTATGTGACAAAGCCAATTCTTCAAGCTTTATTAACCCCTAAAGGACCAAACGGCATTTTTTGGCAATATAACGATTTTAGGCAGCTTACTACGAATGGAAATTTTAATTTTTTCTTTGAAAATTTCACGCAGCGTGTGCCTAAGAAGTAGCTTTAAGGCCCAACAATTTTCAAAACTTTTGACTCCATGGTTAAGAAGTTATTGGATGATATGTCATTTTCAATGGTCGGTGGGCAGCTCAAAAAAATTCTGAAAAATCACTTTTAAAAAAAATTAAAATTAAAAATTGGTTCTTTAGATTTATATGTATGTGGAAAGCTTTGAAATACTCCATTTTGATTTATGAGATGAAAACTATGAGGTGTTCTAGTTTGCGTACAGTCATGGATTCCCTACTCAAAAATAAAATTTGAAGTCCTTTATTTAACCCCTAAAGGACCAACCAATATTTTTTTGGTAATATAGCAATTTTTGGCAGCTTACTACGAACAAGTTTTTTATTTTTTTTCTTTGAAAATTTCACAAAACATGTCCCTGAGGAGTAGCTTTAAGGTCCAACAATTTTCATAACTTTTGACTACACGGTTAAAAAGTTATTGCATGATATGTAATTTTTTGCGTTCGACGGGCAGCCTGAGTAGCTCAAAAAACTTCTTCAAAAATCACTTTTTTGAAAAATGAAAAAATTGGAAGTGGTTCTAAGGAAACATTTAAGCGTGGAAAAGTTTGAATCTGGAATCCAAACCTACCCACAAATTGTAAATCTGAATAACTCTCACTTCGTTTAACGAAATGGAGTGATTCAAATTTTTCCACTCTTAAATGTTTCCTTAGAACCACTTCCAACTTTTTCATTTTTCAAAAAAGTGATTTTTGAAGGAGTTTTTTGAGCTGCCCGGGCTGCCTGCCGAACACAAAAAATTACATATCATGCAATAATTTTTTAACCATGTAGTCAAAAGTTATGAAATTTGTTGGACCTTAAAGCTATTTTTTGAGCACATGTTTTGTAAAATTTTCAAAGAAAAAAAAAATACTTTGTTTGTAGTGAGCTGCCCAAAATTGCTATATTGCCAAAAAACATTGTTTGGTCCTTTAGGGATTAATTCAATTTTTAATATTTTTCAAAAAAAATAAAGCATAGGATGTATATTTTTTATTGCAATATTACAAACGCATTAGGAAGAATCGGAGCCCTCAAATGGGCTGTGAGTGAGGGGAACGAAGGAACAACAACTGATTTTTTTTTTTTTTTTTCAATTTAAAAAAAAAATTAAAAAATTAAAAAATTAAAAAATCCCCCTTCTAGCGAACGGGAGAGCCTGGACAGTGCCTGGACACTGGCACTGAACCTTTTTTTTTAATATTTTAAAGAACATAAAAATAGTTAATTTAAAAATAAAAAAAAATAAAAAAAATTTGAATCTGATGTGGCACCATGGCGACCACATCAGGTTCCTAATTTTAGAATTAGTTTATTTTAATTATTTTATTATTATTTTAATTATTATTTTAATTATTATTTTAATTATTATTTTAATTATTATTATTTTAATTATTATTATTTTAATTATTATTATTTTAATTATTATTATTTTAATTATTATTATTTTAATTATTATTATTTTAATTATTATTATTTTAATTATTATTATTTTAATTATTATTATTTTAATTATTATTATTTTAATTATTATTATTTTAATTATTATTATTTTAATTATTATTATTTTAATTATTATTATTTTAATTATTATTATTTTAATTATTATTATTTTAATTATTATTATTTTAATTATTATTATATTATTATTAATTTGTATTATTTGTATTATTTTAATTATTATTATTTTTTATATTATATTATTATTATTAATTTGTATTATTTGTATTATTTTAATTATTATTATAATATTATATTAATATTATATTATTATTATTAAATTTAAATTTTGTTTAAATGAACCCCCCTGTTCAAAAACAGAGGCGTTCCCCTCAAAGGGGCTACACCTCCCTGAGGGGAACTCCTCAAAGGGAAGCAGCCCCTTTGAGGGTTGCCATTTTTTGTAATGTTGGAATTGACATTTTGCAATTCTATAATTAAATTCTTAACAATTTTGTATTTTGAATCATTCTCTACTTCTTTTTACAACCTATTTTTTTCCTATATGTTGTACAATTCCAAATGATCTGAAATTTTTCAAGCATGTAGCCAACTTGCTTTGAAGAATGAATCAAAGGATTAACCACCATTTGAGACGTTTTTTCATTTAAATGTGACCTTGTGAAGTGCAGCTGCCCGATTTTTTGCAGGGCCCAAAAAAGGTTTTTTGTCAATTCAAATGCTAATATCTTGCAATCTACAAGGTGGAAAAGTCTGAAATTTTTTCTATATATTCTCAAAAAAGTTTACTACAAGATCCTACGATTACATGTGTCCAAAACAATTTTTGTCCTAAAATTTGATACTTGAATTAGAAATGGCAGTTTTGGAGTGTTTTTGGTGAAAACATAGTCTCTGACCTTTAGGGGTTAATGAAAGAATAGAATCTAGCATTTGGCCTTCAAAGTAGTTCCAACCAAGATACACAACTTGCAGCTCCTAGAGCTTGTCAGAACTGTTCTCTACAATGCCCTTGTAGTACGCATTTATTAAGTCTAGTACTTGTAGATGCTAGAGTTTAGCAAAGTCATCTAGAAATTTTCTACCAATGAAGGTTGAGCTCAAGTTGAGGTAGACCAACTTGGAGCAGTTCACAATCTCTTTAGAAAAATTTCCTCTCAAATTCGTATTTCCTACATTCTAGATTGTAAGATTGACAAACTTTGTTGCATGATAATACACTCTACGTCAATTAAGCTAACCTTACCAAAGTTCCAAGTCACAATGCCGCCTATTTCATGCAACCACTTCAAAATCAAAGATACAAAATCTAAAATGACAAATCCACAATAGGATAAAACCACTTACAAGGAATGAAGGTGTGGATGTCTCCAACCAAGTGGCAAAAAGGAAGAGGGTAGAAGTCCAACACAATTACAGAACTTTGGGTGCATTTCTTTCATTCCACAAACAACGAGTGTTGTCCAAGGCATTCCAAATGCTCAATCTATAGTCTACATCTTGGCTACATCTTCTAAAAACTCATGCTTCCACTTGAACAACACTTGGCCTTCTTTGTTGAGACACAACACATATCCAGATGGCCACTAATGCATGTTATGACCCACAAGAGATAAACCTTGCATAGCTGTTTGCCATCCAAATTCCTCCTCTCCATCTTTAGTTGCAAGTGGGTATCCTTTAACACTAACAATTCTTCACTCAGT
The DNA here is from genome assembly GCA_963969595.1 of Neckera pumila. Taxonomy (NCBI): domain Eukaryota; kingdom Viridiplantae; phylum Streptophyta; class Bryopsida; order Hypnales; family Neckeraceae; genus Neckera; species Neckera pumila. Next base: position 21,732,143 of record OZ018410.1, on the reverse strand, counting down.
TGTAACAAATCTTCAACCCCGTGATGTGTCTGTTACTCGAAGTATACTTCACAACATATGACTCAATGCATTTTGATTTCAACAATACAGAAACCTTCCATTAAATTGGAAAAATATCAGGTAATACACTACATGGTTGCTTCACCTATGAGGTCCCCTTTGCCAATGTCCATGCCAAACCAATAAATATGCATTTGAAGAATTCAAAGGACATTTATAAATTCAAAATACTCTCTAAAACGGCACTTACGACTCAAGATCCTCAAGGGCCTCCACCAAATTGTCTCTAAACTATTGGTAAGCCAATTAGTGTGAAGATTTCACCTTGATAAAAAAGTATCCAAATTAAAGACCATTAGAAATTTGGAGAGATTGAAGAACCATAACTTCAATGCAATTGAGTCAGAAGTTCTATTATAAATATGGAGCGGAGCACCACAGAAATATATGAGAAGGATAGCCACCTAATTGTTCATTCCTTGTTTAGACTTTGCAACACTGTTAAAGCTTAGTAATCAAAGGAATTGATACAAGCACATACTATCATCACAATGTTGTTACAAATAAAATTGACCATCATGACATGTGCTATTCCAAGTACCATTTCACAAAATTGCTTGCATCAAAGTGTGATTTTACTTATAACAAGCTAGACTTTAGCTTGCACAAGTTACAAAGAGAGGTAATGGATATTACAGTTCCCTCCCACATTGCCTAATTCCAGCCCTCCTTGATCAAAAGTTTATGCACGACCATTGATCACATCATCCTTCTCAGAGAATTAGTTGTTGGTTTTCAAACACAATATAGTTTCAATTAGGGGTGATTGCAAGAAACACTTAATATACTATTTTTTGTGTTTTTGATTTTCAGCTTTTTAGTATTCTTTGTATTACAAATCATCTTCAATACTATTAGGGATTTGGGACAATGGATTATGAAATATGAATGGTTGATTGGATTTCAGTTCTACTATTTTGACAGTACATGATGTTCACCATTGGATGGCAAGGACAGATGGCAATACATAATTCGCCATAAAAATAGTCTATCAATTGCCAAATTAAAGGTGCTACAGGCCTCTACTAATACTACTGAGCCTTTTGGTGTACCCTAAAATACTATTTTGAGCCATAGGCTACAATTTATGCTAGACTTTCCACATTTTGAATTTTTAAAATTAGAAAACGACTTGGAAAATTTATTTTAAATGTGGCCATTGTTGCCAACTTAGAGCAAAGAAGGAAGATTAAAGCTAAAACAAAAAAAATTATTTTTAATGAAATATAAATTCAATCTAAATATAGCACACTTAGGCCAATGCAAAACATACTTGGAATATGTGTTTGGAAATCCCTCTCCTGAGAAGGTTTATTTCTATAAGAAGTATTAGCCTACCAAATTTGACACTGTAATCCTTCCAAAAAAGTAATTGATAGTATTATAAACTACCAAAACCATTTGTGTGACATATATTCAAAATTCAATTTCACCTATTGAATTAATTTTGAAAAAATTGAAACAATTGAAATACATTTTCTATTGCTTCAGGAATTTTACTTTTGAATTTCATGTTCATTTAATCATTTTTGAAATAATTATGGCACAAATCAACTTCTACATTGAACGTGTGACGGAAACTAGGACAAATGTTTTGTGCAATCACCTTTAGGACCTTGAAAATCCTAAAACTCACATTTGGCTTGGAGGTGGTTTACCATTTTAGCTTCAAAACAAGTCTATATGCTCAAGACATGAAAACACCTTCTCTAAGCAAATCCCATGGGTGGTAACAATATCAAATAGACACAACAATCAAGAGGTGATTAATGCTTGCAATACAAAATGCACTAAGTAGACATCTAAGATTTCAAAAAAATTTAGAAGAAAGAAACCAACAAACCTAACAACACTGAGTTTCATGAACTAGTGGGCATCATTGATAGTAAAACCCATATAGCCAAAGCTCCATTCAATTGTCTAAATGAGATTCTTGCTCAAACCAAGTTGGCCTATATATAATTGACAAATCCAACAATCATATCCTTGGCTTCCATGATTAAAGAAAAAGCATTCACAATCTCACAACTTGCCTTGATCCCCAAATGTTTGTGCATATATCCAAAAAAAGGTGTACCTTAATCAACCTTGATTGTAATTTTTAATTTGATGGTGATTGGATACTAAGAATATGAAGCTTGACCAATTTTGTTTCTACTTCATTTGGAGTTTTGAAATTTAAAAAAAATCCAAGCACTAAACAAATTTTTGTACATACCAATTCTATATGATAAAATCCAAAATATACAACATTGTGTGTATTTCATTTGTAAGGACAATTGCTCCAGCTAGTTATTTGTTGGAGAGGATTTCCTTCATTAAAAAGTTTGCAGCACATAATTGTTGTATTGAAATATACTAGTGCAATGGCGATGGCGCAATGTAGATGAAGATTTGATGCATCATTACTTAATTAAAGAAGGTTATGGTGAGAGTTCATTATGTGGATTGTACAATCCTACATGTAGGAGTTGATATGAGAGATGGTTGGAACTGAAATGTCTCTCTTGAGAAGTATCTTTGAAATCACAATCCAATGTGGATAGCCGTTGTCTACATTGGATTACAATTTTAAAAAATATTTTTTTAATATTTTTTATTTTGACCAATAATATTCACTATTGAATTCAATGTCTCAAAGGGAAAAGGCCTTTTCGAGGCTCCAAACTATTCCTAATGATGGACTTACATTGCACCAGTATGCGGTCTGGCATTCCTTATCTCACTGTGCTGCAAGCCCTCAATACTCAACCACCGCTTGCACTTGTACGCCCTAAAGTATTCCGGCCTTTACTTTATGTTTGAGACAAATGTGTCTTTCAAATTTAAGCGTCTAAAAAAGAAATAAAATGCCCTACCCTTTTAGAATTTCGTGAAGACAAAGAAGTGCTTCTCCTCCACACTTATGGAATTAGGATTTTATAGGCATTTTGGTCATGCAACCAATAAAATCCCATAGGAGAAGAATGGGGCCTTTAGAAGGCTTCCACATCTGCACTAGCTGTGAATACAGTTGCTAAAAAAAATAAAAATTGCAAAGAATAAAAATAAAAATAAAAATTGCAAAGAATAAAAATAAAAATAAAATTGCAAGTTGATGTAGACTAAACCATCATCTACATCAGACTATGATTTCAAAACAAAATTTTTTAATTTTTAGAAAGAATTTAAAAAATATTTCTTAATATTTTTTTAATTTTTGGCCAACTATAATTTTCACTATTGAATTTAGTGTCTCAAAGAGAAAAAACCTTCTTGAGGCTCAACTCTTTTCCAAATGCTATCACTGGCTTACACTTAGGATTTAGAGACACCTAAAACTTGATTACTTTCCATATCAAGCCATTAGAGAAATTCTCAGCCTTCTAGAGGGCCACTCTAGAGCAGCTGAAAGCACCCCACGATTACATTTAACTTTGCTTAATGATTTTTTTTTCCCCTATAGTCGATCACCTAAAGTCACGATGTTTGATGACTGTCAATGGTTTGAAATCCAAGTACCAGTAGTTAAATAATTAGGGTTCAAGTCTTGTAATGCACCTTAACCCTGATTATTGCAAACCTTGTTTTCTAATCAATTGATGAATAAAAAAACAAATGTCAAAAATAGTCCAAGGACATCTACCATTAAGGGTTTTTTTAGTGGCACCATAATAGACTTAATTCATTGACAATTGGTGAGAAGGAAGGGTGAAAAGGTTATTTTTATAGAGAAATCAATTGTCCATAATGAATCTTCAAAGGGTATGGGTTATTTAGAAGAGAGATCACTCATTGTCAAATGCAGGAATTGTGTTAAAACTAGAATTTCAGACCTCATTTAGGCATAGTAGAATGAATTTTTTCAAAAAACTATGGACTAAACAAAGTTGTAAAATCAAGATAGTTTTCATTTCCAAAAATCCGTTTGAGGTTTTAAGCATCCAATAAAAAGTTATAAACAAAATTCTAAAAGGGATTGAAAGGGAGATTTTCTTTGACATTTTAAAATACCTTCTCTTAATTTTATCCAAAACTTTTTATTGGAGGCTTTAAACCTCAAATGGATTTTTGGAGATGAAAACTAGCTTGGTCATCCAATTTTCTTTGGTTCAAAGTTTTTCAAAAAAACTCATTCTGTTATGCCTAAATGAGGTCTGAAATTCTAGTTTTAACACAATTATTACTTAAAACTTAACTATGAGCGGTTGAAAAAATACAAATTCTAAATTACATATCCCACATGGATTGTTCTACCTCCTACCACCCCATGTGTACATAAGGAGCTTCTCTTCTCATCTTCAAACACCTTAAACTAAGTGGCTTTAGAAGCTAGTTGGAAATGTAAGAGTTCTCTAATTTTTTAGCAACTAGCTTGAAAATCCACTTCATATTTCTTAGTTTCATTGAATTTGATTAAATTCCCAATTAAGCACCCTGTATGCTCACGCAATTGAATATTAAACAGACTTCTACTACACCTCATTATTGGAGTCTTGACGTCTTTTGCAAAATTCATACTCTGTCAATGAACTGTGGCTATATGCCCCTACTAATTCTCAGGTGATTAATAGACTGGTTTGGTCACTGTGGAGCGGCCCTCCAGAGGACTGAGAATTTTTCTAATGCATCATATTACAAGCTTCATGAATAAGGATGGAAGCTAAAGTATTGATTGCACAAGCTATAGTTCATTGGTAAGTTGAGAAATATGAGCCTACAATGTTGCAGCAGTAAGGAATTAGGTATTGTAACAACTTTAGTTGGACTTTAATTTTAAGTCTTTTGAATAAGATCACATCATAAATATTCTTCTTAATCTATTTAATATATTCAAATTATTTTATTTAATAGCAGGGGTCAATTATATCGAGCACATGGACAATGGACAATTTTACCATTGGGTCTCATTGACATGTATTTTATGTGGTGTGCGATGAGACCTTCAATTAATGCAAATCAATATCCGGATTAACATAGCAAACTCACATTGCATCAGGTTGAATAAAGCAATGGATCCTTCTCAATCATTCTAGCTATAATTTGCTACTAACTCCATTTTTCTTTCTTTTGTACATGAAATAATGTCATATACAATGGAACAACACTAGTTTTTTAATTTGTGCCTTTGGATTCATGAGCTTGACTTCTTGAGGAAAGAAATCAATGAAGCACGCAGAATAAAATAGAGCTCTAATAGATTAGATCCGATCAAACTCTCATGATCCAACATCTTTGGTCTTCTTCAAATGATTGCCTCAATCATTGGATTACCATTTAGTCACGTATGATCTTTGATTTGCAGTGTATTTGCTGCAACACTAGCTAATAAAAATAGAATCGTCAAAATAAACCTAGCTTCCAAAATAATAAACTTTGGAAAGACAATTTTGCATAACATTGCAACCACATCAATATCAGGCACTTTGAAAAGGAGTTATAAACACAGTTGGCACCCAAAGCTTAAAAACCCTAAATGTGCAGGAAGAATTTATCAAAATTGGATGTTGCACCTAAACATCAGAAAAGCAATGATGACATAAAACAATGAAGTCATATTGATACCATCAAGATGGGAAGCAAAGCCAAAAAACAATTACCTTGGAATCCCAGTTGCTAATGCTAAAGCCCATAGAAATGAACAGATTTGGTGATGGAAAATGTAGCCTTGGATGAACAATAGCAAATCCCTTCTTCTACAACAATTAGGCAAAAAATGGAGTACTTCTCTAAATGAGTCTTAAAAGCTGCAGAGTGCAAGTGAATCTTGTTGAAATAGTGTACAAAATCATTCTACTATGAGCAAGCTTTCTTGGAAGATCATTTCAAGGTTATTACCTTAAATAAGTCCTTGTCAACACGTTCCAAAATATATGGAGTTGCAAACCATGGTTGTGAATGTGTATTTTTTCCTTTGAACTCCATCGAAGACCAAAAGTCGGCATTATGTGAACAAAACACATCAAGATGCCCTTATTACATTCCTAATGTAGCTTTGGAGAGGAATGAGGACGCCAATAACTGAGACCTCTTGTCAGAGCAAAGTCGTGCTAATGGACTATGGCTAGTCTTGTTGGCATGTTTTATGAGCTAAAAACTAACATGAACACTTCATTAGAGGTTTTGGATAGGGGTGGAAAATCTTTCCCACTGTGAGATTATGGACCACGGATACTCTCAAAAACATATTCTTGTACAAAAATAAATTTCACAAAAGGCATGGAAGAATGGTCTCATAAAATCTTCCTTTATGTGTCAGCTCTTTGCAAGCAATGCTGACCTTTGTATAGAGAGTGTTGTGCACAATATTCTATACTCAACAATTTTCATAGAATATGCATATGGGTAGTTTCCTTGTTTCTCCGTCACAATGAGAAATCAAAGAAGTGGTCGTCCCCCAAGTGCAAGCAAGCTCAGATGGTCTGACGATATTCGTTTAGAGTGCAAATCCAACGTGAAATGAGATTATAACATTACTATTGCTATTACTTCTTTTTATCAAGCAATGTAGTGAAGAAACCAATTAAAAGCAACTAAACTTACAATACAGCAAAGTGTCAAAACTCACATAGTAATAAAGCGAAGAGGCTACAAAACTTAACAAAAGTGATGGAACTCACGTATAGTTTACTCGTAGACCATTTAAGCCTAACAAAAAAAATTCTACCAAAAAAACACTATAAACATAGACAAAAGCAAGCCACAAAGAATGCACAAATTTATTGTTGTGGAATCCTGGAATGCTCTATTTTGAAAAGGCGCCAAAATTGAATGAAGCACAAAAATTGAGCCAACAAGGATAGAATAAGGCATGAAATTTGAGCCAACAGTTCATGTAAAGGCACGAGAACCGAATCATGATGAGCTTTGAGTTGATCTCAAATCTGCCCATGATGAACTCTACGCGGTTACATCGAAATAGTAATGTCTCTTGAAGCTAGATGGCTATGAAGGCACAAAATCAAATCATGATGGGTTTTGAGTTGATGTAACCGTTGCAATGATGAGGACATTTAGACATGTAAGATGCATGAAGAGATTTCAACAATTGATCCCAAACCTACCCATGATGAATTCTACTTGGTTACATCAAAATAATAATGTCTCTTGAAGCTAGATGGCTATGAGGTGTACCAAAAGAATTCACTTGCAACAATCATTTGGAAGCACACCATTTTTTTGCATAACACAAGTCTTGCATAATAGGAAAAAAAACTCTATGGATATCTTGGAATGAATTTTTTGGACACCATATGAAGAAATAATGATTTAGAAACTCATGTAAGTAATACATCACACTTCAAATGAGAAGATTGTCATGAGTCCCTCTTTGTCTGAAATGTACACTTGAAATTGCCATTGCCATGACCTATTTTGTCATAGAAACCAACCATAGACACAAGGGCTTGATAAATGCAAGAGTCAAACATACAAGAAGCATTCCACCTTTCATAGATTTCAATATTTGTACACATGAAATATAAAAAATTCATAATCCAAGACACAATTGAAATACATGTGATTAGTTAGTAATCAGACATGTAGCTATGACTTGTAACAAGATTGAGGATGTCCTCATCTTCTCTTCAATATGTACTATGATATGAAATTCTTTGAAAAAAAACTAAGAGGATCTAAGAGAAGCTGCTTTTAAAAGCTACATATCTTGTTCAGAAGAGCTACTTGAAGGTTTTAAATAGGCGCACACAAAATACTACAGGAGTTTCCTACAATACTGTGAGGATATATCCAATCTTCAAAGAAGGTTTCACTTCCACACCATCCTATGGAGGTCAGAACGTTTATTCAAGATGAAGAGTGAATGTCTGTGTTACTACTTCATCACAAGACAAAGCCCACTCCTCACATTCCCACCACTCACACGTGCTGCTTTCTATGGCACTTCTCTGCTCCCTTAAATCAAGGGCCGCCCTAAAGATGTCCACAACGTCAGCAGAAGGGCACAATGTGTCACTCCCACATGGACCAACTTGCAACTCCAGTGCACCGACACAAACCATGACCGAGGAAATAAACAGTCTTCGTGAAAAACAACAGCTACCTTCTCAAAACAAGAGTATACTTAAAACCTGTATATGAAAAAAGTGGTGGCCGATGTTGCGGTCCATTTCGAAACCAAGAATTCGTCTTCTTCTAAGCTGAATACTCCACTAAGCATACATACGTTGAAAGGTAACATTCACGGTTTAGGGTATTCTACTTATTTCGATTCTGTAAGCTGCAATTTCTTATACAACCTCCAAAGATCTGAAGATAAGGCAAACGGGACTGGTCATGCTTACTGACGTAAGAGACAATCTTATTCAAACGTGCACTCAAGATGCACAATGCAATTAACACCAAACTGTTCCTTCAACGTACACAGTCTGGGTCCAACCTAGCTCATATGGCAATTACAAGACTCCTGAACGAAAATCCGCAAGGAACATTTCTTACTCACATGGCACTGAGAAACCACTTCGAGGGTGTGGTCATACGCAGTGTAGCCATCAAAACTCCTGCACATTTGGAAATATGATCGCAGGCAACTACACACTACAACAGCAGTGGATCTCCTGCACACTTAGACCACTAGTCCATCAAGTGCCGTCAAACGGGATATGACATGAAGCACAAATCATTCGACAGGTTAGCTAGTCAATGTCCACTGTGGGGCAGCCATACAAACTTCTCATGGATACCAGGGCTCAGCCTGAGAGCCCAGCCTTGCACTCACCCAAGCATACATTGGCAAAAAAATAGAAAGCGACCACAAAGCAGCAGACACTCCAAGCAGAGTTAAAATGTCATAATTAGAAGGTTGCTCACAGGTTGAGAACATCCTCCTTGTGGAATTAGTAAGACCATGCCGAGGCATAGTCAAAGATTAGCAACTGAGGGGACAAAACAGGGACATTCGGCTCATCTCCCCAGAGTAGACTCCTTGTGACTATTTGTCAACGTAAGACTAGAACGGACAGCATTTAAATGCTGCCCACTCAAAAATTATCGAGTGGGTACACCGACGGGTGGGCTGCACCCGCTGGTGCATGACATGTCAATACAGCTGTGTGGGTAGACGATTCACGTCCGCCACGAAGCAGGACTCCTGACGCATGTGGGACCGCACAAGCGTGAGAAGGGGATCTCTTGCAGCGGCTGCTTCAGCACACTAGGGGTTTCGGTGTAGAAACCCGGACCCAGCAAAGCGATCGCAGGCGGAACGGTCCTGGGACCGGACACGACCTGCGCCTTGCACAGATTAGTTCTGTTAGAGAGTGGTTGATCCCACAACCAAGACATTCACAGGCCCGCGCCATAGCAGGGGGCAGTGAGACTCAGGACCAGACTCTTTCCTACGAGTAACCAACATTCCAGGTCGACGCTAGAGAGCCATCGTTAGAAGAAGCCTGGCTCCGCAGAATCTGTCCTCAAAAGTAGTTTGAGGCACTAAGAGCTCTCTCCAGCACCCTTCGTCCTGCACCGAAAAAAGGCACACGAAAGTGTCAAAAAAGAGAAACTCGAAAAAGCCCAGTAGGCAGACGAAGCACGCGCTCGAAAGCCTACTCCAAAGTTGTCTCAGTCGGGAACAGGAGCGCAGTGTGAAGTCCCTCATCTCCCTCAGGACCATCAAGTGGGATAAAATCGAAACCACAGAAGAATCTCGTAAGCGTACCTTTCAGCCAAAGTTGAAGCCACCAGGAGGAGCTGCAGCTTGACTTGAACCAAACGCAAAGTTCTGACCAGCTTCCGCTCCAGGTGCAAGATTCTGGTCCTCGTCCTCTTCCAGCCAGTAAGTCTCCAGAATCTTCACAGCCTTCTCGTAGATTTCGTTGTTGTCGTGAGTCTGCAGATTCTCGATCTTCTCCAGGCCCTCGGCTTCATCAATGTAGCGTGCATAAAGATTGATCCCACCACTGTTGCCCACATCCTTCTCTTGCTCTCCGACCTTCAGGATATTCTCCAGACCTTCAAGAGAAACGGTCACAATGCGTGGGTCAGGGCACGCCAACAGATCGCACAGCGGCTTGATGCACCCTTGGTTCACAAGGTACTTGATTTGGTCATGCGTTCCGCCAGAAGTGGCATTCGAGATGGCCCAAGCTGCCTCTTTCTTGATGTCGAACTCTGCGGTGCCAAGTAGAGACACCAGGGGAGGAATGATGTTCGCATCAATCACAGCCTGCAGAGGACACCACAAATACACAGTGCGTCAGAAAAAAATCCACCAATACATAGGCACACACAAGTAAGCCAGACAATCAATTCTCAAGACGGGACGGAGAAAGAACACCAACCTGAATTTGGTCCTTGTTCCCGGCAGTGATATTGGAGATGGTCCAACAAGCTTCCTTCTTAATGCTCTTCTTGTGGTTGTTGGTCAAGAGAGCCAGAAGACAAGGTAGAGCTTGGTTGTTGATGATGAACTGCAGGAGAGGGAAACGTGCAGAAAAATTCAGTACAAAGAGAACCACCTTTCTGTTCCCTTCCCACATAAATTTCGAAGGCAAGGTGCAGTGGTCGTCTGATACCAAGAAACGGAGAAAAGACTAGAACGACCTCGGAAGCAGAGCTGTGGAAACCTGAGAGATAAAGAGAGACTGATTCCCGATCATAATTACCTGAGTCTGAAGATCATCACCGGTGACAATGTTGCCGACTGTTCGCAATGCGGGAATGAGTACAGAGGGTGATGGATGGCTGCTAGGAATCACAACAACACCCAAATCAGTCCTCAATTAATCTTCACCGCGCGCTCGGAAAGGCCTCTGGATAGCAACAACCAGAACGGACCGAAACTGGGAAAAAAAAACAAAAAAAAACAGTAGCAAAATAAGAGTCTTACAGCAAGAGCTCCACAAGTCGACGGCAGACACCGGCTTCAATAACAGCCTGGATCTTGTCGTTGGTGCCATCCGACAAATAAGAAAGGGCCCAGCACGCATCTGTAAGGACCTCTTCATCGTTGGAATGGATGAGTCGCTCCAAAGCTGGAAGGGCTGGCTTTGACTACAAGGGGACGACAGAGAAAGGAAGCGAATTAGAGATTTCTCATTCCTGCTGTGTCGCAAACTTTTCATGGGAACCAAAGTCGCGAATTAATTCTTCCTTTAATCTACGGACGGACAAAAACGGCTCTGGACGCTTCCCACACAGTCACGCCACTTGGAAAAGGGAATATACGTTACAGAACTGGCACCAAGTCGTAACACGCTGGACAGTGCAGAAACCGACACAGAACACACCAAAGGGCACACCTGCTCAAAAGGTGGCTGAGGCTTGCCACGGCAAAAGTTGGACAGAGTCCATGTGGCATTCCGGAGCATTGACAGCTTTGTATTATCGGTGAGCTGAGCAAGCAAAGGCATCAGAGCACCGTGGCTCAGTACGAGGTCCCTGCACTTGGGAGAGTCACCAGCCACATTGCCCAAAGCCCAAACAGCCTGCAACAACGATCAGACAGAAACGTCCAGAGTGAGTCATCTTCCAAAAGAAATAAGGACACTGAAAGGAGACAATGTCCCCACGATAACAGTAGGCTAAGAGCTGACAACCGAACGGTCCAAGCGAGAGTACCGAACGACATCTCCTCAGCAGAACGCGCCAGAGCCAGCATTCCACGCTCCGAATGCTGCTACCTAACGCAAGGATTCAACGTGAACTCCGCAAGACTTGGAAATTGCTAGTGATCGCGGAGACACGATTCACAGAACATGCTCACCTCCACTAAAAGCACGGTGTTTAATTGTACAACAAAAACCCTAAAATGCCACATCTCCAGCATCATTAGTTATACCTGCTCCCGCACGTCATCGCTCGGAGAACTCAGGAGTTGAACAAAGATTGGAACGGCCCCGTGGTCAATAACGACGCGAGTGTGATCGGATGTTCCTGACGCAATGTTAGTCAGCGCCCACGCAGCTTCGAACTGTACAGCATCCAATCCACGAGTCAGTTACGCTCCGACCAAACCAGATTCCCAGAGAACACTCGAAAAACTCTGCGATGCTTTAGACCCTCAGTAGGTACCTGCAACTGTGGAAAGTCGGCCCTCACGAGAAACTCGACGAACCGCGGCACCACACCTGCTGCAATAACCTCTTCGATAGGCGGACTACGCTCTGCACAACAGGACTATCGTCAATCACCAGGCGCAGGTTTTCACTCAAATACAAATTTCTCGGAATTCGAAATGCACATTCATATCACCGCACGTCCCTCAATAGGAAAACGACGAGTTACCGATTGAGAGAAGCTTCCTGAACTGCGTGGTGGCTTCCAACTGCGTGGCGGGATCGTCGGAGTACACTCCAGAAACCATTGCCGGAAGGCTTTCCAGTTGCTACATGAAAAGAAAATCATACTTTAATACTCGACTCAGGAAACAGCCATGGCCACACGAAACCCTGTCCCAATCACGACGCTTCACCGAGATGCAAAACCCCGCCAAACAGGAAGATCCAAATCAAGGAACACAGAAAAAACCTAAAATTTCAAAACAGTCCTGCCGAAAGACATGATGCATCCCAGAAAACGACATGAAACATGAAGATTACCCCGCCATTATCAAAAAAAAAGAAAATTCGAAAAAAAGAATCTCGTGAAAATAATATCAACCTTCTTCTCGTTAGCAGCCGATTGGGCGGCGGGGATGAACGACTGCTGCAGCTGCGGCATGCCATCCCGGCGTTTCTTCAGAAGGCTCTCCTCCCGCTTGCTCTTCCGGATCTCCACCATGTTGTCCTCCCTCTTCCTGCGGGCTTCATCCGCATCCACTGCCAACTTGTATCCCTTTTTGCGAACCTCCACGCGAGCATTGGGACGGAGAGACATTTTCAAAACCAAAAATCACAAACAACAAAACAAAATAACACGAGAAAACCCCAAATATATCCAAACCAGAAGCAAATCGGCACTAGCGAAAGCAAAACCACGGCCTCAAGGACGGCAAGAATGAGGAGATGACGAATCCAAGTAGCCTGCGCAGGCTATGGAGATACAAAGTGGAAGAGGGAGGAGGAGGAAGAGGAGGAGGAAACAGCAGAACGACAGAGAAGCTAAGTTATGGGGGGGGCATTGCAAATGAGACCCCATATAGAATCGGAACAGGACGCCGAGTGTATACCCGGAAGTACACCAGGACCTCTACACTGGTTTTCAATCGATGGAGGGACCGTTGGGCCGGTTCTTGAAATTCAAATTTGCACTGTGAGTGGTGCCAGGGTGGGACGGGCCTATGCGCTGGCGGTGAGGGCTTACGTCCAAAGCTGGGCTTCGCATGATCTGGATTCTGTGGTCCGTGGGTTGGGTCGGGTCGGTGGATTTCTAGGGTTTGCGTGGCTGGCTTGGCCTGCATTCTAACCAGGGCTTTTTTTTCATTTTTTAAGAAGTGCCATAGTGGCGATATAAATTTTTTGCAGTGGTGCTTCAAATTTCAACATTCATCCATATCAAATAGAAAATATACATATCACATGTCTATAATTTGGTTTTCATCCACAATCTGGTGATTTCATCTAATTCTTTTTTTAATTTGAATCCTTTTTGGCAATTTCATCCAAGTTTTTTGCCACTTTATTTACCATTTTTTAGTTAGATTATTTTTTCTGGTGCACTTTGGCACCAGAGAGCCAAAAAAGAAAGCCCTGAATTTTTAACCCTCCAAGGCCTGAGAAGCCTAATTTTTTTGAATACTCAGAGGAGCCCCACAGCAACACGGTGAAGCAAATCAATGGAGGATATTCTTGTATCATAGAAAATCAATGACACAGAACCTTTAGAGGTCAATTCAAGCGAGTTGTTGTAGGGCTGCTCTTACCATGCAAGGTGCATGATTTAACATATAAGGTAACAAGTCCAAGAAGTAACCCTTTACCATATGAATTTGAAATTGGGGTCGATTGATGCAGTAGATGAATTTTCAACGAAAGGAAAATGAAATTTGTAATCAACACAAGAAGTTGCATAATTTTTGGAATCCTAGACATTTAGATATAATTGTTAAAAGTAAAAGTTAGTAGGCCGCTATTTTAGTTCATTTGTGGTGTAGCAATCATATAACATAGTTCTATAATGTATCCCAAAAACAAGCTTCTTGAGAGTATTTAAATGGCATGCAACATGGATTTGGAAAGTGTCCCTTACTAATTGAAAAAAATGGAACATTCATGACTATAATTCTTTTAATTGAAAATAGAGCATTTGTAGCATCTAAATTGTTTATAATTTTCTTATGTGCTACATTATTGTCTCTTTTCATCCATCTCAAGGTTGAATTCCATCCTCCACAGACACTAGACAGAAACAAGTATTGAACGGACACCAACTCTTGAATTTAGCAATATCTATATTAGATCCTTTTATAGGGGCAATTTCAAGAGCTTGGTCACTTAAAGACTATTATTACCTTACATCACTTACAAAAGTTTGTATTCAGACTAAGCTTGAGCCAGTGACATATGGTGCTTCCAATTTAAATCATTATTGCATCTCCTACACGTATGAGAAGTTGCAAATGGTCATGTTTGCAACATGTATGGTACCATATCTAACTAAATATGATAAGATTTAGATACAAAAATGACTTCTAAATGAAAGATGTTAGTTGTTGAATTTTAATTTAATAGTATATATCTTGTCATATTTTAGTGCATATTTTATATTTGAAAAATAAAAGACATGATCATATATTCTCTCCCCGCCAAACCTTTAAAGGTCTCAGAGAGTGCACTAGGGTGATTGCAAGAAACACTTCATGTTTTTGGCTCAAAACGCAGTTTTTTGTCATAGGACTGGTAGTACTATGCAGTACTATATTTTTGTAGCGCCCTTGTAGATCTCAACCATCGATTCAAGGTGTCTGCAAATCTCAACCGTCAATTTAGTACTATGTAGTACTATGCAGTACTATAGACTACTGTGAAGTACTACAGAAGCCACTAGGAGCAGAAAATAGCAGAAAAGGGGTTTGTGCACCTTTTTATTTTTAATAATTCAAAAAAAATTCAAAAAATAAAAACAAAAAAATACACTTTGCTAGAGAAGATTGCGCTTACATTGCACCAAAAAATTTGTGTAGGAATTTTTTTCCCTCTTCGTAACATTTGCACAAAGGAATGTCACTTTGATCCCATGTAGACAATTAACATGTTGCTATTTTCATAAAAGTTCATCGTCAATCCTTGTAATGTTAGTAGAACTCCAACATGTCCAATTTTGTGGCTTCAAATTTGCATTTTTGGGTTAAAAATAGGACTAAAACCCCCCCAAATGACCAAAGTAGACACCCAATTGGGGGGCAATTTTAAAATAGTAAGCTAATTTTGAAAATTTTGAAAAAATTACTCAATTTATACAACTACTATATGTACCTTCCTACTAAATTTCAAGCCAAATGGACAAACGATGCAAAAGTCATGAGCAAAAAACCACCTGTCCAAAAGCAAGGGGACAAAAAAAAGGACAAGTGTTTCTTGCAATGACCCACTACTTAATATGTTCAAATATTACACGCATTCAAGACCCTATTATATAGAGGCTATGTTAGTGAATTTTATAAATTTGTATAGGGCTATTTATCTAAATTTCTAAATTTGTCTTATTTCATATCTCCTAGCTTTCATTATAAAAAAATTCTTGTGCTAATTTTTTGTACCCTATATTTATTATAACTAAAGAACAATTGCATGTTTTTCACCAACACTTATAGGATCAAAAGCAAGTTTATTATTAAAAATTGCGCATACATGTGATAGTATACTGTAGGGAACAAGAAGTGGAATATTTTAAAATGTGTAGCCAAACAATTACCACTTTGAAACAACAACTACATTCAAACAAAAATTACTTCCAAGACCATAGACAAAGTAATACACAAAGCATAAACCAATAATATATAGAAACTATACACAAAGTAAAACACAGAGCATAAACCAATAACATGTAGAAACCATACACAAAGTAATACTTGTATGAATAAAGGGTGAGAATGCAATGTGCACAAATGCAACACATATATTAACAAACACAACACATAGCATGAAAAAAGAGTTCAAAAATTGAAGGCTACACAAAAAAAGCCAAGGTTATCCTTTTAAAGTGCAATAGGAAAACGTCTGCTTAAAACAAAATAGAGATTTGGGAAATACGACACCCCCAAAAAATCCAATAGCCTACGAAGTGCATTGCAGTGAATTTTGTAATGTACTACAAACAATATGCACATTTCTACAACAAAACCACGATGGAACATAATGAAGGAACTAAAACTGAAATATAAAATCAAAGAACTAAGCAATTCTTGGATACAATTGTAAAACTCACCTCATTGCATTGCTAGGATTACTTAGAAATTTGGAGACTCGACTTACCCATCTCTTTTTTGGACCTGGATTTCAAATTGCCATCCATTACAAAGAATACCTCGGAGTCGATGCACCTTTGCAGCATGCAGGCATGCAGCTTGCCTTTTGGCATTCTCTGGGACTTCAATGTTGACTCTCAACGACTTTGTAAAGACATCAATGTTTATGTCAAATGCCCACGAAACAAACTTTGCCTTCCTAGATGTTGAGAACTCCAACTAACTTGAAGAAACCCGCATTTTAGGTGATGTTTTGTAATTTTTTCAGACGGATTTTAGGTGACATCAAAAAAACAAATTGTTTTTTTTGACGTCACATAAAACACGGGTTTCATTTAGAGTCCACAATGTGATTCAATTGGGAATATTTGCAATTATACCTCTTTCAAATTACAAATCCTATAAACTACCGTATACATCAACCCTTCTACTGTTCCAAATCCTAAAGCTTGAGCTAAAACTGCAAGACCTGAAACCTTAAGCCTGCTCACTGGAATACTACATTCATATTCCATCCTAATTCCCACAATCACAGTCATGCCCTACACGAACCATAAGCATCCTAAGTAAAAATTGCATTTCCTTCCATTTACAATTGCGTGACACCATTTCAAGCCTGCTTCACTAGTAGAAAAACAGGCACAAGCTAACAAAATTATTACAAAATTTTGTTGATTTGAATAGTGCAATGTCCAAATCAACAAAAAAATGAATATTTTTTTGTTCATTTGAACACTTTTTATTCATTTTTACTTATAAGAGTTTGAAACGAGTTTTTATAATTTGGGCAATGTTTCAATCGTCAAGGTTGTAATTCTATATATAATAAGCATAGTAAAACACCTTTTTTTCAAAAAAAATTTAACTAGCAAAAGTTGCATAATCAAGCTAACTTCTACTTTGAAAAATCTGTTTGCGATTTTGAGTCTCCAATAAAAAGTATGGACAAAGTTCAGAGAGAGGTTGAAATGAACATTTTTGAGATTTTCAAACATCCTCTCTGAATTTTGTCTACAATTTTTTATTGAAGATTTGAAATTGCAACAGATTTTTGGAGGTGAAATTTAGCTTGATTGTAAAACTTTTCTCAGTCAAATTCTTTTTGAAAATAGGTCTTTTACTATGCTTGAATGACCTCTAAAGTCTACTGAGTTCATAATTCAAATATAAAAAAAGCAAGAACTAGTTAAATGAATACGTGACTCCCATATGTGCATGCAAGTGAATGCATGGTGCATTGATTGAGGGCCTTGTACCACAAGCAAGGGGTACAAGGTTCAAACCCCATCGGCAACCCCATGCTTGTGTGGCAGCTGCCTCGGTGGTGTGCCTTTGAGGTGGTGGTTGCCTAGGTGGCTTGTCCATGTGGCGGATTGCTTAGCATAAATTGCAACCTATGGATCATATGTTGTTAAAATAGTAGATTTGAAATCTAGCAACCATCTAGATTTTATAATTCACTGCCTCAATAGTACTAAAGGTGACTTGTAGTACAAATAGTACTGAAAATCTGAAAATAAAAAACGCAAATAGTGCAAGTGTTTCTTACAATCACCTAGTGATGTCTGTGGATATTTTCTGAGACATCCTGTAAAACATAAAGACATTTTTGTAGACATTGTCAGACGTAGCAGAACATCTTTGGAAATGTCTATAGAGACCTGGGAGGATTCAAGAGACATAACTTGGACCAAGATTGGATACATCTGCATTTGACTGTGATCTTCTATCTTATGTGCGTCGTTGCATTCTTTGAGAGTCGACATTGGCAAGCAATTGAGGGCGTCTTATTACATGTTTCTAGGATATGATTTCATGCCCTACCTTCCACAACATCATTGTCCATCACGTCCAGCTTTTGTGTTATATGCCATACACGGCAACAAATACCACAAACGTAGATAGTCACTGGTACTCTCTTCTTCAATCTTAGTAAAGGATGTTTATTAGTCAATTTTTGACAACATACATGAACATGAAATGGCATATTAATATAGAAGATGAAAAAAGGTTCAGGTAAGGTAGTTACTAAATTCTCCATATACAAAGAATGAGTTGCATTGTCTTTACCGTGATCCTAATGATGACATCTTGAGCAAGGCAATTTTTAGGACAATTCTAAAAATCATGCATGCGTTTTATGTAAGCAATCCTAAATACAATAGCAATGTAGCATACTCATCGTACTTTGCATTGGAAAACAGTACCTTTCCCCTCCCCTAAATGTTTATAAGACACTAATATGCCTTAGCTCCCCCCCCCCCCCCCCCCCCCCTACTACTATTTGGTAGACATTGGTGCGCCTCAAGATACATATGTGTGGACAATCACTACTAGAAAATGATGTTTAGATCAACAATAATCATCAAATTTTTGCTGAATTGGACACTACATTGACCATTTTTACAGTTTTTTATTGATTTGGCACAAGGAAACAAAATGGTTACAAATTGTTTGTTGATTTGGATAGTACAACGTCCAAATCAATAAAACAATCAAAACTTTTTTTGTTCATGTGGACTAGTAAAAATTTTGAATAAGTTTTTTTCATTAGGGTAGCTTTCTGTCTGTTGCTTTAAAGTAAAGCTTGTATTTGGCACACACGTATCCATTGCAAGCTGTTGTGGTGCATGACGAGGTCAGATGCGATTTCCAAGGCAATTTGTATAGGAAGTAGACTACGGTGTAGGGTTTCAGCATATAGCATGCAAGCTCAGTCCTTCATTGGGGTACCCGGTGGCTTACTTGGAGATGGTCATTGAAGTTGGAGTGACGTGAGTGTAGTCCTATGGTGGGAAAACCTGCTCAAGGAGTGTGAGAGACTGCCTCTATTCTTCCGGTTTCATGTTGTGAAATTGTGTAAAGGCGAGTGCTTGTACGGAAGAAGACCATCATTTTTAGTTAGAATCACAACCACGTTCTCAAAAATCCGCACAAGTTGTTGTTGTCCTATTTGACATACTGTAAAATGGAGGTGTTTGTGGTCATTTTTGTGCAAGGTCTATGGGAGGGACACTTTCTTCTACCGTTTGTGAATTTCATTCCTCAAAGTGGAGGATGTTTGGCTGCGAGCAATTGTAAGAGAAAGATATTTAGGGTTCAAAGTGTCGTTGAGATGCAACCTCAAGCTCTTTATTGTGACATGAAGCCTCCAGCACCTCCGTCGCACTTGCAAGTAGAGGCCAAATTCATTTGACAATAGGCACTTGAACGTGCTGCAAGTCCTCCTCAAGTGCAGCGTATTCTTGGGCTTCTGCATTTGTCGTGGATGCTGCAATTGCAAATTCCTCCAGGACTTACAAGAAGGTGGGCATTGATGATTGCAATTGGCATCGATACTTATTTTGGAGACACATTGCTCATATTCTAGGATGGAAGGAGCGCCTAAGGGAGGACGATCTACGAGGATTTAGGGAGCGATTCAATTGTATAATCTGATCCACACTCTTTCCAGACCCCACTTCTGTTTTCAATGAGATGCATGAAGAAGGCCGCATGGTAGAAGCTCAGTCGAGGAAGTTGTTACAATTGCTGACAACAAGGAGGAGACTTCAACAAAGGGTAACTTCACCAATGCCTCAAACAAGGCCTGCTTTGGAGGTTCAATTCCGATCACCTCCACCCAATTCAGAAATTCAAGAGTTCAATTTGGCACCCTTCAATAGTTTGGAGGTGCCTGCATAGTTGTTGCCTCCCGAGACGAATCCCCGAGTCGGACACAAAGACCAAAGGAGTTGTTCACCGCACGTTAAAAGTACTTGGAGAGTATTCTTCCCTTTGCAAAGGGTTTCTATTTTGGCAGAATTGGCCCTGGGATGCAAAATCGACCCTGACAGCAAATTCTAAATTCCAAAGCCGATTTTGCCATTCTAGAGCTGATTCTGCCAATTTAAAACACCATATGTATACCGCTCATATACAAAGATGTACATTGCCTATATACGAGAGGGCATACATACATACATTTCTTGTAACATCATTTGGAGGTTGGTTGCGTGGATAATTTTGGTGTTGTTGGAGCTCATAGATGTGACAGACAAAGCTCACAGACAGGTGTACATACAAAGTACTATATGGTGGCACATACATACGGTCAAAATACGCTCCAAGTACTTTTGATGCTAGTGAACGCCCTGCATGCTGCGGATTTTACAGCAGCGCACGGTCACAAGTCTCACCCTCCGGGCTCGCCTATTGCCGCTTGCTGCTGCAGAATCCGCAACATGCAGCCCGTTCTCTAGTACCTTGTTGTTGTGATGGGAAGCAACAGTCCAATTCAAAGCCAATCCTTGCAACAAAATCAAGTATTTCCTCAATATCTAGGCTACAACATTGAGGAAACAAGTCCAATGAATGGATGCAACTTGGGGATGTGGGTGCTACATCTGGAAGACACTCCACAAACATCGCCAATGTCAAGGGCGCTGCCGAATGAAGTGCTCAATCGGCGGGATCTCAACAAAATTCTGCGTGGAGCTCTCCCAAATTGCATCATAGGTAAAGGCTGATCACAAGGGAGGTTACCAAAAAAAACTTCTTCGACAATTCCAGTGATGCATGTAGCAGTACTTGAAGGGGGGCATGGAGGTTGCAAAGGTGGACGTAGGAGAGGCGGGCGTGGATGTGGCCGTGCCCACATATCACAAGCGGGACCAAAGGCATTTTTGGGATGGGTTGGTTGGGAGCCACCGGAAATTTTTCCAGACCCACGAAGTCCAATTTTGCTTAGACCGCGGCCACCAGACAAGGCTGGAGGATCTCAAGTATTGCCAAAGCCTAATGGTCAAGTTCTGGAAGACGTTGATAGCACTCAAGAGGTGGTTGGTGCAAATGGTTTTTTGACTCCTCCAAGGAATGTACATCTTCAACCACATTGCGGTCATGCCATAAAGCGTGGCGTATGCCTTTTCACTCTAAAGAATTTCTTCCCTAGAGCTACTCCCCCACGTTTAGAATTGCGACAATGTCTTACAAGCGAGTTCTCAAGGCTGCATCATTGTGGCAAACAGACTTGCCCCTTTATTGAAGGTGCCAATGAAGAGCACAAAAGTGAACTTGCAGCAGACCAACCGATTAGCATGCCTTCCCTAGAGAATAATGGGAGTATGGAGGTGGACCATCGTGCCTTCCCAACTCCAATGCATGTTTTGGTGAGCTTAGCGACATTAGGAGTTGATTCCAACTTGTAGGGTGGCATTTCAAACTTCAGAGGTATTGTTGTAAAACAATACTACCACCATGTTCATGGCATGCCCATGTTCACCATTGACTTTGGAGGTGGAATTGGCCACCGTGACATTTGTGTGGCGGACACAACCTTGGACAATCAGCAGCAATTTGCCAACATTGTTCAAGCAATTGATTTTGAAGCTCAAACGTCTGAAAGGATTGCACGCAATCGCCCTATAGAAGATGTACCACCTATAAGCGAACCGCCTTCAGATGATGATGACCTCGATGTGGATTGGCATGGAGAATTTCAAGACTTCATGCGGGTTCACGAGTCAGATTTTCCCTCTTCTCCCTCGTCAAGTGGTTCATATGAAGAAGATTGCCTAAGAGAATTAGGGATTTATGATGCAAACAAGGACCACAGTGTGTGGACATGGGAACAAATTTGGGTTGACGACCAGTGGCAAGAGACAAATATGTATCTAGTGCAAACCACAAATGAGTTTTGTGGACCACAGTCAGGGCCAACAACACCACGAGTTGCAATAGAGTACAAGTATTTCCAACAATTTGGGTCAGACAAAACATTGGACCAAATCGTCAAACAGGTCAGCCACTTCACCTTCTCCATCCATGATGTATTTATGATTCCATTACTATCAGTGTGATTTTTCATATGACTATGGTAGCATTTGCACGTGAATTTACATTGGAAGTTATTTTAGGGTTCAGTTCAATTCTACACTTCCCTTTCAAAGCGCTAGCTTGCCCCATTGCACCTGAATCCCCATTCCAAGTTCCAAGCCTATTCCTCCCAAGCAAGCTTGCCTGCCCACTTGGCTGGGACCTTGGTAGTTTTCTTTTTTGGATATTTCTTTTTCTTCTATTATTTTAGCCTCCTCTTTCTTCACCATCTTGTCACTTCAATCTACCCTCTCACTGAGTAGGTTTACCTCTCTCACTGAGCCCTGAAGTTTCAGCACACATGCATTGTGATTTTGTGCGCATTTGTTAATGGAAATTCCATTCAAATGTGCAAACAGTGGAAGTGCATATTGTTGACAATTTCAAGTGGAGCTCCACCAAACAATGGCTTCAATTGCATTGAAAGATTCCACTGTCAGAGTGGGCCCTTGCTCAATCATCTTTTGTTTTCAATTGGTTATCGAAGTTAAATCTTAGAAAGTTTTTAGGAACACTAACCTGAGTTTCTACACTTGTGATGGCTTCTTCTATTGCAATGGATCACTCCATTACATCTCCTAGAAGGCCAAGAAAAAGTCAATTTAGGTCAATTGACAACGTCATGCCTTTCATTAGCCATAGCTACTTGCTGGATATGGGTCACGAAGTTCTGAGTCACTGCTTCTGGAGTCTTATCTGGCTCGCCCGTCTGCATTTCCAAACAAAAGCTTCTCCATGTCCAAGTACCGAACCTGATGCTTGCAAGATTCATCAATTTACATTAAATGTGCCTGCTTGTATTGGGGTTCGTTTTAGGAGGTCCATAATGTTATTGCTGATCTGATTGCTTTGGATTTCAAAGCTGTGGGAGGATTTAGTTCTGTCTTATTTTAGGTGATGTGAGTATGGAAGTGGTTGCAAAGATTGGCGTGCAACCTAGCTATAGCAAGATTTTTGCAATTCTTTTTAATTTTTTTTCAAGCTATTGAGATTTCACTTTGTATCAAAATCTACATGTTCATCAATCAACATCGCACATGAATAGACTTCAACCCAAGTTGTCTCGAAACTCTACTTATAAGGACCCTATTGCAAAGAACTGGGTGCAATATAGCTATTAGAATATTTTTTTGGATCTTTGGGAATTTTTTGCTTCAGGAAGCAAGTACTTTTTGCCTTTGCATTGCACTTGTGATCAAATTCTATATGTGTCAGTGTAATTTTTTGTCTCATTAGAAGGACACTTTGCACACTTGGTCCTTGATCTCCAAGTATTTGATCATCCATGTGGACAAAAAGTTGGCCGTATCAAGATTCAGAGTAGAAGGCAGCAAGATGCTTTGTATTTTATAGCGTACACTAGTAATAGAGCTGCAAAAGAAATTTTTTCTAAATATGAACTTTTTTCCTTCTAGCTACGTCAATTTTTTATGTCAAATTTTGATTCTGTCAGATTGCTTTCTCAAGTTTCCTGAAAACACTACTATGTGCATGCCGTTTTTGGCTTCTTCTCAAAGCAAGGAAAATTTATAATGCTAACGTAATGAAGTCTGCATGTTGTGCCTCCCAAATACGCAAGCCAGCCCTCAACTGCACACCCCACTGGACCAATGGAAGAAGACATTGGATCCCACTTGATCAGGAAGAGCTATTCTGGTGGTTTGGCATTTTGATCATGATGGGATTGAAAGACCTCCCTCGATGCTATTGGGATAAGAGACCATTTTTTGGATGTCCAGTTATATCTTCAACCATGAGCAAAAGTCGGTTTGAAGCAATTGTGTGATGTGTTCACCTAGTAAACACATCGCTAATGTAGAAAAGGACAAGTCAAAACCAAGATACTACAAAAGTTTGGTGGTTGGTGGAATGTTTTGTTGCCACTTCTCAATTGCTATACAATGCTGAGCAAATCTGCACTGTAGACAGTCCATGGTCCTATACAAAGGTAGATTTTTGCAATATACGCCAATATATGAGAGCAAAATTGTGCAAATTTGGAATCAAGTGCTGGGCGTTGGTTTCAAGCCAGTCACAATAAATTTCAAACATTATTGTTTACCTTGGTGCTTCTGACGAACGGGAGGAAGGAGAATCAGTTTCAAAGGATGTTGTTCTAACAGCAGTGCGAGGTATGGAGGGGAGGGGACATGTGATTGTAGTTGCTAACTACTTCACTTCCGTAAAGCTATTCATGGAACTCATGAATCGTGGCTTTTGGGCTACAGGACTTGTAGGAAGACACGAAAAGGCTTTCCTTTGTCATTGGCTGGATTTCCAAAGACGTCCCTACCTCCACGTGGGACCATTGTGGTGAAGATGCACCAAGACCGGCAAATTTGTGCAATTTGTTGGATGGATAGCAGACATATTTTCCTCATGTCAACAGCTACAAATCCAATTGACCCGACCACCTTTGCAGGGAGATGGATCAACCAAGACAAAGTGCTATTCCCTACTCCACCAATTTTGTTGGAATATCAAAACCACATGCATCGAGTAGACCTTGTGGACCAGCAACATGAAGAGTACACAACACAGTTGCAATCACATAAATGGTGGCACTGATTATTCATATACATCCTGGATTCGTCATTGCAAAATTTGTATTGTTTGTACAAGGAAGATCAGCAGGTTCTTGGACTTCCTTTGTTCTCCAGGCTCCTTTGGCACTATATCCTCGGTACAAGGCTCTGTCAACCGCGCGCTCTACCCGGTGATGTGCAAGGACCACTACAAAACCTTCCATGACCTCGTGGATTCCATAGGAGTGAAGGTCATCCAACAGCTAGAAGAAAATGCATTGTGTGCAAGACTCGTACACGCCGCTTGTGTGCCGGATGAGGTTATCGATTCATGTGCAATGGTCACTGTTACATCCATGTTCATACACAGAAAGGGTGGGAGTCCTTCTTTTGCAATTGACATGTTTTGTGGGTGACGTCTGTGACAGAAGTTGAAGTAATAGGAAGTGGTCTCAACGGTACATGGGGAGTACAGAACTACAGATGGATGGTGGCGTTCCTGTCGTCACTATTCAGCTGAAGAAACTTCCCCAGATTGTTTAGCTATCATTGGTGTTGCTTGACTGCTACAAAGGCATCAGGTTTAGGGATAGTCACAAGGGAAGTTAGCAACCAATGTTTGTTTCTTCGCAAGAAAAGCCAATGTAGAAGAAGCTGGCATTGGTCCCTATGAAGTTTAGTTTTTGTATTTGCCGGGTGATTGCAAGAAACACTTGTACTATTTGTTGCGTTTTGGCTGATTTTTTCGGGAGTACTTTAAAATTAGAAAACTAATTTTTTTTAAATTCAAAAAATATGACTAATGTATACACCTTTAAGACAAAGGTTCCCAAGGAAGGAATTTCATAAGAAAATCCTCTAAGTAGGAGAACTTGAAAAGTGCTAAGTCACAAAAAAATACATACCTTCATGTTTTAATTAGGGAAAAATAGTAAAAATAAATAAATACACAAAATCAAAACTGGCCATTTGCAACAGCTGTATGGAGATGGTCATTCACCAAAAAGACCACCAAAATAATGTTTTATGTGTTTTGAAATGCAAGCAGAAAGAAGCTCACTTTATAGACTTCCACACTACACAAAATTAACTTTTTTTTAAATCCCTCTCTAGGATAGCTAGAAGTCTACTAGAAGACCATCTTATCCAAATTTCAGCTCAAAATCATTAAAAGAAGGTACTCCATAGTACTAAAAATTCCTAAACTGCAAAGTGTGACATTCAATCAGGGTCTATTTTTGGATAGTAAACTATTTTTAGAAATTAGGAAAAAATTAGGAAAGGTGTATAACAATCATGAGTACCTTTTCTATAAATCTTGGTTCATTTGGAGCTAAAACACAAAAGTTATAGCCAAAAAACAAATCAGAGGGCATCGTGTGACGCAAAATAGGACAAGTGTTTCTTGCAATCACCTTGCCGCATGTGGTTTCTGATTGTGACATGGACATGGATTTTGATAATTTAGCTAGTGCACAAGTTGATCATGTAGCACTATTGTTTAGTTACACTTTTGCAACATGAAGTTTTTGAAATTGCCGCCATATAATTTCCCTTCCTGTTTGTTCACGTGATTGTTCTGTCGTTTTTGGAAAATGAAGCTGAACTCTTGATTTTACTCTTCTCAGGCATTGATTTTTGAGTTCATGATTGGCACAAATTGCTCACAAATTGTAGCATGTGTAAGTGGACGGAGTGGATTGGTTTCCGATGTGAGCTTGCTGTTGTGGAATTCCAGTTGCGTCAGTAGACGTAGTAGGGTTTGTATTCAAGTTGTTCGAGCGTCGAGGTGTGCATCGTCATTTTGTGGCTCCATCAATCAATTATGAGGTAATTTGCATGATATCATTTCCGTTTCTGTGGTGGTTCAGTTGGAGGCCCTCCTGTTTTCGTTTCTATGGTGGTTCCAGTACTGGGTGTCATCAATTGAGCTTTGCATTGCACGTTTTTGTGGCGGAATTAATGTGAGATTCCTCCATCGTTACGAATACTAAAGTGAGCCCTGCATTGTAGATGAAGTTGAGACTGTAGGAGTCTAATACTGGTGAAGTTGGTTTGCAAGTCTCCATGGAAGAAACTGAATGCAGTATGGGTCGCAAGAAGAGAGGGCACTATAGGGAGAGTTTTGCTACGAATTCCTTGGATTGCTTTGTATGTGTCATGTGATGAGGGCATGACCGTGTTAGATCAAAGGACAGGCTTCAGACTTGGGACGCCACTTTGGAGTTTTCTTACGTCTGTCTACATTGAGGTGGCAAGAAACTTGTGTGCCAATTGTCGCAACACTTCGTGTCCATGTCAGATGTGCGTAGCTATGTGGTGGATTCCCCCGCCATCGCACAGTCGTTGAAATTGCAAATCGATGTAACAGTTAGCTCGCGTCTATGTCTTCCACCCAATGCACCGCCGGGTTGCCCGAGCACAGTTCTTACGGTCTCACAGATCTGATGTGCGGGGATGGAAGTGTCAATGGTATGTAATTTTTTGGGCAAGTTCACTTTGAGGTCTTTCTTCAATCCACCGCTCGGATTGCAGGAGAACTCCATCCTCGTTTTTCTAAAATCCTCCTACATTTGTTTCGAACCATTGAAACTGCATGTTTGGCCACAACAGAGTCCACAAAACCGACCAAATATCACACTTCTCCAGCTCAGATTTTCTTATGCAACGAGATGCAACGTGAATCTTCCATCAGTACGGTCAGATGGAGGCTCAGCGGCACTTTTGATTTTCTAAGAATTTGGCCTTCACACCGTATTCTGCACATACGGTGTTCCAGCTATGGTGCCCGATGGTCGTTCTAGGGTTAAAGAACCCAGGATTCATGGTTATAAAATGACCAATTCGAGTGATCACAATTCTGAAAAATATAGTTTAACCCCTAAAGGCCCATTGTCCCTTCAGGGGACAAATGGGATTTGGAGCATGTACCTATGGGCTGAATTTTTGTTGTGATTTTCTGAAACCTTTTTTGAAGATAGAAAATTTGCTAAGCTTTATGGGAGTATAATTTTTTTCTCAATCGGTGCTTGCAAACAAAAGTTATGCCTAAATAAGCTCAAAATAGGGGAGAAGGGGTAGCAAAAATAAATTTGGATCTTTTTTTTTTTTTTTTTTAATTTCTTTTCCTTTAGTTAATATTTTTGTCTATCTGGAAAGATTTGATTCATTTCATTTGGGGGTTTTATGAGAAAGTTACGGACAATCTTGTTTTTCAGGCAATTAGAGCATCTTATTGAAAAAAATAACTTGTAGGATTCATTTCAGAATGCAATTTTTGCAATTTTTCGAATAGTTTAGTTTGCTTGCTAAAACAATCTCACTATTGGGATTAGTGCATTTTAATTCCATTTAAAAGATATTATTATTTTAGATTTTTCTTCTATCTCATACTTACTTCTACTTAACAATTCTTTGAAAAATGAAAATTAAGTTATTTTGAAATTATTTTTCCCCCCCTAGACTCTCAATTCAATTCTCCACTATAAAGATTTAAAGCTCAAAACTCTGTAGTGCAAAAAATTTAAGTTAAAAATGTTCAAAGGCATCAAATCGAGTCCCGCAATGTGTTGAAAAACTTGTTTTTTGCACTTTAAACGCAGATATCTTGCAGTTTGTGCAATCAAAAATTCTGAAATTTTTCCCACATATTCTCATACTAGTTAGGTGTAAGATCCTATGCTTATGTGTGCAAGAAAAACATTTTTCAATTTTTTTACTCTCTACTATAAAAATGGCAGTATTGGGTGTTTTTTGGCAGAAAAAAGGCCTTGAGACTTTAGGGGTTGAATGGGGCCAAATTGCACATATCACCCAAATCAACCACAAACATTGCAAGCGTTAGTCAATAAAAAAATAAAAATTGGGGAAAAAAACAAAAACCCATATGACCTACTCAAGTCTGGAAATTAAAACATGAGGCCCAACTTGAACTTCTTGGTCCCATGATACAAAACAAGATGAGTTGCTACACATTCTTGACGAAAGTTAAGAACTCAAGTAGGTGACGAGGTAAGTAATCTTGACGATTGAGTACATGAAACAAAGCTTTCCGAAAGGTGATATATGGCTCCAACAAATCATAATGAGATTGCATCTGCCTTCTGTTTTCTTGCCACAAGTCCTCAAATGCAAACACCTGGAATGTGGTAGCAAGTCAATGCCTCAAAATAAAGCATCTGCTTGTAAAAGCACGCATCTGCGTTGAGAAACATCAGACATCACCATGACAATTCTCCCCAAAAATGAAACGTTCTCTTGCATAGCTCGAAAAAAACCACGGCTTCTTCGTGGTCAACCCCAAACTGCCCAGATGGCTAAAAGTGGCCTTGTTCCAGTCCTATCGGAGTTGAAATAAACCATTTAGAAAGTTTCAAGAAAGTTAACAAAATGCATCAATAGGTCACAATCCTATTCTATGTTTCTGAACAATAGCTGAAATTTTTTTGAGTCTCTACAATCAACAATTATATTCCAGAGTGAACTTTTTGTTTTAGTTTGGTCACTAGCGGTTGAAATTAGTGCCTGGAATCTTGACTCACAAAACGACCAAAACTGTACCTGAAGTTTCACAGATTGTGTGCTCTCCATGCTACTGAGCGTCATGCCCGTAATGATTCCCTGCAGTTACACTTCACACAGTAAGTGCTGAGATAGAGAACGAAACTAAGGATGTCCTGCGGAAACATTCTGAACCCAAAGAGGATCATGCATAAGTCTCCGCACATGTCAATTTTCCAAGAATCACTTGGGCAAGACGAACTGTCTTCCTGTGTCCCACTTGAATTTTCATACCTGTCTTGCATGCTGCAACCGAGGATAAAAAATTTCAGCATCACCTTTCACCAGGGCTCTCAAACAACTGCCCAGAAGTCCCACAGAATGTGAGAATGTCGATGAGATGCTCAAATTGAAGTTCCCTGCATTTTTCATCACAGGGAGAACGATATCCCTGTGCATATCCGTGCGACCATGCACAACAGCTCGAGCTTGCAAATAGCAAAATATTTGTCTCAAACTAGCCAAATAGCCAAAACATGTTTCAAACTAGCGAAAAGTTCTAAACCTAAATCTGCCACTGCTATGATCATATAGTGTCAATGATCAAAGGGATCATTGACGAGTTTAGTAGAATTTAACCTATGCAGGTATGCATGAAAAGCGAGTCATTTATGACCACCTGCTTGAACATTGAACGAGTCATCGACAAAGACACGACCGGAGGGGTTGTTTGTGAGTCCCAGTTACATGACCTCCAGGCCGCCTCATATTGCAGTTCTCGAAACTCGGGGTCACCTTCACGGTCTCTCTGCTGTGCAAGGCTCTGATTGCAAAGGTCAACAACATATGTGCATCCCATCTGCCGTAAGGATCTCATCAAGCCTTTATGAGACTGCCAGTTTTTGCTCGTCTGCAGATTCCCCTACTGCATCAACTACGTAACAGCAGGTCACATGTCTCCATAGCTTTATTCCAGTTCCCTTCATGCTCAATAGTCAGCAACTGAGATCGCACCTAATCTTCAACACACCAGATTTCATGGATTGCAAACAACCGTAATTGCACAGCATTTGAATAATATACTGGAATGAAGGACCGATGAAATATCACCCTAAACAGCTTCACAATACTCTAGGGCTGCTCATATAATTTGTTGGTGCAACTTGCAGGAGTCTTTCCAGTGAAGCAGTCTGTATACAATCAGATTTACAACCTTATGTGAGCGAGCAACACCGTACACGCCATCTGGCTCATTCGCCAGCAACAGCAATTCTATGTGAGCAGGTAGCTGCGCCAGAACAAAATAAAACCAACGAGTTGAAGAGATCGGAATTTCTACTTACAACGTCGTAGTGACGTTGAGTGACTTCTTATTAGGTACCTGGCTCTTCCCACCTGCATATGCCGATCAAAAAACGCAAGCGAAAACTCAAGGCATATTGAGTAAAAATGGAGAGTTCCAAGATCTTTCAAGCATGATAACAAATATGATCTTAAGTTTTACTGCTTCGAGGGTCACTCATTTGCAAGCAAACAGATACAACAGCAAACATATCCCTCAGAGTTGAGATGAGCATGTATATATATATATACCTTGTTGCTCATCGAAAAACCGGGCTCACCAAGTGCGAGACTTCCAAGCTTTTCTTTGCAGCCACAAGGTTCCACGTATAGAATTGTTGTAAATATGCCGCACAATGCTACAAGACATTAAGAGAAAAATGAGTCGTAACAAAATTACTTCTCCAGCTTTCAAACCTTCACACTCAAAATGCCATTTTTAGTTTTCGAAGTGTAGATTAAACCAGATCATTTTGAGCTTGAACATCTCAGCACTTCTCAAGTGCATTTTCATATTCAGAAAGCCAAACAACTAGATTTGGAGTGTAGCTCACTTGGGCTGCTCCTGCTGTTGTGAGGTAGTCAATTTTGCAACCAACACATCTGTGTTCAGACACAAGTCCAGAACCCACAGATGACTCGACTTAAACACTCAAACACCACAAACCGAAAGAAATGTCTGAGGACAATCAAAGAAATTACAGAGAATGCTACTCATAGATCATCCTAGAGGACACTTTCACTTGAAAAAGTCAGTAGAGAACACCTACGTCCAACATATCGGAGAACTTCATCCTAAGAAATATGAAAAACCAACTCTTAAAGCATAGTTCCTCGAGATAAACCACCTTCTGCCACCTAGCTCGATGTTGATGCACTGATTTGAGCACCCTCGTGCTCGGAGAGTTCCTACACCAGATCTTTTTCTTCGTACAAGAGCTATATCTGCCGTCTCCAGGATTTCCAACTTCTTGGTCTCCCTAAAACGCAAAATTGAAGGAGGTAACGTATCAAAGGTGCAAAACAAAAAAACCGTACACACTTACAGCTGCTAGTTCAACCTCCATGAAACGATTCATGTAACAAATTAAACACTTACATACGGTTTCACAAAGTAGTTTAGCTGAGAATCCACTTCAGAGCACAGGGCTAAGATACTCCTTTCTAGTTCAAAATAGAGATATAAACAGCAAGTCAAGCATAGTAATAAGCCGGGCTTTTTTTTTGGCTTTCTGCTGCCAGATTGCACCAGAAAAAAATAATTGGCTAAAAAATGGCAAAAAAATTGTGAAGTTTTACCAAAAAACTTCAAATTTTAAAAAAAAAATGGATGAAATTGCCAAGTTGTGGATGAAAACAGAATTATATACATGTGATATGTGCTAATGTGATATTTTCTATCCAATATGTGGATGAATGCTGAAATTTTGAACACCACTATAACATTTTATATTGCCACTTTGGCACTTCATAAAAAATGAAAATAAAAACCCTGGTAATAAGAAATAACTAGGTGATAAAAGGGCATCATTCACAGCAGATAGAATTGAATTTCTGTTACTCCAACCTATCCTAGAAGTCACATGCAAAGCAAAATCTTGACTCACCCGCTTTGAAATAGTGGTGCAAAGTTCACTGCCTGCTTCATTTCGTGCAGCGAGGGCTCCAATAAGATGAGAGAAGACAATCTCGGCAAGGGCTGCTTTTTTGCATGAAAATGTGCACTTATAGGAAAAATCAGCCCAAATTGGCCGTCATAGAATCTATAAGGTGAGCAGTCAACGAGTGTGCCTCATCGGATTTTTGATTAAAAAAAAAATTATTTCACCATATTTGCATATTTGTTGAAATTGAAACGGCCCTCCACAGGCCCAAATTTTTTTATAATGTACAAACATTAAACACGTAGAACAACAAAACCTCTAACAAAAGAATCAGCATGGCTTGAGATCAGGCTAAGGCATCAAGGCATGCTTTGTTTCATGAAGTTATAATCCAAGTAAATAATTTAACCCTTGAAGGACATTTCAAATCTAGATCAGGTCAAACTTCATTAGATTTCTACATTAAAACACTCATTTCAAAATTTTGATTATTTTTCCATATAGTAATATATGTCTAAATTTTAATCTTAATTTTTCATAATTAAAAACATCAAATTGAATTTTATATGATTTTTTAAATAGGTTTCTTTGTAAAAATCATAGCAATTATAAAATGCTTAAAATAGTATGAAATTTTTATGAAAAATGGAAATAGTAGTGACAAACATCATGGTATACTTGATGTTTTCCTAGAGCTTACACAATGAAAATTTCAATAGAAAAAGTTCAAAAGTGGTGTATTTTGAGCTTTCAAGATGCTTTCTTCAAAGTATCACGAAAAGTACAATTTTATCAATTTTGGAAAATTTTAATATGGAATACAAAATAGATTAGGAAAATTGCATTTTCTTAGTTAAACTTTAAAACATTTAAAATCAAGAATTATGTGAAAATTCGGGATTTGACTTTCAAAATGCAATACGGGCTTGCAATGTCCTTTAAGGATAAACATCATTGACTAGTAAAGATATTGCCTTCACTTAGCATTGATAAATGTTTACATATGCAAATTCTTTTATTACCTTAATACCTTAAAGTGTCTTTTTTTCCTCAAAAGTGAGTTGACCAAAATACTTGTAAATATATCTTTGATTTTATATCTTAATAGAAAAAAATTGTGAATTCAATCAATCTTGAGTAAGGTGGCAATAGCTAGAACCAAATTGAATCATCAACTAGTCTTTAAAATATTTAGATGCAAATAGTCCAATATTTTCCGAATGTATATATAAATGTAGAAATGGTTCAAGATACATTACAAACTTGAGTTTCAATATTCTTGCAGTATTCATACAAATATAGAAATGAACAATTATATTCTTAAAAATTCATTATTTTCAGTTGCCAATATATTAAAAATAGTTTAATGTGGTGATTTTGCATTCAAGTAAACAAAATTGTTGAAATGGATGGTTATAGGCACTTCCACTATATGTGCAATGACCTAGACAATTTTGAATCAATGAATCATCCTATCTTAACCCTTAACCCCTAAAGGCCCAAGGCCTTTTTCTGTCAAAAGAGACTCAAAACTGTCATTTTTATAGCAAAGAGTAAAAAAATTGAAAAATGTTTTTTTTTTTACATCTAACCATAGAATCTTACACCTAACTAGTATGAGAATGTGTAGAAAAAATTTCAGAATTTTTGACCTCATAGATTGCAAGATATTTGTGTTTAAAGTGGAAAAAACAAGTTTTTCAACACATTTGGGACTAGATTTTATGACTTTGAACATTTTTAACTTAAATTTTTTGCACTACAGAGTTTTGAGCTTAAAATCTTTATAGTAGAGAATTGAGTTCAGAATCTAGGGAAAAAAAATCCAAAAAAACTTAATTTGTGTTATTAAAAAAATGGTTTAGTGGAAGTAGGTACAAGATAGAAGGAAAATCTAAAATATTAGTATCTTTTATATAGAATCAAAAAGCACTAATTCCAGTGGTGAGATTGTTCTAGCAAAAAAACTAAACCTTGTGGAACTTTTTTTTTTTTAATTGTAAAAATTGCATTCAGAAATGAATCCTACAAGTTATTTCTTTCTAGAAGATGCTCCAGGTGCCCGAAAAACAAGATTATCCATAACTTTCTCATAAAAAGTTTGAATGAAATGAATCAAAGCTTTACATATAGATAAAAATGTAATCTATAAGATAAAAAAATTACAAAATTACAAAAAAAAGTTGCAAAATTTTCTTTGTTGCCCGCCGTCCCCTGTTTTGAACTTATTTGGGCATAACCTTTTTTTCCAGGCACTGATTGAAAAAAAATTATATTCCCACAAAGCTTAGCAGCTTTTCTTTCTTCCAAAAAAGTTTCAAAAAACTATGACAAAATTTCAGCCCGTAGGTACCTGCCCAAAATCCCATTTGTCCCTTGAAGGGACAATGGGCTTTTAGGGGTTAAGCAATATTTCTTGGCCTAGTGGGCAAACCAATTGGAAATCAAAAATCTAAATGCAGTGTTTGGCAAGCCTTCTTCACTATAAAAGTGGATCTAACACGTTGAAGCACTCCAAAAAATTCTAAAGCTATTTTTTGTCAATGATTCATTGAAACCATTCCCAAAGGATCTATCCTACCTTTTAAGGGTTAATGATAAGGGTTGCTATTATATAAGCATAGAAGTATAAGCCCATGAGCCTTGAATACTACACACCTATATTATAGGTATATATACTATAGAAACCATCTATGATTATAGGATATATATATATATGTATGTTACAAATACCCATATTACAGGTGTTTGTAAAATATACACCTTCTATAGTGTGTGATATCTATATTATAGGTACTTATATTGCAGGCTCAATGCTCACAAGCTCGCATTCTTGGGCTCACATACTAGCACCGTTGAAGTTGAGACACCTATTCCCAATTATATAAGCAAAAAAATGTACCTCCCAATACCACAAACCAAGATTGATTTTTTCTTTTGCAAATAGGCAAAATACAATTAAAGATGGTTTTAAAAAGAAAAAAGCAAATTTTTGAGGTATCAAGCAAAAGATATAAATTTTCAAAGTGAGATTCCAACAAGAACCTCAAACCATTTTCTTCATTCATGTATATGATGCATACATTTTGAAAGTTCTACACGTGCACATTTCTAAAATTGATATAGGGGCACCTCCACTAGTTTGCTTGTATTGGGATGATTTCTTCTTCAAAAGCTATACAAATTTCTTTGAGGGGATATTTGGAAATAGATTATCCTAATTTCAATTGATGAATTCACTCAATTGGTACAAAATTTAGAGACAATAAAGCTTAGTAAATGGATATATTTACACAATTTTGGATGAATACAATCATGTATTTTCATCCACATTTATTATGATTCTTCCATATCAATATATATGAATAGCTTCACGTTTCCAATGGGGATCATTTTCTAAGTTGCCTAAAATTAATGGAAAAATAATTGGTTGTCTCCCATGATCAAGAAAAACCAGTCGCATTTCAATTCAAAATTAGCATGTAGAAGTGGAAAGACATCCAATTGCATTTTGAAAATGAAGGATGCAAAACAGTAAAGAAATTTGTAACTCTGCAAATCAAGCAATGCCTCCAAAAAATTAAAGGATATCTTATTGCCCCCTTCTAATACTTGGCAAGTTTCAATTGTCATGGGAAAATTTCCAATGGCTAAAACACAGCAAGGTGAGAATTAGTTTTTTTGGATATCAACTTCTTAGCAGCGCGTCCGAATCAAGCCTACAATCTAAAAAAAATGTGAAAAAATCCAAGGGGAGGGGTTAATGCCACCATACCTAATTGTTAATGTGTGAGCATTGCGCATGTGAAAGGATTTTTTCTATATATAACAACATTAAAAAAAAATTAATGGCTTGACAACATCAAATTTGGATAGTGCCATGCAATTGGCCTTGGAAGGACTAGACAATGACTTTGAAAACACTCTAAAGGATTCTTCTAAGTTTTGCCATTTATATACCAATTTTGAGCGGTATTTTACAAAGGCAACAAAAAGACCAATTAAAGAAGGTATTCCCATACTCTTTGATTTCACGCAAACTTTTCCATAACTATCTTCAACTCCATCGTGCATGGTTTGGAAGGATCCTTGGCCTTCAAATGGTGAAGGTCTTTGTCATATTCAATTCCTGCCAAAGATGCAGTATTAAATAGTACATTCATTTTGGAATTGTTTGTTTTTTACATTATAGAAATTTAGCAATTCAGTTGGTGTTAATTTCAAAGAGGATGCAACCAGTGACCACATAACATTTAGTAGCAGTCAGAGAAACTACCTTCTCGCAAATGGAATGATGTGGAATACTCCACACCCAACATTAGCTATGGGAAAATTTGTCAATATTTGTCAATATTCAGCTCCGTGCCTACATCACAATTGAACACTGCAATTAGTAGAAAATTAGGTACTTTTAATTGAAACAGTACATAAAATTGTAACTTTAATGAAAATGGAAATCAATTCATTGAGATCAATAATTTCAATGTTTGAATCCTTCACTTCGATTTGTAAGCCATTCATGTTTTGTAATTTGTAATTACAATATATTTCTTCATATATTTATGAGGTGGTAGGAGGTAGAACAACTCATATATGATATGTAATTTAGAATTTGTAGTTTCTCAATCGCTCATAGTTAAGTCGGAAATAGGAATTATGTTAAAACTAGAATTTTAGACCTCATTTAGGCATAGGAGAATGACATTTTGCAAGAAACTTTGAACAAGTAAAATTTGGAAAACCAAGTTAAGTTTCATCTCCAAAAATCTGTTTGAGATTTCAATCTTCCACTCAAAAGTTATGGACAAATTTCATAGAGAATGTTTAAAAATGTCAAAAAATCCTTTCCAACCCCTTCATGAAATTTGTCCATAACTTTTGATTAGAAGATTGAAATCTCCAATGGATTTTTGGAAACAAATTTTAACTTGATTTCCCAAAACAATTTAGTTCAAAGTTTTTTGCAAAATGTCATTCTACTATGCCTAAATGAGGTCTAAAATTCTAGTTTTAACACAATCCTACTTTAGACTTAACTATGAGCGGTTGAGAAACTATAAATTCTAAATTATATCCCACATGGGTTGTTCTACCTTATACCACCCCATGCGTACACAAAGAGCTTCTCTTCTCTATAGAAAACTCAAAACAAATTATTGATGGCAAATGGTTAGATTACATTGGTATAATACTCAATGAATTCTTTGGGGTTTTGGCAAACCATCCATCTTTGTGAATATTTGTTGATTTTTTTGTCCTAAGATTAGCCAAAAAAAGGATTGCACCATAAAGTAGGTACAACCAAATGCGCAACAAACCTTAAACCGCCATCTATACTCTTTGTACATCTCCAAAATCAGTTATATACATATGTGGAAGAAACGCTTTTAGAACCAAACTTTGTTCCTTAATAACTTTTGCATACATTATCCAAATGATACATTCTCTGGTGCATTGGAACCTCCTTTCACTTGCAAACAAGACAATATGAAAATCTGACCAGCCTAGTAATAGTAACTAGGCATAGTATCAATTTGTGGCGATTTTAGGTGTATCCACCTTAAATGTACTGCCACTGTCTCGATCAAGAAGCTTACATTAATAATATGTGGATGAAGTTCGTGGATGAGGACTCTAAAGAGTAAAAGCCAGTCTCACTAAATGCTACACAAAATAGTAAAATTAGGTTGCCTTATCAATTAGGTTGCCTTACCTAAGATAAATTACCTCATGGATCATGCTTGTTCCACATAGAGGCGCATGCCACTCTCTCAACCAAGCCTTGAACTGGTTCACAAATCTATCTATACACATGGCTCTGAATTGAATGCATCATTGTCCAAAAGTAGTGAATATTTCGATAGTGTGGACTGACGAGAAATTAGTATGGGGCAACCTAATTTCACTATTTTGTATATTGAATGTTATGCATTGAAAAAAATCCGGTCCATTTTTGTGGAAGGAGGAAGACCTTAAAAAACACACCAAAATTGGTTACCTCCAATCCATGTAGAATATTATATTCAGTACAGTGCAGCAAAGGGTGGAAAAACAGGACCGTTGGGAGTTGATCAGAGAGACAAGACATTAGATGATATTTGGGGGTCTTGGAGGGCCGTTTCAGGCCTGTTCCCTAATCTGCCCAGATTCAGTGAACGCCGGTACGGGTGTGTCAGAATTTTTTTTTTTCATAAAAAAAAAAAAAAAAAAAAAATTTTACCGAAATATCATTTTAAGCAAAAAAATTTTTTTTTTTTTTTTCAAAAAATGACGTGGCAGTTGCTCGACCACATCAGCCAGCTGCTGCTACTGCATTCCCGAAGTCTGGGAACGCAGTAGACAGTAGGGGAACTCAGAGCCTTCTAAGACCCCCGAATCTCATCTAATGCATTGCCCTTTTGGGTCGCACCTGGTGACATTGCCCTTTTGATACACCCTAACCATGTGCGACCAGGGCTTTTTTTTTCATTTTTGAAGAAGTGCCATAGTGGCCATATAAAATGTTACAATGGTGCTCATTTTATACTATACATGCCAAATTGCAACATTTATCCACTTATTGGATGTATAGTATGGTTTTCATCCACAATTAGGCGATTTCATCTATTATTTTTTTTAATTTCAAAGTTGTCTGGCAATTTCATCCAGTTTTTTTGGCACTTTTTATAACCTTTTTTAGCCAGAACTTTTTTTTGGTGCAATTTGGCACCAGAAAGCCAATAAAAAAAAGCCCTGTGTGCGACCCTACTCCGCCTTGGACCCTGGCTTGGCTGGTAGGTCCCAACTAGTGATCTCAGAACTGCTTTAAAGAAATTAAGTGCAACATGCTGCCTAAGAGCATCCCCACTCCATGCACGGCCAAATGGCACGGCCAGGGAGAACTTAGAGTGTCATTTGACCAAGCCCGGCCCATGTGCCCCACAGCAACACGGGTTACGAACACGGGAAACCGGGTTTACACGGCCCCCAAGTGCTACCTCATAAATGCCTACTCGGGGAAAGACATTCATTAATGAAAAGGTCTCTCGAAACTTGGAAATAAAGTTAAAATAACTCATGCCGAGCCGCAAGCAAGACTCTTCATTTGGCCAGGTGCTCTTCAAATTTGGCCGTGCCCGGCCATTTTTTGGCCATCGCCGTGCGTGCCGTGGGGCACTCATTATGGCTGGGCACGGCCATTTGCCTAGTTTGAGCCACTTGTTGAGTTGGAGTGGGGATGCTCTAAGTTATTAAGATTTTATGCAAAATGCTACCTCCAAGACAAACGGGCATTAATTTTGGTTACCTTCTTGAGAGTGAGTAGTATTTTTTTTTAAAATAGAAAAGATAAGATTTTGCAAGTTTTCACTCTTCACTTCCCTCACTCGTCCTGCATTCCAATTCTCGCAAATCCTTCTCGCAATTTCGCAACTCTTAGATCGATTTGCTGTTGAGTAATTAGCGTAGCAGACCAGAGCCTTCCTCCGCAGCTAGCTATGGCATCAGAAGTCGGGGAGAGTTTCAGCAGCCTCCAGCCCAGCCGAACGGGGTAAGCTCTTGCCTCGATCTTTTCTGGATCAGCTCGAATTGCGTGGTCTTGATCGGTGGCATTCTGGGTTTCTTTTAGATGATTGAGATGAATTTGGAATGAATTGAGAAACGTGAGAGCGATGAACCTACAGCATTTCTAGAGCTCAATCCGTCCAATCCATGCTCGTCGAATTAATGTGTCCGTGGTTGTCGGTAAATGGGAATTGGGCGACTCTGTTTTTAGAGCCTTGAATTCGTGTCTTCTACCTTGTTGATGGTAGAGCGAGCTCAATGATGGATCCCGAGTTGGAATTTCGTGATAGTGTACTATTTTGAACTCAAATTCCCAGGTTCTTTTGGTCGTGTATCGAGGTAGGGACACCGTAATTGCCACTTGTAGCTAGTTTCTGTTGTTAGAATGATCGAATTTGTACATTTTCTTGTTCGCAAGAGAGGGAGGATTTTGACGCACGAAAAAATGCGTTATTTAGATACGGTCGGCGGAAGTTATGAAAGTCCAAAGTTTTAACTGATAGATGACCTAAAAGTGACACTTGAACAGATGTTTGGGTGGTTTGGCGTTCTTTTATCGAATATGTAAGCATTGTCTTAGAGAAGCGATTTGGAGTCGGTGGCGATTTGGACTGTGCTTATGTTACTATCAAGCAGCTCTTCATATGGACCTGGCTTCTTTTCACGTGGCGATGAATCCTGTGCTTGCGGCTTTGAACCATTTGTATATGTCGGCTTCAGGTTGTGACATTTCTTTCGGTGCTTTCTCGGTTCAGGGCTGGTGATAAATCAGGAACAGTTGCAAATGGGGAATCAAAAATCAGCGTTCCAGTGCTTGGTCTTCAAGAGGTGAGAGGAACTACTCTTCTCGGCCAACCTTCTTCATTTGAACTTCTTGAAATGCTGGTGTGCTGATGTGAGTGGCAATTCGTGCACAACGTGCTTGGAAGGAGCTCATACCATCTGCTAATGCAAGGAAGAATCAGGGTATCCACGATGCTATGATTTCTGATGACAACTCCTTTTTTGACACACATCTTCTTACATCGAAGTGAGTTCAAATTTTGTGGAGAGGAGGCCCTTGACATCCATCACTTGGAAAGCTCCCTGACAATGGGTCCATTCGTATGTGATGTGGTAGATTATGTCGAAGTTGCAGAAAGAGGCCAGCGATGTCAGATTCAAGAGTTTCCGTTCCATGTACTCAAGTGTTGCGGGGGCCATTACAACCGATGTTGCAGCCATGGTTGTACCGCTCGATGACCACATGGTGCACCGTGGCCACTCCGTTTTCGATACCGGCATTCTTATAAACGGGTGAACTCATCACAATCCTTAGCCATTTTGATTTTGAATCAGTTGCAGAATCCTCCGATCTTTATCTTTCAGGCTGGCTGTGCCGGTCTAGGATTTGCGTCTCCATCTCGGAAGTCCCTACATCAACATTTTCTTGTCAGTGCTTTCTCAACTCGAAGATGAGTCAATACTAAGAAACATTCTTTCAGTGTAACATCAGTATCGAATTAGTAAAGTAGAATAAGGTGTTGATTTTAGAGTGAAACTACACTGATTTTGAACTGTTGTTGCAGTAAAACAAGTGGGGTAGTTGTGATCCATGTTATAGTTAACAAAGTACTGAAACTGTTGAAGAACTAATGATAATCATTGGAGAGGGACTTTGCTGATGCCATTTTGCGACTACATATTGATCAAATTTCGAATCCGTGCGCAGATATATCTACGAGCTCGATGCGCATCTAGACCGCTTTCTTAGGTCAGCAGCAAAAGCCAAGATCACACCACCTTTTGATCGAGCAACCATGCGAGAGATTTTAGTGCAGACGGTGGCAGCAGGGAAATGCCAGAATGGGATACTCCGGTACTGGATGTCAGTCGGGCGAGGAAATTTCGATCTGTCTTCAAAGGACTGCACCAAGGCGTCACTGTATGCCTGTCTGGCGGAAGAAAATATTATTGAACTTGCAACACCTGCTGGTATAAAGGTATGCAATTGCACATTCTGTCTTTCGTACAGGGGGGAGATTTCTTTTAAAGTGGAAACTTCGCATTTTCATCCTTGCAAGCAGACCCAGACCTCATAAGAGCGTCTAGAACTAATCCTTAGCCTTACTCCAATGTGTCATGTCTTGAGCAGGGTTCTGTTTCGTCCCTACCTAGTAACAAAGCGGGTGACTAGCACATTTTCTATATGGAAAATGGTTCCTATTGGTCATTATTTGTATTATCTGTATTTAAAAGTTCACTATTTTCATTTGCTAATATGGAAAATAAATAGTGTCACATGTCATTGGAACTATCTTAAAAAACTCCAGGAATGCGTGTATTTTCACCTTAGATTTCTCTTGGTCGTGCTGATGGTCAAGTTTTTTGTATTTGTATGCGTTTGGATCTCAGAGGTATTCCGATTGATGGCAATCACGCTCCTAGATGCGTGATGTGAT
The DNA here is from genome assembly GCA_963969595.1 of Neckera pumila. NCBI lineage: Eukaryota > Viridiplantae > Streptophyta > Bryopsida > Hypnales > Neckeraceae > Neckera > Neckera pumila. The sequence continues at coordinate 21,689,932 of OZ018410.1, read as the reverse complement.
GGACAAAATCTCCACATCACAGGTGCACAGCAACGTGCACTGCTCACTGCAAAGTACAATTGTGTGCAGGCTATTTTGCCGTGTGCCCCTTGCTGTGGGATTGTAACCTTGTTGAATCATATTAGTCCAGCAGTCTGGAAGCTGGAACCTCACCTGAGTCCGGCAAAGTCCTCTTATGCCTGTGCTAGGCCCTCTCCCTTTACCCTGCTCCCCTGGTTGTGGAAATTTGCCCCCCAAGTTGTTGGGTCATATTCGTCAGTCTAGCGGATTGCAAACGCCAAACCTCACCGCATGTGCAGGTGATCACGTCCACCGTCCCCATCAAGGACCCCTACTTTGCCACCGTCAAATCCACGAACTACCTCCCGAATGCATTGGTGGTGACCGAGGCCGAGGAGCAGGGCGCTTCAGTGGGCATTTGGCTGGACGAGGAGGGCCACCTCGCGGAGGGCCAGAACATGAACGTGGGCTTCCTCACCACCAAGGGGGAGTTGCTGCTCCCTCCGTTCGACCGCATTCTGTCCGGGTGCACGGCGCGGCGACTGCTGGAGCTGGCGCCGAAGCTCGTGAAGGAGAACGCCATAGCCGGGCTCACGGGCGTGCGAATGACCACCATCTCCGCCGCAGAAGGGAGAAAGGCAGCCGAAATGATGCTCATCATGAGCGGCTTCATGATCATGCCGGTGGTGGAGTGGGATGGCAAACCGGTGGGCAACGGTAAGCTCTTCCTGGCGGAGACCATCCTGGTTGGGGCGGAGTCTGTGCATTGTTGGGGCACCTACGGCACCATTACATGACATGGGCTCTGGAATGGGATGGCAAGGCTACCAAATAATCCTTTGCAAGTTAGTGCTTGTTGAGCACGAGTTGTGGCATCTATCGAACAAGCACGTTAATCCTTTGCAAGTTAGTGCTTGTTGAGCATGAGTTGTGGCATCTATCGAACAAGCACGTTAATCCTTTGCAAGTTTGGTGCTTGTTGAACATGGGTTGTGGCATCTATCGGACGAGACCGTGGTCCAAGTAATGGGAAATCAAAGACGTGGTTCTCATTATGAAAATGAACTGCAAGTTGGTGCATGTTGAGCATGTTGCGGCATCTACCGGACGATCACATGGACTCTTGAATGGCAATCAAGGACATGGTTATCATATATCATTTGCAAGTTAGTGCTTGTTGAGCATTGTTGTGGCATCTCCCATGAGGGTACAACAATGCTCAACAAGCAATTCCCAGAAGGCGTACACAATGTTGGCAAGATCTGCAAAGGTCGGTTTCGTAAGAAGGTCGCCTAGGAGATGTCGTGACCTTATGTGCTGAAGTTTTGCTTGGTTCATTTGTTTTTTTGCAGGAAAACCAGGTCCGGTGTCACTGGCTTTACTTCGATGCATGCAGCAAGATATGTTGGCAGCCCCGTCCGCTCTGCTGACACATGTGCCATCGGCATAGGAAATAGCTTGAGTGAGCTTGGTGGATACCGCATTTTGAGAGTTGTTTACTGCTTAGTGATTTTGTTGGCTACATGTGAGGAAGTTTGAGGAAGCTTTTCTAAGCACCTGGTTTGAAAAGCAAGCCACTGCTACACGGACAAAGCCTCTTGTAGCATGGCTGCTTGGTTATGAGATGTTGAATTGTACAGTACAGTGCATGAACTGCTTCAACATCTAGAAGAAGAACAACTTTGGTTTTAGACCAGCTAAAGAGTTTGTTTGGGGTGGCACTAACTACGCCACAAGGATTGACAAACCATTTCTACAATACATCAAATTAATTTATTTCTTGTAAGTTAAAAATTGGTAATATGATTTTATTTGTTTATGTGATCGGTCAACATGGTGTAAATGAACACTCCCTTTGTCTCAAAATAATACCGGTTTTTCCTTTGCATTTAAGGAAACAAAGTGTTTCCTTTCATATTTGAGACAGAGGTTTCTAATATAGGTGTTTCCTTTTGTATTTGAGCCAGAGGGAGTATCAAAATTCTAACAAGGTTCCATTTCTATGAAGCGATTTGAAATGATTTGAAATGATCGTTATGTGGCATTAAATTTGAGTTTAGCAACTTGAGAAGTTTTCGTAGGGGCTTTTGAACCATGTGGAGTTGATGCTTCATATAGAAGATGAAGACACTAATTTGCAAAAGATAACTATAGTTGAAATATAACTTTTGAACCATTTGGAGTTGATGCTGCATATAGAAGCCTGAAGACACAAGTTTGCAAAAGATAACTGTAGTTGAAATATATAAGTTTTGAACCGTTTGGGGTTGATGCTTCATGTAGAAGATGAAGACACAGATTTGCAAAAGATAACTATAGTTGAAATATAGTTGTATTTCTTGAAATTCCATAGGTAAGCATGAATATTTGTCGCTTGTCACTGCGTCTTAGTTGTGCACACAACCTTTCATTAGTAGGATCACCCAAAATACAATGATTTATGGTAAAAGAAACTTTGATCTCAAAACAATTAGAAAGAAGAGTGTTTTCAAGGTACTTCTATTAAGAGCGTCTTCAATGGGCACACCCCTAATAGATGGGAACAACAATCAACAAATGATAGAGGCCCTTTCAATGAATTACTTTGAGGGCCCCGAAGCAACCTTTATCAAGAATTTACTTGAATGAAAGTTTGTGCACTTCCCATATTCTCCCCCCCGACCATCACTATGACTATGAGGTGATTTGAAGAGTCTACCACAAAGCTCGTTATTTGCAAGATTCTTCAATGCCTTTTGCAATTATTGTGCCCCTCGTAACTACCCAGTCGCACTTTGTTGGTAAAAAGCCTTTGCTTGTGAAAGGTTATTTTTTATTAACCCTATAACGCTACGTGGACACTAAGTGTCCGATGGATGACAAAGAATCCTTCTATATAGGACAAAAGTGCAACTATCCATCCTCGGAATTTTATTGTGAAAAGAAAAGATCTTCAACATAGTTAGTTTGAATGACTTCCAATGAGTGCTTTTCCAATTTTTTTAAGCCATTGATTCCCACGGTATCAAAAGGAGGATTTCCACAGAGATCAGACCGTCTTTACAGGGTTAAGTTTCATTTCACGACAGATTCAATACATCGAGTCGAAGAGAAAATTTAAGCAAAAGAGTTGTAAGTGTACCCGCCTCTTCACAACCTAACACCCCCACAGAAATGCCAAGTGCCGGATTGTTGAGGAAGTTTAGCATGTGCAAACTAAGTTAACCCTTAAACGCCGGGCTGGTGGCCGTGGAAATCACCCTTTTGCAAAACCGTGGGAACAATTGGCTTAAAAAAATGAAAAAGTATTCATTGGAAGTCAAACTACTGTAAAGGACCTTCCTTTTCACAACAAAATTTGGAGGATGAATAGTTGCATTTCTGTCCTACACAAGAGATTCTCTTGTCATTCATCAGACGCAAAACGTCCGCCTCGACGTTCAAGGGTTAAGCATGTGCAACTGCTTTGTACCCAAGAAGAGAAGTTATTAAGTTTCTGCCTTTGTAGTAACTTACTCTCAAGTGCAAACAAGAAGTTCCGTCATTTTTGTGTGTGTGACCTTGTATGATCACGGCAAGCACATTCAATTGAACTTGGTCTCCTCCACTTCTGTCAATGATGATCTGAGGGAAGGTTTAGGCACCAGTAGCCGACCATTTAAGCGATTTTTGCAACAGATTCGTTAAAAAATAATTCAAAATAGAATGAAATAAATATGGCATCTTAGAATGAAAATTTCAGAAATTATAATGTGGCATAAATGAATAGTGTGGAAAGTATTAATGAAAAGAATCTAAACCCTCAAAAAATTTAGCCACGAAGCTTAAACCATGAGTACCGGTAAAATTGTGAGTATTGATAAAAAGGTGTAAATATTGCTATAAGTCAAGGGATATTTTGAAGCATGCTAAAGGTAACAAAAGATTCCAAACCCCATAAAATGAAATTATAAAAATTATAAATCAAGTTAATGAATCAAAATTCAGCCGAAAAAAAAATGATTTCGTATGGGGCATAATGAATCTGATCCTAACGTACGGTATGAGGTGGTGGAAATGTTTCCCATATACTAAAATAGGAAATATGTGGCTTGCAAATTTTCATAATTTTATTCCCAAAATTGAAATTAATGTGAATTTTAGGAGCCAAAAAAGTACTCATGAACTATAGCCAATGTCTAGACTCTTTCAATTCCAATCATTCAGGAACTATTTTCCTGCTCCCTACTTCCTAATTTCTTGCTCACTATTTCGAGAAATGTATCATAACCGTATCTGTCCAAACCTCGAAAAGGACCAAAAAAAGCACATTCCAAGCTTCAATTGGAAATTTATTCCATCCTTGGTTGGAAATACTACACCCTACAAGTTGGGCATTGGACGTGGTTGGCAATAGGTGCCTCTATCTAACTGTAAGTAAGAAGCTTTTGTATACCTTATATGAATGTCAAATTCGACATAAATTAAGTCGTTTTTGTATTAAATTTCACATAGCATCTAGTGACTGGACCAAGGGTGATATCGACTTATCAAAATCTGAAGTAGAAATTCCATTTCAACTCATTTTTTTTTAATTTAACCTTAAGGTCTAGAAAAAGGGCCCCTAATCAACACTAGATTAACTAATTTGTATTGATTGTGACAAAAGTGGAAACTCTTGTGTTGACCCGGACACTCATTTTTGGACAAAAATAGCAATCAACATAAATGTATTGATTGTGACCAAAAACAAAATTTGCTTGGTTGATTTGGCTATCCGTTAAAAATACTCTAAGTGAAATTTTAGACCTCATTTAGGCTTAGTAGAACAACTTTTTTCAAAATCTTTGAACTAAGAAAAAATGAAATATCAAACCAAACTTCATCTCCAAAAATCCGTTTGAGGTTTTAAGCCTCCAATCAGAAGTTATGGACAAATTTTAGAGAGGGGTTGGAAGGGATATTTTCTTTGACAATTATCTTTTTTGAAAAAAAATGGAGTAAGCATCTAATTCAAGTCATTTTATATTTTTTTGGAGCTTTGTGGAATTAGTATAATGAATTTTTGAAGTTGAAATGTAGTGGTTACTAAAATTGTCCACCTCCTGAGATGTAAATTTTTTGTACAATGCTGGTGCAATGAGAATGCAAAACATACCTCTGTGATAAAAGACACTTTAGAACCTAGACTTTATCGACTTCCAACCTTAACCCCTAAAGGACCGAGGCTCTTTTTCTGCCAAAACACACTCAAAACTGCCATTTCTATAGCAAAAAGTAAAAAAATTCGAAAAATGATTTTTTTTTCCACATCTAACCATAGTTTCTTACACCTAACTAGTATGGGAGTGTGTGGAAAAAAATTTAGAATTTTAGACCACACAGATTGCAAGATATCTGCATTTAAAGTGAAAAAAACAAGTTTTTCAGCACATTGCGGGACTAGATTTTTTGACTTTGAACATTTTTAACTTAAAATTTTTGCACTATATAGTTTTGAGCTTTAAACCTTTGTAGAAGAGAATTGAGTTGAGGGTCTAGAAGAAAATAATTCAAAAAAACTTATTTATCATTCTTTAAAAATTTGTTAAGTAGAAGTAGATACAAGATAGAAGGAAAATAAAAAATATTCATATATTTTAGATGGAATTAAAATGCACTAATTCCAATGGTGAGATTGTTCTAGCAAGTGATAAAAACTATGCAAAAAAATAAAAATAAAAAATTTGAAAAATTGCATTCAGAAATGCATCCTAGAAGTTATTTTTTTTCAAGAAGATGCTCTAATTGCCCGGAAAACAACAATGTCCATAACTTTCTCATAACAAATCCAAATGAAATTAATCAAAGCTTCCCAAATAGACAAAAATAGAAACTATGAGAAAAAAAATATTAAAAAGAAAATTCAAATTTTTGTCCATTTTTTTTTTGTTGCCCGAGCTGCCCACCATCCCTTATTTTGAGCTTATTTGGTCATAACTTTTTTTCCCAGGCATTGATTGTGAAAAAAAATATATACTCCCACAAAGCTTATCAATTTTTCTATCTTCCAAAAAAGGTTTAAAAAATGAGGAGAAAATTTCAACCTGTAGATACCTACCCGAAAACGCATTTGTCCCCTGAAGGGACAATAGTCCTCTAGGGGTTAAATGGTGGTAAGACAATCATTGTTCAATTCTGTGCATTGTCAGTTCTTTAGGTTTCAGCTTAATTGTTCATGTGGCTATATGTACAAAATCAATTTACCTATCTATGTAGTTTTTAACCCTTGAAGGACAACATCACTTGGTCATTGAACAACCAATTGGAAGTTGGGTTGCGTTCCTACAAAATTGATTTTGAGTAGATTGTTTTGAAATTTTAGCACAAGGTATGAATAAAGTACAATTTCAACCTGAAACCCTCCGACGTCTATATTTTGGACAATGAACAAGTGCCTTCAAGGAATTGTTTTGTCCAACTAAGTTCTCATTCGTCCAATGTAATACTTGAATCTAGAAAAGGCAACCTTCTTTGATGACCAAATTCATGAAATTTCGGTAACTGATGTTTCTGTACAAAGATATAAGCAAAAATGTGCAAAAATTCATGTTTAGGGGTTAACACAAGGTGTGGAATACAAATTCCAGAGAACACAGCGCACAAATTCCGAAACCATGTGCAACTCTTTTCCTCTAAATCTAAACTTTGGTAAGTATTTACGTAACATGATATTGGAGACCTATTCAAACTATACACTATATAATTATGTCAAATGAGGATGATAATTTGCTCACACTATAATTTTCTTAGTATATATTAATCATTTCTTAAAAATAAATTTGCTATGTAAACAACATAATATAGACCCACTCAACTAAACAGGTAAAAAACTTTATACATGATCCTCATTGTGGACTATGTACTCAATGTGGTCTAGTCAATTGTCATTTTTTTCCAATGATGTAAACATGAGCTTTTGTTGTAATACAATTTGCCCACAAGTGCACAAAATTGCTTACAAAAATCAATAAATTGCCATTTCTAGGGTTTAAGTGCAAAAAGTTTTAGAAATTGTTTTTTTTGCATATCTAATCTTAGGATCTTGCACTAGACTGGTATAAGAATGCGTGAAAAATACTTCAAAAATTTTGAAGGTGTGGATTGCAATATATTTGCATTTAAAGTGTTTTTTTATACCTTGCATGACTAGGTTTTAAGGCTTTGAATCATCTTAGTTTAAAATTTTTGCACTACACTTTGAAACTCTAATTTTTAATGTTCAAGAATTGAATTGAAAGTTCTAATTTTTTTTTCAAAACACACACACACATGATTTTTATTCTTTAAGAAACTGCCAAGTAGAAGTAGATACAGGACTAAAGGCAAAACTAAATATTTAATAGCTCTAAAATGGATTTGAAAATCACAAATCCCAACAATGAAATCAACCTAACAAGCTAACTAAATCCTACTTTTTTTTTTTAACCCCTAAAGGACCAAGGCCTTTTTTCTGCCAAAAAACTCTCAAAATTGCCATTTCTAGAACAAAGAGTAAAAAAATTCAAAAATTGTTTTTTTTGCACATCTAACCATATGATCTTATACCTTACTATTATGAAAATGTGTAGAAAAAATTTCAAAATTTTTGACCTCACAGATTGCAAGATATCTGCGTTTGAAGTGAAAAAAACAAGTTTTTCAGCACATTGCGGGACTAGATTTTTTGACTTTGAACATTTTTAACTTAAATTTTTTGCACTACAGAGTGTTGAGCTTTAAATCTTTCTAGTGGAGAATTGAGTTGAGAGTCTAGGGAAAATAAATAAATTAAAAAAAAACTTAATTTTCATTCTTAATAGAATTGTTAAGTAAAGGTAGGTACAAGATAGAAGGAAAATCTAAAATATTAATATCTTTTAGATGGAATTAAAATGCACAAATCCCAATGGTGAGATTGTTCTAACACAAAAACTAAACCATGTGGAACTTTTCTTTTGAAAAATTGCAAAAATTTCATTCCAAAATGAATCCTACAAGTTATTTTTTTCAAAAGGATGCTTTAATTGCCCAAAAAACAAGGTTGTCTATAACTTTCTCATAAAAAATCCAAATGAAATGAATCAAAGCTTTCCAAATAGACAAAAATATAATCTATAAGGAAATAAAATTAAATAAATAAAATAAACTTTTTTGCAAAAAAAAATTTGTTACCCCTTCTCCCCTATTTTGAGCTTATTTGGGCATAACTTTTGTTCCTGGGCACTGATTGATATAAAAAGTATATTCCCACAAAGCTTATCAGTTTTTCTATCTCCAAAAAAAATTTCAAAATATCACGACAAAAATTCAGCCCGTAGGTACCTACCCAAAACCCCATTTGCCCGTCGAAGGGACAATGGTCCTTTAGGGGTTAAATTGTAAAAATTGGGTTCAAAAATGTACCCTACGGATAATTTTTTCTAGAATATGCACTACAAGAGAAAGGGGTGTTTTAAGTATAGTCCTAGTAGTGTAGTCTTTGAAGTGATGACCTTTAAGTAAGGTTTTTAGTAAATTTTACGTAAAAGAAAGTCATTGCTTGTCCACATGGAGGTGCATTCAATTCTCTAGACTTGAAACCTGAACTAGTTCATCAATCCATGCAATACACATGGTTCCTACATTACTGCATCCTTCTACAATAATTGTACATATTTATATACGGAGTAGTGTAGAATGTCGTGACATTAGTGAGGGGCAACCTTATTTCACTATTCTGTGAATCTTATTTGGGGCCTCTAACTACAAATATGAATTCAAAAATTGCAAACTTATGTGTGGCAAAGAAATAATTATTGCGTTTTGCCTAAAGGTAAATTCACCTTACATAGCCCACTTTGAGCCGAGGTAAATTGGCTCCCTCATTTGTCTCCAAATAAAAACGTTGGAATCATTTATTTGCCACGCATGATAAAAATTGCAAATTTTGAATTCATGTTTGCAATTAGAGGCCCTAAATTAGTTAGGAGAGGTATAAAAGGTAAATTAATCAAGCATAAAATGGGGGCATTTTTTTTACGTGCACATGTAGAATGACTTGGAGGGGATGAGCAAGGGCTCAATCACCCCGGCACCACTTTGTAAAATGGGTTTAGCATCCTACCCCTCTGAGGACCTCAAATGATCTCAATGAGGGACATTAATCCCTAAAGGCCCATTGTTCCTTTGGGGGACAAATGGGATTTCGGGCAGGTTCTTACAGGTTGAATTTTTGTTGTGATTTTCTGAACTTTTTTTTAAAGATAGAAAAATTGCTAAGTTTTGTGGCAATATTAATCTTTTTTCAATCGGGGCCTGGGACCAAAGTTATGCCCAATAAGCTCAAAGCATGGGGAGGGGGCAACCAAAAAAAATTTGCAAAATTAATTAATGTTTTTTTAAATTTTCTTCTTACAGATTATATTTTTGTCTATCTGGAAAGTTTTGATTCATTTCATTTGGATTTTTAATGAGAAAGTTATGGACACTTGTTTTTCAGGCAATTAGAACATCTTCTTGAAAAAATAACTTGTAGGATTCATTCGGAATGCAATTTTTCAAAAAAATCAAGTTATATATGGTTTAGTTTGCTTGCTAGAATAATCTCACTATTGAAATTAGTGCATTTTAATTCCATCTAAAAGATATTAATATTTTAGATTTTCCTTCTATCTTATACCTACTTTTACCAAACAATTTTTTAAAGAATAAAAAATTAATTTTTTTTGAATTTATTCTTTTCTCTAGACTCTTAACTCTTCTCTACTATAAAGATTTAAAGCTCAAAACCCTGTAGTGCAAAAAATTTAAGTTAAAAATGTTCAAAGTCATTAAATCTAGTTTCGCAATGTGTTGAAAATTTTATTTTTTTCACTTTAAACACAGATATCTTGTAATCTATGCGGTCAAAAAATTTGAAATTCTTTCCACACATTCTCACACTAGTTAGGTGTAAGATCCTACAGTTAGATGTGCAAGAAAAACATTTATCAAATTTTTTTACTCTTTGCTATAATAGTGGCAGTGTTGGGGGTATTTTGGCAGAAAAAAGGCCTTGGGCATTTAGAGATTAAACCCATCCCATGAAATGAGGCCAATAAGGTGGATTTATCCTGGGGTAAACACAAGAATTTTTATTTGTCACATATAAAAAAAAATTAGAAATTTTAATTTCATATTTGCAATCAAAATAATTGAGAGGTCTATAACATACCCTAAACACAGCACAAAATAGGGGACGTTTTTTTACTTTTACATGAAGAACACAAAATTTGGCCTATTGACTGATGGCCAGGGAGGACTGACCCCTCTATTGCTCCATCGGAAGGGTAAATGTAAAAACTGCCCCCTATTTTGTGGCGCTTAAATTCTGTATTTCTTCACATCCTCTAACTAATTTGGGGCCTCTGATTGCAAATATGAATTCAGAAATTGCAAATTTCATTAAATGTGGCAAATAAAGAATTTTCAGTGTTTTCTGCAAGGGTAAAACTTGGGGCAATAAAGGGGTCAGTTCTCCCTGACCCTGACGGATCTCACTTCATGGGACAAATTTAACGTCCTGCGTCCTCAATTGTCAGCTCTTAGAAGGGCGCTTTATGGACCTCCTCCAGTCCCTTCAGTTCCCTTCGACCGCTTGGCGCCAACTCCCTCTCGCGACTTTCCCGCCCTGAATCCGTGAAACCCGGATAGAGATCCTGAACGTGGGACTCCCTGAAGTCCTGCACTCCGTCTGTCCCGGTCCTCAACCCAATCATGAACTCCGTTCCCACTAGTAAGTTCGACTCCTTTCCCGCATTGGCTGCATGGTTTCCCGGCCCTGTCGCTGTACTAGCCCCTGATTATTACGGAGTATTATTTTAAATAAAGTTTAAGTTAAATTAAGTTCTCTGGCTTTTGTCACGCTCAGGAATAATAATGAGACGGATTGATGCCCCGTAAGTTAAGCTGAACTTACTGGCAACTGGCCCCCCTGAGTGGCTGCAGTTGCACTATTAAGTTAGTTCTATTATAAATGAGTCCTACAGAAAAAATAGTAACTGCTTACTGCCAATCACCAGTCGACACGTGGATTCTCTGCCCCTCATCAGTCCCCAGCTATAAGTTCCAGCATTGCACCCTAAGCTTAAGTTATTATTTAAGGTAGGAGGCTGGAGCTGCGATCGGGCACCGAACATGACACAGAGATACATTTTGCTTTCTTCAATGGAACAATGTAACAAATGTACAAACGATGTACATTCTAGGAGTGGTTGCTTTGGGAGCCCTATCGAGCATTTCCACTTCAAAATTTCATAACTAATTCCACAAAGCTCCAAAAATATATATGAAACAACTTGGGTTAGATGCCATTTCGTCGTCTTGTCTTTCAAGGAAATTTTACTGAGAGGTATTTCAAGATGTTTTACCTGCCCAAAATTTAGATGATAGCTTTATGGACCTCCTATCTTAGCATATGATATGACTTTTCTTACGACTTCACCAGTTGGAAGGAAAGGGCTTGCACCCGCAAGGTAGGAGGCTTAGAAATCATTCATATGAGGGTTGTTCCGCCTTTTTTATGTGTTTACTTAGATGGGAATATGTTTAGCTCATTTTTTTAGACATAGACATAGAAAAATAGATGAGGAATCCAACACAAGTGGTTTCAGTATTTTTCAAAGCATCATTGAATTAGTTATGAATGTTCAAACAAGTTATATCGTAGGTGCCTATGTATGATCCTAGGTCTTCCATAAAGTGTTCACTTGCAATTCTAAAGAAAGATGGGGAAAGCTAAGAGAATGATTAGCTCTTGCATTTAATGATATTTTTTTCCACAATTCATTCAATAACTATAAAGGTCAATTTTTAGAACAACCTCATGTCCATTTCATAGCCATTTATAGGCGCGGTTCATAATGCCTATGCAATACTAGAGCCTCCTATCTTAACAAGATTTGGCTAGGTGGAGTGAACCGATCCCTAACTCCTCCCCAATTCTACCCTTAGAGAAAAACATTGGATTTTTTATTTGCCACCCGTGATAAAATTTGGAAATTTTGAATTCATATTTGGAATCATATTAGCTAGGGGAGGTTTATAGAAAAAAAATTAATCAAGCACAAAATAGGGGATCCTTTCCTTTTATAAATGCACCTCTAGAATGACTTTAGAAGGATGAGAAAAGGGATCAATTCACACCAAACCCCTAATGGACACAAACACTGAGAATATTATTAACTAAGCAAATAATACAGCAAGGTAGACAAGTCTATTACCATGCAAAGAAGCAATCTGAATATCTTGGGGTCAACTTCAAGAGGGAGACTTTATTTTTCAAAGCTGTCACGTGATTGTTTCACAAATCAAATCCAAGCAGAATTAAAATTGTAATAGTTTAGAAAATTTCTGAAGTGGTTTGTCTAGAAATTACAAAGCCATTCATAGAGTGGAGTCATGAACATCCTATAAACAACCTATAATCGCTTTTCCACATATCAAATGGTACTTAAGTATTTGCCTACACTAAATGATCCTATGTCTAATATACATTCCCTTAAAATCCGTCAAAATACAATGTGATCATTAGCCCCAAATCTAGTGTATCTAAAACCGCCACCTAAATCTCTATTACCACCCTCTTGTAAGAGAAAAATTGTTTTGCCACTATCCTATTCAGTCACCCAATCATTGTAGTGATTTATTTTTAAAATGAGCAAATTTAGATGATTTTTGGATGGTACTATAGCCAATAGTAGGATGATAGAACTGACAGCAAGCGAAAATGGGTTTGTCTACCTTTACCCATAGAGAGACCATTGCACCCTCAAGGGACAAAATGGATTTCGGGCAGGTTCCTATGACCTCAATTTTAAGTGAGTTTTTTTGAAACTTTCTTATAAGATAGAAAAAATTTATTAATTTTGTGGAAATATAACTTTTATTTCAATGGTGCTTAGTAGCAAAAGTTATACCACAAATTGAAGCCTAACTTTCTATTTGGGGGGCAAAAAAAGAAATCCACAAAAACTTCAAATTAAAACTATTTTTTTTCCCTTATAGACAATAATTTTGTCTACATGTGAATCTTTTTACTCATTCCATTTGGATTAGTGATGTAAAAGATATGAACAATTTTTTTTCAAGCAATCTAAGCATCTTTTTGGAAAATAACTTATATGGATTTATTTCTTAATGCAATTTTTACAATTTTTCACAATTTTTTGACAATAACAATTTAGTTTTTCTTTCAATCTTAGACCTCCTTCTACTTAACAATTTTTTAAAGAATGAAAATCAATATTTTTTTTTTTTTTTTAATTCCTACACTTTCAACTTAGTTCTTCAACATATATATATATATATTTTTTTTTTCAGAAGTCCACAGTGCAAAAAATTTCCACAAATGGCGGTCAAAGTCATCACAAATTGCATGCTAATCTTTAAAAGCCCTTTTTTTTCAACTTTGAATGCTAATATCTCTCGATTTGTATATTCAAACTTCATAAATTTTTACCACATGATTTAAAACAAGTAAAATACAAGATCCTATGATTAGATTCTAAAAAAGTATTTTTGTCTTTTCAGGTGAATGCAACAGAAATGGCAATTTTGAGTGTTTTTGACAGAAAAATGGCCTTGGTCCTTTGGGACTAAAAGCATCCACATCCTTCCTCAAGATAAAAAAATGACACACAAAACTACAAATGATTTCAAAAATTGAGTCATTACTTTGTTTAGTTTCACTATATGTGCCATATGTTGTAAATGAGTGGACAAAATCTCAATGAGCAAATACAAATGTTGTAGTATTCTATGTGTACTACAATCTTAAAAAAATATGAAGCAAATAAACAGTTATGGTTTAAAAGTTAATGAATTCCAAAGCTTACTACCCACTTAGATTCAATTGTTGAGGCAGTTTTCACAATCACTTCAAAAATTTGGCCTATGCTTCATTTTTGAGGGACTACAACCTCAATACTTTTATTGCATATTATTGTACGTCATTAAGACACATCCCTATGGATATTGTAAATTGACATACATGTGCTCAAAAAAAATAGAGAGAGAGAGAGAGAGAGAGAAATATAGATAATATTAATTTGAATGGAATTTAAAGATTCTTTATTAATCAAAGATTTGAGATTCTATTTACTATTGTAGATTATCTATAGGGTGCAATTTGAAATGTTGTTGCATCTACTTTAAGCACATTAAAGATATTTGTCCTATTATACAGTTAATTTTAATTTCAATTTAGCAATCAAAACTATTATTTTGACGACAATCTTTTTTGAATTCAAGAAGCTTGTTTGAAAGAACATTTGCAATTGCATTTGTTCATCTCTCTACTTTGCAAAAAGATCTAAAGACTTCATATTTGAACAGAGCCTTGAGTTAGGAAGAAGTGTACAAACTTTCAAAGGAAAATAATATTTTTCACCACTTTCCCAAATTGGAGGTAAAAAACACTTTTTAATCAACCACTTGATCTTTCTAAAAATCAAATTCCTTAGAAGATCGTTTTGATTTTCCAATCTCAAAAAAACTTAAAGGAAAAATAAAAAATCTGATACTTCATTCTGGATGTATAAAATATTCCAAAACCAGTTTGGGTTTAAAAGAGTTTTAGGAGTCGAAATCAAACTTTCACTAGCCCCAAACTTTTCAATGGTCCAATTTGAAAACTAAGAGTGTTTGGATATTATTTTTTCCTAATCTTGGTCCTAAGGGTAAAATAGCCCCCTAAGGTAACAGCATACCCACCAGGCTTGAAAAATGGAGAACTTGTCCACACTAATGCATTTTTTACTTTGTTGGTGGCTTCTTAAGAAACTAGAAGGGAGTTGGTCTGCTTTTCTGCAGTTTGGAAAGTGGATGCCCCACCCCTTGTCAAGCTAGTTTTCGGCCTTATTTTTCAAGCCCGGTGGTGATCCTTCAACAACATACAAAACCATCCTAACAAGTTCAAAGTGTGGTTCTCAGTATTAACCTTTTAGGGCACCACTAACATCAAAACAAAATACCAAAAATTCAAGCAATATCTTAAATGATTTTTTTAAAATATGTATAGGATGGAATCTAGTGGATTTTACATTTATAACAAAGATCCACACTTCAAAAATTTCATTATTTGAATATAAGATTTATTAGTCTTATATTTGCATTTGAACTTTTATTTGAGCCAATGAAAATTGTTTTTTATGCTTTAAAGAGAATGGTGGTTCTCTAGTGCTCTTCGAAAGATGAAAGATAAGAAGATGAGAGAATTGAACTGAGAATCAATTTAAAATCTCATTCCTGCAATTTTCTCATTTGTTGATTTCAAATAGTTTTGAATGAACCTATAAAGAACTTATGAGTTTTTTTTGAAAACATGGGTATGTGTTGTTGACTTTGCAGTTTGGAATCTTTGCACGAGATCCTTAAGACATATGATAATTATCCTAATTTTATGTGTGAAGCTTTGTTTCATATCATATTGATGAATATTGCAAAAGTTAAAAGGTTTATTTTGATTTGAATACCAAAGTTGGCAACTAAAAATATATTTTAAAGAAAGATTGACTAATTCCATTTGATTAATGAGATTAATATCAAAGTAAAAACCATCCCATCCCAAATAATGAAGTGAAAGTTATGAAGAGTTTTATTTAGTGGGCAATGATAATAGAAAAAACATACGAAGTCATTTTTTGAACTCAATTTTGAAAATTTCCAAACAAAAACAAAAGTGAAGGGTATATGTAACTTATTAGAATATTTACCTTGTTGGGATTTTACAATTTTCAATTTCTAATCAAAGTTACTGGCAAATTAGGTTGTTTTTTAATCAAATACTACTTTCTACATTACATTTTCTTTGAAGCTGAACATGAAAGCATATTTTGGTTAAAAATTTCCCACTTATTTTCAACAATCTTCCAACAAATTGAATAAAAAACACATTGAAGTTGTGAAACATATATGTTTTTTTCTAAAAATGTTGAAAGACAAAATCCTACTTTGGAATAGGGCTAGAAAAAACTACTTTTCGAAGTTTAGGCACATTGAATTTGCAATGGGTGGAGATTTTCATTCTAAAATTTGCGCAAGATTCATTTGACAATTTAACTTGGAGATCCTATGGTTGATTTGTTAACCCCTTCATGACTACACTAAAATTGGTAAATAGTGTTGGGTGATAATTAGTGTTGTTCCCTGTTTTTACCCCCAACACTATTTTCCAACTTATGCGTATATAGTGTTGGGGCACTTAACTCCCAAGGTCAGACTCTAGTCCTTCTAAAATTCACAGAAAGTGAAGGGAATCGATTTGCATTGCCGTTAGACTCTGGTCCTTCCCAAATTCCACAGGAAGTGAAGGGAGCCGATTTGCATTGCTGTCTATGGACGCACCAAAGTGGGTGCTCCACCAACCCAATATAAGATATTAGTATCATTCCCCAACGGAACTAAGTAAGTCAGATCATTTGCTAATTGAATTACGAATTCACTCATCTTGAAGGTTATACAACTTAAGTTATTACAATTAAAATTCCAACAATTGAAGCCCCAAAATGGGAACCTCTTCATTAAGAACCTCTAATATGCCCGTGCTGACAGTGCATTCCCAAGTCGACACTTGGTTTCATTTTACACGCTCCATTTTCAGTACAGCAAGGGCCATAGTCTGTCCCATGTTTGAATTAAGAGGATTTGACAGCATTGACTGTTAGCTCACAAAATTTGCAGACGGAGACATCAGATTGAACTTCAAACCATAAAAGGCTGCCAATAGGAAGTTGGAAACCCACATGACCAAATTTTACTATAGAGCTAAAATAGTGCTAGAATGGGTAAATAATATTCTAACACTAATCTTGCAAATCACAATTAATATTACGTGGGACAATTAGTGTTGCCAACACTATTTACCAATTTTAGTGTAGTTGTTCAAATTCTGAAGAATGATGAATGCAAACACATCCAAAGCACATAAAAATGTATTCTTTCATCTACCAATTTTTTTGTATATTTTTTTGTTAGTTCTTTATCATTTGCAGTATGTAAATGATGAATATCTTACTTTTCAATATTCTATAGTTCAAAGGCATGCTTGATCTAACTCAAAAAATATCTATTTTATTCAAAAAGGCCTTTTAATAGAATATAATTGATTTGAGGAAAAATTGAAATTTAAAAAAAATCATTATAATAAAAACTTAACATTTTGAACTAAAAAGAAAAAATTATTGTAAAAATCACAAATATTGAGTTAAAATCAATTTTAGAAAGAATTTCAATTTTTGGCTTTAAATTCAATTGAAATATATATTAGAAAGTGTAGCAGTTGATTTAACGGTGTGGATATGATCAATGATCATATTTCACAACTATTATTTGAGAGTAATCATTCAAATTATTCTTTTAGCATTTTATAAGCATCTTCACAATTTAGGAAATTTGGACTACCTCTAATCATATGGGATAAAATAATAAATATAATTGATGATTTTAATCATGCTTTGGATACAAGTATTGTGAAACAAATTTGGGTCTCAAAACACAATAGTCAATCAGGGATTAAATTAAAATAAATTTATGTCTAATTTCATTGCCGCTTTAAATCATGTGTAATTTGACAAATATCAAATGAAATATGAATGTTTTATTTTTATAAAGTAGCTAAAATCAACAATAATTTTGGTTTCCTATAAGAGAATCCCCATCAATCTGTTCACTATCCCTAAACTTGAAGTCTCAAAGCAGTCAACCTTGACTTTATACAGATGAGACCTCGCAAGTTCTCTAAATGAGCCTCTGGATACAGGATTCGGTGAGAGTTTACAAAATTCTATATAATTTACAGATACAGGATTCGGTGAGAGTTTTACAGAATTCTGTATAGTTTACGGATACAGGATTTAGAAAAAGTTTGGTGTAGTAAACTTTCTGTATCCCTATCTGCATCTCAGGTCCTCTTCCCTAAACTTTTAGGGAAACGGAACTCCCTAGTGGGGTGCTCTAAAGCTATAGGTTTTTCTTCAATAATAACTGTTCACTATTTTCTTAAGTGTTTCATATATTGTTCACTATTTTCTTAAGTGTTTCATATACTTTACAAATTTCTCTATTAATACTAATTTTAAATCAACCTTGTTGAACAAAGATTTGAGAAAGCAAAAACGAGCTATAAATTCTTAATGACCGAATGTTTTTTCATTATTTTGGAATCAAATATAAACTCTAAAAAATACTTATTAAAAAATAAATTAAAAAATGTAGAAATGACTACCAAATTTAAAAAAATGAGAATAGCTAAGAGATTTTTGAAAGTTAAATGAAAGGGGATTGAAAACAAAGTTTGAATATAAAATAAGAAAAACTTCCGAGTTATACACACACATATATATATATATATATATATATATATATATATATATATATATATATATATATATATATATATATATATATATATATATATATATATATATATATATATATATATATATATATATATATATATATATATATATATATATATATATATATATATATATATATATGTATATAGTACTCATTTACGTTTAGTGTAAAACTTCTATTCTTTCTGATATCATTTGAATTTTTTTATTATATTTTAGACATATTTCTGTTTCTAGACAAAAAGAGGCAATTTTTTTCTAGACAAAAAGAGGCAATTTTTCTTTCTTTTTTTTTTGAACAAATGGGGAGAACCCACTGCATTAAAGAAAACCACAATACAAAACAACTAAGCCGTGAGGCTGGACAATGAAGAGAATATGAGCAAAAAGGACCAAAGAAACCATAGAAACCAAAGAAACCAAAAAATCCTAGGTAAAACTACAAATGGTAGGGCCACACCCTTGCCATCTGATAATGTCACCTTCCCTTGACGCTAACAACTTCGAACGGAGCCAAATGTTATCAAATTTAAGCCACGCAGAGCCCGCAAGGTGAGGTTGGAGCCTGGCAGTTGTCTGAGTCTTAAGTAATGCCGCTTTGCCCGAGTCAAGAAGCGAGTCCCATAGCGCTTGTTGCAGGAGACCACGTGGCCACAATGTGTGAGAAAACACCTTCTGGTTCCGAGCGATCCAAATAAGTTAAAGTGACGATCCTCTTAATAGGGACCAGATGATTCAGAAGTCATGGAATCGTCGAGGCAGAGTCGAGCCAAAGATACATAGTGTATGGTCAAAACGCACATGAGGGCCCATCACAGGTTGTTCATCTAGGAAGTGTTGTAAGATTGATTAAGCATAGTCCCAAACTTCGTGAGCTTTGGGGCAGTGGTAGAATCTATGTCTGGGTGTTTCATTGGCCCCAGTTGAGCAACAATTGCAAGCAATGTCCAAGTCCGGGTTGATTTTGGCCCTCCACAAATGAAACGCTACTGCATTGTGCCATACAGACCACATGAAGGCTGCTTCCTTTTGAGAACGCGCCTTGAGCCATATGTCTCTCCAGTCAGGTTCAAAAGTTGGAGCTAAAATATTGGGCCACTTTGATGGAATTGTTCGTTTGGGCTGGTGATGTTGGATGAGGAGTAGTCTGCCACATGCTGTGGTATAAGATAACAATTGTTTACCAATGCTCCAAAACCAACGTCCGGGATCATACTCCAAAGTACAAGTATTGCCTGCATAAAATAACTCCGGGCAATGATTGCAACTTTTTTGGATTTCCAGTATCCTCACCCTATGGATGAATCCTGTATGGGCCTCTAGAATCCCTAAAGTGGGCAATATGACTAGCTGTCTAGAACTCGGCCCGATAGTTGCTCTAGTAGCTCCACTTGAAATTAAGATTTGTTGGGGGTCTGGCATGAGAATGTCTGTAGGGGTATTTTGGTACTGCCATACAATCAAGGGAAGAACTTCATTTGGCTGATCAAAGATGCTAAGCCACTCCCCTGCTTGGGCTTGAAAAAGGTGATGTGTGAGCATGGATCTCCACTCTGGTAGAATAGAAGAGATAATATTAAACCATTGAATCTGCTCTGTATCCACAAGATGAAAACAAGACACTGGCTAGCTCCCTTGCCCTATCTATGTCAAAGTTGAAGTTGGATCCGAAATATTTTGTGGACCACCATAAACTAGTGAATAGAACCTCATCTGCATTTGTAGGAGGAGACAATTCGATGGATTTGGTGAATTGTCGCCATGCTGAAGTAATTCTATTCCAAATCCTAAAGCCTTGTAATACTGAGTGGCCCTAAATCATGAGCCAAGCATGGGAGGGGAACCAAAAACCTTGTGAGGGATTTGGTTTCATCTTGTTTATTCTATACCTAAACAGGCAATTTTGGGGTTTCTAATAAAAATGAATTAACATGATTTTGAGTGGGGGGGATATTTTTTCAAAAAAATATAGTTCATATCCTATAAATTGCTTTCATTTTTTTCATTTTTTTCCCACAATATTATGATGTACTGTGTGCTTTTTTCCAATAAAGATTTCTGGTTCAAAAATAGACCACAACAAATTTGTATTCAAACAACATTCACAAATTTTTATACATTGGATTTATTTTTTTCCACTTTTGATTGTCCCAAAGCAAAATCCATTCAATTTTTTTGTATACTTAATTTAGATACAAACTTATGATTGTACAACACATCATATGTCGATATTGTAATTTGTAGATATAGTCAATATAATTTATTTGGAGGGAGAATTGAACATGTGTTTTTATCTTCAAGCCAATGTTTTTCACCCCTGGAAAAATTGAGAACCAACTTGAACTAAATACCTTGGTTACATACCAAGACTATTTTTTCATAAATAAATAATTGTATAATATGAAACTGATTAGGATTAAAAAATAATTTAAATTTCATTGAAAACTAATGTTCTATCTTATTTTACCTCTACATAACAAATATATACAAAATAGTTAGGTATATTAATTTAAAATTCTTGGTATCTTAGTAAAAATGGAAAGTTTAAAGTATTATAACCAATTAAAATAACTTCAAAAAATAGGTTTTTAATTTAGAACGTTGTTTCTTCTTTTTAATAAGATTCTTTTTAGAACCAGGGCACATTTTAGGGAGAATTTTTTTTTCAAATTGACAATTTTAGGGCAATGAGAAAAAAATGAAATAAAAAGAATATACCAAAAAAATTCAACCGCACAAATATGTACTAAACTACTATAGATATGCGTGGAAATTTTTTGAAAAATTTGACCATACGGATTGAAAGATTGTACCATTTGAAGTAGGAAGAAATAGTTTTTTCTTACCTTGCCCGACATGGTCAACAGACTTTAACTCTTCCTAAAATGAGATTTTTATACTACATATGAATTTTTTGGTATTTTATCTTGTATCATGTAAGTGTAAAAACTTGCCAAATTTTAGAAATAGAAGAGGAGTTTTGTATATGTTGCTTGAAGTTGCATGAAAAATTAAGGTCAATATAATCTTTGATTTAGGAATCCAATCAAAAAAAGATTATATTCTTACTAAGGAGATACATTTTTACACTTTGTGTCCAAATTTTGTGAACATCCGACCAAAATTGACTTTGTGCATAACTACCCAAGATCTTTGCATATGTTGAACAATTACTTTGTGCTTTAGTAGTTAATTGATGACCAAGAAAAGTAATTAGTTAATATATTGTGAATAATAAAAATTAAAAAAACAAAAAAATCCAATTGATTTGAAACTGTAAAATCAAAACCACTTAATATTTCAAAAATTATAATTAATTCTAATTGCAATCTAAATCAAAGCAATAACCAAATTAGTTTTGGGAAATACTAATTGAATATGTCTCAAGAATGAAGGATAATGACTAGTGACATTCAATTTATTTTCTAAAACTAATCTAAATTCCTAATTCTTTTTTTTAGAATTGGCTATTATAGAGCATCCGGTCTTCAGTATAGGGAGAATTTGACACAATGGCCAAAGCAAATTAAAGGTATTCTTGGCCCCTCTAAATATTTGATAAAGCTTATATCCTACTACATTAACTCCTAAAGTTCCTTGAACTACGTTTTCACCATAAATGGAAATGTACAAGTACCAAATCTTAAAAAACTTTTTTGGACACGTGTAACTATAGGATTTTGTAGTAAATTGGTTTGAAAAGATGTAGAAAGTCTATTAGACATTTCCACTGAGCTGATTGGAAGATATTAGCATTTGAATTGACAAAATTCTTTTTTTTGGCCGTGCGAAAAAATATCAGCTACACTTCACAAGGTCACATTTGTGTGAAAAAGTGTCCATGGTGGTGGTGCTTCTTTGGATTCATTCTTCAAGGTAAGTTGGCTACATGCATGCTTGAAAATTTTTAGATCATTTGGAATTGTACAACATACAGGAAAACAATTGTAAGTAAGAAGGAGTAGAGAATGATTCAAAATATAAAATTGTTACAAATTTAGTTATGGAATTGAAAAATGCCAATTCCAATGGTTGCATTGTTGTAATAAACAATCTACATCCTATGATTCCATTTTCCAAAAATACTGAAAATTGAGTTAAATAAACGACTTAGAATAGAGAATCCATAATTGCTCGCAACTAAAACTGCTCATAAATTTCATTTCATTGATCAAAATGAAATAATTCAAAGCTTCCCATGTATATAGAAATCTAGAAATCAGTTTCAAATTTTTGTTTATGGAGGCAGTGATTTTTTAATTGCCTGGACTGTTCGACTAAGAAAAAAGCTTCATATCATACAATAACTTTTTAACCATGTAGTCAAAAGTTATGAAAACTATTGGGCCTTAAAAGAAAAGCATTGTCCCCCTATTGTGTGAAAAATTCAAAGAAAAAAATTAAAAATTCCATTTGTAGTGAGTTGCCCTAAATCGCTATGTTGCCAAAAAAAGCAGCTTGGTCCTTTAGGGGTTAAGTATAGCTTGATGCAAATCTAAATTTTGTACACTTTATCCAAAATTGCATTGGCGATTAGTCAATTGACTACGTATGAGAAATGTACAAGGTAGATATTCTAACGCACTGAAAGTTCAAAGTTTGTTAATTTATCTGGTGTCCTACAAATGCACAAGAATAAAATCTAAAACATGACAATTTAATAGTTGGAACAACATTTAGTTGCTTACTTGAGTGCATTAAGTGCAGTTCCCATGTACTTCCCCTAAAGACAATATGAGAAATGCATTCTCTACTCAAGTCCTTGAGATATGGATGGTTAATTATCCCTATTTCCCAACCAATTGTCCATTTAAGATGGTATTAGAACATCATTCTTATTATTCTTATTATTTCTTATTGTTGTTATTGTTATTATTATTACTACGTTGATGATATATATTTGATAGAAGGTATCAGCTTGACGGTTATTTTTTTTCCTCTTAATAAACTGGTTATCAAAAACAAAAAACAAAAAACTTTGGTCATCAACATCATTGTAGGAAACAAGATAAAAAAACAAAAATTGGTGTTTTTGTGTATTTGCAATGTCTCTTCCTTCATAAACTTTGATGGAAAAAAAAAAAAAAATTTGAATACTTCTGTTTTTTTTGCAATACAATTATTGATCATTGTGTCCACCAATATGAAGCCCATATAATAATAATAATAATAATAATAATAATAATAATAATAATAATAATAATAATAATAATTGTTATTATTTTTATTATTTTTATTATTACTGTTATGTCAATAATATTTATTTGATAGAAGATTTTTGTAAGGTAGAGCCACCCATTCCCGACTAGTGATCCATTCCTGACCTATAGGTACACGTATTTTTGACCAAGCTTAGAATGATTTTTTTTCCTTTTCGAAGTTGGAACTAATAAATACATGACACATGTTCCAAATTGTGAAAAAATTAACAAGTAGGAAAGAATGACTAGGAAAAAAGTTATTGAATGATCGGAATTGGAAGAGTCTAGATATTGGCCACGGGTCCAAAGCACTGTTTGCCTCCCAAAATTCATAGTAATTTCAGTTCAAACGATAAAATTACCAATTTTTTGCAATCTTTGTCATTTCTATCATTGTACCTCTGAAAAACATTTGTTTTGCCTTCACCACTCTAGATCATGTTGGAATTCTTTTTTTGTTGGTTATGGGTGGCTCTACCTTATATTTGTGTGTTTGCAATATCTCTTCTTTTAACGACACCCACAGAAAAATATAAAAAATAAAAATGTGATATCTCTTCCTTGCAACACAATCATCTCGCATTGTGTGTGTACCCACCAACGTGAAGCCCATCATCAACCATTATCATTATATTTTGTTATTCCCCTTATTGGCTGTCAAATTTAGCACTCAACGTTGCAGATTCCGGCCCTTGAAAATTCTATTTTTTCATCATTTTGACTTTCAATCCTCCCCATAAAGCCCCAATAGTTCCTCCCTTTCGGTTTCTATTTTTCCAAATGATTTTTTGTCCATGACTGCAATGACAGTGCCTGGACAGCACTCTTTAGGTTAAACGACAGAAAGGTAAAAAGAAGCCCAAAGCAAAAGTGATACTCCCCCACTCACTCACTGCGGCCGGGGTGAACCGACCCCTCCCTAAGCCATCACTTAGGGGAAAACCCTGAAATTTTTTCTTTGCCACACATGATAAAATTTGCAAATTCTAAGTTCATATTTGCAGTCAGAGGCCCCAAACTACACTGAAAATGATATTTAGTGTAGTATGACATTTAGTGTTTTACCCCCCTACCAGCCACAACACTAAATCTGAATTGTAGCGGATTTAGTGTTGTGTTGGACTTCAATGCACCGCCTCCGCCTCCGCCTCCTTTGCAAGTTCATTTTTTTAACGTGTTCTAACACTAAATGTAAACCTTTTCAGATTTCAGATTTACCATAGAGCATAATTAGTGTTAGAAATTAGATTTAGTGTTACTTACTTATGATATTTAGTGTCAAGGTTCGTAATTAGTGTTGCCAACACTAAATATCATTTTTAGTATAGCTAGGAGGGGTGAAGGACATAGATTTCACATGACGCCAAAATAGGAGGCTTTTTTTTACATGCACCCCCGGAATGGCTTGGGCAAGCTGAGTGAGGGGGTCAATTCACCCTGGTCCTCCGTGGGTTGGGGTGAACCAATCCCCTCACTTGGCCATCAGGGAAAATCCTAATTTTATTTATTTATTTGCCACACATAATACAAGTTGCAAATTCTGAGTTCATATTTTTAATCAGAGGCCCCAAATTTTCTAGGAGAGGTGAAGAACAAAGATTTGATAAGGCACAAAATAGGGGGCTTTTTTTTACATGCACCCCTGGAATGGCTTGTGTAGGCCGAGCGAGGGGGTCAATTCACCCGGCCCACTTCAAGAGGATGTTAAACCCGCATGTCCCACAAAGTAGGACAAGGGTACAAATACCCTGGGAAAAAAGGCAGAAATCTTTTATTTGCCACATGTGAAAAAATTTGCAAATTCTAAATTCATATTTGCAATCAATGATCTCAAATTAGCTACACAAAACAATGCAATTGGGTTGCCTTGTCAATTAGGTTGCCTTACCTCAGATCAATTACCTCATGGATCAATACTTGTCCACGTGGAGGCGCATACAACTCTCTGAACCATGCCTTGAATTGTTGCGCTAATCTATGCCATACACATGGCTTTTGGATTGAAAGCATCATTGTAGAGTAGCAGTGGATATGTAAGGTAGGAGGCTCAAAAACAATTAGGGCATTTTGAACCGAACATGATACAAAAGTACATTTTGTTTTCTTCAATTAACCAAAATGTACAAACAGTGTACATTTTAGGAGGTGGTCGCTTTTAGAGCCCTATGACATTTCAACTTCAAAATTTCATAACTAATTCCACAAAGCTCCAAAAAATATGAAACAACTTGGGTCACATGCCATTTCATCTTGTCTTTCAAGGAAAATTTACTGAAAAATATATCAAGATGTTTTACCTCCACAAAATTCAATTTCAACACTTAAAGGATCACTTTATGGACCTCCAACCTTATATCATGTGGACTGTCAAGAAATTGGTGTGGGGCAACCTAATTTCACTATTTTGTTTGTGTAGGAGAGGTATACAACAAATAGACACGGCACAAAATTGAGTTTTTTATTCTTAGGGACGCTTTACACCAAGAGGCCGGGCCAATTTCCTGTGTCAGAGACTCGAAATCCTCACTTGTGATTGGACAAAGGGTTGAGATCTTCACTTGTGATTGGACAAAAGGCTGAACTTTGTGCAATCGGCCTCAAGGGGAATGGCCCGGCCTCTTGGTGTAAAGCGTCCCTTACTTTTACCCAGGAAAACACGAAATCCACCCTGCAGGTCCCACTTCCTTGGACGGATTTAACGTCCTGCCGCCCGCACTCACTCACTCACTCACTTCTGTAGTAACTTACTAGTAAATCAGTCAGAAGGTACGATAGTAAGTAGTAAAGAAGCATTGGTCGTTAGTCAGTTCTTAGAGTCACCCTGCACCTTCCTCGAACTCTCTCCCCCAAGCCCCCCCGCTTTGGCCGAGTCGTCCCTGGCGTCGTCTTCCTTGCTTGCTCCCCAGCAGATTTCTTCGGGGATTCCCTTTGGTTTCGAGTCTCGAGCCCCGCTCTCTCGCGCCCGCGCTCCCTCCATAGGCACGCCTACCCTTTTACCTCGCAACGGCAGTTTGCAAGCTCGTCATATTGCTGGGTAGCAGAAGCGTGGCTTCGTTGGTTGCGTAGTTTGCGAGCTTTGGGGAACTGTTGCGTCGTCCTTTTTGCGTCGTTGCGATTCTGCTTCTACTGGGGATCTCCAGCGAAGAGTTGCACTCCCCCCTCCAGCTCCCCATCCCTCCTCCCTGGCATGGGAGCCCTCGCGAGGAGTGGCAACGACGTTGGGGTGGGGACGATGGGTGGCCGGGCGGGGGAGATTCTTTCGGAGGGAGCTCGGCGAAGATTTTGAACGGATTCGGGAAGGGGTGCGCAGGATGGAGAAGAAGGGGTTGGGTGGCTTTGGGTTTGAGGGTTTGATGGATTCGTGGTAAGGGTTTCGCGGATTGTGGCGGACGTGTGCGTGCTCACTCTGTAAGCTTCTGTCATGTTGTGGAGATTAAAAGTTGGAAAACTGGGGGTCGATGATGAGTGGGTGCAGGTCGTGTCGTAGGGCGGCGTCGACCAGGTGGTAGTCTTTCTTGAGGGGAAAGGGAGAGAGAGGGAGAGGGGTGATAATAGAGAGGGAGTGGTGGATGAGGAGAGTGTCTGAGATTCTCGTCGAGTGAGTGGTGGGTGTAGGATTTTGAGGACCCAAGGCGCGGCGTCGTGAGTCCAGCTGTGGAAATTGGTGTGTCGATACAAGGCCAGCTATGGCGATCTTCGGGTATGGAGTGTGGAAAGCAGGGGAGGTCGTGGAAAGAGTTGAAGAGGCGAAGGAAGTGAAAACGCGGGGAAAGAAGTGCCGAACAGGGTTACCGAAGAATTAGTAGTTTAGAATCTCGCAATGAAAGGTGTGACTATGAATCGTGTGGGTGGTGTGGTGGCTGGGGTTTGTATTCTCGTGTCGTCCGCGTCCGGTCGCTTACTGCACGAGACGTCGCGAGTAA
This sequence comes from Neckera pumila, assembly GCA_963969595.1. NCBI lineage: Eukaryota > Viridiplantae > Streptophyta > Bryopsida > Hypnales > Neckeraceae > Neckera > Neckera pumila. Next base: position 21,662,455 of record OZ018410.1, on the reverse strand, counting down.
TGGCACAGACTCCACTCACGGCCAGTTCTGAAATGCCACCAGCACCAGCAAGCAGGGGTAGCAAACCCCATTACTGGATCTACCTGGCGGGTTTTGGGTCCGCGCTGATGCTGGTGATTCTGATTTCCATCGCCGCCATCGCGTATTTCCGTCACAAGCGTCGTTCCACGGCGGTGCGTCCGTGGAAGCAAGGGATGAGCGGTCAGCTCCAGCGCGTGTTCGACACCACCGCGCCGCTGCTGAAACGGGAGGAAGTAGAACTTGCCTGCGAGGATTTCAGCAACATCATCGGGTCATCCTCAGATAACGTGGTGTACAAAGGCACGCTGTCGAATGGGACTGAGATCGCGGCCACCAGCGTGCGCGTGTCCGCGGAGAGCTGGAGCACGTCGAAGGAGCTTTCGTTTCGTCGCAAGGTGGAAGCGCTGGCACGCATGAAGCACCCCCACTTGGTGAACCTCGTGGGCTATTCCTCCGAGGAGGAGCCGTTCACGCGCATCCTCGTCTTCGAGTACGCCAGCAACGGCACGCTCTACGACCACTTGCACAACAAGGAGAGCGAGCATCTGGACTGGGCCACGCGCATGCGCGTCGTCATGGGCACGGCGTTCGGGCTGTCGTACATGCATCACGAGCTCGTCCCGCCCGCGAGCCACCTCAACTTGGACTCGCACGCCATCTTCCTCACCGACGATTACGCCGCGAAAGTGGCGAATTTCGCTGTGTCGAAAATGGCTCTGGCGAGGAGCGACAGACACCACAACAAGCCCAGCAGCTGGCTCACGCCGCGCGCGGCGCCCGCCGGCTACGACGACAGCGACCCGGGCGCGGATCGTCACAGCCCGGACTTCGAAAGCAACTTGTACAGCTTCGGCGTGCTGCTGCTGGAAGTCATCAGCGGACGCGTCCCGCACAGCGAGCTCACGGGGTCGCTCGTGGACTGGGCTAACGAGTATCTTAACGACCAGAAGATGGTGTGGTACATGGTCGACCCCGCCTTGAAATCCTACAACCACGACGACCTGGTGGCGCTCTGCAAAATCGTCAGCATGTGTCTCGCGTCGCGGAGTCGGCGGCCGACCATGCGCAAGGTCACGTCCTTGCTCGCGGAGGTCCTCAAGCTCGCGCCTGAGGCTGTAGGACCCAAATCTACAGCCAACATGATGTGGGCGCAGCTGGAACTTCAAGATGATGACACCAATTCTGAGCAAGGGTGATCTCAAGTCCCACCACAACCATTTTTCAGGGTTGAGTTCTGTCAATTGTTTTGAAGGATGGCGTTGCTGCAAGTCTGATGAAGTTTGCTGCTTGGAGGAGTGCTGAATTCTCCCTTGATTCCTTTTCTTTTTATGGATGGGAGTTTCAGTTAGTTTGACGAGGAAGTTTGCTACTCGGAGTGTCATGGAATTTCTTTGAAGGGTGGAGTATCCAGCAGATTTGATGAAATTTGGTACTCGTGGGGTTATGGAATTCCTTCGAAGGACGGATTATCAGCAAATTTGATGAAACTTTCTATCTGGAGGGTTGGATAATTCTAGTTTTGGTGTGTGTTGATTCTATCAACTCTTCCAGGAAGGAGTTTTAGTAAGTTTGGTGATGTAGTTTAGGGGGAGGGGTGTGGAGTGGCCAAGTCCCAGTTTTAGCTTAAGTTGGGGGAATGAAGGAGACAATTGTGACTTGCCCTGATGTTGCTGCTTTCGATCAATTTGGGGGCTGCACTTGTACAGTACAGTAGTGGTTGTTTCCTTAACTAGTGTCTGTTTTATAACTGCAGCCTTTCTCCGACTGTGAGCAGGTAGAGGCTTTTTTCATGAGGTAGGGGAATTTCAAGTAATGTGATGTAGTGATAAATTCAGTTAAGGGAATGCAGTCAGCAGTAGGTTTGGGTTTTACATTGCTTGAACTCCCCTGTCGACATTGCTGTAAGATATTGAGGCTACCGAGATCGATCCTTTGTATCCTACGCTTCCAATGACTGTCCCGCGAGTACTAGTCTCCACAAGGTTAGTTCCTCGCGCTCTTCAAGATTTAAAATTTTATATCTTCTTTTTAAATCTTCCCCGTGAGAGTTTCTTTCTATGGAAAGAGCACCTTGAGCCACCATCACGACTGGTTAAATTATATCTTTTGTTAGATATTGTGGAGAAGTTTCAATTGTTTATTATGATTCTCTTAAATGTAATGTTTCTATCTTTAGTTTGAGTTACGAGTGAACTGTGTTGGAGAATCCTCTTCCCAACGGCTTGTAATGGTTTGGATGCTTTTGCCAGGTCACAGCAGTTTTTTAATCTACGGAGGGAGAACAGTGCGACATGGGTTTAAGTTTTGACGTGGAGATCGTGCTGCTGTTGTACATCATTGGTTTGCTTGCGTAGACGACTGCACCATCTAGACCCATCCAAACGAAAGCAGTCACTGAATAATTTGGGATACTAGCAGAGATGTAGGAGTGCAAAATACAAGGCAGTGCAGTTTTGTGTGAACTCTTCATGCGTTATGATTTAATTTTTACGATAGAGGCTTAGCCTTCTGCCAGAGAGATTTCCACTGTGGATGCAATTCTGCTTGTGCCCTTGAAGATGGAATTTAGTGTGGACTGTGACAGAAAGTTCAATCAGGAACTTGTACTTTTACACTTCACAATAATGTTTCACGGGCTACACCTCTACTAACTCTGGAAGGACATGTTGTTATGCACTAAAATATACATCTGTGTATGTTTGAAAATTTCAGATTATTTGAGTAATTATTATTTGATATGAATTTTCATTATTTTTTTCTTCAAAAATTCATAGTAAGTTTGAATTTTTCCCAAAAAAATTTGAAAGTTTTATGATTTGTAGTAGATATATGATTTCATCTCTGAAAAATAGAAATAGAAATATTCTTTCATATCTGGCAGTAAAATGGAAGCAAGCAGAGTAATAGACAATGAGGTTTGAAACCCATTTTCCATCACCGCCGGTGAGTTCTATCTCCCAGAACCAGAATGATTATCCCTGTTCAATGGGTTTACATTCATCCCTGTTCAATGGGGTAGTGTTTCCTTCCCCCGCCACCCTTGTAGCTGTCATCCGTAATTTGCGCAAGTGTGTTTGCACCCCCTAGATGAGAGGAGAAGATGTTTCTCGCAACGGTCACTTGGGTATGTCCTTTGAGGTTTAACGCGTAGCTTGAAATTAACAGATAGCTTGAAATTTTAGGTCAAGGATATTGAAACTATGAGGACCTATTAATCCCATCTTCCATTTTCTATATTTGACGTGTGTTAGCAACAAGGCAACAACTATTCTTACAATTGGAGGTTGGCAAATTGTTTGTGTTTTGACATGATTTTGTTAAATGTCTGTGGGCACTCATCTTTGAATTGAAGCTTCAATGGAAATGAGATTGTCTAATGTCACAAACGTCTATAACCTCCTAAGTATGTTGAATGATTGCATAAGAACTTGATAATGAAGGTATTTCCACTTATCATAGACATAGTAGAGTCTATCGACCTAACTGGGACAAATCTATGAGCTTGTTTCATCTTGATTCAAAACTCTTGGAATTTTCATATTTTGCGTTTTAAAATTATCACTGTTGCAATAAAAATCTCCTAACTTAATGCTACAAAGTTTGTCATATGTGATTTTTGTATATAAGGTAAGTGATAACTATTGTGGTACTTTGATGGATTCATGATCAAATTATGACATATCCAAGAACCTTCTTTCCTTTTATTAAGAAGTCTTTGTGACACCGTATACACTGTCAAAATGAAGCCAACATCACAATTAGGTAACCATGTTTTAGTGATTGTAAGAAAATTTGATCCTTGTACCCAAAGTGCTCTCACAAGAGCATTATATACTCATTTCCCAACAAAAGCGTACCTCCCACTACTTAATACTGGTTAAAATACTTGATGTGATGCTAATAGTATCTTCTACAACCAAGGTACGTAATCTTGGTGTCACTCACTCCGCATCCTTGGGGACATTGTGTGGACACAAGATGAAGAGACTCTTCGTTTACGCCAACCTCAAAAGTAGGTCTCCAAAAAACTTTGACCCTTCCTAACTTTTGCATACGGTATCCAAATGTCATGTTCCTTGGTGCGTTGGAACCTCCTTTCACTTGCCAACTTGCCAACAATGGAAATTTGACCGGTCCGATAATAGTTAAAAAAGGCACAGTAGCAGAAAGCGGTGGGTGGTGCCCCCCACCTTATCAATTCTACTGGCGCAGGTTCTGCCAGAGTTTGTTGACACTGCTCCACCTCCGTCCGTGACAGCTGACCAAATACTGTACTGTACATTCTTCTTTTGTGGCTCCCCAAAGCGGCCCTCCTCCTCCTGGACAAACACGGGTTCCGTCGTCCCTAGCTAGCTAGCTAGCTTCAGTACTACGTATGTTAGTGGCACTGGAATCGATCCCCAAAGCTCACACCAACTAGCTAAACCCTACAAAGACAAAGTGCGCTGGCCGGCCGGAGAGAATTGAAGTACAAAAAGGGCGAGGGACTAATTTGGTGCTAAAGTTCAGCCTTTCAGGTGGCCGAGAATAACTACTGATTGCAATGGGTGAACAGCTAAGTTCCCTGCCAAACAGCAGGACCTGACCGAGTGCAGTGCGTCCCTTTTTAATTTTGTTTCCACGGAAGGCGTGGCCGGGCTGGAATGCTCGCTCGACACTGTCGATCGACAAGGGTTGTACGTACTGGAACTGTGCACAGCGTCTGCGATCGAGGACCCAGGACTCCGGGATGCGCACCAACGCAGGTCAACCTCTGCCGGCATGGGCCATGGGGCACTGCCGGCGCTGCACCCAACACTCAGTTTGTCGAGAAGAACTACAAATCGTGGTTCAATTGAGCCTTCAGGAAATTATGCATGATTACCCGAATTGGCTGATTTCCTGCTTTGCATTAGTGTGGGCACAGTAATTATAAAGGAGTCCGGGACATACTGATAGAATGATAGGATAGAAACTCCGGTCTTCAAAGAAGGCCGGCTTGAGTAAAGTGTCTGTTCGTAGGACATACTAACATTGTTAGTCAAACGCTACAAGGGATCCCTTTTGTTTGCACAGGAAGTGGGAGCCACCTCAGCATGGCAACTTCCCAACTAGCGAATAGCTCTCTTTACAAATTTCCTATCACCCAATGAAACTAGCATTACAACTTCCAAGCCATGCAATCATTTGCTATAGATTATAACTAAATTTTTTTTCAACACTCATTTTGTCAAGAACTACAAATCCTCGAAGCCTCCAATAATGCATGAACCGAACCTCTGATTTCCTACTTTTGTATGGGCCACAATAATTACAAAGGAATTCAGGATAAACTGATATTGTTAACCAATGCTACAAGGGATCCCTTTTGCTTGCATAGGAAGTGGGAGCCACCTAGCATGGCAACTTCCCAACTAGCCAATGGCTCTCTTGCAATTTTCCACTCATCTAATGAAACTAACATTACAACTTCCAAGCCATCCAATCATTCTCTATAGATTATAACTAAATTTTTTCCTAGGCAATTAGGAAGGCATTATCCCTCCCTCCTCCTAGGGGGAATGCTTCAGGCTAGTTAACAATATTATGAATAGTATTGATTGGTTGGAAGGCAGGATTCCATTTAACCAAGGTTGTTTAGGTCAAATCAATAATTTAGACATAATCTTTAGGAACTGTTGGGATTATTGAGGATAGAAGAGTTGAAGTGAAAGAAATAAGGGACTCTCTACACTTAGAGACTGGGCCATTCCCTTGAGGCCAATTGTACAAATTTCAGCCTTTTGTCCCATCACAAGTGAGGAATTCGAGCCTCTTAGACAACAAATTAGTCCGGCCTCCATGTGCAAAGCATCCCTAACTGGACCAAATTGGAGAATGAATGATAGACAATGGATGTGCAAAAAATTAGGACAATCAATATCCATCATTGGTATTGCAAGAATTTAGAGTTTTTTGGAAATGAAAAATTGATTGCAAATACAAGCATGTAGCACTAGCAACCTCATAAAAGATTCCCTTAAAGGACCTTTGAATTCAATAAACATTGTTTTCATGATTCATACACAACAATCAATACCGGAAAAAATACCTTCTATTTGTAAAAATACATATTCTACTTGAAATTGACTCAAGTTCAATTGTGTGTAGACCTTTCATGACTGATTGACACTTGTATAGGGGTTAGTTGAAGCCAACATCTACAACAAAAGATGCCTAAGAAAAAGACAAGAAAAAAGCACATTGTTGAACATTATATCTAAAAGTACTGAACATTGCTATATACAATATTATAGACCATATTTCTTTATGAGTGGTAACCATCTTTGTATTTATATTCCCCCAAAACTTTGCCAATGTTGTTTAAGTTGTAGATGAGACTCATTTTTTGCAATATTTCTATGTATATCCAAATATTATAGGGTGATTGTAAGAAACACTTCACACATTTTTGGCTCAAAACGCAGTTTTTGGCCTTTTTGACCATAGGACTGGCAGTAATATGTAATATTATGTTTCCGTAGCGCCCTTGTAGATCTCAACCGTCGATTCAAGGCTTCTGTAGATCTCAACTGTCGATTTCGTACTATATAGTACTATGCAATACTATAGAGTGCTGCAAAGTACTACAGAAGCCACTGGGAGTAGAAAATAGTAGAAAAGGGGTCTGTGCACTTTTTTATTTTTAATAATTTTAAAAACATTCAAAAAATAAAAACAAAAAAAAATTATTTTGCTAGAGAAGATTGCGCTCACATTGCACCAAAAAATTAATGTAAGAAATTTTTTCCCTCTTTGTAACCTTTGCACAAAAGAAGGTCACTTTGACCCTATGTGGACAAGTGACATGTTTCTATTTTCATAAAAATTCATCGTCAATCCTTGTAATGTTAGTAGACCTCCAAAATGTCCAATTTGTGGCTTCAAATTTGCATTTTTGGGTCAAAAATAGGACTAAACCAACCACCACCCCCCAAAATGGCCAAAGTAGACACCCAATTGGGGACAATTTAAAAATAGTAAACTAATTCGAGAGATTTGAAAAAATTACTCAATGTCTACAACTACCATACGTACCTTCCTTCCAAATTTCACGCCAAATGGACAAACAATGCAAAAGTTATGAGCAAAAATCCACTCGCCCGGGGTCAAGGGGACAAAAAATAGGACAAGTGTTTCTTGCAATCACCCTATATAGAAAAATTGGCAAACATAGTCGTGTATAAAACTATAAATGCAAATAATTGTTTCATGCAATTATATTTTTGAGATTGGAATACCACAATCATTGTCTATCAATAAAATTAGGAACCTCTATTTTCTAACTCACTTTGAATTCCTCTCAGATTATGAGTTATTTTTGTTTTTCTCACTCCAAAAACTAGTTTGTAGTTCCTTAGGCCTGAAAGGGTTAACTTGAAAGAGATCAAAAATATGAAAAACCTAGATGTCTTTTAAAAAGATGGAGTGGCTTCAATTTCTTAATTCACATGTAAACTAAAGGATAATTCTTAACTTCAAGCCCATATTTCATGAATCTTTGGACCTTACTCAAGGCGGAATACAATGTCATGTTGAATTTCACTAGAGTGTCTCTATTTTGTGGAAATTATATTGATGGAAGAGCATTTCTACCTTGCCTCAAGTTCAACCACGCTCCAAATTTATATTTCAAGGAGCCTGTTGCGAGTGGCTAGGCTATTAGGTCTTACATTGTGGCTCTTTATTTTGTCATTGAATGTTATTATTTTTGTCTCAGCATTAGCAAAGTCCATAGCAAACCCTACTATCAAAGTCATTGAACAATTGGATTAGGGTAGAAAAGGAATTTTTTTCTTAGTGAAGCTATGAATTTGAAGAGTCCGGGATGTAGTCTTTGTTGAGCAAAGCAAACATGGAGATATTTGTTTTGGCTATCCAAATTAAGGCAAGGGGGAATAACCACTTAGGCCAAAGTAGAATGGAAATGCTCTAACTTGTATATTTGTTAAATTTGCACATTTTAGGGTGCAAATTTTTTCCGGCAAGTATCCAAAATCAAGTGAGGACGGCTACATTGAAGACGGACAAATTTGTTAAGAAGAATTTTAATAAATTTTAGAAATGTGTTGTCTAAATATCCAACATCTTGACATCTACAATCAATCTAGATTTGAAGTGTAGTGTATTAATTTGAAGTTTCAATTTAGTAGTCAAAATACAATTTGAGCTTCACTTAGGTGATTCAAAGTTGTGCTAATTCCAAAGTCACTTTTGCCAACAATTCTCTCAAAGCCAAGCCCAAGTTGCTTGGCTTGTCATTTAACCATAGAATATCAGGTTGATCACCTTGAAAATCATCCTTTTGGATAGCGTATCAAAATCATTTGCTTAAAGAAGCCCAAGAGCACTAATTGGAGGTCAAAATATTGTGCAAGATCTTTCCTTTTCACACAAAATTCCAAGGTTGAACATCTGCTTTTCTATTTTACATAGAAGGACTCTCCATCGTCCATCGAACAATTTTAGATTTTTAGGCCAATGCGTTGTTACATGCTCGGGGGGTGTAGTCATCGAGCGGATTAGCAAACTATGAGCGAAAAAATGATAGGGTATTTTTTATTCATTTGGGCTAAAAATTATAAAAGAGTTTAGAGTACTATAGGGTATAGAATATGGCATTGGATGTCTTTAAAGTACTATAGGGTATGGAATAATAGGCCCCATTAGAAAATGCAGTAGTACTAAAATAGCCCCCTTTATATTAAATTCTTTGGCCAAATGTCTGAAATTGCTTATTGTACTATAGGAAATATACATCTTAGTTCATGTAAGACTCTCGGATTCCTACAGTGACTTAACTACTCTTACAACTAAGTGTTATACATTGTACATGGATACATAATTTAGGGTCTGACTACTGTAAGTTAATACGGAGTATGATTTAATATTACAGAATACAAGATTGTGCAGATCTCATTTAGGGTACTCAGTGATGGTTTACTGCGCTTAGGGGTCAGTTCAATCTGGCTCAGTGATGGGGTTTTCGGCTTAGGGGTCAGGGCAATCTGGCTCAACTCGGCTTAGGGGTCAGTTCACTTGAAGTCGACCGTTGCATCTGAGTTTGCAAGGAAGAGGTTTAGGGTTTGTTCAATTGGTCGGGACTGGGTGCAATCTCCCGACGTGTGCAAGAATCCGGCCGTGGCGTGTGCAAGGACCTGAGTTTGCTTTGGACGAGGTGGAGGGTTTGTGCAAGGACCTCAGTTTGCTGGATACGGGGTTTACGGTTTGTGCGCCCGTTCAGTTTCGGGTGTCCCACAGCAGCCCTCGTTACGGTTTGGGGCGGATCTGTATTGTGCGTATAGGGTTTACGGTTTGTGCAATCAATTTCGTTGGATCTGTGTTGTGCGTGTAGGGTTTACGGTTTGTGCAATCAATTTCGTTGTTTGGCTACGGGTTTGTGCAATCAATTTTGTTGTTTGGCTACGGTTGGTTCGTTGGGAGCATCCCCAAGCAGCCCTCGTTACGTTTTGTTGCAAATCCGTCATGGTTTGGTGCAGATCTGTGTTTTGGTTTTAGGCTTTACGACTTCAGGGTTTGGGGAATTGTTTTTTCTGTGTCTTTTTCTTGCGTGACAGCGTCACATGGTGCCTGGGGTCGCTGCGATCATCTTGGCACCTGCTGCTTTGAGGTATTGCTAGTCTCTGAATTGGGCAACGTAGGGTTTTGTATTGCGGTTGTCTTGTGGTCTTCAGGCTCTTGTTAATTTGTGGTTTACCTTTCAAGGTTTAGGGTGCGTTGCTCTTGCGTTCTGGATCCAGATGTGCTGCGTGGTGTAATGACAGATTCGATTTGTTGAACGCAAGGTTTAGGGGCGTGGATGATGGCGCTCAATTACAAGATCAGATTGTACTCTGCGGAGGATGATGTGGGGCGGCCGGAGCTACTCAGTCCGTTTTTTTGCAACTCCAGCGACACTTATGCGGATTTGCGCATGCGCATAGTCTTTGGCAATGCTAACTTTGGTCCCATTCACTGTGTTTGTAAACACAATGAGCATTATTTTTCTTACTCCATCATTGTGTACGAAAACTATGTTTGATGTGTGTCCTAATACAGCTCCCACATGAGAATGAATCTTGTGAGATATCAAGTAAAGGGTGACACCAAAGTTTTTTTTGGAGTAAAAGCTTTCTTCTGTCAAATTTCGTTGTAACTTAAATTGTCGTTGGCCTGAAATTTTCTCAACATTTTTTGGGTCCATGCTGCATTATATATGTCGAGAACATTCCCTAAACCAAACCACCCCATTCAATTTTGGGCCAAAATTATAGTAGAATAATTTTTCAATCTAATTTACCATATCATTTATTCATAGAAAATTGGAATTGTAAGTAATGCAAGCCCCTTCTCTATTAACCCAAATTAGAAAATTACATAATTGTAGCATGTGAAAAAAAAAAAAAAAAAGAAGTAATAGCCCCCTATAAAATAGTGGTTGGTCGCTCATATATCCTTATTTTTTTAAGGCACAGCACCCCCTGAGGTTACATGGTTAAGGTTTTACATGGAATTGCATAAGATAAATTGATGAATTTCATAACATTGTTCACAACTACACTTTGCTCCCATTTAACTTGAACAAGAGGCAAGAATCCAATAACAAATGAGGTGACAAGTTGACAACCTACCTTCCTTGGCTCACACTAAAGATAAATAATCCCCTTGCTTTGAGCCAATGTTCTTGGATCTTCAACAATGTTTCAGAGACTATACATGATCCTCTGATTTAATGTGGGTACCTCTAGAACCGCCACTTCTTGCTTCAATCTGTGCCTAGTTTCTATCATTAGATTGGTCAAATTTTCATATTTTCTTGTTAGCACTTGAAAGGAGGTTCCAACGCACCAAAGAACATTAGTGACATTTGGATCCCATACACCAAAGTTATAAAGGAACAAAGTTTGGTTCTAAAACAATTTCTTCCACATACTTAAATACATCAGTGATTTTGGAGATGTGCCAAGAGTGAAGATGGCGGTTTAGGGTGCCCACTTTACAAACTATGCCAGAAACGTAACTGATTTAGCTTACAAACCCAAGGAGTGACATCACTGTTTCTCAAATTATGCTGCCTGAACAGGGCCGGGTAAGTTGCGAGTGGCCAGTAAGTTAACTGTTAGCGACCTGCTCGAGATCTCTCTTGTCGAGCTGAAACGAAGTTAAGGCCGAATGATCCCGTACAAATATTTCGATTGAAGCGATTCACGAGGCGAGCCATGGCCAGGGACCAGGGATTGGATTTGGTAGGAAATTATATATACTGCTCACTCCAATGAATGGATGGATTCGAGGCGACGGACCTGCCTTCTTGCCTTGAAACAGTCGCTGCGCGCAATCGATCGTCACCATGGCCATGGACTGATCGATGCCGGCACTGGAGATAAGAGATTGAAGTTCTCGACGCAGTGATTGCGGGGACAGACCAGGCCGGAAACTGCTGCTAGCCACTCTAGCCGGCCATTTGAGGAATCGAATACAGCAGGCACTTTGCAATTCTGTTGTGGGCCAAAGCTTGAATGGGCGACAAGAACGAGGTAGCGTAGCATCAGAATGGAGAATCTCGGAAGGAGGCCGGACGGGAGTAATGAACATGCCAAGCCATGAGGGACTGGTTATGGCTCGACAGTGGACTGGACTAGCCATAATGCTTGCTAGAGAGCATTATTGGAGGTTCGAGAACACTATGGGACATAATGCCAAATCTGTTATTATTAGTAGATTGGTTAACTTTTCATTAGATTGGTAAGTGAAAGGAGGTTTCAACGCACCAAAGAATGCAACATTTGGATACTGTATGCAAAAGTTAGGAAGGGTCAAAGTTTTTTTGGTAGAGGTTTGGAAATTGTTTCTTCCACATACATACATGTTGATTTTGCAGATGCACCGAGAGTGATGAATGATGGTGGTTTTGGTTTAGTGGCACATTTAGAAGTGCTCACCTTAATACCAAGTCTAATAGTTGATCACAAATGTCTACATCTGCACTTCTCACAAAATCTAAGGGTGTAAAAAGAGGGGTTCCATTATGAGTTAAGATATTTTTTCTAGATATCCATTGGAATGGTGACACATCTACCTTTGCCTGAAAATCAGACTTAGCATTAAGAATTTCTTATGACTTCCACTTGTGAGACATAATCTCCATGGCAAGATCTGTCTAAACATTTCTAACCCTTCATGTCCTAGAGAACCAAAAACTAGTTGTTGCAATGTGAAAAACAAGATAAATCTTAAACTAAGAGGAATTAGAAGTTTCTCAGGAAATGAAGATTACTAATTCATATGAATTGGAACAATTAGATCTGGAAAATGCAATTGCATGCAATAGTTATGTGCATTTATTTATAGGCATGTATACATTAGAGCAAAAATCAGCCCTCCGGAGGGTTGCTCCAAGTTGACATGCCAAGCTATTTCAAGCTTGTCTTGTCAACCTAGAAAAGTACCCTTGGTGAGCAAAGTACCCTTGGTGAGCAGTCAAAGTGTATGACTGCTCGCCAAAGCAGTCAGATTTTGCAAAAAATAAAATAATTTTTTTTTAAATAAAATAAATAATAATAATAATAATAATAATAATAATAATAATAATAATAATAATAATAATAATAATAATAACAATAATAATAACAATAATAATAATAATTTTGTAAATCTAGACCCCTGCGCTATTGTCATAGTAGTTTCAACTGCGCAGAAATAAGGGAAAAAATAATTTTTCAGACCCAATAAACAAAATTTTAGGATACTATAGGGGTCCGTGGAACAACCTTTCAGAGGGCTGATTTTTTCTTTAATGCCAATTTCTGTATAATACATGGAAAGAAGCACAAAAGATGTATCTCTTTTGTGACATGTGATGTCTTGAAGAGCATTGGGTTCTTTTCGGGGGAGGGAAAGCAAATACAAAGATGGCGCAAGTGGATAGGTACTTTTTAAAAGAAGGTTGCCGTAATGAAATACAATATATAAAATTGTATATAGCAATGTTTTTCAGTACTTTCATGTATTTTAGTCAACTATATGATTTTTCCAAGTATCTTTTCCATCTTTTGCAAAAGATATTGGCTTCAACTACCTGAATGTAAGTATTGATTACTCATGAAAGAAGTACAACTATTGATGTTGGCTTCAAAGACCTAAATGTAACTATCGATAAGTTACAAAAGAGGCACAACTAAACTTGTGTCAATTTCAAGTAAAAGATCATGTATATGTCCATGTCAAGTGCTTTTTATATAAAACATGTATTTTTATACATTGAAGGTGTTTTTTTTTAATGTTGATTCCTCTGTAAGAATCATGCAGCAATGTCCATGGAATCCAAAGGTCCTCGTGGTTAATCTTTTATGAGTTTTCTAATATTGCAAGCTTGTAATTGCACATTATAAGTCGCTATCAACATCACTGTATACATGGTCAAGAAAATCTAAATTCTTGCAATACCAACAGTAGATTGTCCTAATATTTTGCACACCTACTATCTAGCTTTCATATTCCAGTTTGGCATGGTTACTTTCTCCACAGTTTTGACTCCTCGATCTTCATTAATCTCACATCTAGTAATGATCTTATTTATATTCTTGTTCTCACCTAAATTGCTCTTGGACCTTTAACCTTGTAATGCCATGGAAGACAAATAGTGTCCAATGAAATAAAGAATGCACCTATAGTGTTCACCTAGTAATTGATTCATTTTTTGGCTGACTACTTCAATGAACAAAAAAGAAGGCTATCGTAACACAAAAGAAGGCCAAGATTATGGACTAGCTAGTATGTAAGTAGAACCTTGTTGTGAAAAATAAGAGTGGCAAAGGATGTTATTTCCATCACCAAGTTTTACATTCACACTACCAAACATAACTTAAATGATTTGAATCTTGCTCACTTATACTCAATGAAGGATTTAACCCTAAATGGAAGGACACAATCCCCCATGACTAAAATAATGACCCAAAACCTCCAATTCTTGAACCAATAGATACATTTATTTGTTTTTCTACAGTAAACACTAAAGTCATCCATCGAACACTTTTGGTCCACAATATTGTTCTAGGGTTTATTAAGGACATTAAAACACTAAAACATCCTCCAAAAAGCTTCCATTATTGAACCAACAGGTGCATTCTTTGTTTCTATAGTAAACATTGAAATCATCCATTGGATACTTTTGGTCCTCATTGTCGTTCTAGGGTTTTTAGAGGGCACTAAAACATTAAAACATCCCCCCCAATTGCTCCAATCATTGAATCAATAGGTGCATTATTTGTTTCTACAATGAACAATGAAATCATCCATCCAACACTTTGGGTCCTCAACGTCATTCTAGGATTTTCAAAAAGGACACTAAAACACTAAAACATTCCCATCTCATGTTACATAAAGCAATGTGCCGCTCCTTGTCAATATTCCAATGAGTGACAGTTTCATCTGAACATGCAGCAATGGGCTCCATTGAATTGCAGGTTATGAGCATAGGTCTATAATACCGTATATGCTCTTTTTCTGGCCTCACTAGTACCTTCGTTGTACTCCAATTCTTTTGCATTGAAAGTTTCTTTTTGTTCGTGCGAAAATGTAAAAGTAAAAATGGGCTCCATCACTCATGTCCTTGTGGTGGTGGCAATGATTTCAAGCACATTGCATTAACTTCCGTTGGACCACAATTGCTTGCTTGTGAATTCAGCTTCATTTGAAGAAGGATTTTCAACAAGAAAATCACACCAGTCACTCATTCCTGAAAATATGGTCCTTTGTTGGTTTCAATTGTTTGAAATCAAGCACAAAGTAGGAGACAAACATTAGATTATGAAGTTCTCCAAAACATTGTTGAAGACGCTTTGAGAATTGATTCTCAAAGCAAGGATCATCACTTTTGTGTATGAAGGAAGGAAGTTTAGACACCTCATCCTTTTGTGGAGAATGTTCATTCTTAGATACTTTAACTTCCATCACAAGAAATGGGACCCGTTTATGTACAACTGGTGAATAAAACTATAGATGCAGCTAAAGGTTTGTTCCCACTTGGTGTTAAAAGTGCTTTTTAGTGAGGGTCTTAGGAATGAATGCAAACCAACCTCTGGACTGGATTCAGATTTTTAGCAACACCTCTAACATCAAGTAAAAACATACCATAAGTGAATGGACTTGGTTGTATCTCATACAATGACAAACAAAATTGTGTATAGATTTGAAAAAATTGACAAAATATGAAGTAATTTCAGATTACGACACACAAATCTAAGTTTTAGACATGGCTAACTTTGAAATGCATTTTCTTTCAAAGCCCAACTATTTTTTTCTTCAAACTTCTATAGCAATATGTTATATGTTGCATGTAATCACAACTTTAATATATCTACATTTGAACTTTACTCATTGATGCTTATAGTATAGTTGTTTGAATGGAAAAAGTTTCAAATCTACACTCAGTTTTGTTCGTATGTCACTAGATGTCAGGAACGACTAATGGAAGCACAAAACGATGTCAATTTCGTTGAATTGGAGTGAATGATTTAGGGTGCCCAACAATTGTGACTTTCTTGTGCTTGAAAACTGTAATAACGAAAGACCAGGACTTGGTATGGGTTTATGTTGCAAGTCATGCGCCTTGAAAAGTGCCAAAGTTGTTGAATTCTGTTCTCCCTATTTGTTAAAAAAAAAAAAAAAAAAAAAAAGTTGTTGAATTCTGCCAAATTTTTTTGAAATTGACGTTGAATTTGCATTTGAAAACAGAGTGTCTGACCCCAAAACGTTTCAGAATAAGTTCTACGCTTGTTCATTGCAACGAAGTTAGGCATCAGTATGCTGTGGTGCTTGGCTTGACTGACTGTTTTGCTGAGGAGTTTCGGGGAACAATTTTGGGGAGCTCAAAACTCACTGCACTAAAAAAAAATAAAAATAAAAAATAAAATAAAATAAAAGCCATTGGAAAGGGAACAGTACTATTAAAGCTTGTCAGAGGCAGTTTCCGTTCATCCTGATTGCCAAAACAGACGGAGGTTTTGTTTCCCTTTGATAACTAACTTACAATCGGTGCAGATTTTTTAAGTTTAGTCAAATTGTGGAAATTAATCTTTTTCCTGTTTAAATGAACATTGGCATTTTAAATGAAATTTCTTTCCTTTACAAGGGGTTAGAACAGTACTTACTATATTGACTGAGAATGTGTCCAGTACAGTCAGCACATGCGTTGGTTCCAACAGTGTTTTTTGTTGGGTCGCTGCAACTGAAGAAGAGCTGGCCAGCAGACCAGATTGAAGTCTGGCAGACTGACAGAAATTCCATACTCACTGTAGATATTTCGGGACCCAAGCAAGACTCTGTAACTTGGTCGTTGCTTTATTGGCTTTGGAATCAAAGGAGAGGAAGCTTTGCATTGACAAAAGTGACATGAAGCAGTCTGCTCTAAAAGTGACCATTTAAAGGCTGATTTGCCCATTTCAAGTGTTTCCGTAGATGGAAAAAAAATTAGCTCATTTTGTAGAGAAAGAAAAATAGATGCACAACGTAAACCAACTGGTTTTGTATTTTTTTTCATGTATTATTGAATTACTTATGATTTTTCAAAGATTTGTGTCATAGGCACCTATTTGTGACTGTAGGTCTCTCAAAACCCGTCCACCCACCTGCAACTTGTGAAGAGATTTGAGGATTCCAAGGCAAATGATTGACTTCCGCAATAAATAACAAATTTTCTCGATTCTCTCAATGGCTAAAGAAGTTCATTTAATGATTGCCTCATATCACCTCAATAGCTAGTTATAGGACATTAGAGAGAATTTCAGCCCACGGGAGGGCCATTCCAAGTTGCCATGCCATGCTATTTCATGCATGGCCTGTCAACTTGGAAAAGTGCCCTTGGTGAGCAGTCAAATTTTGCAGATTTTTTTTTTAAAATTTTAAATTTAATTTTTTTTTAATAATTTTTTAAGATTAAAAAAAAGTATTATTAATTATTTACTTGCAAATTTGGGTTCCTGCGCCACTATCATAGCAGAAACTTCTGCATGGAAATAGGGCAGAAAATAAATTTTCAGCCTCAAAAAACACTATTTCAGGGTCCTTCAAAGCAACACTCTTGAGGCCTAAAATTTTCTCTAATGAACGGTTTGAAGAAGACAATCGCTTTTAGAGTGGACTACCTTATGTGACGAAGATTGAATAGGACCTTATTAGAAAAGTGAGCCACTTGGCAACAAGGAGAGAAATTCTCGTTAATGTAGACCAAAGTAGGAGGTTTGTAAAGAGCCCATTTAAGAGATGAAAATTAATGTGGAGAGGTTACACTTCTTGAAACATTTTTTCAAGTAAATTTTTTCCTTGAAAGACGAATGGAATTGGCATCTACCTAACCCAAGTTGTTTTATATTTTTTGGAGCTACAAAGAATTAGTTATGAATTTTTGAAGGTGAAATTAACACAATGGTCACTAAAGCATCCCCCTTGTAGAATGTATGTTATTTGTACATTGCCGGTACAATAAAAAAAGAAAAATGTACAAATAATGTACATTTGAGGAAGTGGACACTTTTAGAACCCGAGTGCTTTATGGATCAACTTCCTACGCTTTATGGACCTCCGCAGGATGTTAAATTCGTCCTACAAAGTGAAACCAACAAGGTAAGTTTTGTGTTTTCTAGAGTAAAAGTAGAGAAAAAAAGCCCCCTATTTTGTGCCATATCTAGGGTATGTTACAAATCTGTCCTAGTTAATTTGGGGTCTTTATTGCAAATTTGAACTCAAAATTTGCAAATTTTATCATATGTGGCAAATAAAAAATTCGTGCATTTTCCCCCGGGATAAATCCACCCTGCTGGGCCTCCTACCTTACCAGTTCAAATGGAAACATCTGGTTTTGTAAGTTTAATGCTATGTGACAATCAATATGGCTAGTCTATACTTTGAATATTGACCATCCATGTGGCTGACTTGGATGGTGGCAAACCTGCGAATTGAATGGAAAACAAGAAGCCAAGCTGCAAAGTTTTCTCCTAATGACTTTGTCTTCGAAGCTGCGGTCTAAGTTGGAGAGAACATACAAAGAATTCAAAGAGGAAACAACGATGCAAAGGTTTCTTGTCATGACTTAACCTCTAAGAGCCGAAGGGATTTTCTACCTCAAAAAACACCCAAACCTGCCATTTCTAGAGCATTCATCAAAAAAGTTTGAAAATTTGATATTTTGGGAATATAACCGTTGGATCTTGTATTTAACTTGTGTAAGAATATGTGGTAAAAATTTCGTGAGGTTTGACCGTATAGATTGGGAGATATTTGCATTCAAAGTCTGTTTTTTTTGTCTTTTTCCACTGTGCCCAAAAATTTCAGATGCCTTTGACCGCCATTTGCTGAATTTTTTTCCACTACAGACCTCCAATTTAAAAAAAATCTAATGGGAAAACATGTTAGGCATGTGCATGCCAATTTTCAAGTCAATCCAAGACAATCCCGACATTCAAAAAAATTAAAATTTGCCACTATGTCCCAAGAAATACAATACACTAGGCCACTTTCAAATAATTTTTCCCATCACACAATTTTTGATCTAGAAAATCTGAACGGTGGATTGAAAGATGCACTTGTACTTCAGAAGTAGGAAAAAAAAATTGGAAAAATGTCAAAATCTCTAACATCTACAAGCTCCTAAACCCTAATGTGACCTCCCACTAGGCACAACAATAGCCTCTCTTGCCACCTCTTGCCACCTCTGATGCCCCTTGGAAGTCAAAGGCAGGGGCAACAAATTTTGGAATTGAAATTTTTCTTCAAATGCTCATAACTTTTGGAGTATAAGTTGGATTTCGGTGAAATTTATATGCACTCGAAGCTAATGTGATTTCCTATCTCCCGAAAAAGTTTCAAAAAATCATGTAAAAAATTGAGGTCACATGAGCTTGCCCGAAGTACCAAGTGTCCCCCGTAGGGACACTTGGGCTTTTAGAGGTTAACTCTGCAACAACACGGTGGCCTAAAAGTATCCGATGGATGATAAAGAATCTTTCTATGTAAGACAGAAGTGCAAATATTCATCGTTGAAATTCTATGTGAAAAGGGGAGGTCTTGCATAGTAGTTTGACCTCCAATGAGTACTCTTGGTTTTTTTAAGCAAATGATTCATATGATACCAAAGAGGATGATTTTTACAGTGACCATCTGAGCATTTCAGTTTTAACACTTGATGTATAAAGTAGGAGACAATGATTGTTTAATCCTTAAAGTCTTATAAGTACGTATTTTTAGCAACAGAGAGTTTATAGTCATAAATTTACAAATAGAATTTCATTTTTTTTCTTTGAAATTTTCATGCGATATGTGGTCAACGAGTAGTTTTAAGGGACAATAATTTTCATGACATTTGAAACATGGACATAAAAGTTAATGTATGATATGTAGTTCCTTTTGAAGCCCGAGTTGCACGGGCAACTTAAAAATATTGAACTTGGTTTCCTATAATTATTACCGGTATATAATTGAAAAGTACATATAATCAAATCATCTCCTTATTTTTAAATGAATGAGATAAATGTTATGAGAGGGGGCAGCCAAAAAAATTTGCAAAAATTTGAATTTTGTTTTTTGAATTTTTTTTTCCCATAGATTATATTTCTATCTATCTTGAAAGATTTTATTCATACCATTTGGATTTGTTATGAAAAAGTTATGGACAATCTTATTTTTTGGGCATTTAGAGCATTTTCTTGGAAATAATTTGTAGGATTCATTTCTAAAGGCAATTTTTACAGTTTTTCAAAAAAAAGTTCCATCTGGTTTAGTTTTTTTGCCCTAGAGATAAAATCTCACCATTAGGATTAGTGAATTTTAATTCATATAAAAGATATTAATATTTTAGGTTTTCCTTCTATCTCGTACCAACTTCTATTTAACAATTTTTTTGATAATGAAAATTAAGATTTTCTAGATTTTTTTTCTGCTAGACTCTCAAATCAATTCTCCACTATAAATATTTAAAGCTCAAAAGTCAAAACTCTATACTACATAAATTTAAAGTTAAAAATATTCAAAGTCATAAAATCTAGTCCCACAATGTGCTGAGAAATTTATTTTTGCCACTTTAAACTAGATATCTTGCAATCTATGCGGTCAAAAATTCTGAAATTTTTCCACATATTTTTATACTAGTTAGGTGTAAGATCCTATTGTTAGATGTGCAAAAAACACTTTTCAAATTTTTTTACTCTTTACTATAGAAATGACAGTTTTAAGTGTTTTTTTGCAGAAAAATGGCCTTGGGCTTTAGGGGTTACTTTGGCATAAATGAAGTCAATGTTTTGGTCAAAAAGTGTCTTATGTCATCTTGTGATTGGTTTACGGTTAAGAAGACTTCTAAAATTCTAACTTGAAATTCAATTTTGGTACTTTTATCTTTCCTTAGCCCCCATGTCCAATTCACCAATTAAATTGACTCATCCTTGTACAAAAATAATTCTAAACTCCAAAGGAAAAAAATACGGTTCACAAGCATCTCTTCTAAGCCTGCATATCCAATTCACTAATTAAATGGCACCCCTTCATTATGAAAATAACCTTGAGCTCTAAAGAAAAATATGGTTCATGCTCTTTCTTCCTAAGCCCCTATACCCAATTTGCCAATTAAATTGGCACCTCCTTGTATGAAAATAACATTATGCTACAAAGGGAAAAAATAATGGTTCATGTGCATCTCTTCTAAGCTCCCATCACCAATTTAACAATCAAATTGGTACCCCCTTGTATGAAAATAATCTCAAGCTCCTAAGAAAAAAAATGCAGAGTCACTAATTTACTCAAACTTTGTCAATGTAAGGTAGAAGCACCTATTTGCAATACCTTCTATTATTGAACACCAAAAAAATGGCCTTAAATAATCAGCTCTATGACTCAAAACTACTACAACTTCTGAAAGCAACTAATGAGAGGTGAGGAATTTTTTAAGCAACCAATGAAAGTTGCGATATTTTGTACTTTCAAGGTGTCTATTCATGGTGAGGCTAATATTAAGTACAAGCTATCCTACTCTTAGCAAATTTTAAAAGTTTAGAAAAAATACTTGAGCTTCCAAAAATTACAAGTCCATTAGGCTGCACTTCTCTTGAGTTTGCCAATAATTAAATTTTTTTGGTCATTCAACCTTTGATGTAGTGTGACTAAAAAAAGTGTCGCTTCTAGGTGTTATTTATTACCTTAGGGTCACTTCACACTATGTCCAAAGTTCCAAGTTCTACTTAATTCTCAAGATTTGTTTGGTAGAGAGGTGGGGCTTCAATTTTCCACTACGTTCAAAGTCCTACATAACTCCAAAATGCATGACAACACTTTTTGGAAGTCTTGGTGCAAAGGAAGTAGGACTTGGAGGTCCAATTGGGTAAAAACCCAACTTAGCCTCCAAGTTCCATTAAGTTTTTTTAACATAAAATGAAGTGAAAAATACCATACAAGTCATTGGAGCTGAATGAACTTTTCTCAAAATGCAAATTTGAAGCTAAAAGTGCCCCCAAAATGAATTTTTGACTTTTTGACCTAATTTTGAGCACTTCATTGCTATATAATAATATACAATTAGGTCATGTTCATTTACATACTGCTTGTTTGAGCCATTCAGAAAATTTTATACATTATAGATTTTCATTGGTTTATTTTGGTCGACATAATTATCATTGCATCTTTACGCAATTCAATCATGCATATCAAATTTCACATTCAAAAAATCCAAACTCCATTTTTGGTGAATTTGTTTATTTAACTTTCATGGTGATTTAAGTTAATTCATTGACAAATATTGGTAAAGAATTTTTTTAATTGAATTGCTTAGATATGTAGGGAACATCCATAAGCAAATTTTCCTTATAAACAAGCATCTCCCAAGAAGTCCCACAATTCCTTCTATGGAGACTTCAATGTTAATGTGACAATGCTCTAATTTAGGAAAATAGGTATACTTTATTATGTTCAATTTTTCTATTTGCCCTTTATATGGTAAATAATTTTGTAACATTTGAGCAATACCGTACAATTACTTTGCCAAAATCTAATTAAAATATAGAAATATTCATTTCTTCAAAGTTTGGTCATATAACACTTTTCATTGAACTCTTCATTGATTATGTATTTGTTACTAAAGGGGGTGTTTTTTAATATGAAAGATGTGTGTATGGATGTTCCCTGCATACCTATGCAATTGAATTAAGCAAATTCATCATCACTTGTTTTTGGTAAAGTATTATGTAAAATCATAAAAATTGATTTAAGAAATTCACCACAAATGAAATTTTGCTTTCTTGAAACTAAAATTTGGTATGCTTAATTGAGATTGGGTATGAATTGAATATTAATTATACAAGACAAAAAATGTCAATTTTAATTATGACTAAAAAGTTGGGACTTTGGCCTTCAAAATCATGAACTCCCAAGTCCTACATTTGATATTTTTTTCTCCTCTTCCACAACTTAAGAAATTTGTGATTTGGCCTTGAATGAGGACTTATAAACTTGGCATTTAACCCCTAAAAGGCCGGCATGCAATTTTTGGCTACATAGCAATTTTTGGCAGGTACGTGTGACTAGAGATTTTCATATTTTTGGTCCAAATTTTAACTAAAGGTGGGAACAAGGAATATCTTTCATATGCACTAAATTTCATGACATTTGGAAATATGAGTCAAAAGTAATTATATGATATGTAGTTTGTTTCTCAACTCGGGCAACTCGGACAGATAAAAAAAAATCGATTCTTTTAGAAACAAAAATTCGAAATTGGTTTTCTAGAGTTCTATATATGTGGAAAGCTTTAAATCATTCCATTTTGATCGATGAGTTGAAATTTATGAGGACTTTTTTGTTTGCGGGCAAGTATGGATTCTCTACTCAAAAATAAATTTTGAAGTTGTTTATCTTACTCAATTTTCAATATTTTTTGAAAAAAATAAAATCATAGGATGAAGATTATTTATTACAACATTGCAACCATTAGAATTGGCATTTTTCAATTTCATAAATAAATTCTTAACAATTTAGTATTAATCATTCTCTACCACTATCTACTTACTATTTTTTTCCGATATGTTGTACAATTCCAAATGATGTGAATTTTTCAAGCACGTGGCCAACTTGTCTACAAAAAGTAACCCAAAGAAGAACTACCATTTTGGACATTCTTTTATAGAAAAGTGAGCTTGTGAAGTGCAGCTACTTTGTTTTTTGCAAGGCCAAAAAAAAGGTTTCAGTGAACTTGAATGCTTATATCTTACAATCTACGTAGTGGAAATTTTTGAAATTTTAACCACTTGTTTTCAAATAAGCATACTACAAGATCCTATAGTTATATGTGTCAAGAAAAGTTTTTTTTTTCAAAAATTTGGTACTTGTATTAAAAATAGCAATTTTTGAGCGTTTTTGGTGAAAACATATTCATGGAACTTTAAGGGTTAAGATGTACTAAGGTAAACCAACCTATGACTGGCAGAATGAGTGGTTTTCCAAGTTGCCAGCAACAAAATATTTAGATTTTTTTCCATAAAAAAAAAATGTGAAAAACGAAGAGTGAATTTGATTTAAATTCTTGAAGTGTGTTGTCCAATTGGCTCCAAAGAAGCTCTAGACTCCCCCCAAACTAGTAAAAAGAGTATCCATAATTGTCATCTTACCATAGGCGTTTTTGTTTTGGAGTATAGCAGTCACCATGCAAGGAATACATGGTGGTCCTTCCAAAATTAGACCTCTAATGAACGAGCCACGACACTAGAGTTTGGCGCTTAAACGCCCCCAAAAAGAACCTTACTTACCACCTAAAGCAGTTACAATATTTCCTAATATGGATACAATGTGAAGGAATAAAAAAATCACTTCTTGTGATGAATTTACATTGAAAAGGTAGAAGTTCCTAAAACAATCACTAATAATTCCATCATCATCACCCAAAGCATTATTTTTGGCCATCAACCAATCTAATGTAGTCCTAATCTCATTCATTAAATTTTATTTTGTAATGGATTGATATAAGACTCTAATGGATCATTTTCTAGGTGCCTGTCATGGGTTGTTTGCCGGTCAAAGACTAGTTTACCAACTTTTAGTTGGAAGAGGTCCTTGGGGTTGAATTACACCAGCAAAGCCAAACTAAAGAGCAAAAGCACTCTAAACGTACTCCACTTTGTTAGATGTGAGTCATGAGACAAAAAAAATAGTAAAGGCACTTTGCATAGTCTTAGTATAAATCCAAGAGAGACCATAGCGGCCATATCTATTTATTATATATGACATTGTCAACCGCAAGATCAATTAAAATAGATAAAATCTATGGTTGTGCAATTCAAATTAACCATGGTCTTTTAGGAATCTATTAGGACTACCTCAAAGACAAAGAGGTGGTCAAGAAAAAAGCTCCTAGAAATTGGCAAAACATTCATTAGAAGAAATTCGAGGGCTTTCAAAGGCATTAGAAAAGATTTGAGGGAAAAAGAGGGCTATTTCAGGCCTGTTTTTCTTGTTGGGAACTACAATATTGCTGTCAAAATATAATTTAATAAAAATTGATTAAAAAATTAATTAAAAAAGTAGTTACATATTAATTAAAAAAGTAGTTAAATATTAATTAAAAAATTAGTTAAATATTAATATCTTATATGGCATTGTCTCAACCACGTCAAACTTTGGATGTGGCAAAATTTCCATAGTCCGGGAACTCGCAGTGATTGACTTTGTCCACGTAGGATTCCAAGTAGACTTCTCATCCATGAGCAATGGCATGGGCCTTGGCCAAAGTATAAATCCTACTTGAGACATACCTATTTCAATGAATCCAAGAGGGCCTGCAGTCTGGCCCTTAGATGCAAAGCTTCCTCTCCTTCCCTCTAAATAAACCTAGTCTATAAGTCTAAATTCCAAAACGGGCAGAAGATGCATCAACAGGCCCTAATGTGCCAAATTTTGGGGGAAGGCCCAACACCCGCCCTTTCACTATGATCTCCCAAACAATCTCCCATCAACAATCAACAAATCTTCCCAAGTGGCATCATCTTCATCACCTTGTGAGCAATTTGCTAGCAAATATTTTTTTCTCAATTCAATCAATGTATAAAGAGGTCCATTTAAGGACCACCTCATATCCATTCAATAGCATTTTATAAGAGCAATTTTAGAGCAGACTACCTTAGTCCTACAAGTCTCCTTTGGAAGGTAAAATTTCAAAAAATATGTACCGTGGAAAAATAAAAAAATGAATTATTTATCACGAATGAAAGGATTTGAAATTAAAGACTTTGAATTGCATAGTGAAAGTATGAAGTTAATTATCCCAATTACAAGGCAAGTATTAGTTATCAACCAATCTAAAAATTAAAATAGATAGTTTTTTGATGTTATCGAAATTGAAAAAAATATTTTTGTATACAACAATCTAAAATGATGTATATCAATAAGCCAAGGCCCAAAAAGTTTTTTTGGAATTTAAAAAAAAAATTGATAGAATATAAATAATTCCAAATTATGGAGCATGTACAAAATCAAGTTTTAACATGGCTAACTTTAGAATTAACTTTCTTTTAAATTACAACTACTTTTTTCTTCAAACTTCCATAGTAATGTGTTGTATATTGCATACTACAACTTGAATTTGTATATATTTACTTTTGAACTTTGCCCATTGATGTTTATGGTATGGTTGTTTGAATGAAAAAGTTTTAAATCCATACTTAGTTTTGTTTGTCACTATAAGGTAACCGGCTCTGAAATTGCACAGGCTCTAAAATCGCCCACCCTACTCAAATGTACACTACTTGTACATGTTGCTTTTTCATAGCCTTCAACAATGTACAAACAATGTACATTTTAGGAGGTGGGCGATTTTAAAGCCTTATACCACTTCAACTTCAAAATTTCATAACTAATTCCAAAAAGCTCCAAAAAATATGAAAGGACTTGGGTTAGATACCAATTCTTCTTGTCTTTCAAGGAAAATGTATTGAGAATTTTTTCAAGAAGCTTCGCTTCTCCAAAATTCACTTTCAGCTCTTAAATGGGCGATTTCTGGACCTGATACCTTACATGACAAATTTTTTTTCAAAGTTTTGGTGCCAAGGAAATGGGACTTGGAGGTCAAATTGGATCTAGTCTCTATGACAATCCCACTTAGCTTCTAAATTCCAACAATTTTTTTGAATAATAAATAAGGAGAAAAACACCATTAATACAAGGCATCCTAACGGGATGAAGTTTTCTTGAAATGCAGATTTAGAGCTACAAATGCATTTTTGACTTTTCAACCCAATTTTTGAACACTTAAAAATATCACATTAGCGCACATCACATATCCATAATTCATAAACCGCGCCAACAGGCCCTCCCGCCGAGTTATGGCGGGAAAGCCCAAGGCGATAATAACCCGCCCTTTCACCACGATCTCCTCCCGAACTTCCCACAGCATCAGCAAACCTCCACACAAGTGGCATCACCTTCATCACCTCGCGAGCAATTCCCCCCAACAAAGCCTCCCTCCGATAGTCCGATTGCGAATGCCACTCTTTCCTTTCCGCAAGGCAAAAACGAAGCTATCCCAGCCAGCCAGCCAGCTTTCCCATGGGGAAGAAGGCTCCAGCTGGGGCGGAGCTCACGGCGCTGCCAGGCCAACGCTCCATCGCCTCCATGTTCTCCAATTCTCGAATCACCGCGTAAGTGCTCATGAATCTCTGTTGATGCTCCATTGGGATGAATCTCTTGGAAAATTTTGATGATTATTGGTGGAGTGTTTCTTTCTGGGGTTGCATGGGAAGAGTGGAGGAATGCTCAAATTGGGATGAGTCTCTTTGAAGTTGCACTGATAGGATATCGGTGGAGTCGGCATGGTCCTAGTATGGGGTTCCTCGCGATCCAGACACGGGGATCCTGATCGCACCCGCGCTATTCGGGAAGTCGGCAGTCTTCCGGAGTTTTCTTGCCAAACTTCAGCAGACTTCCGCAGTTTTCTTGGCAAACTACAGGATACAACATGGATCCAATTCTCTAGTGGAGCTTAACGAAAACCTAATTTCTCAAGTCTCTCAAGTCTCTCCCGAAGTCTCTCCCGTAATTTGTGAAGGGTCCAGGATCTGGATCGCGGAGGCCCATAATAGGACCGTGCCGGTCAGGGTCTTTCTGGGAGGGTTTGGGAAGGGTTTGGGAAGGGTGGGGTGGAGGAGTGGTGGAGGAGTTCCAGCGAGTTGAAAGGGTTTGGGATTTCGTGGAATCACAGGAAAAAAAGCAGAATGTAAATGGGAGCAAAATGTCCTTTTGGGTCCTCAGTCCATTCTTAGTGTATCCTAGTCTATTATTACTGGACATTGACTATGAAATTCTTCAAAATTCCATCGATGGACATTTTGAATTTTTCTCCTGGGGAATGAAGGTTGTTATGGTGAATGGGGGAGTGCATATGGGAGTCTGGTTGTGAGGACTGAAATGTTGGATCTCATATCCCTTCTCCCTCCACTCTAGGCTAATTGCACCATAGAGGGTTTTAGATGTCGTGGAATGAATGAATTTCGTGATGACTTTCGGACTTTCATGCTGACTGGAGATGTCTGCATGGTGTGGACTGGACACTGAAATGTTCAATGTCAATCGCTCGGTACTGTGTAGAATCGATTATGACCAGTTTCACTCTGCTCAAGCCAGCATTGACTAGTATTTTTGGTTAATTACCTCATAGCTTGATACCATCCTCAACGTTTCTCTATTGGTGAATGGCTGTTGTGTGATTGCCTCTTGAGATTCTCTTTAAATGTCCATCTCTCAAGATTTGAAATCCCACAGATGTTAGAGCAAGCATTGGTAATCATCATACGGGACCTTGGGACATTGTGACGAGTTTTTTTAGGTGCGATTTTTTCAGGGCTGGGGGATCAGGTAACGGTCGCGCCGTACCCCTCATGGAGTTTCTGAATCGGAAATCGGAGAAACGGGGATCACTTCAGGTGAGCTACTCCTCGTGGATACCTTGATTGGGAGAATCTGAAATGCCACGCGACTTTGATTTTCATGTTCTCTAGACGATATATAGTTTCGTTTATCTATATGAATGTCCCAGTTTCCTCGTGAAAATTCTCATTAAGCTGGTGCATTGGATGATGTACACTGTGCAGGGTTGTATAGTAGACGCTGGTCTGACTCTGGCGGTGAGAGAGAGATTGGATGGGATTCGCAAGAATGACACCAGGTGACCTAATTCAAATGCGACCTTCTCTCATTAACTTCTGAAGGACTAAGAAGCCCTAATTGGGCCTCGTAGCGTTTACGAGTGGGGTCTTATGTGAAATCAATTGTTTACATGAAGCGTTCTTAATGATTCTGGTGATCAATGAAATTTGACCCTACCTGAGTTCTATTATTTTCACAATATGAACAATCAATTTGATCACTGTAAAACCATGATATCTTGGGTCCTTTAATGGTTATTCTGATCTTTCAATGCACCATGCTGCTTCATTGATGTATTTTGGTTTAGGGTTCAGTTTATAATTTACTTGAAGAGAAGACTTGCTTAATTCCCTGTTTTTGTTATGCTCCTCGTTTTCAACTTCTTTTGGATGTTTGCAGAAGCACCAAGCAGGACGAGAGAGGTGATGGCATTGGACAAGTTTCAGCTGCCGCGTGTACCGGATCGTGTTCCCCGGAAGAGTCTCCTACAAGCGAGCATTGGAGAGGGCCTCATGTACATGCAGAGCTAGGTGAAAGTATGCAGGGCAAGTTCTTCACAGCACGCGTCCTGGACAGAAGCAGGACTCACGTACAAGAGGCTCCCAGGCCTGCTGGAGATGCTGCTGGGGATGCAGGCTGTGAACCTCCAGGAAGACACGACTGGGAAGTACATCTGCGAAAGAATGCTACTGAAACCCGTAGCATGGACTTCATTGACTTGACGGAGGAGGAGGATTCTGCAGGTGGAGCATGTGATGGTGAAGTCTATCTACACGAGGAGAGTAGTGAAATCAACAGAAAGAGGAAACGATCGCAAATCGAAGGGGCAACAATGGAGATATGCCCAGTCTGCAATGAGCTCTTCCCTCGAGAGGTATGGTATCCTTATACTAAATCTATAGCAGTCCTGATTTTGAAAACAAATTCTTTGAAAATTATCGTTCGAATTTCATCAATTTTCGCTTCTTGACAATAGTCTCACGCACCTCTTAACCCATGAACGTCATTCATTTTCCTCATTTTTGGTGATTATTTCTGTCTCGTTTCCTCATCTTTTTGGCAGTCTCCCTCTGAAATTAATAAATTATAGCAAAAAGTAAAACCTTGAAAGTTTTTATCACTTAAATTTTGCCGTTACTTCAATGCAGGACATCAAAAATTGAAAACTTCAAACTTATTTGCAGTTCTTGATTTTAAATGGCAAGATGAATGTAAGAAAGTTTTTTTCTAGTATAATATACATTGAAACATGCATGCAACACGTAGAATGAAGAACTATCATAATTGAACAAAAATATATGAACAGTCGATATTTGTTGACTTTTTGAAAGCTGCATTTTTAGACGCTCGTATCTTATTCGATTTTATTCATTTTTTTGATTGGACAACTACAATAGTCTAATAACGAATTTTGATAGAGGGGTCCCAATTCTGTCAATTGATTGAAAGTGTCATTGTGTAGCACTAAATTGACTTTTGTGACTCGGGAATCTTCCGGGGTGCCTTCTGGGGCCATTTTTAGGGGTTAACGTGATTAACCAGTGGTGGGGTATGGTTGTAGATGCTGCAAGCTCACGTGGAATCCGAGCTAGACGATTTGGTACTTGTCTTGTTGACCCATTCTTCATCCGGGTGCTTGAGTCTTAAGTTTTCCATTTCTGCTTGACACTGTTGCAGCTATGGTGCTCGTGGGTTTTGTAACTTTTTGTTTTGTTCTTCCAATGTCCAGGAGAAGTTAGAAACAGACTCAGTATCCCAAGCTCAAGACAGCGTGAGAGTGGAGGATGGAGGGGCACGGGGAGACGAGGGCAGATTCCCAGGTATGAATGATGTCAATAGTGCTTTACAATGTAGGCGTTCATTTTGTGCATCATGTAGTCATGCTTCGTTAAAACGGTGGATTTCAGAGTGCCAAAATGCAACTTTCCAGTGCCTTAAAAGGTCCCTTGGGGAATGTATGTAAATACACCTTAATAAGTCTTGTAAAATCTTGTAAAATACTTATCGAAATATGACTTTGCATTCATATGCATTATATTCTTTACTATGAAGTTATTCTTCAATATGACAATGTAAATTAGTCAAAATACGATAGAATAAAAACACACTGATATTGAAGGGAAGATATGCGACCAGAACAATTTGACTAAAATCGAAAGTAAAAACTTTGAAAATGAAGACTTTCAAGTGCTCAGATGGGTTTTGAGGTTAACTTGAAATTTAGGATAAATATGAGGTTCAATAGGGTTCGAGTTTCCAGAGACAGCTCAGAACTGCTATTGTCCCTCAAAATCTTAATCTTCCCTGCCTATTTTGTGAAATTCTGCCATCTAAATGAATATGGGGTTTAAAAGAGAGTGCGTGGTTCATTTTCTTGAGCAAATTGATGTTTTTTTTGGTATGACTTATTGAGTTTGTCCACTGAATGCAGAACGCTCAATGCAGTCCAAAGAACCTGGCATCAACTATAGACCCAGACAGAGTCTGCTAGTACTCGGGGATGAGCCGAGGCGTAGAAGAAGAGCGGATGTTCGTCACAAGGACAATAGGCCAAGCTCTACCTTCAACCACTGTATGTGCTCGCTTTCTCTCATTTTAGATATGAGCCATTTTGAGTTGACTTATCAGAACGGCGTAGGATGATCATTTAAGATGAGCTTAGAATTTGAACCTGCTCATTACAAATAGTGTTGACTTATCGACATTAGTGCACACGCACTAATGGGATAAATGAGTGTAGCAAGAATGAATATGAAGTAGTGATTAAATGGCGCCTATGTGACATGCTAAAATACTAATTGAAATAGCAAATGTTACTGTAGGCATAGTGACTCTAGTAAATTACAAATGTATGAAATCATCTGTATGTGCTCCGTTAGAACCAGTAATAATTTACTGAGGTTACACTATTTGTGCAGACTAGTAGCGCAGTCTAAATGCCACTGTATTATGCAAATTGACACTAATTTTGCGACCTCACTTACAGGATAAGTGGAGGTGCACTTTTGGAAAGTTGACATTGATTTGAAAATATAACTATTTGAATAATAGCAATCACGCACAACGCTTGAAAGGTGGGATTTCTTACATTCCGTCTTGCAGATGCCGATGGTGGTGGGTGGTGGGACGAAGGAGGAGTCGGTGTGGACGCAGAGGCCGTGGGCTCAGCCAGCGTTTGGGAAGGGCTGGGATCGATGAGTTTTGGGGGAATGCTGTAGAACTCTCGAGCTCATTAACTTAGTCAGGAAAGTTCCATATCTCCTTCTTAGTCTTCCTTCACAGAGAGGATATTAATGGTGACAGCAATGTCGTCAAATGATCCGTAAAAATTCGTAAATACAGATGTATTGTTGGAAACTGTAACAAGGCAGAATCACTCTCTTGCAGTCCCACTTCCATCGGTGGAGCTTCTCATCGTTTCCATATGACACATTTGCATACTTCAAAGACGGCAATCGTCAACGTCAACAATTTCTAATGTTGAAAATTCTGATTGGGGGTTCTAAGATTGGAGAATCATCTTCCTACTTCCTATGAAGAAGACGCATCATCCTCTAATTTAAAATTGAAAGAAGATGAAGATTCCAAGTACCCACCACTCCTACGGATTTAGTCCTCTCAGGCAGCAATCAAAGTTAACGATTTGACCTCCTAAACAACTGGGAATCCCATTTTACGTGTTGACCTTAAACATACGAGTGCCGGTAGAGCTAGAATAAATCTCCTCAATTCAAGAGGATGATGTTACAGGTTTTTTCAACTTGGTCTTCAATTTCTCGACAGCAGCCCTCAGGGTCACTTCGTCCTTACAGAAAGCGAATCTGACAAGGTTCTTGCCGTCTTCCGGATTCCTGTAAAAAAGACTGGTCGGGATCGCTGCTACGCCTACTTCTTCAATTAAGTACTTGCAGAAAGTAACGTCGCTCTCAAATCCAAACGGTGTGTGATCTACCATGACGAAGTAAGTTCCCTCTGGTTCGTAAACCTCAAACCCCACGCTCTTCAAACCCTCAACAAGGATGTCCTTCTTAACGCTGTAGTCTTTGATCAGCTGCGTATAGAATGAATCCGGTGCTCGCAATGCTTCTGCAGCTGCCCATTGAAAGGGAGTCGCTGTGGCGAATGTTAAGTACGAGTGGGCTAAACGGAGTCCCCACGTCAATGGAGGCGGCGCCACGGCCCATCCGATCTTCCATCCTGTCAGAGAGAACGTCTTGCCCAAGGAATTCATCGTGACCGTCCTCTCATACATGCCATCCAAAGAGGCCAGTGACACATGCTCCCCCTTGAAAACCATTTTGTTGTACACCTCATCCACAAAGGCGAGGGCGTCGTGTTCCTTACATAGAGACGCAATGAGCTCCAGCTCCTTCCGAGAGAACACCTTTCCGGTTGGATTGTGAGGAGTGTTCACGAGAATTGCCCGAGTGTTACTTGAGAATGCTGCACGAAGCTCCTCCTCTGGCACAGCAAAATGTGGAGCGCGCAGAGTGACGGTTTTGACCTTCGCTCCGGACATAGACACAACGGCTTGATAGGTATCGTAGAAAGGCTCGAAAAGGATAATCTCGTCCCCTGGGTTGACTAAACCTAGAAGCGTGGCAGCAATTGCCTCTGTGCATCCTGACGTGACCGTCACCTCCGTTTCTGAGTTCACGGTGATGCCGCTTTCTTTCTTGAAACTCTCCGCAATCGCCGCATTGAGCTGTGCCACACCGAAACCCCGTGCGTACTGGTTCTTGCCTCCGTCTTGGATGGCTTCAATTGCTGCATTCTTCACGAAATCAGGACCGTCAAAATTGGGAGAGCCCTGGCCCAGGTTGATCGCCTTATGCTTCAAGGCGAGGATGCTGATCTCAGTGAAAATGGTCGTTTTGAACTGCTCCAGCCGCTTGGCAACCTGAATCTGAAATACCAAAACCTCTCGCACGGAATCAAAACTAAAACCTCGGATACTTTCACCTAACACCACATCTACCGAGTGGTGGACATTCAGCATCCAAATCATGACCTAAATGAAGTATCACCTCTAGTTTAATTCTAATATACATGGCCAGCAAATCATGGAACTCTACCCTCAAAACGACTCTTTCTTAAGACGGACAGAACAAAAAATCTAGGGGTAACTAATTGAGACAAAAACCTAAATGTCACAATCTATAAGGATAAGTACAAATTGGATTTAGAGACTGTACGCCCTCTTAACGCACTTGTGTCGGTATTAGGTCATAAACCATTAAACCTGCGAACGTTCAAAACTTTCGCACAAGGCATCCAAATACAACATTCTATGGTCCATTAGAATCCTCTTCGATTCGCTACCAAGAAAATATAGAAATTTGACCATTATAATCGTAGTAAATATGCACAGCGCACTAATAGGTATCATTAGGTGTCATTGAACTCTGCACAACCACCTCGAAATTCATCAATCCTAACATTACGAGCGAAGTCTCCTATCACCGATCAAAAGAAGAAAAGTGAGCATTTTCTCCACGTTCCCCCGGGAGGAAAATCACTCCCCAAATGCATTAGAATCCTCTTCGACCAACTAACAAGAACATATAGAAATTCGACCATTATAAAATATGTTCAACACACTTTTGGGTGTGATTAAAAACCTAAACTAAACTCTGCTCAACCACCTCGACTTTCACGAAAACTAATGCCAAGAGCGAAATCTGCATTCCCTGATCAAACTTCTCTACATTACCACACCCAAACTGTCACCAATTACACACAGAACAGGAAACTGAAGGGCGTACACACACCTTGGGAGGCGAAGGGGTCGTCTGCGTAGGAGCAGGAACAGGCTCCTGTGCGACGCCATCGCTGGACGTGAACGTCGACGCAGACGCAGACGCAGACGCCATAGCCCCTCCCGCAACGCGTCCCTTGCCGTGCGTCCAGACCAAAGACGACAATCCCAGGCACGCGGAGGATGCAGTCAGGCCCGGCATTCGCGATGCCAGTGGTCGTAGTGTCTTTGAGATGATCGCCAGCTCGGGCGTCGGAGCTCGCCGACTAACTTACCTGACGGAAGGGCGCAACGACCGACCTGCAGCAGCTGCAGCGTCCAAAGCGACGGAGCTGCGAGCCTCACTATGGCTATGGCGCTTCGAGCCTCGAAGCTCGCGGTGCATGCACCTCGTTGCGAATGTGTCCTTCGCTGTCTCCTACTTTATTTTGTTTTCCTTACCAGAGATTTGTTTTTGTTTTTTCCTTGTGGTAGTACAAACTACAAAGGCAGTAGTCTGCTCTTAAAGTGACCTCTTAACCCCTAAATGCCCAAGGCCTGTTTTGGGCTTCCTGAAATTTGCTCTAAATTGAACAAAATGTCAAACATTTTGATAAGTTGTATAAACTTTTTTTGAATTGTAACCGTACAAACTCAAACTGGACATGTTAGAGATCTCATAGGAAAAGAAAACACAACAGTATCACTTATGGAGTGAAAGATTATAATGTTTGACCATGAGGGTGCTAAAACTGCAAAAATCTTTTAATCTTATTTACACAAGTCAAATTTAAAAATTTGGTGACCAAAAAAATATGAGGTTAAAGGGCCTAACTTGTATAACCCTGATCAATTTATGGCTTCTTAAAATCTATTCTACAATTGTTTTAAATGAATTCTGAATGTGATTTTTCCTCCAAGATCTAGAGTATTTTGAGGCTCATTTTCAAGAGCTAATGTGTGTATTTGTAGAGAAATACGTGTACTAGAGATATAACTTCACAATATTTACAAAATTGATAACATGTCCAATTCAGCCAGAAAGTGTGTAGTTCAATAGAAGACTTCAGTGCGCATTTAACAAAATATAAATAAAAAATAAATGGACAGCAAACCATTCACATGCAAAATTGCGTACATTGCACTTACGATATGTACAGATGTATTAAAAGACACCAAGAACCTTCTAAGGATTAAGCGTTGATTGCATTCGGGGGAGAGCTAAACTCCTTGAAACAATTGAGGGTCGTTGCAAGAAACACTTTTCCTTTTGGGTGTCCCCTTGGCCTTAGACACATACATTTTTGCTCATAACTTTTGCGCCCTATGTCTTTTTTTCATGAAATTTGAAATGAAGGTATATATAGTAGCTTCAGACATTGTGCAATTTTTTTGATTTTTAAAATTATTTTACTATTTTTAAACTGCCCCCGATTGGATGTCTACTTTGGCCATTTTGGAGGTTTTTAGTACTATTTCCAACTCAAAAATGCAATTTTGAAGGTGAAAATTGATATGCAGGGAGTTCTGCTAAAGTTACACAAGCCTACAAAGAAAATTCTCAAAAATAATAAAGTGTCCACCTTCCTTATATGCTCAAAGTGTACTACCTTTGCGCATGTGCAGAGAATAGAATTTTTTTTTCCTGGAAGTGAAAATGGTTGAGGAGAAGCACTTTGAAGTTAGAAAAAATAGTTTTTTTTCTTTAATATTTTTATTTTCTTTTACTATTTTCTAAAAATAAAATCCCAAACTATGTATTTTCTTGCATTTTCCATCACTCTTAGAATGTGCATAACTTTTAGAGATAAATTTTTTTAGGTCTGAATTTTTACATACATAATATTTTAAGTGCTTTACAAATCATCCATATTTTATTTTATTTTTAAAATTTTTATTCCAAAAGTCACAATACTCCAGTACTGAGGCCGTTTTGAGCCAAAACCGGCAAATGTTTCTTGCAACTACCCTTGAAACAATTTCTAGTAAATTTTTATAGGAAGAAAAATGGAATTGGCATCTCATCCAAATCGTTTCATATTTTTTGGATTTTTGTGGAATTAGTTACGAAGATTTGATGTTGAAATGTAGTGGTCTCTCAAAGTGACCACCACCTCAAATTTACATTGTTGGTACATTGAAGAAAGCAAAATGTACCACTGAATTAGTAGTCGCTTTCAGAGTAGGGGCTTTTTTAGAGCACCCTAACTTACATCCCCTTGGAGTGTAGGCAAATTAGAAAAAAAATTCATTCACTTTTATTCATACATCCATAAAATACATGATTTTATTTATCTAAAATAAATAAACTTCATCTAGAATTTGGCAAATTCATTTACTTTTTTGCCTTTTTCTTCTAATATTGAAGTAGTCACTAAGAAATTCAAGTAAGAAATTAGCAAAAAAAATTCTACACTTTAATCTCGCCGCTTCTTTCTACTTGTGGACTCCAAAATTCCGTAGATGAAGAGAGAGTAATTCCAATCTATTTTTCAATAGTGAACTTTGTGGAAAAGATAAAAGATTTTCTTGAATTTTGATTGGAAGTGTGTGACATTTGCGAGAAGAGAATTAGAATTGTTGCTTGGCAAAATTTTAGGAATAGGCCTATGAAAGTGGGGTGGCAACTTTCAGACTTCTACATATTATAAATTGAATTTCTTGTTCACCTATTTGTATTAATACAAATGAAAGGTGTTATTCTCCACTTGAGATATTATCTTCTTTTACCTAAGTGTCAACTTATATCTCCTTATCATTACCTTGAATAATTTCTTTGGTATTCACTAGACAAATACCATGGGATGTAGGACATAAATATAGTAGTTGTTTCAGCCTCAGTTTCAACTAATAGACAATATCATGAGATGTAGAAATTAGAATATTGACTACTGCAAATTTGTATTGGTGTTGAGATCAATACCTTGGATAGATCCTAAATATTTGCACAAGTCTAGTTCAAACCGTTTAAGTAATTGTATACCCAAATTGAAGTTAGACAATGCCAAAACGAATTGGATTCTCACGTAATTCATCCAAAATTTCATGACAATTCTTGGTAGTGGAGTGATCCGAATATACCTAAGGAATGGCCTTGATACGTTTTCAATGTCATTTGCAAGCCCATTAACATTTGATACTAAAATTTAAATGTCTAATACACATCCAATTAATGTTGAAATCACAAGTTTGGAAAATCAAATTGTACGCATATTAATTTGTTTGAAATTAGAATTAAAAAAATGACATCAAAAACAAATTAAAGCTACATTTTAACAAAATGTTATGACTTCTATAATAGCTTCAATGACTGACCTGAGAAATATTTTGTAGATGTGAAATAAAATATATAATATTTGCAATGCACTTTTGGATGAATAAAATAATGAATTTTGGATGAACTGACATGCATAATTGCTAAGATTATATCACTTCACATTCCAAAATTGGCTAGGTGAATCACTTTTGAAAATTTTCCAGTGTCATTCCAATTTACATCAAAATTTGATGTAAAAATTGCATTTAATATATAGTAAATGTGATTGCATTTGAAAAACACAAGGTCATACTAAATTTACTTCATGTTTTATTTCTAAGAGCACGGCACCCTTACTCACTAAAATTGGTGTGTTCAAATTTTCCATCTAAATTTGAAAGGCCCTCAATTTCTTTATCCCTCACCCTCGTTCACCAAATACAACCCATAAACAATAGAGCGTCTATTCATAAGTAGAATAAAGGATAATGTAACAAAATTTAGAATGAACACTGATTTCAAAGACCATTCCATGACACACTAAGTTTGAGTGTCAAGAGAATATTATAAAAGGTCCATAAAGTAATTGACCCATTTCCAACCACTTAAGCAATTACCCATATTTAGAACACAATTTTTTTGAGTGCAAATTTTTTTCCATGTACGGAAATAGAATTTGGAAGGATTGCATATTTTTCTAGAATTCTATTACAAAAAATATAATTACTATTTTTAATAGAAGAATCTCTTCAACCTATAATGGTGATATAGACCTTTCTATTTTTGACTAGAGGCTAATTGCAAAGTGGACTGCAGGTTGGTTGCAATATTGGAAGCCTTGTAGCCAATTACAATGAGCCACAATTGCTTCTCAAAATGCGCCTCAACTGAACAGTCTATGGTCACAAAAGAAGCAGCCTATAAATTAGAAATCAAAAGGTGATAAAAAATGGGTTAGCTACTTTAGTGTTTTTCATCTACATTTGAAGAATGTAGGCCTTTAGAACATAAGGGTCGCCATGTTCTAAGAAGATTTTTATTTTATCAAGAACCAAATCATTAATGGCCTTGTCCTAATCCATTTTGTTTTCGTAATGAGCCAAAAAATGATATAGAGTACTTCAAAGTCAAAAATAGAAAACTTGAACAGTGCCACGTACGCCCTTGAAATGACACGTAATCTGCCAGCAGGCAAGAGACCTGGCTCCACGCGCCGAACTTAGAAAATGCGG
Source organism: Neckera pumila (assembly GCA_963969595.1). Classification (NCBI taxonomy): domain Eukaryota; kingdom Viridiplantae; phylum Streptophyta; class Bryopsida; order Hypnales; family Neckeraceae; genus Neckera; species Neckera pumila. Next base: position 21,624,024 of record OZ018410.1, on the reverse strand, counting down.
AAATGCAATTTAGCAGCTCTGGAAACCCTAAAGTTGGAGCCTCAGTTGTAACTTAGCAGAGCCTTTTCTGCGGGAATTAGTACCGTAGTGTTTCGGATTGTCGTGGAGGAGCGAGACTTTTATACTCTTTGCGAGCGGGAAAAATCCTCGGAGATTTTGGTGAGTTTAAACGCCGATCTATCTATGTATGAAAGGAAGGAAAGAATCTCTTTACGCGCCGCTTCTCATTCAAATTCCTTCTTGTCTGTCTTGGAGGCAGAGTTGAATGACACATGCTTTGTTAATGGAGTAGAGATGGATTTTAAATTTTTTCGTAGATAGAAATGGAGTTCGCTTTTTGCTTTTATTTTGGTTTAAATTTGCTGCAAGAGAGGTTGAGGAGGGAGCAGGTGATATATATAAGAGGTTTGAATGAAATTGCATGCTATAGGTGCTGGTTCTTTGTTTTTGGTCGTATTTGAGGACGATATGGCGAGCGAAATGGTTTGCACTGTTTTTACGGTTCTCGTGTAATCTTGACGACGTAGTTTGAAGTTTAATTGATTAAGATAAGGAGTCGTTTGTGCGTGTGAGGTGTTTGGATTAGAGAGTGTTGTTTCAGTGCTGTAGGGTAATCACACTTTAAGCTCTGAGCATAGTTACGGTTGTTGTAATGGTCAAATTTTATACGCTCTTGTTAGCTAATCAATGAGGATTACAATGCACGATTGAATGCGTTATTTGGATTCTGTATGCAAAAGTTATGAGGATTCAAAGTTTTTTGGGAGATGACCTAAAACTGACTTAAGTTCTTATGATAAAGTAGACATTGTCAAAGTCAATATGTACTCATGGTGCAAGATTTTATGGTGTCGTTTTTGAGGACGTGTTGCAATTAGGCACCTGTACCTTCAGGGCTACGATTCTTCACTCTTTGTCTTCGTGACGCTTTATAATATTGAGTCTCTCGAATTTGTTTACAGTTAACTACGATGTGATGAGCATTAATATGGTTTTTGGTTTCGTCGATTTGCAAGGGTTCTTGAATACTTGCAGTTGGTGATGGCGAGGACTGCACTGCCTAGCGAGGCAGAGAGGTGCGATGTGAGTGATGCAGCAGAAATGCTCGACTGTCTCCATCCTGGCAAGAGACGGGCAGAGGGAGGAAGGGTGGAACTCATGAGGAAGAGAGAGAGGAGAGAAACTGTTCCAGACAGCTGTGGAGGTGCAGGAGGGATGGTGGAACGGACCCGGAAGAAAGAGGTACGCAACCGCAGCAATGGAATGGGCCAAAGATTTCAGATGGTGGAAAGGATCTGGGCCGAGAGGACACCTTATGCCGTCAACTGCTTCTCTTAGGTCAATGGCTCTTGTGAATCTTTTTTTCGTGAGGGAGCGTTTGCAACAATGAACGTTTCTTGAAGCAAATTTTAGCGTCCTTTGCTGAGGTTCACATGGTCATTCCTAGCTGCCACGCGAGCAAGGTTACCTTCCTATTGTGAAACGCAAACGAGACCCGTCTTATGTTACGGTTGGCACCTTACAGTTTTCCATTTTAGGTTAGATTCGAGATCGATGTAGATTGCTTCAGCTAGCTAGATTCAAGATAGCCTCATTGAAAACAATTTCTTAAATCATTTAGAGGCACGAAGTTATATCGAGTTGGCTGGGTGCTTTCAAGTGTTTCATTTTAGTTTGAATGGTATTGAGAACTTATAGCTAAATTGAACATTCTCTCTAGGAATGAGTGTACAGTTGTCCAGTTTAAATACAGGGAACTTGTATCGGTGACCCTTTTCTAGTCCTTTCTTGGAGCTCCCTGCCTCCCTCTTTGTTGAATATGCGTTCATAAATCATGTATTATTCTTGTTTTAAGAATGTTCTGCCGTTTAGGTTTGTGATATCGGTCCATGCATAAGGTAGAGCCACCCATAACCGACCAAATAAGGAGTTCCAACATCATCTGGAGTAGTTAAGGCAAAACAAATATTTTTCGGAGGTATATTGATAGAAATGAAAGGATTGCAAAAAATTTGGTAATTTTATTGCTTGAACCTAAATTACTATGAATTTTGAGAGGCAAAAAGCGCTCTAGATCCATGGCCAACATCTAGACTCTTCCAATTCTGATCACTCAAGAACTTTTTTCCTAATCATTGTTTCCTACTTTCTTTCTCACAACTTGGGACATGTGTCATGTATTTATTAGTTCCAACCTTGAAAAGGAAAAAAAAATATTCTAAACTTGGTCAAAAATACGAGGTCGGGAATGGGTGGTTCTACTTTAGTAATTTTTCTTATGTTGTTTTTTGTTGAAGCTGAACACTCAATGTGGTGGTCATTATTTTCATTCATCATTACTTGTATTACTCATAATTCTCTGATATGTTTATTTGAATAATAATTTGAATTATTAAGATAATTTATTGTCATTAAAGTGATGCCCAAAGAGGTTATCAATGATAACTAATATAGCCTGAGCACAATAGTATAATGAAATAAAATAAAAGTAATTTTTTCATATTTTGAAATTCAGAATTCAATATCTTTTTGTTGTGAGTTGGAATACCACTTGGTGTGTGTGAAGTTCTTGAGATTTCACCGTAAAAAACAAAACAACCAAATTTAATGCATGGATTCTTACCTTTGTATTCCTAGTGAATTGAATTCGTAATTAGACATGCAACTTTATTGAGAATTGTCTTGCTAAAGATATCTCTTTCTTGGAAGTCTCATTTTGGTGTTCATTAATTTTGTGATGTGTTCAAAGTTGCATCATACCGTAAGGTAGAAGCACCTAAATGTAACAATAGTTGGTTACGGACATCTAGCAAACAACCTAAATCTAAGGTAACTACACCCATTGGCATCCGTTTAAGCCATGGGGAGCAAACCATGAAGTTGGTGTGGAAAACAAATGGATAGAAGGGAAGGCAAATGGGAGAGAGTGAGATGCAAAAAAAAAAATACTTTGAAATTTTATAAAATGGTTTCACAAATCTTGATCTAAGTGCAAAGTTAAAAAATACCTATTTCCAATTGTCAGTGGACCCATTTCCAACCACAAATCTCAGAGATCCAACGGCCACAAAGCCACCTCATGGTTGGAGTTAAGACAACTGATGGACAGATTGGAGGGCAATCACAGGGAACAACTTTTGGTTCATGGATGCTAATGGGTGTGGTTACTTTATGTGCAAGTGGACCCAAAGTAGACATGTGGGGACCCATAGTAGACAGGTTGGATTCCAAGAAGTTGTCATTTTCATTACAAGAGACTCTTGCGTTGGCCAATCACATGCGCGTGATCCAAGTTTACAATATGTCACTTTTGGATGTTTCTGTGTCCACTTTGGTGTTAGTCTAGTGTTCACAGTAGGTGCATCTATGCAACTATTGTCAAAAATTTATGTTATATTTTTACAAGCTCAAAAAAATATGAAACCAATTTTGTTGGTTTCTTTAACCATTTCCTAACAAGTCCACATCATTTTATTTTGTACCCTCAAGATTTGCAAATCTTGAATAAGTGTTACATTTAGGTGCTTCATTACATTTAGATCTTTTATTTTAGTGGAACTTGTGGCGAATAATTTATATAATTTATAATTTATATATTTAGAAATTGAGATCACTACTTTGAATATTCCTAGGAATCCGTTTTTTGCTTTATAAACTTTCACTTTTTGCAAAATAATCTCCTCCAATAATTTCAACTCCTAATTCTACAAATATTTTTGACAACTTTGCTAGTTACAATGTATATTTTGTATATGATACGCAACATTGAATATAATGATTTTTTTTTTTAATTTGAGATTTGTTTCAAAAAAGAAAGATGTACCTAAAGGTGCTGCTTCCTAAATGCAATTGAATTTTGAAATTGATTACTGATAGTAAAAAATAAAAAACAGATTAAAAAAATAATTTAATAAAGTTGCTATTACCTCTAAAATTCATTGTTTTGAAGAGTAAAGAAACATCATTTGAAGGTAGATTTAAGCTTGAATCTTTAATCCCTTAAGAATGTTGCGGACTAGAGTGATCCAATGAATGATTTCCAACGGATGACTTCACGATTGTTTGTAGACGGGTTTGTAGAAAAGAAGAATGCACCTATTGATCCAATAATCTAAGAATTTTGGTGGTTACCTTGGTCATAGAGGATTGCGTACTTATAGGATTAAAAAGTTTCAACAATATTGTATATATATATATTGGTATGTGCCTAATATAGTCTCATAAATCCATAACATATGTTTCAATATACATATGTATGCTATACTTATCTGATTTGGATTCTTGAGTCTATTTTTGGTAATTCACAAAGTACAAAGTGTTGGTTTTCATAACATACATTTTAATCTATCTAAATGATCTTAGGTTCTAATTTTAGTTAAGTAACTTATAAGTGGTGTGAATTTCTAAGAATACTCTTCATTTAAATCTCAAGAAATATTGCATATTAGAAGTCATGTCAAGCCAAAAATATACAGTTTTAATCAATTTAAACAATCTTAGGTTCTAGTGCTAGTTGAATAACACTTGAGTGGCATAAATTTCCAAAAATATAATTATCAAGAATATACTTATCAAGAATAAATTATCAAGAATAAAATTATCAATTTTAATTTTCAAATTTTATTTATTAAGCCCTACAGGACTAGCATGCGTTTTTTGGCATTATAGAAATTTTTGGCAAGTACATGTGACTAGAGGTTTAAATATTTTGGGCTAAAATTTTAATAGAAATTGGGGACGAGGAATATCTTTTATATGCATTAAATTTCATGCCATTTGGAAACACGAGTCAAAAGTTATGGCCTAATATGTTACTTTTTCCACCAAGTGAGCAGTTTGGGCAAATCTGAAAAAAAAAAAATTTCGGAAATAAAAATTTGAAACTAGTTTTCTACAATTATATACGTGGAAAGGTTTGAATCATTCCATTCCAATTATTGAGTCAAGGTTATAAGGGGTTTTAGTTTGCAGGCAGTTATAGATTCTCTACTATAAAAAAAACTTTGTAATTATCTATTTGACTCAATTTTCAATATTTTTGGAAAAAAATAAAATCCTATGATGTAGACTGATTATTACAAGATTTCAACCGTTGAAATTGGCACTTTTTTAATTTATAAATAAATTCCTAACAATTTAACATTTTGAATCATTATCTACTTCTTTTTACTTACTATTTTTTTCCTATATGTTGTACAATTCCAAATGATGCGAAAAATTTCAAGCATATTGCCAACTTATTTAGGAAATTGAATTCAAAGAAGAACCACCATTTAAAAAAAAAATTCATTGAAAAATGAGTTTGTGAAGTGCAGTTGCCCGGTTGTTTGCAGGAATAAAAAAAAAAGGTTTGGAGACTTTGAATGCTTATATCTTTTGATCTTCATAGTGAAATTTTTTGAGATTTTTACCACATGTTTTTAATACATTGTACTACAAGATCCTATGGTTACATGTGTCAAAAATTGTTTTTTCCAAAAATTTGGTAGTTGTATTAGAAATGGCAGTTTGGGAGCATTTTTGGTGATTACATAGTTACGGAACTTCAGGGGATAATATTGGTGATAGCGTAGTAAACTGACTTATACAAATGTAATTTATAATTCATAATCAACATCTTTTGTTAAAAAATTGAAACCAAATTATTTCTCAAAGTTGTAGTTTAGAATGCATCTTTACAAAACTTCAAATCAAGATTTGAGTCAAGATATTTTTGAATTAATCCCTAAAGTCCCATTGTTCTGTCAAGGGACAATGGATTTCGGGTAGGCTCCTATGGTCTCAATTTTCATTGTGATTTTTGAAAATAAGAAAACACATTCGCTTTCTAGGAATATAATTTTTGTTTGAATCAATGCTTGGGAGGAAAAATTAGGTCTCTCTAAATCCAAAACAAGGTTTATCAAGCAACACATAGAAAATATTTATGTCTATATGGAAAGATTTGATTCATTCTATTTGGACTCGTGATGAGAAAGTTATGGGCAATCTTGTTTTTTGTACAATCTAAACATTTTCTTGAAACATAACTTGTAGGATTTATTTTTGAACACAATTTTCACAATTAAAAAGAGCAGTTGAAAAAGGTTTAGTTTGCTTGCTACAACAATCTTACTTTAGGAATTATTGTGTTTCAATTCCATCTTAGACCTATTAGTGATTCATTTTTATTTTTAGTCTTGCATCTAATTCTACTAAACAATTTTTTATTGAATGCAAATCAAAACTTGAGAGAAAAGCTCTTCTTCTTAAATTTTAGTCAATTCTTCATCTTAATTTTTTTAAATTCTATATTGGTAGTGCAAAAATTTTATACTTAGAAGATTCAAAGTCTTTTGTGTCTTGTCATGCAAGGTGCAAAAAATCTTCACTTCAAATGCAAATATCTTGCAATCCACATCGCCAAAGTTTTGGAAATTTCTTCTACACATTTCTATGCTAGTCTAGTGCAAGATCCTATAGTTAGATATGTAAAAAATATAATTTCAATTTTTTTTTGCATTCTACAACAAAAAATGGTAGTTTTGAATGGAATTTGATGAAAAAAGGTCTTGGGACTTTAAAGGTTACGTAAGGTCATAATACAATTAAATATGATAATATCAAAATTTGAGAATTCAGGTATGCGACAACAAATGGCCTTTGAGACTTTCACCCCTAATTGCCGTTGAATTAGAAATAATAAGACTAATTTTTTTAAATCTCTATAAATAATTGCAACTCCTTCATAATATCAATTTAAGTTATTGATTCACAATGGTCATTCTTTCTTTCTTTCATTTATGTATTTTACAAATCTACACCAAGCATCTTCAAAGACTATTAATTGAATGAATTGCATTTTTTCTAGAACATTTGTCATCCATCCAATGGATGGTTGAACATTTCAAGAGCAAATGCGCACTTTTTCATCTCCAAAATCCAAACACTAAATTTTTTCTTGAATTGTTACAAATGCTTTCAAATAATTGGTCTCATAATGCTAGGAGAACCAACAACTTGCTACCGACATGTATTATGAATACTATTTATGTTATTTAGAACCAAAGGTAGAAGATTTCTATTCAAAGTCTCTCCCAAAATGCAATTAAACCATTCCTATATTTAATTGCAATTGGTTGACTATTGATTCTCTAAACTTCAGTATTATGTCTAAGCTTTATAACAATGTTAGTGGCATCTAGAATTTTTCTTTGAAAATTCATGGTCATTACAGTTACATCTTATCCAAGAATTCTATTTTTTCTAACCCATAAACAACGCGGCGAACAGTTTTTGTCCAATGGATGACTTCTATATAGGACAGAAGTGCAACTATTCATCTTCAAAATTTTGTTGTGAAAAGCAAGGTCTTCTATACTAGATTGATTTCCAATGATTACTTTTGGATTTTTTTTAAGTAGATGATTTACATTGTAACAAATGGAATGATTTCCTTTAACCCTTGAACGCCAACGAGGATGTTCTGTGTCCTTTGAATGACAAAGAATCTTTCCCTACAGGATAGAAGTGCAACTTTTCATCCTCGATATTAGGAGTGGAAAGGAAAGATCTCCTTTTTAAAGTAGATGATGTCACACGGAATCACAATATATGATTTTTATGGCTACCGATCCATCCTTCAAGGGTTAAGGATTAATAAAATTCATGATTTTCAATTGCTAATACTAAAATCACGTTTCTTGTTTTTTATTTTTGTTTTTTGTTTTGTAGTATATGGAACTGTTTATTTTGAATGTTGGATGTTTTCACCGGATTACCAAAGCTTCCTCCCATTTGATCCAGAGCCAATAAATAATCTTCCAGTAATATAGAAATACTTAGGATATTAACCCTTTAGTGACCGGTCTACCACTTTTGGGTTGATTTTTGGACTCTCGGTCTAATATTGTTCAAAATACATTTGGTCACAAAAATCTCAAAGAGGAACGCAATTAGAATGTCTTTATGCGCTTCCAAAAAAACCAATTTCAAGAGAATTGGAGCATTGATGAATTAGCTATGAGGTTGTAAATTCAAATGGCCTGGACCTTTAAATAGGAAGTGTTCAACAAAAATACCAAAAATTGTGAGATTTGTGAGGTTTTTTTGTAACTTGATGTCTTGACAAGGCATAAGTATTGCTTTGTAATCTCATGAATGCCCAAAGTAAACTTATGTATTGATATTTATGTAGTGCAAATTCTAAAGGGTCATTTAAGTCATTGATTTTTGAAAATTAAGGAAAGCAACTCAAATTCCAACAAGGCCTTAGAAGCAAACATGATTTAGAGGTACATTCCACTTTCTTCAATGTACCAAATCTGCACATTTTAGAAGGGTATTTGTTTTGATGACCACAGATGACCATTTCTTGTGAACTTCAAAAATTTGTCATAATACTAATTTCATAAAGCTTGGAAAAATATGAAACAACTTGGGTTAGATGCCTATTCTATTTGTCTTTTGAGGAAATTTTACTAAAAGAATAATTCAAAGATGTTTCACCATCAAAAAATTCAACTTTAGTCATAAAAGGTTAATTTATGGACCTCCTACCTTATTTATAGCAATTTGTACCATTGGATGCGTTTGATTTTTTGTTAGGTTGAAGAATCTCCCTTATGGAAACACCTTGTACGGTTTGATCTAAGACTACATCTTTAGAGTGGCTACAAAATTCATTGTTTTGGAAAACTGCACCCGCCCCCTAAATCAACCACATTCACTAAAGGGTTAACTAGTTTCATTGGCTCACAAATTCCTTCCCAACACACTCACTAGGGCCGTGCACATGGAGCCAACGGAGGCCGTGCGACGTCGCAGGTGAGGGCGCGAAAACGCGGGTTTGCCCTCACGTAGCCCTCACAGGCAGAGCATAAAAACTATGAGACCTGTGCCCTCACGGTTTTCTTACTGCATATTTTACCGAGGTGAGGAAAATTTCGCAACCTGCTAGCAACTTCCTCGTCTCTCCGTCGTCTCTATTCTTCGGCAACTTTCTTGTCTCTCTCCTTTAGCACAGACGGAAGGACTTTTTTTTACCCGAGCTGGCTAGCAAAGCGCCAAAGAAGGATTTCCACGAACCTTCGGGGTGGGGGCCCGCCTGATCAAGTTCGACACCTAACGGAGCCCTCACAGGTGATCATGTGCGCGGCCCTACTGCCCTCTCGGGCTTTCCTGATCAGTGTATTTTTAAAAATTTTCCCTTGGTAGTGCGACTGGCACCCTAGGATGTAGTCAAGTAAGGAAAAAATGGAAAGAATCATCCAAATTAATTTTTCTCATCCAAAATTTATCTATTATAAGGTACTTTAATCCAAATATTGGCTATCACTAGTATTTTTTTAAGAGTACTCTGGCGATTTCATCCACATTTTTGTCCATTTTTTATAACATAAAAGTAGCCACACGCCCAAAGCAGGTAGTTTTTGGCGACAATTCGCCACTAAAAAATTCACTGTTCCTGATAGTCTTCTGCAGTTCTGCCAAGCGTCGGCTCCTTCTGACGAAAGAGCGTTGCTTGCAGGAAAGGGCGAGCCAGTGGCGGAGCGTGGTGCATGCGGCGTCGTTGCTGGCGGTGTCCGTCATCCATGTGTCGCCCGCCATCGCTCCCATCTCCGTCATCAGCCCCCTTCGCCTTCTCTTTCTCACATCCGTCGGCCATCCTACAAAAACAAAACTTCCTCTCCCTTCCTCCCATTGCCGATAAAAACTTTCTCACTCTCACGACTCTTTCCATTTCCGTTTCTCAGTCAGTCTCTCGACTAGCTAAACCTACCACGTCACCGCACAGTCGATTCAGTTACTCGCTCGCGGTTTCAGTTCTTAACCGACCAGACAATTCGTCACAACGAATTTGGCGCTGGTTGATTTGCTCGGAGATTTTTGATTCGGCTTCTTGAATTCGCAAGCTATGGCGGTGGCTAAGGTCCAGGAGCTGATTCAGCAGAATCCTCTCATGGTTTTCAGGTAAAATATTTGCGAGTGTGCATGTTTGTTTGTTTCTAGAGTGCGATTTTCGATGTAAGTTAGGTTGTGATGCTACCGAGTTTCTTGAGAATTTGAGAGTTTCTTGAAAATTTGATTAGAAATGCAGTGTTTGAGGGTATTTGGAGAGGAATAAGCCGTAAGGACTGCTTCTAATTAGGCCGGGGGCTCATCGTTTTCAGGCAGTTAATTTGCGAGTCATTTTCCGTTAGTCTCATGAGAGTGAGTGTTTGCGTGTTTGTTCTAAAGTGCGGTTTTGGGAGTTCATTGACGATGCAGAGTTTCTTTAGAATTTATGTACTGTTGATTAGGAATGTACGTATTGTTGGAGAGTATTTGAACAGGTATAAACTGTGAGGACTGTTTTAATTAGGCCGGGCGCTCATTGTTTTCAGGTAATTTGGGAGTCCATCTCCGTTTTACGAAAGGCAGTGTTTACGTGTTTTTGGTCGTGAGTGGGATTTTGGATGTAGTTTTCGGTGATACAGATTTTCTATTAGAACTTTCTCTACTGCTCGTTCGGAGCGCTGTTTTCGAGTATTTGAGCAAGAACACGGGGTGAGGATGTTTTGATTAGGCTGAGAGAACCGTTCTTGGAAGTTGGAGTTCACAGCAGCAGAGGGCTTTTATGAAGCGATTTTTTGCTTTGTTTGCGGTGACTTAGTGTGGTAAGGCGGTGTTCATGTGTCAAGCAAGCTGCTGCTATAAATTTCCTTCTTATGAGATTCGACGTTTTCGTGTTTGGTCTAGGGGTGAGATTTTTGGAGTTTACGATAGTACCGAGTTGCTTTAGAACTTATCCACTGGTGATTGAGAATATAGTGTTTTGAGGATTTGAGCAGAATGAGCGGTGAGGAGAGTCTTAGTTAGGCCGGGGGACAGTTATCTTGGAATTTAGAGTTCGCATTAGGTAAAGCGTTTCTTTTCTGCTTGTGCGGTGATTTTATTGTAGTGTGTGGTTTTGTGTGTCGAGCAAGCTTGTGCTTACGATTTGCGGTGGTCGTTGTTGAATTGCAGCAAGAGTTATTGTCCTTACTGCCGAAGTGTCAAGGAGCTTCTGAAGGGCTTAGGTGCAGAAGCTAAAGTGGTCGAACTCGACAAAGAAAGTAAGAGCTCGTCAGCTTCAATTCGTTTTGAATTGAGATGGCTTTCGGTCTGCAGTCCTAATGTTTGGTGTTCTAACGTTCCCTAACAGCATATCCGAAATCTATTAGTCAGTTTTGATTATACCGCTTAATGAAGAGTGGATGCAGGTTTGGTTGATTACGTTTCTGGCTTGTTTCTTAAATCCTTATCTAAGACGACAGAACTAAAATGTTAATATACAATTCCAACATGTTCAAGTAGTTCTGCATCAGGGTTGTTGAAGCACTCTAAAGTTCAATCGTCTCGATACTTTCTAATCCTGGTGTGTGGTGACAGGTGATGGAACTGACATCCAAAACGCTCTAGTAGAAATTTCTAAGCAACGAACTGTGCCAAATGTTTTCATCGGCGGTGAACATGTCGGTGGCAGCGATGGTGAGTAATTAGCCCCTTATAAGATGGTGTGCTCTTCCGGTCTAATCACAAACTTCTATTCCTAACCACAATCCGCAGACGGCAAGCTGTTGTCAAACCAGTTTTGTGAATGCGAAAGTTTAGCAAAATCGTGTACCGTGCCCACTCAAGCAGATTGCTACCCTACCCCACCCTCCCACCCTCCGTTTCTTACACCAAGGAGTAGCAGACTTTGGGGAACTTTTTGTACTGTATTGATCCTGTCGGGGGTTTGTATTCTGACAATCTAGTCATTCTTGCACTGCAGCCACGAAAGCAGCGCACAAGAAGGGAGCTCTCGTTCCCATGCTAAAGAAAGCTGGTGTTCTCAAAGACGAAAAGGAGCAAGGGCAGAAGATTGAAGGAGAAAGTGCGAAGGCCGGGGGAGTCCATGACCTAATCAAGAATGTGGACGAACAGGGAAAGGGTGGACTTGCAACTAAGGACATTGCGATTTAGGTGTGAAGTTTATTGCTTAGAAATGATCGAGGAAGGAGATGGCGGTATAGAACGAGAGAATCTGTTGTTGGTTCTAGTGTTCTGAATCTAGGAGTCCCTTTGGAAGTAGATTTTGTATAAGAAATTTGATTTTTAACATGCATGTGATAAGTTTGTCAACCCTTAAGAGACGATCTTGTATCTGAGGTTTGAACTCTGAGCAAGATTTGACAGTTTAAACTTCTCTAAATCTCGTTTTACCTCGACTGTCCAGAGCATGTCAGGAAGTGCAGCATGCTTTGAAAATGGAGTATGGAAGGGTGTTTTGGGGAGGGAAGAAATATTGGAATCTTCATTGGTATGCTTGGGACAGTATTGCCTTCTGGGTTGTTAGGCTTTGGGAGTTCATGGCCTACGGTTTAGTAGTCAGTAGTTAATAAACTCTTATCCCTGAAATCACCGTTTTAGGCTGCATATTTTCCGAATAGCATGTTATGACTTAGCATGTTATGTTGTGTTTCCTAATAGCATGTTATGTTTCTAAATAGCTGTACCATAATATGCACTGTGCCTGCCACAGTCAAAATAAAAGTAAAAGTAATTTTCTAATTTTTGATTCATTAAAACTATGAAATTCAATAACTTTCACACCATACGTCAGAATGCCACAAAAGCAAGCCCGTGTATAGTCCTTGCTGAAGGCTTTCCGACAATACCAAGCGTGCGGCTGAGGGATGTATTGTTTGAGAGATCTCAATATAACAACCATAACAAAACAAACAAATAAACAGCCTGTCATAAGGTATTGATTGATTAACCTTGAAATAACCACTTTTTGCATATTTAAGGTAGGAGGCTATAAAACAGAGCCTCCTATAAATGGCTGTAAATTGGACTTTATAAATGGCTCTGAAATGGATATGAGTTGGTTCTGAAATTGTACTAGTATAGTCACGGAATTGGACTTTATAAATGGCTCTGAAATGGATATGGGTTGGTTCTGAAATTGACTAGTACAGTCATTGAATGAATCAAGGAAAAAAGCATTATTAATTGCAAAAGCCAATCATTCTCTTTGCTTTCCCCATTTTTATTCAAAATTGCAAGTGAATCGTTTATGAAAGACCTAGCCTCACAAATAGGGACCTATAGACCCAAATCGTTTGAAAATTCATAAGTAATTCAAAATGGTGGGAAAAATACAAAACCACTTGGATTAGATTCCTCACCAATTTATCTTTGTCTAAAAAATGAGCTAGAGAAATATGTCTATCCAAATACATGAAAAAGGCGGACTAGCCCTTAGATGCTCCACTTTTTAGCCTCCTACCTTAGTTCCTTTACTTCCATCATTTAAGTACATATGAAGGAAATTTTATTTGTATATTTATCAAAAACAACATTATACATTCTAGAATTAGAAAATCAACACATTGTGGGCATAGGGCAGAAAATCAAATTGCAATAAAATATTATATAATAGGAATTCTTCTAACTTTTGAATTGGTGGTAGAAAATAAGTAGTAGAATGCTTCATTTCATTAGTTGGGGTCAAATTCAAAAATATCATTTTTATAGCTAAAGTTCATATCAAGAGCAAGAAGATTAAAATTTCCAAAATACACGTGAAGGTGATCCATGAAAATTTGTATTTTTAAACCTCTTAAGGATGAGGAGCTAATGCAAATTTCTAAAATTGTAAAGATGTATTATTAACATCAATTTAGAAAAATAATTCAATAAAGATGTTCTACATTGTAATGTATGTTTATGGAATTTGAATTGTATTGTATATTTGATATGAATCTTCTTCATTTTTTCTTCAAAAAATTTATGGTAATTTAAATTTTTACAAAAAAATTTACAAACTTATAACTTAACTGTATAAGAATGCAACATCCCATAATTGAGGTAGTCACCAAAATTCTCCAATTATTGAACGAATAGATCCATTGTCTTTTTCTACAATTAACAGTGAAGTCATCCATTAGACGATTCTAATCTGTAGTGGCCTTACATGGTTAAAAAAAGGATGTCATTTAATTTCTGAAAAATAAATACCAATATTTTCATTCATAACCATTCACAAAATGGGTGCATACAAAGTGAGGAAATTTAATGTTCAAATTTGTGGTAGTAGGCTTAACCCCTCAAGAACCAAGGACCTCACTTTGGGCTATTTGAAAACTTGGGCAACTTCTATTGACTTCATAATTTGGAATTTTTGCATGAATTGTTTTGAATGGATTCTACTCATTATAATCTACGTGTGAAGGGCTTGTTTTATTCTTTTATTTCATTTCAATATATATTGCAAAAGTTAGAAAGTTTTTCTTAATTCATTGCCAAACTAGGTAGCAAAAAATATTCTAAAAGGACATTAATTATTTTTTTTGGAATTTTACAGATTAATACCTACTCAAAAAAATTTGAATTATTCAACGCCAATGAAAATTACTAAATAATTTTAAAAGTAATGAAGGTAGAAAAAACATATAATGTTGTCTTTTGCTCTCAATTTTGAAAAATTTTAAATAAAAATAAAAAAGGACATTCATTGTTTATTAGAACATTCTTACCATTGGGATTGAGAATTTTCAATTTCTTGTAAATTTATTAGCAAATTAGTTTTTTCTTTCATTCAATAGTCAATATTGCCTTCTATTTTATGATTTTTTCAAAGATGAATGTGAAGTTATTTTTGGTTAAAATTTTTATATATTTTTTTAACCATTTTACATTATATTGGCTAGAAAGCACAAGTTTATAGGATATACTTGTTTTTTTTCCTAAGAACGTTAAAAGACAAAGTTCACCTTTGGGAAGGCCATTAGAAGAGATTTGAGGCCTCTAAAAGACTGCGAGTTATCCTGTGTTCTCGCAGTTTTCCTAGAGTGCAGGAACGCAGGATTATTGCTAGCTCATGTGGCCAAGAGTGTGCCATGTTATTTTTTTGAAAAATTAAAAAAATTAGCTTAAAATGATATTTGGGAGAAAAATAATAAAAATTTTGATAGCCCGTATTGGCTGTTCATTGAATTGGGCCAGATTTGGGAATGGACCTGAAACGGCCCTTCCTTGCCCTCAATCTCCCCTAATGGCTAGAAAAGCCTACATTTTGAAGTTTGAACCCTAAAGGCCCAAGTGTCCCCTCAGGAGACACTTGGGATTTCAGGCAGGCTCATGTAACCTCAATTTTCATATGATTTTTTGAAACATTTTTTAGAGATAGGAAATCACATTAGCTTTATGTGAATATGATTTTTTTTCAATTGGTGCCCGAAAGCAAAAGTTATGCCGCTCTTTGTATTAATTTCAGTTTGTCCGGGCAGAAAAAAATTCCACCAATTATTGATTTTTTTTATTTTTATTTTTATTTTTTTAATTATATATATTTTTTAATTATATTTTTTTCTACGAGTGAAGCTTTGATTCATTCCATTTGGAATAAATATGAGAAAGTTATGGACAATCTTGTATTTTGGCCAATCTAAGCAAAATCTTGAAAAAATAACTTATAGGATTCATTTCTGAATGCAGTTCTTACAATTTTTCAAAATAAACTGTTGAATATAGTTAAGTTTACTTGCTAGAACAATTCCACCATTGTAATTATTGTATTTCAATTCCATCTTAGAGCTATTAACAATTTAACATTTCTTTCATTCTTGGAACTACCTCTACTTAATAATTTTTTAGAGAATGAAAATCAAGTGTTTATTTTCTTTTTAAATTTCCTAGACTTTCAACTCAATTCTTCAACAAATTTTTTTTTAAATCAAAGTCTATAGACTATAGTGTAAACATCTTTTTCAAATAGGGGTCAAAGTCAGCTGAAATTTTAAAAAAAGTGTTCAAAATGGCTACTTTTCCAATTTAGAGTGCAAATATCTTCTAATCCGTTTGGTCAAACTTCATGAAATTTTTACCACATGATCTTAGACAAGTGAAGTACTAGATCCTAAGGTATGATTCTCAATTCTTTTTTTCCTATTTTCTTAGATAAACGCAGCAAAAATGGCAGCTTTGAGTATTTTTTATAGAAAAATGACCTTGGGGCTGTAAGAGTTAAGCACATTGAACTTGCAATTAGTGGCAATATTCATTCTAAAACTTTGAGACAATGTGTTTGAACAAGTTAACAAAAGGATTCTATGGTTGGATTTGTTAAAATAGGTGAACTTTAGCTTTTTGGAAATGGTGTGAAGTTCTCTACCACCTAGGAGTACTAAAATCAGATTATATAAGTATTGATGAGATTTTGACCTTGCTTTGGAAATGAGTATTTTGAAGCAATTTTGGGCCTCTAAACATGTTGGTCCTTTAGGAGTTAATCATATCAGTATAATGTACAATTCTACTATCGTAAGCCCTCAATTTGGAGGTTTAATTGTATGTGTGAGGCTAGTATACACCTCAAGGGGCTTTTATATTAAATCTTGTAAGGTGGTTGGAGTCAAAAATAATTCAAAGAATGATTTCAAATGAACATTACTATAGAAGATTTGGAACTACAGTTCTTCATCCTATTCCTTTGTTGATTTCATCAAGAGTGTACACCCTATGATAGTGGGAATTGTCTCATCGAGATATGGAGTTTTATTCATTTATTTACAAAAGAGGATGCTAAAAATGGGTCTCAAATGATGATAATGTAACTATGCTTTATTACACATATGTATATTTTTTCTCTTGTTACAAATGGTGTTAACCTTGTAAAGCTGTAGCAACCAATTATTAGTGATGGATGATTTTGTGTAGGCCTGCAAGTTGAAAAAAATACAAGTTTGCATCCACTTTTCTTTTGTGGGAGGTGCTTGAACATATGTTTTGAGAATTATGTTGAATATTGCCTCATCGTTATATATTTTGGTTTTCTACATAAGAAGATCCTTGATCTATGGATCACCATGTAGTCAGTAATTTGACATCTTCTAAGTCATTACTCTTAGTGTGAAATTAAGCCATGGAAATGATCATTTTTGAATGAAAACCCGACTAGTGAATGAAGCTTATGAAGTCTTGTTCTTGTTCTAATTTGAAAAATTGAAAAATTTGCAACTTGAACTATGGGCATATTATTATAGAGTGCTTTTTCTAATTTTAGAATGATATGGAAATTGTTTTCAAACCGTGATGTTTTGAACTAATATATATAGTAAACATGCCATTCACCGCACAGACAAAGTTCAAATCCTTCTCCACAATAATGTAGAGATTTGTATGTTTTCAAATTTGGCAAGATTGTTAATTGTCATGTTAAGATTCACCTTCCAAAAATAGAATGCAAAAAGATTTCTTTATGAAAACTTTATTGCAATTTAAGGTGATGGTGTTAAAATCTAATCAAAATTTTCTTGCAACCCTTCACCGCACAATGTTGTCAATTCAATATTGGATTTCAAAGTGATAAAATGCTTCATTTCTTTGTGCGGTTAGTGTACAATAATGGAATGTTAGTTGTGTGGTTTTTGGATTTGTGCGGTCATTGGCACATTTACTCTACACCTATGGAGAAGATTTCACATTATTTGTATTTGATATGAAGTTTATTTCACTTTTTACTCAAAAATTTACACTAATTTCAAATTTTCAGAAAAGAATCTGAAAATTCAACATGTAGAAGACATTTAGACATATAGAAAACATGTGATTACATCTTTGAAAATTAAAAAAAAAATTCAATCATGTACCGCAGTTGTAGTTGCAGTACGTGAATTTGAGGTAACCTTCAACACCGTTCTCAACACCAAGAGCAAACCAACCAGTAAGTTACGTGCACACAAGGCCCAGCAGACGTTACGATATACTGTACGACGTACCAGAGATTGCAAGCATATGTTTAATTCACAAAGCAGCAGTGCAATAGAGAATTCACGAATAGTCTCCTGTAAACTGAAGCCCAGAGCGGCAATAAAACCTCCAGTCCTGTACAACATGATACAAATACAGCTTCAGCTGCAAACCGCTAAATGACCGTAGTTGTCATCCATCCATCCATCATCATATTCGGATTTCCACCTTGCACTATCTGCTGCAACTAAATAGTCAGTGAGCAAAACTTAGTCCTATCTACCTAGTGGGCATGGCCACCATGCCCTCTCCTCTCATTCTCCCCATCCCAACATTAAGAGGAGGGTTCTCGACGTGCACACTCCTTGTGCTGCTGATAATACCTTCCACCTCAGCATCTTTGTTCAATAATCTTGTGCCGAGGCCTGCACCCAGCTCCTGGCTCCAGCTCGCAACCGGGAGGAGCGCATCCTCCCCGTAACTCTCCAATCCTTGTCGACTAGCGGACCCCTTGATGCCAGAACCTGCCGCCAGGGAACCACCACCAGGAACTCCTCGACGCCACGAGCCGAACATTGGTGCCACTGCGGAGTCACCACCCTCTCCTGGTGATTCGGCTTCTTCTTCTACTGTGTTCTGCAGATGCTCGACTGCATGCAGAGCATCGGCTGCTATAACTGCCGCAACAGCCTTGTGCATGGCTGCATCAGCAACTGCGTAGAGGGCTTGGGCACGGGCTCGGGCAGCTTCTGCAGTGTTGCGAGCCCTTGCTGCCGCCAAGGCGAGGTCTGTGGGCTGTTGCTGCAGACTTAGGGAGCCGATGTTGCGCATCAACAAGCGTTTCCGCCGTGATTCCTGGGCAGCTGCTAACAGTCGCTGGCGATGAGCTTTGCGCCCAACCTTCTTCTTTTTCCCAGCCCGTCTTTGCGCGTACTCGTTCAGGGAACTGTTCCGAAACTCTTTGGACGCTCCTCCAGGGACAGGGTGCTCCCTCATGATGGCGTTGAAGGAACCTGTCAGGTCCGCTCCCACTACGCCAGTCAGGCGAGGACGACCAGGTCTTCTTGGCCCTGGAAGACAAAGTACGGAAGGACACCTCAGATACTGTACCAGTTTCACTAAAATTGTTACCACTATCTAACGATAAGGGTATTGAACAAGCAATGTAAAACACAATGCGGAGTTTCGGGAAGGTAGAAGAGCAAAAGGTTCCGGAAGTATAACTTTAATATAGATATCCCTTGAAACATTAAACTACAGAAAAGAGCAACGTGGAAAAATGAACATTAAGAACAAACGAACAAACCCAATTGGAATGGCAAAGTCCACCTGAACTAATCAACTGGTAGGAGATGGAAAAAGGCGAATGTAAAGGGACCGTGAGAAATACCAGGAGGCAGTCCATTTCCTGGCTCTGTGTAATACTGCCGCCTGCCAAGGCCATCCAAGCTGCCTAACCCAACCCATGGCCGAGGTGAAGTTCCAGGCCAACTCTGCTTCCTGTGGGATTTTTGCTTGGATAGCTTATGCTTTGCTTCCAGTCCTCGTGGTCGCAAGCAGAAAGCAAAATAGGGCGGCTTCCTCACAACCTCCGCCAACTGTTGCATGGTGGCGGAAGGCTGTTCCAGCTGCAGTCTTGATATCTCCTGCTCCCATAATTTCACCTGTTTCTGATATTGCTCCCATGCCGGAGGCTGCAAAAGGAGATGTCAGAAACCAACATCAGAACTCAAAACTCCTTGACACAAGAGAGATAGTAAAGCGTCACGCCACAAAACATGGAGACACAATGTCAAACACCTGGCCTATACAGACAGTTTCACACAGAAGTGCACCCAAGTAGTTCCAAGCATAAGGCTGCCAGTAAAGAACAGCCACAAGAAGGAAGTCTCACAAAAATCTACCTGAAAACTGCGCACTAATGGCATGCCCTTCCGTCTTCGCTTATCTGACCAGTAATTGTAGATGACCTTGATCACCTCTTGTGTAGCTAGTCCAGTGCAGGATTCCGAGGCAACATCATTTGGGTCCAACTCCATTATCTTGTGTTGCTGCTGATACAGGTACGCATCCTTTTCCAGCTTATCCATAAGCCTCTCCAGAGTCTCCTCAGCAATCAGCGGACGAGTTCTTGTTCCTCGTGCACTTGCCCTTTCGGTATTGATTTGGGCTAGCCATTGCTCGTCCTCAGAGTCCATATCGTATACCACCCGGCTGTTCCCCAGAGCCATCTCCACTTCATCTTCCATTGTGGTTATGTACCTGTATGGTCGTACGAAGTGAATACCTGGACTTCTTGGTGCAATGTCATCGATGTGCCTGACACCAGGAATTGGAATCTGGCGAACTGAAGAGGTTTTTGCATTTCGCCGATAACACTCTTCGTGCAAATCCTTGAATACCTGCCACTGCTTCTTGTCTTCAAACTCCAAGCTCCAACCCTTCCCGCCTTTCCACACTACAGCATGGCTGTGTCGATTCGTGGTTCCTGTTACGATAGCATGCTCAGCTTTAAACGCATACATGTTCTCACCACGAACAGATATTATCAACATCCAACCTTGGCCATGACAAAATTGAAGCTCAATAGTAGCTCCAAATTCCCGCCAACCCCTGTCGTGTTGAACCACAAGCACATTTGCTATGCATCCTTGACAAACAGAATCTGGAAAAGTATGATCGGTCAGATTGCTGCTAGGGTATGTCTCTTCTGCTCTGAAATGAGTTGCATATGAATCATCGCTAGAACCGGAACTAGTAGAGCCGTTCTTGAAACGCTTCCTAGGATTGAAAGTCACATCATTAATGGATGACACTTCACAGTTTGACCACAATCCCTTCCCCTTCGCCTTCTCAATCCCATCGGCATTACGCACAGGCTCTTGGCCATCGGCACGGGGGCCTTCCATAAACGACAGAGGATGACCATTTTCCTCGGGACTCTCTGGTTGGTTAAAACATTCACTGAAAGACCTCTTCCTGTCCGCAGTGGAGGAAGGAGTCAAAGGTTCGCCACCATCACCAGGCTGCACGACAGTACGATCTGCCATGCACGAGTTCCCAGCCACGCGCCACCCACCTTTGCCGGTGGAACACTTACGGAGCTTCAACACGTTCACTCTGGGAAGCGCTGAGTCGTATTCTCCTGTGTCCGCACTCCTGGTATTCATATCTCCATGCACCTCACCTTCCTGAAGTGACAGATCCTTCTCACCGTCGTCGTTTCTATATTCAAAGTTCCTGCTACTCAAGTTTTCCGCATGAACCTTCTGTCGTTTCGTTAATGCCATGCAACCCAGCTCACTGTCCAGCAAACCTTGAAGCCTGCCTTCGGTTCCTAAGCCATCGCTTCCCAGATCCTCAGGTGTAACTTGTGAGAATCCCCGCTTCACAGACTTCCAACTCCTGCAAAATGAACACTTCAATCGTTGCTATACTGTACGTGGCAACTGCAGGCCATTTCATTAAATCTCTCCAAGATGCCCAGCAGCCATCCCAAAGGACATTACTACCAAAAATTCCTGACCACAAATGATAACAATGAACACGTAGAACACACCTACACATCAGACTCCGTAAAGCAAGTTCAACGAGCGACTCCACCAATTACCTGTAACAAGCAAGACCACCTTCATCTTCACCCTCCACAGCGCTTCCAACTTGTACTTCAGTGAGTCCTCCAGCACTTCCAGCACCGAGCTCCACGTTCGTATCTCTGATAACGTCATCCTACAGAAAATTACGAACATAAGTAAACGGCTAGCACCAAACTCCTCCCAGGATTAGGAAAAACACAAAAGACAACCTAGTCAGGCTAGAGCACATCACGGAGGTTTTCAGTCAGTGACAACGGAGCGTATACTTACCTCAGCACAATTTGCACGAGGTGCTGCAAGGTACGGTTCAGAAGCATCATCTCCATCATTGCGGGTTAAACTCGCATCGTCTATTTCTATGTCACCCTCTACATGGATATTCTCAACTCCATTGTCTAGGACCTCAAGAACCGGAAGGGTAACAACCCCATCTGGCTGTTCAACTAGCATCGATTCAAGAGGCTGCTCAGTTGTTACCGGCTCACAAGGCTGCTCAGTTGTGACAGGCTCACAAGGCTGCTCAACTGCCATGACCTCACTAGTTGAACACGGAAACTCGGAAAGCGGTGGATTACCCTCGACAAGTCCAACCACAACCTCCGGGTCATTGCCTTGCCTCAGTACCAGCTGTGAGTCGGAGTCATCCAATGACATACGAGTTCCTTGAAGTAAAAGCCTCGCAGTTCCTAAACGGAAGGAGAAACATGCAAGGGTTCCACATGCCCTACAGCCGAGTACTGAAAGCGAATTCCTTCGCAATGCAATACCCTTCGCGATATGTTCCCCATAACAGCGGGTCCTGGGTGTAAGAGACGAAATTTCTTGGGAAGTAGCACTCTCCAACACCACTTCTACACGAAGCGTGAGGTAAGGAACGTATCTCCACACGCCATCTATGTCAGAAATCCATGATGAAAGGTAATACCCGGGTATTGTGCAATCTATCTTCACCAAATTTGTTGCAATATACCACGAAATATACCGCTCGGTTCTGACCACCCAAGTTAACATAGGCGGACGAATACCAAGGTGCCTGCCTCGACGTGAGGACCTGGGCACTGCTTGTTTCTTCGATGCCAACCCCTTACTGGAATCACTTCCTGCCCAATGCTTTTCCCCCAAATATGAAACGACTTCCCTAAAATCAGCGCACTTAACCCCTCTGTTCCCAGACTCCTCAACATCATCTGATGCCCTGTGCGCGTGATCGTATTTAGTCTCAAGTCTGACATCGTCTTCCTCGCCTCTCTTGCATAGAATCACGTCCAACATACTCATATCTGCCTCACTCAAATCTAAGCTCTCCTCTACCCCACGCTCAACGTTTCGCTGCCCAGTCCATTGCAACCCGCCACCGTCACTACTTCCCAAAAAGTTTGACGCATTTAGCTTCGCAGAATCGTTTGTCGAATCTAAACCCCCAACCTTCGAGCATTCACGCAACTCAGTATCAACCAAACCCATCCCATCCTCACATGAGATCCCTTCAGGTGCTCCTCTTTCAAATGTGCATCCCTCAGATGACGCAAGATCACAGAAATCATCACATGCGTCGGAAGAAGCGAGTGCAACATCAGAAATGTCAATCTCTATTGGATTCGCAGTCACAGCTGCAGGTTGTACAGACGGCATCGCCTCACTCGTTTCTGATAACTTCCTCGACTCCGTGAGACTCTGCTTGGATCTCAAGAACATAACCAGCGAATCTGACATACTGGAATGGTCTATGGCATATGGGTCTTCAAGGTCTGCGCTTTCGGTGGTTGAATCTACGACCACACCCTTTGCGCTTCCAAGTGACTCAGAATCAACAGAACCCTTCCCATCCTCACATGAGATCCCTTCAGGCGCTCCTCTTTCCTCAGACGTGCATCCTTCAGATGACTCGAGGTCACAGACAACATCACGTGCCTCGGACGAAGCGAGTGCAACATCAGAAATCTCTAATTTATCCTCCATCTCATTACACAAGGATGGTTCCAAGCTTGGAGATACCTCTATTAGATTCGCAGCCACAGCTGTAGGTTGTACAGACGGTACCGCGCCACTCGATGTCAGAACCTTCCTCGACTCCACAAGACTCTGCTTCGATCTCATGAACTTTACCAGAGAATCTGACATACTGGTATGGTCCATGGCGTATGGGTCTTCAATGTCTAGGCTTTCGGTAATTGAATCTACGTCCACACCCTTCGCGCTTTCAAGTGACTCAGAATCAACAGAACCCTTCCCATCCTCACATGAGACCCCTTCAGGCACTGCTCTTTCCTCAGATGTGCATCCCTCAGATGAAGCAAGGTCACGGAAAACATCACGTGCCTCGGAAGAAGCGAGTGCAACATCAGAAATCTCTAATTTATCCTTCGCCTCATTACTCAAGGATGGTTCCAAGCTTGGAGATACCTCTATTGGATTCGTAGCCACAGCAGCAGGCAGTACAGGCGGAACCGCACCACTCGATGTCGAAACCTTCCTCGACTCCACAAGATTCTGCTTGGATCTCATGAATTTTACCAGAGAATCAGAAATACTGGTTTGGTCAATGGCGTACGGGTCTTCATTGTCTACGCTTTCAAATACTATGGGCGTAGCACCCTCAACTTCCTCAGTTGCTCTCACATTGAATCCGGCCTTCCTCAAGCTTGACCCTTCCTCACGGCAACCCCCATCAGAGCAGAACCCTGGATATTCCAAACTGTTCTCGTTTTGTCGAATAGAACTAGGT
Source organism: Neckera pumila (assembly GCA_963969595.1). NCBI lineage: Eukaryota > Viridiplantae > Streptophyta > Bryopsida > Hypnales > Neckeraceae > Neckera > Neckera pumila. The sequence goes on along the minus strand of OZ018410.1, from coordinate 21,599,964 downwards.
TGAACACTGGTTAACTTTAAAGCCTGAACACCTCCGTTTGCCGAAGATGCGGCAGTCTCTACATTCAATTGCTCCGGCTCGTTCACCCTATTATTCCTTCCGAGAAAGCTATTAATCTTTAAACCATTGCCTGTGACCTCCGTAGACTGCCTCGACACAAGTTGCTCCTTTTTACCAAACACCTCCCCAGCCAGCACCTGAAGCTTAAATTTCTCTTCGTGCAATTTCAACCACTCTTCTTCTTTATCATCATAGACTATCTTGTGAGAGTTTCTCCCCCTATTATATGCTTTCACTACTCCATAAAACCACTTGTTCTCATCTCGCCAGAATACTTTTATTCTCCGGCCTAGAATCCGAGCTCCATCGCTCTCCGTCAGGGGCACTTCCTGCAAACGCTTCGCTCGCTTCGCGATCTTCTTGACAGGTGCCACATGCTTTCCCCGCGGTCTCCCCCTCAACAGTCTCCCCTTGGGCTGCCCGGCCGCATCTGGCGAGCCGCCAACCCCTGAAACCGCAGACATATGATTAGACTCCAAGGCATGCGGTTGCCGAACCGAACTACTGACCCCCTGACTCGCTGCCTCGTGCTTCAACGCTTCGCTCGCACCATCACCGATCACAGACGATTTAACAGACGACGGTGCGGTAGATACAGTCTTCACGGGAACCTTCGCGGCAATGGCCCGGGCTTCTAGGCCCTTCGAAAGAAACACGGAAGGATTCGGAGCGAAGCGCGTGACGCGAGAGGACCTCCGCAAATTCGCACTGTCCTTACGATGGTGATGTTCTAACGAACTAAGAATGCCTACCTTGGGATTCTTGGACGTCGACGTCATATCTAATTGAGACTCTTGGATCGTACCCGCGATGTTCTTGCTGGAGCGATGCTCACGAGATCGCCGCGACATCGCCGTCATGCCGCTCGTGACGGCTTTCGCCTCCATAAAAACGCCGCTCCCGATAAGACCGGGGTCTCTCCCTAACCGCAGGCTCCCAACGAACAAGTCGACCAAGATCCAGCCGCCGCGCCTTCACGCCTTCACGCCATGTCACCATTTCCAGAGGTCGTCATCGCGTGGTGGCTCACCCCGCCCCGCCCCGCCCTGTCCTCGTCCTCCTCCTCGCAACCACCACCACCACCACCACCCCCGCCGCCGCAGCAGCAGCAACTGCTTTTCCTCGGGCCTGGAAACGGCCCTCTGCGTCGTCGTCCGTTATTCTCCCGGCGCACGAACTCGTCCACATGCACTCTCCTCCTTTGCATGACACCCGATCTCCCCGCTCTACACACATACACCACATCACATCACATCACATCATATCCCCACTCGGACGCCCGTTCTCCGCCTTTCCCTGCCTTTCCCCGCCCTGGTCCTCCCACCTACTCCCACTCCCACTCCCTCACCCCTCCCCTCACTCGCGTCGATCGCTCCCCGACTCTCTCTCTCAACCACAAGCAAGCAAGCGCCTCGGCCACAGGCGCAGCCAAGCCAAGCTCACACGAAACAAGACTGCAAGCAAACCAAAGCTTCACCAGACTCAAACTCTCTGTTCTTATTTTTTCCGGCAAGAGAGAGAGAGAAAAAAAACTCACGCAAGTCGGCGACGAAATCAATAACTGAATGGAAAACGCCACTCCAGCCCCGCCAACGCAGGCAGCGCCTCCACACCAGCAGGCGGACGGGAGCAACCGGCGGAGCGTGCTTCGGGTGTCGAACCGTGCGCAACCATCGCCGCGGCACTAGTAGCAGCAGACTGCGGCTACAGAGTCTCAGTGTGGGTGTGGGGGTGCCCAAACGAGCAAAGAGAGAAGAAGAGGCGGGTTCTCACATCCCTGGCCTTCCCAACAACGGTGAGAAGCAGCCACGCCATGCCCTCGCCCGGAACCGGGCCGGGCCGGGACAGGCCGGGGCAGGACAGGCCGGGAAGGGGGGGAAGGGGGGAAGGAAGGGAAGGGTCAGGTCGGGTTCGGTCGGGTCGGGTGACTGGGGTCGGGCTTTCGACCCCAAGCAAAGATTTTCTGCGGCTCGGCCCGCGATTCTGGATGGGAAATCGCAGAGGGAGCTTTGCGGCTAATGCTCTTGATCGCGGGTGACCCGCGGGGAAAGGGGCGTGGAACGGGGAACGGCGAGGTGGGGAACTTTCCGGGGAACGTGTTCGTGCTCCGGTGAAGGTGACTTGTCTGTTACCTTGGCACCTGAGCTTCGGTGCAGTTGGGATCCAGTCCTTGGACGGGGAGGCTTGTAACATACGGTGCCATAACTCCGTGACATCTTGGGGCCTCCGCGTCAGCTCTGAAGCTCGCGCATAATTTTTGGGTTTAAAAGGGGACACGGAACTCTAGTTCTAAGGGGCAACCGGCAGACAAAGAAAAGAGTACTTTAAAAAAAAGAATACTTACAAACTCCTGAATTGGCAGTAAAAGAAAAAGAATACTTTAAAACTCCTGAAATTGACATATAGAGTGGATGGAATAGTGTACAATAAATGTTTGGATCCACTTCTAAGATTCTCTTTACCGCAAGAAATCAACCATGTTTACCAAGGTTGGTAAGGTAGAAGACCCCATTGCGGTCAAAAGACCCATGATGGACATCTAATGACCTCATTGTGGTTTTTCAGACCACAATCAATGCCTTACATAGTAGTTATGGAGTAATTACACTAAAAATGATATTTAGTGTTGGCAACACTAATTACGAACCTTAACACTAAATATCATAAGTAAGTAACACTAAATATGCTCTATGATAAATCTGAAATCTGAAAAGGTTTACATTTAGTGTTAGAACACGTTAAAGGCAAGGAAGGAGACGATAGGAGCGGAGGCGGCGCATTGAAGTCCAACACAACACTAAATCCGCTACAATTCAGATTTAGTGTTGTGGCTGGTAGGGGGGTAAAACACTAAATGTCATACTATACTAAATATCATTTTTAGTGTAGTGACCTCAATAGGTACTTCCAACTTCTTAGTGCAAAATTCTTTGTAAAAATTGAATTTTTAGGTCTTCCATGTTTGAAAATGTTGTAACTACATTAGGTACGAAGATGACCATATTGGATTCAGATTTTGTTGGTCATGAGGTAGCCTACAGAACCCTACAAGTTGATCACTTCAAAAATTCAGAACTAATCCATACTTGGTCCAAAAATTATAATTTCAAATGTCCTCATTGTCTCTCACACTTATCTTTGTGTGGAAAAAAACTTGAAAAATTTCAGCAATGGCATGAGGGCACACTCCTAATTCTGACCGCAATGGGGTCTTTTACCTTAACTCTTCCAAATATTAAAGGTATGTTCTCACATAGTGTTAAAGAATGTTATTATTGAGGGTCTTAAGAATGAATTTAGGCCTACTTCTGGACCAGATTCACTTTGCAAATATCACCCTAACACCAAAAAAAACATATCCTTATTGGGGTTGTACCTTAGTGGTGAGGTTCAACATTTCTTGCCAAAGAAGTAAATAAAATTGGCAAATGTGATTCAATAGGTGCCTTGAATAGAAATGTTTATATTTTCCTATAAAAAAATCTTTTTGTAAAAGAAATATTTAAAAAATCTTGGCATCTATTTTTAAAAATATTTTTTGTTAGCTTTGGTCATTAAATTAGATGATGTGAGATACAAACGATAACAATATTTTTTGTGCACTAGAAGGCTGGTGACTGATTGGAAGTTAAAATAGTAATTTGTACAGGTGGAATAAATAAGTGACTCAACTTTATTTCAAATATTTTGAGAATATTGCTTCAAAAACAAATTTTATATGGAGGAAACAAAATTTTAAACACTAGTCTTGTTAAAAAGGTCACATCACTGTGGCACTTTGGAAGGCTAAATCACAGTTTCACAAATACGATTAGAAAATAGTTGTTCTTATCAAAAAATCATAAATTCAAAATTTAGGAACAAAATTTGATAAGAAAATTAATATTATAATGTTAGGCCATACAATTTGGACAATTTCAAATGTAGATAGGAGATGCTTTGGGATATGTTTACGTCACAGTAGATGGTCTTTTTTATACTTCACAACATTGTTTGATGTAGACCTAATACAATCTCAATCCAATCTCTAACAATTCATTTTATGTACTTGATCTCCTCCTACACAGATTATATGCTTTGGGGTATATTTCTATCACAACAGATAGTCTTATTCTTTTCTTCACGACATCGTTTGATGAAGACATAGTACAATGACAATCCAATGTGGCTAACATTGCTTTCCATATATTTGATCCCCTCCTATGTAAACCGTGCGTTGTTGGGTATGTTTACGTCACAATAAAGGAGCCTATCCATACTCTATCCAATAATACTCTAAGAACTGTTCCTACAGTTGAACCATAGATTGCTATTGTAGAATTGAAAAACTATCTAGTGATGAATTGGTGCCAATTTGGGATTACTATTGTACAATTTTATAAGTGACTAGGGAGCAAATTTGATTTGGAAGTGTAAATATACAAAATTTCAATATAATATAGAGTTATGATTGGTGGGATACTTTGTGCCATCTTAAACAATTACAAGCACCACGTTGATTCAATTTATAGTTTGCATGCCTTCATTTTGGGTGCCATTTGTACCATTGATGGACAATTTTTTGACATTTAATGGTAGTACCTATAGTCTTCAATAACACCCTATTGCTTTGAGATTCAAAATATCTTATCAAATTCACTTGAGGTCTAAAATTTACAAACCAAATTATAATACATGTGTATCCCTCTTTTTTTTTTTTGAAAATTTGTTAGATATAATTCAATTAGCATAGAAGAGATTTTAAGCAAATAGATTCTTAAAGGGGAGATTTCTGCCCTCTACACCTTAGATGATTGGTTTTTTTTTCTTCACCATATGGTTGTAAATTAATATTGTAATTTGTACAGGTAGAAGAAACAAGTAACTTAGCTCTAAACTCGTGAAGGGGTTGAATTGTGCAAGACGCATTGGCATTTAAACTTGAAATGCCTAAAAAATAACCTCTTTTTAGGTGTGTTCTATGGATAAATGAAGAGTCATTTTTAATTTTTTAAAGTTAAATTATATGATATTTGATATATAAATGGATGAAGTAGTTTTTCATTTGAATTATAAAATATTTATATTATTCCAAGACATACTGACAAGCAATGTACGAGGTAAAAATTTTAAAATACTACTATAGACGTGTAAATGAAAACATTTAGATAAAAAAATTTCAACTTTTCGAACAATGTATTTGGGTGTCAATATAGTGTTTTTGAGTAAAATTCAAATCTCTATTTTTATACCAAACTAAGAAATATAAAAGTATTTAAAAACATATGCATTAGAAAAATGATATGCTATTATGAAGATGGCTTATAACTTTTGTATAAACATTTTGGATTAATTTAGATGATTCCGTTGCATCTCTACATTACCAAGGAATTTGCAATCTCATATCATAAAGCCCAATTATAATTTTGCTTGTGAAGAGACATTAATCAATATTAATTAGCTCTTCACAATTTATAACATTTTTGGACAAGGTGTACCCACAAATAGAAACCCACCACTTAACCCCTAAAGGACCATTGTCCCTTCGGAGGACACATGGGATTTTGGGTAGGTATCTACGGGCTAAAACTTTGTCGTGATTTTCCGAAACTTTTTTTGAAGATAGGAAAACTGCTAAGCTTCGTGAGAGTACAATTTTTTTTTCAATTGGTTCTCGGAAAAAAGAGTTATTTCCAAATAAGCTCAAAACAGGGAATGGAGGGCAGCAAAAAATAATTTTAATTTTAATTTTTTTTCTTATAGATTATATTTTTGTTTATCTGGAAAGCTTTGAATTCATTTCATTTGGATTTTTAATGAGAAAGTTATGGACAATCTTGTTTTTTGGGCACTTAAAGCATCTTCCTGAAAAAAATAATTTGTAGGATTCATTTCTGAATGCTTTTGTTATAATTTTAACAAAAAAAAAAGTTCCACAACGTTTAGTTTTTTTGCTAGAACAATCTCACCATTGGAATTAGTGCTTTTTAATTCCATATAAAAGATATTAATATTTTAGATTTTCCTTCTATCTTGTACCTACTTCTATTTAACAATTTTTTTAATAATGAAAATTAAGTTTTTCTGAATTGACTCTCAACTCAATTCTCCACTATAAAGATTAAAAGCTCAAAACTTTGTAATGCAAAACATTTAAGTTAAAAATGTTCAAAGTCATAAAATCTAATCCTGTAATGTGTTGAAAAACTTGTTTTTTTCACTTTAAATGCAGATATCTTGCAATCTGAGCGATCAAAAATTCTGAAGCTTTTTCCACACTTTGTCATACTAGTTAGGTATAAGATCATACGGTTAGATGTGAAAAAAAAGCAATTTTCAATTTTTTTTACTCTTTGCTATAGAAATGACATTTTTTGGCAGAAAAATGAGTATTTTTTGGCAGAAAAAATGGCCTTGGTCCTTTAGGGGTTAAATAAGCATTGTGCAATTGCACCGCATCCTAATGTATTCATCAATCAAATGTCTTTTATACTAGTATTAATCTTTTGAAAATAAGAATTGAAACATCAATCAATAGGTTTTGAGTTACTAATTTAACCTAAAAATCCTCTCAGCTTATTATATTTTTAATATATTGAAGCGCATCTTTCCTTCAATTCAAATTTGGTCACCCAAATTTCTTAGACCTCTGTTAATTATATAAGCAAACACCTCTGTATAAGACCTCTGTATATTTTTGCAATTTTACTTTCTTGCACTAGCATTGCGAGATCTGTAGCATAGTTGCATTAGAGGGGATTTGAGGGCCTTGGAAGGCAGCAAGTTCCCTTGCATTTCCAAATGCACTGAGACGCAGCTGCAGTAATTGGCTGATGTGGCACAATAACTACCACATCATTTTAGAATTTTGAAAAAAAAAAATGCTTAAAATAATATTTGAAGAATTTTTTTTTGTCTAAAGAAATATTTTTTTAAATAATAAAAAATTGACAACCTTGTACCGCTGTTCATAGAATCTGGCCAAATTGGAAAAGGGTCCTGAAACAGCCCACCAAGGCCCCCAAATTCCCTCTAATGATATATTAGAGTTCCCCTTTTTCCTTCCTAAAGCATGTAAATGTCCTTATTTAGGAACCATATATCACAAAATCACAAATATTTTGATAGAATTTTATCAAAATCAAATATTATATAGAAGAAACAAAAATTTTAATACAAGTTAAACTGCACATCACTGTGGCACTTGGGGGGCACAGGAGGGACTAAATCATGATTTTCATAAATATTATCAAAAAATGGTTGTTCTTAGCCAAAAATCATAAATTCAAAATTCATATTTTTAATAATAAATAACTAGTCCATCTACAAGTTGAAGAAAATTCACTAGTAATATTATTTTGCTGTAATTTAATTTAAGTCTTATTTTTCTTTAGCTATTTAAGCCTTTTAAATTGCAGTTACTTTGATATCTTGAAATTTAAACTTTCAATCATATCGCATTGCATAATTATGTACGAAAATTCAGAAATTTAATTACAAAATTTAATAAAAATAATTACATAATAGTAGGCCATACAATTTGGACTTGAAGTGTGGATAAGGGATGCAATTAAACTAGAATGCTTTGAGGTATATTTACATTACAATAGATGGTCTTTTTTTTCTTCATAGCATTGTTTGATGTAGACACAACACAATCTCAATCTAATCTTAACACTGCCTTCTATTTATCTGATCTCTTCTTCTACACTTTTGGGTACATTTATGTACTGTAGATAGTCTTGTTCTTTTCAGATTCACTACATTGTTTGATGAAGACACAATACAATCACAATCCAATGTCTAACATTCCCTTCGATATTTTTGATCTCTTCCTATGTAGAACATACGTTATCAAGTATATTTATGTCACAATAAGGTAGTCTATCCACATTCCACCTGTGCTCTAAGAACTGTTCCCTATAATCAAACTAGGGATTGTTACTATAGGAATTATAAACAATCTAGTGATAAATTGGTTTCAATTTGGGACTAATGTTGTATTTAATATTGAAAATAGTCTTATGAGTGGTTAGGGAGTAGGTTTGATTAGGAAGCAAACAAATTTTAAGTGTAAATAACGTGGAGTTACGAGTAGTGGGAAACTTTGTACCATTCTAGGCAATTACGTGCACGATATTGTTCCAGTTTAAGCTTTGCATATCTTCATTTAGGGTTGCTATTTGCACCATTGATAGCCTAAAGGACCATGACTGCAGCTTTTGAACAACAAATGAATGGAAACACATCCTTAACTTACCGAAATGCATTTTTTCATTCACTAATCATTTTTGAAGATTCTTGTATTAATTCTTTAGCATTTGTACAATTCAAATTATAAAGATTTTGCTTTGCAATTAATATATATTTCAAAGAGGTCTAGACTCAAAAAATAACTTTTTTAGTTCAAAAAATGACCCTTCAAAAATGACGAATCAAAAAACGAAATAAAAATCTTCAAAAATCACTAAAACTAGAATTCTATATTTTGGACTCAAAGGAAAAAAATCTTTTAAGAATTATAAATATGCAATCTACAATCGATTTTAGAAGGAATTTTCAATTTTTGGTTTCAAATATTATTGAAAAATATTGAAATATAGTTTTGTTGATCTAATCGTATGGATGTGATCTATAGATAGCATTTTACAACTATTGTTTGAGAGACATCATTAAAATATTCTTCTAAGTTGTATTTTATAATAGATCTTCACAATTTTGGAAATCTGAACACCCCTCCGGTCCTTTAAGTATTAATGGTACTATCTATGGTCTTCAATGGCATCCTACTATTGTGAAATCTAGAAAAAATCATATCTAATTCAATTGAAGTCTAGAATTTACAAATCAAATTGTCATTGGATGTGTCTCCCTCTTTTTTTCCCTTTGAAATTGTGTTAGAAAATAATTCAATTAGCATAGAAGAGATTCTAAGCCAATATGCTCTTAAATGGGTGCTTTATACCCCTTCTACCTTAGATAGTCTTTTTCATTTCTCACCACACTATTTGATAAAGACACAACACAATCTCAATTTGATGTCTAACATTCCTTTTTATGAATTTGATCTTTTCCTATGTAGACTATATACACCATCATATATAAAAAGTCATGGATAAATAAATGCACACAATAAAAGATCTCTAAAAATATCAAAGGATTACAATAAATGTAAATAACAATATTAAATACAGACTAAATATCTTCTCAAGTAAAATCCTCTGCAATTTTAAAATTAAATTAGTTATAACCTAAAATTCTATAAGTGGAACTAGAAATGGTTTTCGTCTATGACCTATGATAGCACCAAAAATTTGGTCCAAGTTTGTAACATATAAATTGTCATTCAAAGGACTTCTAAAATACAAGAATATGGGTTTCTCCCCGTTTGTGAAAAAATTTATTCCAAACTATTATGGACTTCAAACTAAATGAATTTCATATTGTTGGAAAACTAGTGAAAAATCTTGTTCCATTCTTTTATTTTATTTACATTTCATACAACTTGCATTCAATAATAAAACCAAATTTGGTGTCAAGGAACAATAAGGATTTAAAGGTTGGATTTCTTTTAAATTCATATCCAATATTATTATAATTTTAATTTTAACTTGAAGTTTTGCTCAAATATAGATTCTATGCATCTTAAAATGGTGAGTGTTTGCATGTGAGCATAGATTCTACGACCCCATGAGCCTAGGATTTTCTAATATAGACACCTTTAATAATTATAGGTATTTATGTTATAGGTACTTCTGTTATAGATTCTTTCTATATAAGTTATAGTATAACCATATTATAAGTGCATATGTTAATCACCTTCAAATGATTATAGGTACATAGCTACAACTAGGTTCAAGGCTCATAGGCTTATGTCTCTGCGCTTATACATTAGCATTATTGTTTTAGAACTATTATTGATCTTTTTCTCATGACAATGCACACTTAATTTTTTTGTCATTGAAAATCAAATAACTCAAAATATAGATGTTAGAATTGATATGTTTAAAGTTTGTGGATAGTAAATTGATTCAATGACTTAGAAATTAAATGGAGAGGTATTAAAATTCTAATTTAAAAAGTATTGTGTGCCATAAGTGCCATAAATCTATATTACATTGAATATAAGTGTGTGGTTGTCCATGTTCCAAATGAATTTTTTATGTATGCATAAGAATGCTTTCAACAATTTCTAGACTTGTATCCAAGCAAAAGAAGAAATAATTTAAAGTAGGAAGTTATTAAACTTTTTTGTCACCCCCAATTTGGTTGTGCAGTACAAGAGATTAAACTTTTGAAGTGTTTTCAATATGATCTTAACATGTCAATGTAAAATTTTTTCAATTTTACATGTGCCTAGTGCAACATGTTTGTAAAGCAATAGAGCTTTTAATAAATAGTTTTGAGTCTTTTTGAAGAAAATCCAAAGATTCATCTACACAATGCCTTTCTCCAAATCTAGACTTTGAAAATTCACAAGAAATTTACACATATTCTATAACAATATTCTATAAAAATAAATAAAAAAAATTAATTGTACTTTTGATTTATCTATGTACTCAAATGATCAATTTTACTTACCATTAATTTACCTTCTGATGTCTCAATTCTAAACAATGAATGAATAAATTCCAAGGTCTTTTTTTTACCACAGAACTTCTCATTCATCCAATCCAACCACTGCTTGATTTTTTTAATTTTTTTTTAAACTTCCCATATGATGAATTTGATGAATTGTGGTAATTGATGTATTGGGCTATAAAGATACAAGCAAAAATATGCAAAAGTTTGCAAAAAAAATTTAGCAGAAAGGGTTCATGTGATAATAATAAGGGGTTAAGATATTGGTCTTTGAGTGTTGAGGAAGGCATGCAAAGGAAAGAACCCTGATAGGCCATGAGCGGGGATAGGGCCGTTCCCAGAAGTATGACGAACCAGGGGCGGAGGCGGCATCATGCAATTGAAGGTTTCAGTGGGCCCCACTTGCCATTCAAAGCAAATCCCCTTTCCCAAACCCCGACGTACCCGCCAAGAGTCTTTCAAATGGACCACAGATATCATTGATACCCGCATCCTTACGATCCCGGGTATCAATGTTCGCGAACCCTCCATATTAAGTCTGCCTCGCCACTTCCGCAAGACTACTCTATGACAGCGAGCGGTTTCTGAATTTGGTCTGTGGATTCTTCTTCGCTTTGAAATTCGTCGGAATTTCATCTTGTCCATTGCAACTTCGTCGGAAATATCATCTTGTCCATTCCACCTTCGGCACCATTGCTGCAATCTGCGTTGATCGATTCCGTCGAGTTCCTGTTTGGTGGAGAATTGAGCGTGCTATGGACTCTGTAGGGTTTGCTTTACTTTTAGGGTATGGTAAATGAAAATGCGCCATCCTTGAAATAGCGGAAGCTGATTCAGGATTTTTGTTTTTTCGATTGGTTGATCATTTTACGTTTCTTCGGAAGGCACCTAAATTAGTAGTTGAGAAATCTCGCATGACAAAAGGAATGTTGGGAAAGTTATATGGTGGGAGGTGCGGACTGTTTGGCATGGTCGATCGCCCTACTGAGAGAAGCGTCCTTGCGTTGGAGCTCTTTTTGCGAATTGCATTCCGATTTTTTGCTTGTCCGAATGATTGCGTTTCATCATTTTCCGTTGCTTTTCAGTAGAGTTGGCAAATCTTCAAAATCCTTCCGGTCCGTTCTCAGCTCGTTGAATTTAGTTAGAAATGATTGAGAATTGGTTGTGATTCAGATCAGCATGCAGTAGACTGCGATTCTTGGCCCGAAATGTGGTAGATAGGAGGACTGTATTTCGAAAAGCATATGGACGATGACAGCAGAATGCAGCCTGGAGCTCAGGATCGGCAAGGATAAAAGTTCTCATTTTTTAGCAGTGATCGCAAAATACGTCGAGAGCATTTCGACAGCGTCGGAGACCAGAGGGAGCATATATATAAACGAACGGTTTGGAGTGTTGGGAGCAGTTCTGCATGTTCAAGGATTGTTTGCCAGTGAGGCAGGGACTAGGATTTCTCTCTTCTATTTTACATGCATTCCAGATAACGTCTAGAAAAACAGTTACGAAGACATTTTTCCAAGGCCAGATCGTTCACGGGTTAAGCTGCAAGCTCAAAAGCTTTTGTACGGAGTAACCTGCACTCACTCTTTTCAGCGCAGTATTCCTCGTCAAAAGGCGCTGTGTTGTGGACCTGTGTCCCCTAAGAAGATTTAAAATGCTATCAAGTTTATAGCTCTGAGGGTCTATTAGGTCTACAACCCTTATTGTGCAGGGATGGAATGTTCTTTCTCATGAAGGGCAGCAAATTTCAACAAACCTCGGTACGCATTATGTGAATGCCATGTGCCTAAAATTATTGAAAGACCGGCTATGAATTTCCCACAGCTGATTTCTTGAACCACTTGCCTAGAAAGTCCAAGGCAATACATATTCCATGAACCAACACATGTTTTGGATTTTCTTACTGTTCCTTCGTTCGAATTCATACTTGTTGAACCGGAAACCATCGCGGGGGTCGATGACGTGATCATGACGTCCAAGCTCTTTATCACTCTTCTCATTAAATTCCGGTTCACCTCTACCAACTACCAAGATGACCTGACGCCGAGATTCTGTGAGATTCTACAAAACCCCTGCAAATAGGTTTCAGGGCTTTTCCTCAAATCTAGCTAAAAGTTCCTGCCTCCGCTGCTGCGTACGCGACAGCAACAACTCGTAACGACCTTTGGTTCCCCTCAGATCCGACCCGGCCCTCAAGAACTTATTTCGGGGTACAGAACCGACTCGGGTACTCTTCAGCGGTAGAGGAATTCGGCAAGGCTCTGCGCATTTGTGTGCAATGGAGGTACGCCTTGCAGAAAGAGGTCGAAGACATCCGCCTCCGTGGGGTGTGCAAGGCGAAAGCTTGTCGTGGAGTTGGTACTGCACTCGAGTTCATGATCCCCTACTCCTACCCTCTGGAAGGGTTTCAAAGGAGTTGGAAACCCTGCATTTACAACGCCAACCCAGATCTTGGCTGGTGCCTGTTTAGAGTTTAGGTAAGAAAGTTCAGGACACAAAATCTGCTATAACAGGGATTGTCATTAGGACCTGAGTAGTCGAGAGGACTTCGAATCTGCAAATGCGGAAACCTTAGTAGTCCCACGTGGGTTAGAGTGACTGCGGCGGAGGTCAACTGGGTGTTGAGAGTGATCACGTTTGCTCCCGGCAATGTAGACTGGACGTTTGGAATTTGTGCAGGCTCTCTATCACTCTTCTGAGTCGTCGAAACGGACTGCATTCCATCGTTGCAAGTGATGTTACCTTTCAGAACATTGTGACAGCTGGAATGCACTCAACTGGTGGAAGTTACAAGAAGGTGAAGTCCCGTTTGTACAGTGACCTCAAATCTTGGACCAACCGATCCCTAATAGCAACGATGAAAGCACCAATTTCTGGGACATCCGAGCACAAGTTCGGAAGCACAAGGTGAGTCTCCCATGCGCTAAATCATTTTATGGTTGGATTGGCTATTCAATTATCTTTGGATCTGCAGTCTGCTTAAACTTTCTGTTCTAGGGATGTATAAAAAAGTTCACCAAGATGTGACGAAAAAATGATCGACTCGACATGATCATGAAGACACAGCAATATCACGAAAGCTTGAGCTGCATTTGTCTTTGCCATGAGAGAGATTACAGGTAGGCCAACTTCACTGCCTCGTAATCTTTGACAAAAGATTGTGAACAAAATGATGAGGTTGATCTTCAATTTCAGTTGCTTGTATAATTTAAATCCATTGGGAGACATGTCCTTCGGGGTTTCATGTAGCTTTCAAGTGCATATGTTCTTGCCTTGCAAATGAGTTATCAATTTACTTTAATGCTCGACAGATTTATTGCGAAGACGTGCGCAAGAAAGCTTAGTGGGAACTCGCAACATGATTCATTCTTCACTTCATTGAGTTTTATATCAACGGATTCAATTGCTTGAAGTCAGGGAGGAGAAATTCGATTTCACTTAACAATCAATACGTCTGCAGGCGAGTTGATTCCCTTCAAAGTGCCCTCCCTCGTCTTGTGCCGATTTCTTGAGACAGTGACCGAAGGGCCTCTCAAGAGCGACTACTTATTATGAATGTTTTTGAATTGGGAGCTACCGGATTCTCCCGGCTTGGACACCTAAGAACTGCGAGAGACTCTTGCCATCAGTGTACAAGAAGGGAAGTCCTTGCAAAAAGAGGTCGAATATGAAGCCCCAGCCTGCTTCCGTGGGTTGGAATTCGTCCCACCAGAAGAACTTCTCCATCTCATCATAGCTGCACAACGAGTACAGCGGTCTGCCCGCCTCGTTCACGTCACCACACAGTGCTCCAAACTGCACGCCATTGCAGCATGCCTTCAGACGATCTGAAACAAAATCACTCATTCGGAGATTAATTAATGTCCTGAGTAACATGAAACCAGTTAGAGGTGTGGATCCATATGAAGCGGTTCAAATAGTTCAATGAAGCTTCGGATTCTGAAACTTGCTAAACTGTCGGTCACTGCTTACCAGGGTTGGAAGAGTTGTAGAGGACTTGAGCGAAGGCGACCTGATGGTTGAGAAATAGAATGTCGGCGTGTGGCAAGGAAGCCATCACCCTCACCATGAGGTTCAGGTTGTGCAAGGTGGTGACGTTGTTAAATTCTTCTTCGCAGGAGTTGTAATAATGCGTCACCGTGGCATAGGGCACGCATCCCAGAGGCGCCAGCTTCCCGACCACAAAGCTCCGGAATCCCATGTCATACAACTTCGTCAAATCTCGGGTCATCTGACCCACTATGGAAGCCACCAAGGCAATTACGGAGAGTGCATCGGTCGAGCCGTTATTGCGCCGGTTCGCAGCGTAATCGTTGCTAGAGATCACATATAAGACGAGGGATTTCCGAATCACATCTTTCGGGTAAAGCCGTGGCATGAGCACTTCCTTCAGTTGGGTGATTTGATCTTCTGTTTTTACGAAGCCCTGGTTGTCGAATACTCCCGAACCTGCCATTGCAAATTTATGCCATCGCTGACTTGGGTTGAAAGACCTGTTGAAGTCTTGTGGAGGAGGCGGAACGGGCGTGGTTTTAGGCCCATGTAGTCTGCTGGCATGGTTCAAAGAATTCAGCCCCACAATTGTCAATTATGGGTCCCATCACGTAATAGTGAATCAATTCGATAAGATTGATTGATGATATAGTGCTATTTACCTGAGTGATGTTTGGCAGAAATGAATAATTTTCTCGGCTAGGATATATGGGAGAGGGCTGAGATTGTTAGTGAGGGGTACCGAAAATATCAGAGAGCACTTTGCCGTCAGAGTAACGCCCTGCGGGTTCACCAGGGCGCGTGCGGCCATACGGTGGCCTCCAGTTTTGGTTCACTCTGCCGATGACTGTTAGGTGCTGTTGTTGGGGTCGCGGTTGCCGATGTCCACAAACGAGTCTCCGAAGACGAAGAGCTTGTCAAAGGTGCCCTTCCTTGCACTCGTTGCTGTTCAAGACAACCAAATGAAGTGCATGAGACTAAGCTGCTGGTTTCTCTGTGGTATGGAATGCCTTGACAATGAGGTAGCTAAACTCATGCGGTCGTGTCTCTTTGCTGTGCGCATGTCAGGTTAATTAAAATAGAACACGGTGCACGGGAGGAAAAATTACATTACATCAGTAACATGATTTTCAAGATTAATTTTCATCAGAGACAGATGGAAGTCGAAGCTAACCTGCACAGCAACAGAGCAGCAGCAGTATTACTGCAATACGGTAATACCCAAGCACACAGATTTGCTGCTGGATGCATGAGCGGTATCTTTTATTCATCTTTCCAGGTTTCATTTGTGCTTAGCAGGGTGAGACTTAGAGCTCTTCCTCAATTAAGGTGACCACGCATTTGGAGCCGAGAATTTCTCTCTAATGACTTGTTGAAGATCGCTGCGTAAGAGAGCTGCAAGGGATTCCTACCCTGTTCAAGAACTTTACACCGACTCACATACATGATCTGTAAGTAGACCTATTCACCTTCCACATGCATTATAGTTTCGCATTTCCAACAATAGCTCGATAGAATTGGATCCCATGATCATAGTTGCAATTGAGCTTGGTTCGGGGTCAGACCTGCGCAGTGGACAAATTGAGACACTTTCAGAGCACGCGTGGATGCAAAGATGAAAGTCCATCCTCTGCTTCTGACTCCTTGAATTTGGAGCGCTATGCGGAGGCAGGATGGGTCCACTCTTCCACCCAACCTATGTTTCCAACAGCATTAAAAACCAGAACTTGATTCACAACAAAGTTTAGCAGAGGATGCTTAACACAGCCCTTTCCCTCGTGGCATACACTAGCTGGGAACGTCAAGGCTCTCAAGCAAAATGAATTGTCCACCAAAGTGGATGGTTCCAAATTGCATAATATTCTTGCAGTTGGGGTAGGTGCCTAATAGGCAGGTGCCATTCATTCTATTTCTTAATCAGCATTTTAATGGACTCATACGATCGTCGTGTGGTCTCAGTACCGCCCACGACTCCCAGGATGCCACCAGGTTGTTGGAAATGGAGCATGCATCACTCAAGAGGAGTTTCCTCTAGCTACGGCTTTGGGAAGATACGTGTAATCATTTTGCGCAACAATTTGACCTGCAAGAGAGTGATCCGTACGGAACCTGGTAGGATTTAGGTTCAAAATTCAGGAAGAGGCAGTGCGTTTTGCAGTAAGCCATATAACCACTTGCCTCTTTCCTGTTTCTTTTCTGACAGTTGTTTTCACAAGATTTACTTGACTTCACACTTCAGTGGGGGTGTTGGACCTTGCGATTTATGCTCCATGATCTGCAGGTTCGTTATCACATTTGGACACAACATGATTCTATCTGAACACATTCTATTGATTGAGCACATTGTCTGTCCGTGCACTACAGACCAAGGCACAAAGGAAGTTGCACCAGCTGAGCAAAGCGTTATTCGATCCAGGTAGGGTAAAGGTAACGACTCCCGAATCCAATTCTTGCTTGGTGCTGGCCCCTATTTTCTGGATGGAAAATGAACAAGTAGAGGACTGAAAACCCGTAATGATTACGGGTTCATTCATTGACTTCTCGAGGTGGCAACTTTGTTGGGGACAGGTTTGGTAAAGTTTTCTTTCAATTTAACCTCTTGCTTGGGCAATGTTTTGGTACTACGAATGTCTTTCTTCGTATGTGCCAAACAAATTTCAGATCACCAAGGTTTCATTCAAGGTTTCTTCTTTGGTGATACAAGCTTGCAACAAGGGCTTATATGCCAATCCCTCCAAAATCTAATTCTTACTCATCTAATTCTTTGAGGCTCCAAAAAATATGAAATCATTTGCATTTTGCTTCATTGTTGCAAAAAAATTCTTCATCGTCTCCTTTGCATGCTAAACGTGCCACAGAACTTCATGAAATTGATAATTGATATAAGTCTTATAATTGCACATTTAAAATTTCGAAGTGGCATAACTTATTGAATGGGTACCAATTGCAATTTCCACAAATAAAAGTAACAGGAATGCAAAACAACAGCTTTTTTTTAAAAAATCGCTGAACACTCAACAATAGGATTTTGTTCCTGGGAGCCAGCTCCGATCCTCACCTGCTCAACCATCTCAAGAGAGACGGAAGCTTTCGTATTGACTGGTCATGAGAAGTTCGTGACACAGTTGGAGGCTTTGAATTGTCCGCTTGGTACTCCTCCACGCTACTTCCGTAAGGTATACATAACCATCACGTGACACCTACAATTGGACCACTTTGACACTAAATGTAGATATTGATAACACACTGAGAACATGAGAGCCTTGGAGAGTCTAAGGTAGAATCACCTATTCCCGATCAGGGACCTAATTGCAACGGGTTCTAAACATGGTGCTCATTTTAGAACTTAATCCCTAAAAGACCAAGGCCTTTTTTCTACCAAAAAACAATCAAAACTGCCATGTTTGTAGGTAGATATGGATTCTAGATTCCAAACCTACCCACAAACTGGAATTCTTAAAAACTCTCACCTCATTAAACAAAATGGAGTGATTCAAACTTTTCCACTCTTAAATGTTTCCTTAGAACCACTTCCAACTTTTTCATTTTTCAAAAAGGTGATTTTTGAAGGAGTTTTGTTAGCTGCCCGGGTTGCCCGCTGAACGCGAAAAAGTACACATCATGCAATAACTTTTTAACGGTGTAGTCAAAAGTTATGAAAATTGTTGGACCTTAAAGCTACTCCTTAGGCACATGTTTTGTGAAATTTTCAAAGGAAAAAAATAATAACTCCGTTCGTAGTGAGCTGCCCAAAATTGCTATGTTGCTAAAAAACATTGTTTGGTCCTTTAGGGGTTAAAAAATTGTTAGGTAGAAGTAGCATTAGATGTTTTTCACCTCCTTCAAAGGGCTATGAGTTCCCTGGGCTGCCAGGGTTGGGGGAACAACCTCGCAGCAGTTTGCAGCTGTTGCATGACGTGGCACAACGACTGCCACGTCACCAATTTTTATTTTTTTTCTATTTTCTATTTTTTTTTTAAATTCTGATAGCCGACGTTCCTGATCAATCAGGAGAACAACGTTGGGGGAATAGGCCTGAAATGGCCCTTTTGTCCCCTCGAATCTCTTCTAATAGTACAAGGTACAAGGAAAATCTAAATTATCAATATCTCTAAAACAGAAATAAAATGCACAAATCCCAATGGTGAAATTGCTCAATTGCCTAAAAAACAAGATTGTTTGTAAATTTTTCGTAAAAAATCCAAATGGAATGAATTAAAGCTTTCTAAGTAGACAAAAATATTATCTATTGAAAAAAAAAAAAATTAATTCAAATTTTAAAATTTTTTCTTTTGATGCCCCCCCCTCCTCCCCCCCTCCCCCTCCCATGCCTCTCCAATGTTTGGGGCATAACATTTGTTCCTAGGCACCAATCAGAAAAAGAATTACATTTCCACGCAGCTAATTACTTTTCTATCTTCTTAAAAAAAAAAGTTCAAAAAATCATGACAAAATTTCTACCTATACTCAAAATTCCCATTTGTTTCTCAAGGGGATAACGGTTCTTTAGGGATTAAATGTAGGTACTCCATATACAGCTTATCGTATGTTGACCAAAACAATAAGCTATCTATGGTGTAATAATGTTTTAGTTCTAAAATGAATACTGTTTTGAAACTGGTCGCAATTAGGTCCCTGATTGGGAATGGGTGATTCTACTTTAGTGCCCATTTTTCACAAAATATTGATATTTTCATATCCTGTTCAAATAATGCATATGCATGTAAAAATGTGTTTGAATAATTTTTAAGTTGCCAATAAGATATATAGTGAAAATAATTCATATTTAATATGTTTTGGTTTCTATTAGTGTTGATTTTGGATCCACATGCCTTGGAAGGATGGTGCAGACTAAAAAGGTCTAGTGACTCTAGAATTAATTTATGGAATTTAGTGCATTGCTACCAAGGATTTTGCAACTTGTGAAGGATTTTATGGGAGTACTATAAAACAAAATTGACTAAATAGACGCTAATTCCAATGTTGAGGAAGTTGCAAATTGGCTATCAACTTCTCTTGTTTGTTGCAGTTTTGGCTAAAATGTCTCCATTAGAGGCCCTTTCTTACAATGTACAAGTAGTGCATGTTTTTTTTGGTAGAAATTTAGCTAATTTTAGCCACAATTTAGGGATCACTAGAGTAGTCTAATAGATTTTTTCATTGTTAACTAATGAAAAAAAAATGCACCTATTGGTCCAATAATTGGAGAATTTTGTTGACTACCTTGGTCACAGGAGGCCACGTGCTTATAGGATTAAAGGCTATGAAAGAGCATTTTCAAGGTTATAATGTTTAACCCCTAAAGGCTCAAGGCCTTTTTTTTGCCAAAAAACACCCAAAACTGCCATTTTTATAGCAAAGAGTGAAAAAAAACTTTAAAATGTTTTTTTTGCACATATAACCATAGGATCTTACACCTAGCTAGTATGAGAATATGTGGAAAAAATTTCAGAATTTTTGACCGCACAGATTGCAAGATATTTGCGTTTAAAGTGAAAAAAACAAATTTTTCAGCACATTGTGGGACTGGATTTTTTGACTTTGAACATTTTTAACTTTAAATTTTTGCACTGCAAATTTTTGAGCTTTAAATGTTTATAGTGCAAAATTAAGTTGAGAATCTAGCAAAATCCAAAAAAATTCAAAAGAACTAAATTTTCATTATTAAAAAAATTGTTAAGTAGAAGTAGGTACAAGATAGAGGGAAAATCTAAAATATTCATATATTTTAGACGAAATTAAAATGCATTAATCCCAATGGTGAGATTGCTCTAGAAAATAAACTAAACCATGCCAAAAAAAAATTTGAAAAATTTGAAAAATTGCATTTAGAAATGAATCCTACAAGTTATTATTTTAAAAAAGATGCTCTAACTGCCCCAAAAATAGGAATGTCCATAACTTTCTCAAAACAAACCCAAATGAAATGAATCAAAGCTTTTTAGATAGACAAAAATATAATCTATGAAAGAAAAATAGTAAAAATAAAAAATAAAAAAATTGCAAATTTTATTTTGTTGCCTGCCATCCTCTGTTTTGAGCTTATTTGGTCATAATTTTTGTTTTGGGGCACCAATTGTGAAAAAATTGGTATTCCCACTAAGCTAATCAGCTTTTCTATCTACCAGAAAAGTTTCATAAAAGTAGGAGAAAATTTCAGCTTGTAGGTACCTACCCGAAAATGCATTTGTCTCCCAAAGGGACAATGGTCCTTTAGGGGTTAAAGAAGTGCATATGAAGATGGGAGACTCTTTGCTTGTCTTTTGAAGAGAAATTCTTATATTTTCATCTCACTAAATGATCAGAATGGAATGAATAAAAAGCTCTCCTTGTGGATATAGATCTATCTATGAGGGAATTAGTTTTTTTTTAATTAAATATGTATATTAGTTGCCTAAAAATTTAGAGAAACCAAAACAACAATTTAAATCTCTTGTCACAAATTTGTCATTGTTGCAAATTTGCTTGTTGGAAAGCTAAACGAACCCCACTTTTCATAAAAGTTTCATAGGACACTGGCGAAAATTGCATCCATAGGAACTTGCCCAAAAATGTGTTGTCAATCTAGGTGGTCCCCACCAACCTTGTCAATTCAAGAACTTTCCAAATGATTAGACAAGACAATAACTTATCAAAGAAGCAGGTGTGAATTCAAACAAGCTTAGCTCACTTAGGAGGCATGCTCTTGTCAAGATTTTAGTGAATAAGTCAGATTTTTTTGCCTTGTGCATAATCCAGCACATTATACAAAAAAAAAGCCTCAATGCAAAAATTGTTGCCAGACATCAAAGTGGAAATTAACCTCGGAAGGACACAACATTGTGACCAAAATATTTTGATTAGTGAACCAATAGGTGCATTCTCAGTTTCTACATTTAACAATGAAGTCATTCATTAGACCTTTGACCTTTTTAGGTATGCAACATCTTTACAAAGTTAATGTCTAAGTAAACTCTTGAAGTATCTCCCCCTTGGTTCCCACCTTGGTTCAAGTAATTATGTCACAAAGCATCACAAACAAGGTGAAGTGAATAAAATTTTAATCTCTTTTAAAATTTCTTTTCATAGGATTTTATAGCTAATCCATAGTATATTTCTCTATCAATTCTTAGAGATTATTTCTTAAGTGTCTCCAAGATCATAATATTTAAAGTAGTTCTTATTTTATTAAAATTAAGGATATTTTTGGTTAATTATTGTTTGAAGTTCAAACAAGATTCAGGATTTCTTGCTCATACATTTCTGAATAAAATATAAGTTTTCAAAGTATTGAAAATAGGTGTATTGGGAAACACCTCTAGGCTCTCATAAATAGACGTTGTGCATTTCAAATAAGAATTTGTAGAGGCGGTTTTAGAAGGGGGTCACAATTAGGAGCGGTAACCTTAAATTCAACATGGAATTGCAACATACCAATCCTAATAGTGGAAGATTGATCAACTATGCATGTCTCAGAGACAACCAATAGCAAGGGTTGTCATTGTTGCCTCAATTTGAAGGCAGGCTTTGTATTACAAACCCAAAACTATTAACCCATAAAGCACCATTGTCCGTTTGGGGGACAAATGGGATTTTGGGCAAGTACCTACGGGTTGAATTTTTGTCATGATTTTCTAAATTTTTTTTTGGAGATAGAAAAACTAATAAGCTTTGTGGAAATATAATTTTTTTTCAATTGGTGCTTGGGAAAAAAAGTTATGTCCAAATAAGCTCAAAACATGGGAGAAGGGGCAGCAAAATTTTTTTGTAAAAAATTAAATATTTTTTTTTCTTAATTTTTTTTCCTTATAGATTATATTTTTATCTATTTGGGAAGCTTTGATTCATTTCATTTGGATTTTTATGAGAAAGTTATGAACAATCTTGTTTCTTGGGCAATTAGAGCATCTTCTTGAAAAAAATAACTTGTAGGATTCATTTTGGAATGCAATTTTTGCAATTTTTCAAATAAAAAAGCTCCACATGGTTTAGTTTTTGTGCTAGAACAATCTCACCATTGGTATTAGTGCATTTTAATTCCATCTAAAAGATGTTAATATTTTAGATTTTCCTTCTATCTTGTACCTACTTCTACTTAACAATTTTTTTAAGAATGAAAATTAAGTTTTTTTGAATATCTTTTTTTTCCTTAGACTCTCAACCCAATTCTCCACTAGAAAGATTTATAGCTCCAAACGCTGTAGTTCAAAAAATTTAAGTTAAAAATGTTCAAAGTCAAAAAATCTAGTCCCGCAATGTGCTGAAAAATTTGTTTTTTTCACTTCAAACATAGATATCTTGCAATTTGTGTGGTCAAAAATTCTGAAATTTTTTCCACACATTCTCATACTGGTTAGGTATAAGATCATATGGTTAAATGTGCAAGAAAAACATTTTTCAAATTTTTTTACTCTTTGCTCTAGAAATGGCAGTTTTGAGAGTTTTTTGGCAAAAAAAAGGCCTTGGTCCTTTAGGGGTTAAGATGTGATCAATAATCAACAATATACTTTTAGCCAATATCAATGTCACATAAGTAGTGACTACTGTTTGGTCTTTTGTTTATTTGGATTTTAGTGCAGATACTCAAATGCCTTTTGTATTGTGTGGTTTATGTTTATTGAATCTTGTGTGGTTATTTACTATGATGTTATGCATTGTCTTTATTTTGAGCTAAATGCCAAAAAAATACTGTAGGTTTTATTTTGTTATTTAAAATTATATTTAATTATAGCAAATATATTTGTAGAGGTTGATTGAAGTTATGCAGCCACCTTCTAATGAATGTTTAGTTGTTTTAATTTAGAATTTTCTTTTGTACTATCATGAGGGAAAAGATCCAAAGGTCTACAATTTATTAAAAACATGGTAATCTAATGTCATTAAAGAATAAGAGCATGCAATATCTATTGGCCAATAAACCCTACAACTACCTTGAGAGAAGAGCAAGATTTAGAGTAGTTATGTAATATTTATTAATCTTCCCAATAAAACCCACATCTTTCCAAAAAGACCAAGATTGTCAGTATGCAATACCTAGCAACTTGCCTAAAATTTCACAGCTATCCAAGAAAACAAAGATTGTGAGCATGCAACATCTATCACTTCCTCCAAATTTTAAAATTATCCCAAAAGACAAAGATTTGTGAATTTACAATATCTATTAGCTTGATCTAAGTTCTACAAATTTCAAAGAAGGTGAAGAACATAAATATGCAATACCTATCAACATTACAATAAAAATAAGGCCTTTAAAGGATTGATTGAAGAGGATTTCCAAGTTGTGAATAGTTACAGTGCTAGGTAGAATATTTTATAATTAATTATTAATAACAATAATAAATTCATTAATTATTAAAATATTGAAATTTAATTAATTAATCACAATCTGGTGTGGCAATTTTTTGGCCATGTTAGATTTCAAAATTTTATAATTGTGGATTTATTTTAACATTATATTTTTTCATAAAAATAATTTTTTTTGTGATTTCATTAATTTTTTCTACGCAATTCAAGCCTTACAGTTTGTAGAATTTTTTTTTGAATTTTTTTATCTTTTTCTTAATCTTTTTCAACCAACGTTTCTTGCTATCCTAGAACTTGCAACTCTCTTTAGGCCTCATTTTTCTTCTATGCTTGCCCTAAATTCCACAACTATCCAAAAAGACAAAGACCTTGAGTATGCAATACCTATAGGCTAACCTAATATCCTACAACTATCTAAGAAGACAAGGACTATGAGTATGCAAAACCCTTTGGCCTATTCCAAATTCCACAACTATTAAAAAAGTTCAAAAGAATATAACATAAAAAAATTTAGAGGTATTCCTCAATAGTATAATCAAAAATTTAACGACAATGCTTCTAGACTTTTGTTGGCAAGATTGAAGTTTATTTCATCTTGCCTTCAATTATACTATCCCTATTGCTTGAAGTTTTTTCAAAGAAACTAAGAAAACAAATAAAAAAAAAATTTATTGGCTACTTAGAACCTTCAAATAACTCTTTTAAACTAGATATGCGGCTTCTCAAAGTCTCCTAGTGACCCCAAGCATATATATATAGTATAATCAAAAATTTAATGACAATGCTTCTAGACTTTTGTTGGCAAGATTGAAGTTTATTTCATCTTGCCTTCACTTATACTATCCTTATTGCTTGAAGTTTTTTCAAAGAAAACTAAGAACCCCTAAGAGCACTAAGAAATGCTTGGGGTCACTAGGAGACTTTGAGAAGCCGCATATCTAGTTTAAAAGAGTTATTTGAAGGTTCTAAGTAGCCAAAAAAAATATTATAGGAGTACCTAAGATACTAGGCAAATAAGCCAAATATTGAAAGAAGGTTTAACTTCTACAAAGTCTAAGATAATTAGGAGAAGTTATCCAAGATGATAAAGAGGGTATGTCCATGATACAATTCAATTCCTAACAATATCAATTCCTAACTCCTATTTTTTTTTGATGGCTACTTAGAACCTTCAAATAACTCTTTTAAACTAGATATGCGGCTTCTCAAAGTCTCCTAGTGACCCCAAGCATTTCTTAGTGCTCTTAGGGGTTCTTAGTTTTCTTTGAAAAAACTTCAAGCAATAGGGATAGTATAATTGAAGGCAAGATGAAATAAACTTCAATCTTGCCAACAAAAGTCTAGAAGCATTGTCGTTAAATTTTTGATTATACTATTGAGGAATACCTCTAAATTTTTTTATGTTATATTCTTTTGAACTTTTTTAATAGTTGTGGGATTTGGAATAGGCCAAAGGGTTTTGCATACTC
Organism: Neckera pumila; assembly: GCA_963969595.1. Taxonomy (NCBI): domain Eukaryota; kingdom Viridiplantae; phylum Streptophyta; class Bryopsida; order Hypnales; family Neckeraceae; genus Neckera; species Neckera pumila. The sequence goes on along the minus strand of OZ018410.1, from coordinate 21,574,600 downwards.
ATAGTCCTTGTCTTCTTAGATAGTTGTAGGATATTAGGTTAGCCTATAGGTATTGCATACTCAAGGTCTTTGTCTTTTTGGATAGTTGTGGAATTTAGGGCAAGCATAGAAGAAAAATGAGGCCTAAAGAGAGTTGCAAGTTCTAGGATAGCAAGAAACGTTGGTTGAAAAAGATTAAGAAAAAGATAAAAAAATTCAAAAAAAAATTCTACAAACTGTAAGGCTTGAATTGCGTAGAAAAAATTAATGAAATCACAAAAAAAAATTATTTTTATGAAAAAATATAATGTTAAAATAAATCCACAATTATAAAATTTGAAATCTAACATGGCCAAAAAATTGCCACACCAGATTGTGATTAATTAATTAAATTTCAATATTTTAATAATTAATGAATTTATTATTGTTATTAATAATTAATTATAAAATATTCTACCTAGCACTGTAACTATTCACAACTTGGAAATCCTCTTCAATCAATCCTTTAAAGGCCTTATTTTTATTGTAATGTTGATAGGTATTGCATATTTATGTTCTTCACCTTCTTTGAAATTTGTAGAACTTAGATCAAGCTAATAGATATTGTAAATTCACAAATCTTTGTCTTTTGGGATAATTATAAAATTTGGAGGAAGTGATAGATGTTGCATGCTCACAATGCTTCTAGACTTTTGTTGGCAAGATTGAAGTTTATTTCATCTTGCCTTCACTTATACTATCCTTATTGCTTGAAGTTTTTTCAAAGAAAACTAAGAACCCTTAAGAGCACTAAGAAATGCTTGGGGTCACTAGGAGACTTTGAGAAGCCGCATATCTAGTTTAAAAGAGTTATTTGAAGGTTCTAAGTAGCCAAAAAAAATATTATAGGAGTACCTAAGATACTAGGCAAATAAGCCAAATATTGAAAGAAGGTTTAACTTCTACAAAGTCTAAGATAATTAGGAGAAGTTATCCAAGATGATAAAGAGGGTATGTCCATGATACAATTCAATTCCTAACAATATCAATATTCCAAGTTTGATCTTTTAGTTGAATAGAAAAAAACTCAGTCTCCAATAGTTGAAAGTTAGTTCAATTAGTTTGTATTGCAATATAGTAGTTTCAACTAACGATACATAACAAAAATTAGAATAAATGAAGATTGTAATAAAATTTATCCATATATGCACAAGTACAATTAGAATTGGATAGCTCATAGATGATAAGAAGTAAGATAGGAGGTGCGGAAACTGCCTCAATATTTAACCTTGGAACGCCGCGGACGCCATTCCGTGGTGTTCCGATGACAATACTGTTGAGCCAAGAGAGTTCAAAAGCATTTTTTCATCCTCCTTTTCCTTGTTGACCTTTCACATGGGATTATGAAGAGTATCCAATTGAGTTTGTATTCTTTCCAATTTTTGTCTTCACAGAAACGAGAAGCTATTAAACAACGGATCACAAAATATGCTATTTTAGAGTCTTTGGGGAAGTTGTTGCTCCTTGCTTTAAATTTGAAATGTCTCCACAAAAATGATATTTTTTAAAATTTAAGTCATCTACTCTAGTTTCACCTCCAATTTGAATTTTGAAAAAATTCCTAATATTGCATATTTTATTGCAATTTGAACATTGGGTGTATTTTCAATGTCTATTATATTCTAATTATAGAATGATACAGAAATTGAGTTTACACCATGATGTTTGTCATTGCAATATACACTTATGCTGAAATTTTCAGATTTTTTGAAATATTTTTCTATTTAATATGATTTTTCTCCACTGTTTCTTCAAAAATTCTTTTAAAATTTAATTTTCCACAAGAAAATCTAAATTTTTTTTGAAGCAAAGAAGACATGTACTTTCATCTCTGAAAAATAAAAATAAAATCTTTTATACATATCTAGTTGCAAAATGGTAGCAAATTGAGTAATGGACAGTGAGGTTTGAAATCAATGGTCTTGGGTCCGTCATTTAGGAGTTAAGAGCATGTTGGCTTATGCTCTCTTCTATGTGGATTGAAGGATTTTCTAACAAATTTTCAAGGAAAGAAGTGAGGGAGACACATCCGTCACAATTTGATTTGTAATCTTTAGATTAAATTGAATTGGATATAATTTTCTAAAGCTTGCAATAGTAGGGTGCTATTCAAGGCATAGGTAGTGCCATTAAATGTCAAGCAATTGTCTTGATCAATGGTGCAAATGGAATTCAAAATGAAGGAATGCAAACATTAAATTGGAACAACATGGTGCATGGAATTGCCATGATGGCACAAAGTGTCCCACCTCTCATAACTCCACATCAATTTTCATTGAAATTTTGGTTACTTCCAAATCAAACTCAACCGCCAACCACTCATAAAATTGTACAATAAGTAATTCCAAATTGACACCAATTCATCCATGGACAATTTTTCATTCCTATATTAATAATTCATGGTATAATCTAAGAGCAATTCTAAGAGCATGGGCAAAATTTGGATAGACTACCTTACCTTATGGGGAATTAAATAGCTCCAAGTTAAACAAAATTGCATTCAAGTCACAATTGTAAAGTAAAAATGAGTGCCCTAGAGGTATGGAGATAGATAACTTCAAAATCAGTTAAATTGACCAAATTTTGACATAGTTTAATAAATTGTAATAGAAAATTGCCAAAGAAGGAACCCCTGAAAACATATTTATAGTCAACTCTAGGAGGTGACGTTGTACTAAGGTAACTACATCTAAAATCACACAAAGAAGCAATTCAACATTATTATATTGAATTTTTTTTGTGGGGTCTCGTTGTTAGTCAAAAGGGGATTCTAGATTCTTTAAAAATGCATTTTTTGGACCTCGTATGAATAAACTACGAATTTTCAAAGTATTGAAATAAGATTTCGGGTAACCAAGTATAGACTATATTTTTTGGAGAAGGTGAAAGCACCCAAACCAAATATCCATGTAGCCACTTGCGACAAGTAGACTTCCATTGAAAGTGTACCTAAAAGTTCAAAATTAAACCCTTTTCTTACTTAATTGCAATTATTTGACTATGGATTCTTTAGATTTCAGTTTTATGACTAAGATATGTGATGGTTTCAAGGCTTGAACTCTGAAAATTCACAGCAATTATATATTTCATTTAAAAATTCTATTTATTTTTATTTTTAATTTTATGAATTCTCGATTTCCAATTGCTAGTACTAAAAATTAAAAAAGAAGGTGCCTCCAATTGCTTATTTTGACAGTTTTGGTTGTTTTCACCTTAGAATGATTTTCCGCGAAATGAAACCTTTTTTTTCTAGCCAGGTCTGGCAAAAGAGCTGACTCAGTTCCCCTGACGTCATTGATGACGAATCAGACCAATTACAAGACGCCACGTGTTGTCCTATGCCGCCACGTCATTGGTCCTTCGAGTTTCAACTTGCCTGTTCAGAATGGCAACTTGGTCAGAGTTTGGAAATTTGGCTTTCTTTGCGAGTTCGTTGATTTCATTGTGCATAATTTTGCATGATTGGATCAAGGGAGACGGCGGGACGGACCTACTTTTGTTTCTAGGGTTTCAGTGGTGCTTCTTCGTTGTTTGAAGGTATTACTGGCTGGATTTGGATCTGAATCTTGTTGGGTACGGAGTGGTTTGCGCCATTTTGAAATTCTTTGCATTCAGTGGGAAGGAGAGGATTGAAATTCTTTGCATTCAGTGGGAAGGAGAGGATGTTTCTTTAGGTGGGTTTTGGAGGATTTTGGGTGAAAGATCACTGTCACAAATATATATATTTTGGGTTATTTTAGGAAGACCTAAATGTCTCTCTGTTTTCTGCTAAAATTTTGAACTGCGCTCGAGATTTTGAGTTGGGTACGCGAGTTTTAGCCTCAGTTGGTGTTGCGCTGTTTTTAGGTTTCAGAAAGGTTTGGTTTTGCTGCTCGTTCTCTTGTTGCAGATTTTTTTTGAAATTTTTGTTCAGAGAGTTCTTTTAGGTTTTGCAGGATTGGTTGGTTTGTTCGCTGGTGAGGTGCAAGTGTAATCTATGGCCTGGCAACCGGGACCAGGCTTTGAACAGTATGGTGCGCAACAAGGGATGCCGCCGGAAATGCAAAGACAGGCTCCAGTCGGGCCTAACAATCCCTTGAATGACGTGTTTTATGGGGCAAGCTCGGGCTTGCTGGGCACTTACCTGGGGAACAGCAGAGACTACGTGCAGAGCAACGTAAGTTTGACTTGAGTTCTCATCATTCCTGTTGTTTGTGCCCAGGTTCTTGTTAGTTTAATATTTTTGAATCAGGTGGCAGAGTTAAGGTCGTCATTACTTTTTGCGTTGTGTTTTACAGGTCAGTCGATATTTTGCAACTCATGACATTCAGTACTATTTCCAAGTGACGGATCAATATGTGAAGAACAAGCTCAAAGTGGTGCTCTGCCCCTTTCTTCATAAGGTATGTCTCTTCTGAATGTGAAGTTTCCTTGCAATTTTCTGGAATTTGAAGTTTCGAGAAGTGGCTTTGCCGAGAATAAACTGTCCTCGTGACCCGAGACGATTTAACCTACATTTGCACTCAATATTTCAAACTGAAATTTCAAATGGCTCAATTCTCGAGCAAATCCGAGCTTATCTGACGCTGGTTTGGGAAATCGTTCCTTTGCAGGGCCATTGGACAAGAATAGCCGAGCAAGTAGCAGGGGGGTTGAAATACAAACCTCCTCGGCATGACATCAATGCTCCGGACCTCTATCTTCCTCTCATGGCATTTGCAACGTACATCATGCTTTGTGGCTTTACGCAAGGGCAGGCGGGCAAGTATGTAATTTCTCCTCTTCTCCTTGAGTCCTTTCGTTTCAATCAGGAGGATGACCGCTAGAGCTTCTCATGTCTTTTGCCATCGCTTTAGATTGCACCTGCACAGTAGTCCAGATTTCCAGGGTTTAGCTGTGCATGTAAGAATTAGATTTTTACTTTTATGATATTCATGGTTATCACCTTTTGCTTATGATGCTACAGGTTCAAACCAGACGTGATTAGTAGCTTAGTTACGAAAGCAACGATTGGATGGACAGTAGAAACGGTGATATTGAAGGGATCACTCCTCACTCTAGGGAGCGGAGATGCTCCGACATTAGATGTGGTAGCCTATGGAGGTTATGCTTTCATTGGCGTTTCTCTGTCTGTGTTTGCGCACTTGTTATCGACGTATGCTTACTACATCACATGGGCTTATACAAGTCTCTGCATGGCGAACTTCTTGGTGAAGACGATGAAGCGTCTGTTGTTTGCGGAAGCAAGGAGGTATGACAGAGATTCAACTCGCCATCACTATCTTCTGCTTCTCATGGGTGTGGCCCAGTTCCCCTTGTTTTACTGGTTAGGAGTTTAGGTCAACCTGGTCCCTTGTACAATACACAGCTCCACAAGTGAGCTACTGATTTATTGCTCCGGAAACGAATGAGTTTCGTTGTAGTATAATGTGGTGGAGGACACGATTGCCGTTGGTGTTCTCACTGTGCTCCGCAGATGGTGCTCCACCCAATTTTGGTCCAAATTTTCTACCCAAAGCTTGGGATCTCCGCATTGATGGTCTTTTTGGTCCTAGCTGATCTGCTCAGAATCTTGAATTTGACTGATGCCTGTTTGTTACTTTGATGGAATTTGATTCTTTTTTATTTTAAAGAGATCAAACTGTTAGATTGGCATATTTTCTACCGTATGTAACGGATTGCTTCTATTGGGGAGTTTTGATGTTCAGCTTAGTAGCTCAGTGAATGTGAGAATTTCTTGGCAGTTGTGATGGTGAAGGTCGAGGATACTATTTGCATCACTATTAGCAATTTTTTTCATACGTAGAGTGTGATATATAGGAGCTGTATTGAGCTGTGAAGAGAACTTTGGATACACAAGCGAAATCTTTCGAGATAAATATCTTAATATTTTGTCTGAATTTCTTATGCAATTTCAAAGTGGAAGGGTTTAACCCCTAAATGACGGACCCATGACCATTGATTTCAAACTTCACTGTACAGTACCCACCAAGTCTGAACCGTGCAGGCCTTGCTCGAGCTGAAAATGAGCAGTGAACTCATAACTTCAAAATCACACCAAAGACTCAAAAATTCATGAAATTGCAACCTGTAAAATGTGTTTGGAAGATACAAAAGTCTAGTTTTGTATTACATTAATTTATTACACTGAAAAAGTCAAAAAGTACAACAATAGTGCATTTTGTAGCATGGTATCTACCATCTTGTACTCCCACCCCCTGCATTAATTACAGCCTTCATTCGGTGAGGCATGCTAGCAATGAGAATGTCAAGAGTCTCCATTGATATGGCTTCCCATGCCCGCCCAATGCTCTTAACCAATTCATCTTTATTGTTTGCTCTAGTCTCATTTTGCACAAATTCTTTTAGAATCATCCACACATTCTCTATAGGATTTAAGTCCGGTGAATTAGCAGGCCATGTGAACTTCTTGATCTTATGCGCTTCTCGCCATTGTTTTGGTAAGGTACTCCGATGCACCGGGGCACCATCCTCCATGAGATGAAGGCTTTGAAGATTATCATGCATGAAGTAAAAGCCACTCAATCGACACTAATACACAATGTCCACAAAATCAGCACTTGTTTGTCTATCGAATGGCATGATAACAATGGGGCACTTCTCATAACCTGTAAAAGCACCCCAAATTATGACAGATATCCGTCTAGATTTGAAGATGGTTGCTAGGCAATCCCATGAACAATGTTTGTACACTCGCCGCCAGACTTTAACTTGTCGAGAATTCTTGCCTAACTCAAATGAAGACTCATCTGTCCATATTACATTCATCCAATCAGAAACTGTCCAACTCTCATATTTTCTAGCAAAGGCCAATCGATTAGCCTTGTGCTTGTCATTGAGAAATGGCTTCTTTGCTGCAACTCGGTTACGAAATCCTAAACGTTTAATCTCCTTCCTTAACGTGCTCACATAAACTTTCTCACTCATATTTTTTATGATGGATACAAGTGGTATGCGTCTATTTTGTGTAAGAATGCGTCCCAATTCCCTCCTACCTCGATCAGTCAATTTGCAACGTCGATGGACAGCCTTACGAGTGACCACTGTTCCTTCATTGCAGAATTTATTCAAGACATACTCAACAGTAGTATGTGGTATGCCTAACTTTGCTCCAATGCTACGTAAAATCCTACGTTGTGACATGCCTGAACGACTCATTCCAACTATTATGCCTTTTGTCTCTGTACTCAAACGACAACCTCCCATTTCTCACAAACCCAGATTACAATCTCACACACTTTTAAATGAAATGCTAACCAACTGAGATGCAATAAGTACCCTGCCACAAGCCCACAACATGACATCAACATATGTAAAACATTAGAATGTCAACAACAATGATCAATTCATTCAAAGAAGATTCATATAAGAATCAGTATTTCAAAAACATGAAACATGAAATGAAATGAAATCCATCTCCATCTTCATGAGCTAGCTAACTTATTAAAAAAGGAAAATGGACTCATGAGGACGACTGGTTTGTTAAGTGACACTGCATCGTCCAAGCAGCAATTGATAACAAAAATGCCTCAGTGTACTCAACTACTACGGTGGTACTGAACAGCAGCAAGGCAGGGCAGCTATATACCTCAATGGAAGCACAATGTCAATGATTGGAGTGAATCAAAGAGTGTACACATCTCGGGGGGTGCACTTAGTGTATCTAATCCAAACAACGTGCGAACAAAACTTTGTACCCCCTATATTATATCCTAAAATTTAAGTAAATGAAAACAAAAAAAATATGAATATATTCTCCTAATTTGAAAGTTTATGTTTTGAATTATTGATATTTTTATTTGCTAATGATAATTAGTTACAAATTTTTGAAGTAAATAGATACACTGCAGAACTGAAAAATAACTTTCACACCCCTATATTATATCCTCAAAAATTGTCTAAAAAATGAACAAAAAAATCCTAAAAATAATTCTCTATTGAAAGCTCATTTTGAGTTGAATATTGATGCAATAGTCATCTAAATGTGTTCTCTATAAATATTTGAGTTGAAAAATATGCCATTTTAGGTTCATTTTCAACCTCTTCTAGAAATCATTCCATATTTCATTTGAGTTGGAAATTTTGGCAATAGAAACCTATAGTCATTACCAAACAATGCTCAAAATTTTAGGTTGAAATTATAGTTTATTAGAAACCACTTGTTTGCACGTGGTTTGTAGTAGTAGAACCAAGTGCCTTCCCCGAGGTACACATACCTTCACAAGTAGCTCAAAATATGCTCAAAATCTTCACAGAAGTTACACAACTAAAATAGATGTTGTTCCACACTCAAGCACCATCTTCCAAAATGACATTTGAAGTGCATCTATCCACTCACAAGCTTCATTTATACAAGATTTCAGCTCAATCCAAGCAAATCTGTGACCTCCATGTGCTTTGATATTTTTCAAAGTTGTGTACACGTTCAACCACTACAATGACACATGTTTGGTTAATTGGATTTATTATAGATATTTTACTATATCTCATTAAATGCCTAATGACACTTGTAACTAAAGTACTAATCTCACCTAACACCACTAATTTTAGTTCCTACATTGAACGAGTGAAAGAAAAAGAGGGGTTCAAAGTTGTGATCCCTGCTGCTTCACTGTGGCTTTCCTTGGTGCTGCACGGTTCAGACTTGGTGGGTACTGTACATCACTCAATTTGCTACCACTTTGCAACTACATATGTATGAAAAAATTTATTTTTATTTTTCAGAGATGAAAGTACATGTCTTCTTTACTTCAGGAAAAATTTAGATTTTTTTGTGGAAAATTAAATTTTTTAAGAATTTTTTAAGAAAAAGTGAAGAAAAATTATATTAAATAGAAAAATATTTCAAAAAATCTGAAAATTTCACCATAAGTGTATATCACAGTGATAAACATCATGGTGTAAACTCAATTTCCGTATCATTCTATAAGTAGAAAATAATAGACATTGAAAATACACCCAATGTTCAAATTGCAATAAAATATGCAATATTAGGAATCTTTTCAAAATTCAAATTGGAAGTGAAACTAGAGTAGATGACCTTCATTTTGTTAGTTTGACTCAAACTCAAAAAATATCATTTTTGTGGAGAAATTTCAGATTTGAAGCAAGGAGCAACAACTTTCTAAAATACTGTAAAAATAGCATATTTTGTGATCCGTTTTTTTTAATAGCTTCTCATTTCCATGAAGACAAAAATTGGAAAGAGTACAAACTCAATTGGATACTCTTCATAACCCCCATGTGAAAGGTCAACAAGGAAAAGGAAGATGAAAAAATGCTTTTGAATTCTCTTGGCTCAACAGTATTGTCATTGGAACGCCACGGAATGGCGTCCGCGGCGTTCCAGGGTTAAACTGCTTTGTGTTGGAAGACAATGTCACTTTTTTTGGTCATAGACATTTAGCCAAGTCATCCTTACAGCGCTTCAGTCTCCAATGGTTCTAGTATCCTCTAGCTCATGAAATGAGTGGATCCTTGCAATGCATTTTCATTTTTAATCTTTGCCTAATTACAATGTACAACATTTTAAGAAATGATCAATTCTTTAACCCTAGAAGGTTGCTACGGACATTAAGCGTTTGATGGATGAGAGAGAAATATTCTATATAAGATAGAAGTGCAAATGTTCATCTTTGGAATTTTGCGTGAAAGGGGAGGTCTTACTCAATAGTTTGACCTCTAGTGAGTGTTTTTGGGTGTTTTTTAAGCAAATGATTTATACAATACTAAATAAGATGACTTCCATGGTGACAATCCTGCTAGGGTTAACTTACGTATTCAACATGTAGCAACATTTGGAATTGACATATGTTGCAAGGAATGCTTGTATTATAAAAGGAGTTCAATTCACAATGTAATAAATCTTTGGTAACCATCATTGTGAATGTGCCATTTCTAAAACCACCTTTTAGCGTTCAAGTACAATTTGCTTTCTCATTGCACCAACAATGTACAAGAAGTATACATATCAAGAGGTGGACACTTCTAGTGACTAAAGTAATTGCACCCATATCCAGTCATTTAAGCGATTTTGAAACAAATCATGAACAGAATGAAGCAATGCAAATTTTTCCCAAGTAGGAAGATAGGAAATATAGGGATTGTATTTTTTTGGTAATTTTATTCCCAAAATTGCAATTACTCTGATTTTTGGAAGCCAAAATATAGTCCGAACCCATATCCAATGTATAGAGTCTTCCAATTCTGTATCAATTAAGATACTACTTTCCCACTTACTACTTTCCGCATACTTTATAACACTTTAGGACATGTATCATAATATCGTAGTTCCAACTTTGAAAAGGAGAAAAAAAAGCATTCCAATCTTTGGTTGTAAACATGTTCCAGCTTTGGTTGGAAATACATGCATGCTACAGGTCGAGTTTAAGATCTTGGTTGGGTATAGGTATTTCTACCTTATCAACGCTCAAATTCAAAAATTCATAACTAATTCTACAAAGCTCCAAAAAATATGAAACAACTTGGGTTAGATGCCAACTTCATTTGCCTTTCAAGGAAATTTTATTAAAAAAATATTTCAAGTAGTGGATCCTCACCAAATTAATTTTCAGCTCTTTAATGGGTGTTTCTAATGGACCTCCTACCCTATTGTAGTTAGTAGCAAGTACAAAGTATTTTCTAACTTTCATCACAATCCATGCTTATAATATTTAATGTCAAAACTATAATCTAGGAATTAAGTTTTTTCCTTTCTTTTCCCATTGATAGTTCCTAACAATGATGTCATTTTGACACCAATTGTATAAGGTAGAACGGCCATTGTGGTCAAAAGATTCCATAGTAGACATCTAGGAAATGACCCCATTATGGGGGTTTGCAACAAATGAAATTTGGGCCATAGTCAATGTTGTACCTGACAATAATGAAGTGATTAGTGACTGTAGGAATTTCTAATTTTTCATTGAAATTTCATTGTAGGAAGTGATTTTTTGAGGCCTTCTACATTAAAATTATTGTGACTGCATTAGAACAGTGTGTAAGATGAACATTATATAAACATATTTTATTAGTTCTAAGGTAGTCTAGAGACTCTTTTGGATCATGATGGGTTGAACACTTCAAAAATTCATAGAAAACTTATACTTGTCAAAAAAGAATATAATTTCAATTGCTCTCAACGTCTCTCACACTTGTTTATATGTGGGGAATTTTTTTTTAAAATTCTACAATGGTATGAGAGCAAACTTCTAGTTTGTCACTTGGTTTTGTTGGCTTTTTTTTTTTTAAGATTTAGGGCTTGAAAAGTCTCCCATTTGAGTGTAGTAGCATTTTCTATATAACAGTAACTGGGGCAGAGCTCTCTACTTGCCAAGATCATACTCTCTTTGTCTTGAAATAAATGAAGGGTTCCCAACTATACTTGTCTCAAATTAAATTTGAAATTGGCTCTCTACAACATGATAGACAACAATTGAAGCTAGTTCAAACACCTTCAAGCAAAAGAATCTATAGATGTGACATTCCAAAGACTATTTAGCAATTCAATCCTTGTAAATGGAATTGAAATACAACCTATTATCAACCAAAGGCAAAGAACTCAACCCAAAACTATATAGAAATTGCTACAAACAAATCTCTTATTAAGAATTTCTTGGAGTTAAGTTATAAGAAATTGTTGGAATTGAACATAGACAACATCAATGAACATCATTGCACTTGCATTGCTCAAAGAATGATCAAAATTAATACCGCTGAAGCAATTCCAAAATCTACCACTTTCACCGCTTGTTTTCAATATGCCCTCCTTCACTTTTGACTTACATTCTTTCACACCTAGTGTGGTTTAGTAGAAGCTACAATATCTTCACAATCCCTAGAAAATAGGAACAACTCGTGTAATAATCTAGTCATTTCTAAGAAATCCTGGATTTATTTTGAGACAGATGAAATATCAATTAGTTGTTTGAAAAAGACGAAGAAATGTCAATGATGTGAATATGTAAATATGTAAATATGGTATACCAGCCTATGCAGGCAAAATGACCCTCTTGGTATTATTGAAAAATTTTAAATTTTTTCCATGTAAAGACAAATGTGAGAAATAGGGAGAGTGATTGAAATTCTATTTTCTCACAAAGTATGAGTTTGTTATGAATTTTTGAAGTGTGCTGCTCAATTGGTCCAAAAGAGTCTCTAGACTACCTCAAAACCAACAATAAACTTGTCCACAATAGTCATGTTACTCACATAGAGCAATCACAATATTTCCTAATATGGACATAATACAAAGGCAAAGAAAAATGTCACTTTATTTGATGAATTTACACTTAAAAGGTGGAAGCTCTTCTTGCAATTTCTAATCACTCCATCACTATCATCCAAGACATTGACTATGGCCATTGATTCAAACTAATGTATTCCAAATCCCATTTGTTGAAAAAAGTTTGTTATAGGTTGATGCAAGCCCTATAATGGATCATTTCCTAGGTGTCTATCATAGACTTTTTGCCTATCATAGGTTGGTTTACATTATGTGTAAGATTTGTTCCTTTTGACCGTTGATTGGGATTTAGCAAGGGGTTGTATCCCTCAAAACAGATTTTAGCCAACTTTTGAAATTCATATTCCTTGCAAGACAATCAAGGAAAAGCTAATCAATCCATTTTTATTCTAAATTTTTAAAATTATTGAATTAGTTATGAATTTATAGAATTGGAAATGGAGATGCCCTAAAAATGTCCCTACCTTAGATTAACTCATAAAATGTTATGAATTGTATTGTTGTGTCTAGATGATGGTTAAAGTATAATGACAAGTACAAACGTCTTGTAAGTATTATAAATGCTAATTTCATTGCCAAATGTTTCTCTATAGATTTTGAATTGCAATTTCATGTATTATTCCAAATCAAACATGGTGCGTGATATATTGTTGGAAAGTTATTGAAATATGTTTTTTATTATTTGCTTTTAATTTCAAGTGTTAATTCACAACAATTGAAGACTTACACCTAGTATAAAGTTCCATACCTTCAAATTATCCTATTAAAATTTTGCCTTGTTTTTTTTCTTCCGTCTTATAAGAATGAATGCTTTTTAATATTTTAATAGATTACACTGACCTTTATAGACTATTTATATGTGAAAAAATTAAAATTTCAATTAAATCAAGTATTGGAGGTGTATTGTGCATTTAGAGATGTAGGGTTGAAAGATAAACCTAAAGGTGATCCCAATTTTCAATTTTGTGAGTTATGTAATACTTTCAAACACATCTAAAATGAAATCACCTTTATCAAATTTTCCACTGTATAGTTGTTTTTAAAATATTTTTTCTTAATTTTCCCACTATCTACTATTGAGAAATGAATATTTTTGTTTACCTAGAATAAAGCCTTGCGACCACATTGTTCTTGTTACATCATTTGCTTGAATTCAATAGATGCAGAAGACTCTATACGTGAACCTTGCGCTACTTTATTTGCAATGGTGCTTGTTCTGCTCTTGCACTTAGAGATCCTTTAGTAAAATTGAAACAAAAACATTCACATCTTTGGTAAGCTTAAAAATAATAGCTTTCCGTGATGTTGGATTGAGATTTGTAAGCATCAAGCTCTAAAGCTTTGGATCTTGCTAAAAGGTAGAACTAGAGCTAAAGAGAGAGCTTTTCTTCATTGGATTTTGGAGTTTTTAAGGTCACAAAGAGGATAGAGAGGGACTAGCATTGCTTAGACATTGTGAGTTTCAATAACCATCATCCTTGAGTTTTTGAACTGTGCAACATTGAAGCTTGGTCGGAGTGAAACGCTATTGCAGGTTTGGTTGTCCCATGCATGAAAAGTTTATAAGGTTTTGGAAGTCAAACCTGTCAATTTATTGATTATGACATCCACTTCCAAGTTCTTCTTGATATCCAGCATATTGCAATATGTCAAACCTTATGAACAAGGCTAAGAATCGGAAGGAGTTGTAAGAACAAAGTTCCATACATTAAGGCATGACCACTTGATTAGAGGGTATTCTTTTGAAAGTGACGAGTCATCAAACCTTGACAAGGTGAGTAGTGCCATTGGAGTCAAAGTCAAATCTACATAAATACAAGCTGAAATTTGGTACAAGGATGAAAGTTATTATTTAGGACCATTGGAAGATTTTTCTTGTGACCTTGAGCTTGATGACAACAAGCAATCTTGTATTTTTGAATCATGTAGAGACCTCAAAGGAGCACAATGTCTTAGAACTTGTGGCCTCGAATGTAGTCCATTCTTGTCATTGCGCTTGCAATGGCAATTCATAAAAAGAGGTTGCAATGTTGATTTGAATGCAGTGGTGGCACAATTTAATGTTGAAGCACAAAATTAAAAAAAATGGAGTGTTCAATTTAACCCCTAAAGACCAATTATATATTGAATGAACAATTGAAAATTTGAGTAGGATCCTGCGTAGTCAATTTTGGTCGGATGTTCACAAAGTTTTGGTACAAGGTATAAACATGTACTTCCTTAAACAAAATTTATTTTTTATCCAATTGGGTGCCTTAATAAAAAGTTATGCTGCCTTGAACTTTTCAGCAACCTGAGCAATTGGGGCATCTTTGGGGCATCTTTTGCAAAAACACTCATCAACTTTTGAAATTTTTTCTTATATATAATTAATTAGATATAGCATACAATTGTCCCCAAAGAAACAAATTCCAAAGCAAATTTTAGTTATCAAATCATTCATTAGAAACAAAAGCAACCCTCCGGAGGGCTACTCTAGATTAACATGGTTAAGCTATTTCAAACTTGGCATGCAATCTTGAAACAATCAGCTTTCATACTTCTTCTTATTTTAAATTTTTAAATTTTTTTAAAGATTTTTTAAAGATTTTAAAAAAATGAAAAATTATTAATTATTAATTTTTTATTCGCAAATTGACTTTCTGCGCTACAGTCACAACAGAAACTACTATGCGGAAATAGGAAAAATAAGCATTTCTTTGCCCCGTAAAACTAAATTTCAGGGTCCTCCGGAGGGTTTATTTTTTCTCTAATGCTAAGAATGAGCCAAACATTGTTAGCTCTGTCGAGGCAATTTCAAAAACAAACATTTTTTTTAATCTTCAAGCCCTATTATCTTGCAATATGTGAAATCAAAGTTCTTGAACTTTTTTCTACATATTCCAAATGTTTGTCTCTGACTTTCTATTGTTTGAATTTCAAATTAAAAAAAGTCCTCATTGTACAAAAAATCATCAACAAATGACTAGTGTATGGCCAATTCAATTAACCTACTTGCATTTGCAGGGTGATTTAGAGTAAGCTAGATTCTATTTTTGATTCTAAAATTTTTCAAAGTAAACCTAACATCATATACTTATGAATGGCCAAAATCCTCAATTTTTGGATAGAGTAAAAATTCTACCTCAACAGGGCCCAAAGTCTGCTGACCATGCAGGAAAGAAAAAAAATATTAATTTTTCTTACTTCAAACATTATAATCTTTCAATCTAATCAAAATGGCCAATTAAATGTTTTCCACATGTTAGAGTTATTCATAAAGTCCCCCTCCCCCAGTTTGGAGGGGACTTTTCCGAAACCTTTCCTCCGATGGACAACCCAGCAAGCAACACGACCCCATAGGCGACCACGACCCCGCACGCAAAGTCCAAACAAAACTTCTTTTTGGTCAATTTGGACGTGAAAGAAAGTTTGATACCCACTTTCATATTGTCTTTTTGCCCAAAACCTGCTTTTTCACAAAACTGCGGGGTTTAAACCCCGATTTGGAGTACTTTACAAATAACTCTATTGACTTACTTGTTTAACACAAATATGTATGGTCGGAATTCAAAAAAAAAAAATGATTTTAAACAATGTATATAAATATGGCAATTTTGGACTTTTTTCCTTCCAAAACACCTTCTCGACCTTAGAAATTAGAGTCCTTGGTAGTAGAAGTGATATTGGTTTTGTAAAATAAAATCCAATAGCAAAAGGTTGAACATGAATGATTTGAAAAGATGCAAATGTTGTATTGGGAAGAGAAAGGAGAATTTATTATTGGCAAACTTAATTGTATCAAGGTTCCTTTCATGTTGGGTTTATATTGGGCTAAACTTTAAAGGACCAAAGAGTCTATTGTGGACTTTAAAAAAATTCAAACCGGCTCTATTGACATCAAAATTTGGAAGTTTTGCATAAAAGTTTTGGGATGGATGCTATTCATCATAATCTACATGTGAAGCTTTGTTTCATATCTAACCACACTTATAAATAATCAAAAACCTCAATCAAATTAAGCTTTTAATGTTCACAAAAATAGATATAGAAGTTAAAAGGATGAGAAGTATTGTTATACCTATTTAGAATAGATATAGAGGTTAAAAGGATGAAAAGTATTGTTATACTGTTTTCTTCTTCTTTTAACTACTACATCTCTTGTTGTATATCTGCAATGCTCAATTTTATTTGAAGATTTGAATTTGTATAGATATAATTAGTTTGTAAAAACATGACTTACACTATCAAATTTTCATATGTATTCATTTTTATAAAATGAATACATATAAAGTTAAAAGAAAAAATGGTTAGTAATGAGAGACAACCTTTGTTTTCATCATCCAAATCCTATATTATTTTTTAAATATACTGGCCTCCAACTCTTGATATGATTGGAATTTTGACTTAGTCCTAGTTATTAGTCTATAAAGTTATACTTTTGTTCATACTAAATTATCAACTGCATTTTTTTTTATACAACAACATTAATATTATGTGATGGGTGACTTTTAGAATTGGTCAAATTGTAGAGAGAACTCTAGAATTATTCTTTTTGCTCATTTAACACTCTTAAAATTAGAAATTTTAGAAATTTTGTATTATTTGATAGTTTTCAAAATAGCCTCAACTTATAGGCTTTTTTTAGTTTTTTGGCTTCACTTTAATTACACAATTGTCCAAGGAAAATAATGAATAAGGTATACCTACCTACTATCAATGGCCTTTCTTTCAATTGCATCCAATATTTTCACACAATTAAGATTTGTGGTTTGAAATATTAGATAAATGTAGATAGAGGAAGTAATTGGAAGAAGGGCCATAATAGACTAGGTATTGTAAAAGTAAAGCCTCGTTATAAGATGTGATATGCCGAGCCACAAAGAATGTTATTTCTCATAATGAGGCTCCACCTTTCATTACTAGACATAAATTCAATGTTGAATGATTTGATTTTGGTCATCTGCATGCAATCAAGGGTCGAAAATAAGGACATCATAAAGCTAGAGCTAGTCAAAATTTTAGAAAAGAACATGCCACCTTCATCCAATGACACACTTTCATATGTTCTTAAGGTGACTAGCCTATTTAATTCCAACCTCATTTCAATTCCTCCTTTACATGTACATGGAATACTTTTCAGAACTAAAATGTACACCACATGTATATAAAGCTAAAAATTAAAGTTTGGATAATAATAATTTGGTTTACCTTGATTGGATTCCATTAATCCTAGAAGGACATGTCCATAACTACTGCTTTCAAGCTTCACTGTCCATTACTCTGTTTGTTGCCCTTTTGCAATTAAATATGAATGAAAAATTATATATTTATTTTTCAAAGATGAAATCATATGTCTACAACATTTCATGAAATTTTCAAGTTCTTTGGGAATATTTTGAAATTACTCTAAATTTTTTAAGAAAAAAATGAAGAAAATTCATATCAAATACAATATACATTGAAAAATCTAAATTTTTTACTATAGATGTAAATTATATTTTACATCATGGTGTAAACCAAATTTACAATATTACTCTAAACTTTAAAAATCAACAAACCATGGTTATAGGCTCAAAGTTTATATTGCTATAAAATTTGGAATTTATGAGTTTTTCAAAATTTTCAATTGGAATCAAAATTGCACATGATAAGCTTCATTTCCTTAGTTGGATTCAAATTCCAAAAATCATCATTTTATGGCTAAAATTCACAACAAGAATAGACATCAAGAAATGACCGAAATACACTACAAAGGTGATCCACATGGATTAAGCATCTCATCTTCTTTAGAAAAGTCATTAATACCATAAAATGAGGGAATTTACTATACTAATCATTGAAATACACTCGAGCAACTTCCTCAAAAAATATTGGATGAAAAAAATTCCCATTGTATAGTCTCAGGTGAAATCATCCATCAAACACTTAGCGTCTACGACATCCTTTTAGGGTTAACCTTAGAAGGATGTGGCCCCCCATGACCAAGGTAGTCACCAAAATACTTTGATGACATTGGACCAATAGGTGCATTCTTTGTTTTAATAGTTAAGAGTGAAGTCATCCATTAGACCTTCATTACGTCCTTCCAAGGTTAAAATTATGGGTAATTATACTTACTTTAAATATGCATTCCTCCATTCTACAAAAGTGCTTCCCATCATTCATTCATTGGACGCTTTTTGGTGCTCTAAGTTTTTACAGGCTGAAGGCAAGTTACACTTCTTGCACAAAGTTCCATTCCAAGCAAAGATCAGTTGCATCTTTCATTCATTGGACACTTTTTGTCTTCCAAGTTTTTACCAGCTGAAGGCGAGCTACGCTCTTGCGCAAAAGCCTTCATTATTTCCAAGTAAAATCGGCTGCATCATCCATTCATTGGACGCATTTTGTCCTCTAAGTTTTTTTCAAATTGAAGACAAATTAAGGTCTACTCTAAAAGCGAGCATGCTCTAAAAGCGATCATGACACAAAGGTACATTCTACTTTCTTCAATTTACTAGTGATGTATACTTCAGGAGGTGGTCAGCTTTAGTGACCACTGTGTTTCAACTTCAAAAATTTGTAACTAAATAATTTCACCAAGGTCCTAAAAATATGAAACAACTTGGATAGAATGCCAATTAATCCCATTTTTCTTCCTACAAAAAATTTACTAAATATTGTTTCAAGGAGTTAGCTTCACCAAAAACGCAATCAACTCTTAAATGGTCGGTTTAAGAGCAGACTACCTTACACCGACTTCTTGCACAAAAGCCTTGAGAGTTCATTCCGCAAGCAAAATCAGCTGCAGGCTAAGACCATCTGCAATGCTGTCACGGTACATGGCCCAGTATTGGTATAGCTAACTTTTGAATGCTAGACAATTACAATTTGAAAATTGTGTTGTTGGAAGCGCAACGGAAAGAACATGGAGAAGGAACAAAAAAGTTTCAAACTGGACATTGGACAAGTACTTCAAAAACAAGGTACAAATCTGAAATTATAGAGGTCTTAGCAAATCACGGTTACCAAAGCAACATTTGACCATTGACCCTCTAAAAATTGTCTATAATTTCAGATTTGTACCTTGCTTTTGAAGTACTTGTCCAATGTCCAGTTTGAAACTTTATTGTTCCTTCTCCATGTTCTTTCCGTTGCGCTTCCAATAAGACAATTTTCAAATTCTAATTGTCTAGCATTCAAAAGTTAGCTATACCAATACTGGGCCATGTATCGTGACAGCATTGCAGATGGTCTAAGCTAGCTACGACTTTTGCAGACTAATGCGCTCAAACTTGGCCTGAAGGACTTGCTTGTCAGACTCATGATGTACGTTTTTCCTTTGCCAATAATAATAAGTCACAAAGATCACTGTTGTTCTCATGACCTGCAGCTTTTGGTTCTCTTCTTTTTTCCTTTTCTCAAATTTTAAACACATGGACAGTGACATGCAGCTTTGGTCATGGTTGGATCGCTTTGGGGAGGGGGATTTGTTTTTTAAATTAATTGGAGGCCATTCAATTGGACAGAGCCAATGGCTGGAATTCGACGGACCACACACACGGGACCTTACCAACCAAGGCACACCTGAGTGTGTGTGAGTAAGTTAAAACAAACAAAGGTGGACTACTGAATGCATGATACTGTACTCCCCAAAATCAGAATGAGTCGGTCCCTGCGCAATTGCACTGAAACCGGACAGACACTTTGTACTTGCACTTACTTACATACCAAACAGAACAGAGAAAAAAAGGTCCAATGTCGAATGGTTGGTAGGGGATTGCAAAATCAGTGATGTATGATTTTAGTTTATGGACGCAGGTTCGACACACACGTGACCAAAAGTGCTCTCATGTTCTTTCAATTGCGACGCAACGGGAGGGATTGATGTTTTAGGAATATAACGAATTGCAACGGGGTACAATTTTAACCCCTAAATGTCTCCTTTTTTTTATTTTTGCACATCTTCCATCAGGAAAGTACCCCCCATTGAACCAATATTGTTTCATAGGGCCCGCAGTCCAATACTGTAACAGTACTATTATAGTATTGATGACAATACTGCAACAATATAGTTTCAATGGGTCCATTGAAACTATAATGTTGCAGTATTGTTGTCAATATTGTAATGGTATTGTTACAGTATTGGACTGTGGGCCCTATGAAATAGTATTGCAACAAAACTGACACAGTGGGGGGGGGGGGTAGTTCCCGATGTTGCTTATATCTTTGTACAGAAACATTATTAACCGGAATTTGGTCATTAAGGAAGGTTGTCTTTTCGAGATTCAAGTATTACTAACATTGGATGAATGAGAATTTAGTTGGATGAAACAATGCCTTGAAGTCTTCTGTTTATCGTCCAAAATATGAATGTCGGAGCACTCCAGGGTTAAGAGAGCTACCTTAGCATCCTAATGGACAAGGCCATGAATAGTCCCTGCTATAATCCACACAATGGGAAACAATTTGATGTTGCTTTGACCACTTGCAATACTTCTTAATTATTGTATCTTTGAAGTTAGGTAATGGAGTTCATCATGAGGGATGTGTTTGGAATAGCATTGCAACATGGTACGGTTTTAAGATTGAGAGCTACCTCAACATCCTAAGAGACATTCAAGGCTGTGAATACAATAATCCCTGCTATAGTCTACAATTGGAAGCAATTTGATGTTGTTTTGACCACTTGCCTAATACTTCTTATTGTACCTTTTAAGGTACTCATAAGTATATACAGAAAGGTCCAATGTCAAATGATTGGCAACCATCAGGGTTTTTATCTTGCACTGTAGTAATACACCATGCAATAAATGGAGGATGGTCCCCCCAAATTTAATCCATTGGTATTGTGCCACATCACTAGACGAGTTGGCACCATGGTGCCAAAAAAAAACCTAGGTTGGTTTGGGATTGTAAAACATGATGTATGATTTCAATTTATGGAGGAAGGCGGATTCTCCACGCGACCAAAAGGGTTCTCTCATTTTTCCTTCAATTGCGATGGAGTCAATTGTGAGGGATGTAGATGTTTGGAATATCATTGCAACATGGTACGAAATTAAGAGAGCTACCTCAACATCGTAAAGGTCAAGGCCGTAAATAGTCTGTGTTATTGTCCACAATGGGGAGCAATTTGATGGTGCTTTGATCACATACAATACCTCTTAATTGTACCTTTTATATAATCAACATTGTACTCATACGTACATACAGAAAGGTCCAATGTGGAATGGTTGCATGATATTGGATTGCAAAATGATGATACATGATTTCAATTTATAGAAGCATGCGCTTCTATACATGTTCAAAAGGGTTCTCTCATTTCCCTCAGTCGTGACGGAGAAAATTGGGAGGCATGTTTTTGGAATATCATTGCAAGGAGGTACAAAATTAAAAGGGCTACCTCAACATCCTAAAGGTCAAGGCTGTGAATAGTCATTGCTATAGTTCACAATGGGAAGCAATTTGATGTTGCTTTGACCACTTCATTGGTATACATCTTATTCGGTACCTTTTAAGTTTTGTAATGGACACTGTATTTCCACGTACATAGAGAAAAGTTCAATGTGGAATGGTTGGTATTGAGTTGCAACACGACAATGTATGATTTGAATTTATGGAGGCATGTAGGTTCTACATGTGAAAAATGGGTTCTTTCATTTTCCCTCTATTGCGACGGAATCAATTGGAAGGGATATTTTTGAAATATCATTTCAATAGGGTACAAAATTGAGAGAGCTACCTCAGCATCCTAAAGAACAAGGCTGTAATAGTCCCCGCTATAGTCCACAATGGAAAGTAATGTGTTGTTGCTTTGACCATCTATATTATTCTCTCCATCCTGAAATAAATCCAGAGGTTCTAAATATACTAGTCCCAAATTAAATTCGAAATTGTCTTTCCATAACGTGATCAACATCAATTGCAGCTAGTTCAAACACCCTAAAGCAAAAGAATCCGGAAATGACACGTTCCAAAGTCTATATAGCAATTTGATACCTGCAAATAGAACCAAAACGCAACCTCTAACCAACCAGTGGTGATGAATTCAACCCACAACTGTACAAAACCTACTACTAACAAATTTCTTGCTGAGAATTTCTTGGAGTTGAATCACATTATATCATCGGAATTGAATACAAAGGTGACATCATCAAACTTCTTTGCACCAGCGTTGCTAAGAGAATGATCCAAAGTAATAGCACTGAGCAATTCCAAAAAAGGGAGAAATTTGTCAATTTTGCCGCCTATTTTTCAACATATGCCACTTCATTGTTGACTTCCATTCTTTCATGCTTAATGGGATTGACTAGAAGCTACAATAACTATGCAATCCTTTGAAAATGAGAGCAGCTCACGCATTACTCTATCCATTTCTAAGAACCTACGGATTTATTTTGAGACAGCGAGAGTACCTCTTATTGTATCTTTTTAAGGTATGTAATGAATATTGTATTTACACATACATATAAAATGGTCCAATGTGGAATGGTTGGTATGGGATTGAAAAGTGACGGTGTATAATTTCAATTCATGGAGCCATGCGGTTTTTACACAAGACAAAAGGATTCTCTCATTTCTCTTCAATTGTGAGTATGTTTGATGTTTTTGGAGTATTGCTGCAATAGTGTATGAAATCAAGAGAATTACGTTAGCATCCCAAAAGACAAGGAAAATTGTCTTGGTTGTAGTTCATGATGGAAGCAATTTGATTTTGCTTTGACCACAAGTAATATCTCATTTGTACCTTTTAAGCTTTGATGGACTAAGGTAAACCAGCCCATTGTAGTCAAACTTTGGAGTCTACCCTCATGCCATTACTGAAATTTTTCAAATTTTTTCCCACACAAAGATAAGTGTGAGAGACAGTGAGGACATTTAAAAAAATATTTTTTGGACCAACTATGAATTAGTTCTGAATTTTTGAAGTGATCAGCCCATAGGGGTCTTTAGGCCACCTCATGACCAACAAAATCTGAATCCAATATGGTCATCTCCCTATCCAATGTAGTCACAACATTTTCAAACATGGAAGATTTGAAAAATCAATTTTTCCAAAGAATTTTACACTACTAAGTTGGAAGTATCTATTGAGGTCACTAATTACTCCATAACTACCATGTAAGGCATTGATTGCAGTATGAAAAACCACAATGGGGTCATTAGGTGTCCATCATGGGCCATTTGACCGCAATGGGGTCTTTTACCTTATTGAGTTGATGTAGGACACACCGTTATTGTAAACTAGAATCATAAAAATTTTAGATGACTTTTAGTTTATATACAAATAGCTGTGAGTATAATTTTTTTGAATAGAAACATCCTTTTTTATTTTTTCATCCAAAGCATCATTTAAAATCTGTCAGCATGCATATATAAATTTTATTTTTGAATACACATTCAACAAATCTACTCACCAAAGATGATAAATTTGAAAAAGGTTCTTTAGATTTTATTTGGTGAAGTAAGATGTAGGCCAAAAAATTTGAATAATCTTTGCACATATCGCACACTTTGTTTTATAATTGCTCACCAACTCCAAAAATACGCTTTTGTCAAAATTTTCCAAAAAAATTCTTGGAAAAAGATCAATTATTTTTTTGCAAATTCCAAAGCTGTTGATGAATTCATCAAAATTCTTCACAATCTATGTAAAAAATTAAGTATAAATTTGCAAATTTAAAATAACATAGTGAATGATAGAAAATAATATTGTTAGGGCATCATCAACAGTAATAAACAACCCTCTAATTTTGTTACAATCTTTGAGAACACAATCTTTTAGAAGTATATAAAAAATAGGCACAAGAATATTTGGATTTGAAATTTGGACAACCCAAATAGAGTCCACTAACTCCTAAAGGGTATAGAGTCTTTTCTAAAATTGACAATTTGGGAAAAATCATCATATTAAAGTACTATATGGAAGAATATTTTGGAATTGGTACACAAATAAAAGTTGTAAATTTTTGAATTTTAGATTCTATTCGTATGGTTAGATTCACCAATGCAATCATCAATATTTTTTTATAAATTTTGAAATGAAAATTTCAAAATTCCTTCTAAATTCCATTACAAACAAAATGTTATCATTTTTTGAAGTAAAATTTGTTGGAATGGATTTGAAATGAGATTCTCTTGACATATTTTTTTGAAATTTTGTGTTATTTAAATCTATGACTTCATTTTTGCAAATTAAATTTTCAACTAGAGTCAATGCAATTTTTGGCTTGGTCAATCACACAACATATTCCTATATTTGTAATTTAAAAAAAAATATGTACTCTATATTACCAAGTCCAACCATTAGATAGGATAGCAACTTGACAAGTTATCTTTACAGATTATGATGACTTTCATCTAAGCAATAATGAGAAAGGAATAAGAAAATATGAATTTATTTGTCATCTAGAAACTGGATGTTGGAATGCTTTACCCCTCAAGGACTAAGAGGATACAATGTATCTTCTTCAAATTATCAATGGCAAATTCTCAGTTGGGTGAAATAAATCTCAGTATTTAAATAAATTGGATCTTGTAGAGTAGCAAGTTGATATACTTGTTGTATATTTTAATTTTCAAAATTTCAATTTGGGAAATATTTAAAATTTATTTAGGAAATATGGTCTAATAGAAAAAGGGTGCAAACGCATTAGAAGACATTTGAGGGGTATAGAAGACTGCAAGTTTGCAAATGTGGGAACTCTAGGAACATTGCTAGCTGCATAGTCTGAAGTATATTAGAAATTAATATTTATTTCAGTTTTAAAGTTTTTAATAAATTTTTAAATAATTTTTTTTAATTTTTAATTTTTTTAAGATTATTATTTTTTGTATTTTAAATTACTTTTTAATTACAAAAAATATTCAAACATCGTATAGTAGTTCCCAACAAGGAAAACAGACCTGAAATTGCCCTAGCTCCCTTGCTCTCAAATTTCATCTAATGTAATATTTTTCTAATGAAAGGAATAGTAGGGATGGAAAAAAACATGTTCTTGGACATTTCTAGTCTTTACTTTGCATAAACAAATTGGGTTTGGAGAAAAAACTTTCAAAAATGTATTTCTAGCAATTTTAAAAGTACAAGGTTTAATCTAGTATGATTAAGAATACAAAATAATTTAATTTTTTTGAAATTTTTTCAAACAATATCCTAAAAATATCAATTATTAAATTTCAAAATTTGACACATACAATAAATTTTTTATTTTTTTGTAGAGTCCAATTTGGTCAGTTATAAAAGCATATTTTTCTTTTTATAATTTTTCTTCCTCCAAATCCGTTGCATTTTTTGCCTATAAAATAGATCATCCAAAATTATTACAATCTAAAAATCCAACGGTCAGTATTTTTCATGATTATTTCCATGAATACTAGACAAAGTAGTCTTTATTTTTGTACAATTAAAATTAAAAATTTCAAGCACATCCAGTTGCAAAGAAATATCAAAGTGGGACAATGCATTGAAGACCTCCCCATTCTCAAGAAGTTATTAGGCCTCAAGAGGTTGAGGTTTATAAAAGCAAGCTAAGAAAAAAGTAAAAGATCCATCTCAAATTATGTTAAAGGAAAAAAAATCATGGAAATAGCACTTCCAATCATCATCGTCATGATGGCCTGATTTTTTTTTTCTTAGAATTTTCCAAAAAGTAGCAAGTAAAATGTGATTGTGTTCCTAATCCAATCAAAGATTGCCATGTCGCCTAAAGCCCCCCCCCCAAGATTTTGAAAAAGAACGTGACTCATGAAGTGTGGTGGACCACTGATTGCTATTTCTCACACACCCCAAAACAAATATCGCAAGCTGGCCGTACAAGTGTACCACCGTCCCAATAAACTTTAGCACTCAGGTAGTCTGAGGACTCCGTCCTCATCGATGCAGCATTCATCCAATTCATATACAGAATTAGTGATTTTCATCCATTCCACCGTCGATGGCTCCATCATTCATCCGACCCAGGGAATGTGTTCCTTGTGCATCCAAATTTGAATCAATTCCTCGAATGTACTCAGCAGCAACAGCCTCGGCCGCGACCAGGGGCGTTACGCGTTTCCCGAAGCGCTGCGGTAATAAAGATGCTTTTTAAAACTGAAGGCGTCCACGTCCTGGCGCCACGCGCCGTCAGATGGGGACACGGGCACATCGTGGCCGTCGACGCAGAAAGAAATCTTTTACGGTATCTCCAAATTATTTCCAGTGCCTGCGCTCTCTCTGGCACAAGCGAACACCAACAACAGCAGCACAAAGAGCCGCCCTCGATCGGGGCTCGCACTGCTGCGGAGAGGACGACGACGACACGGTGATGATCGTCTGTCGCTCGATCCGTCGTTCCGGGCTTTGTTTCCGGTGGACGGAATTGCGCCGTGCGCTTCCGTCGAGCGTCTTCGGGCGGAATTTGGCTCCGTAAAGAGTCCGGGGCGGTCGGTTTTGGTGGTAGCTTCGAGGACGGAGGACGGAGGGCAGCAGCAGCAGCAGAGCCGGACTGCCTGCCTGAGAACGTGGAATTCGGGAACTGGAATTTCGATGAAGCGCTTCCCGGCGTGTCTTACGATGTGATGTGGTGTGGAATTGGCCGTAATTTAGGTTGTTATTATGGGAGAGTTTTAGGCGGACAGACAGACAGTATGTGGACCTGGAGTGATTGCTCGTCGCCCGGGTGATGTGTAGCTTAGGTCTGGGGAGAGGTGCATCAATTATTATTGTTTATGTACATTGATTGTGCCGATCTCGGGGTTGGAAGCTTAGTGATTGTTGTTTCTGAAATTTTTGGTAGGTGGGGAGGATAAAATGACCGGGAGTGCGTGCGTCACATTGAAATCGGGCCTTGTTTTGGTAGGAGGCGGGATCGCGTGTTTAGATTCTTGCTGAGTAAAAGAAACCTGGCGTGCGATCGTTGTACAGTACAGGGGGACGCTTGTTGAGATCTTCGAGTGGAAGCCGCGGGATCGAATTGTGCGTGTTGCTGGCTGGTTATTCTTACATTGGCGCTGGAGAGAATTCTTTTGAAAACAGGGAGAGCTGGACGTGGTGTCGGTCGTTTGTTTGTAATTAAGAGAGCTCTGGCCGAATTTCTGAGATTGAGCAAGTTATTCTCGGGACACATATTTCGTACGGATGCACTTTTGTATTGAAGTGGGAGGCAGCTGATTAGATTAGAACTAGAAGAAAAATATGTTCAGGCGGGAACGGGGACCTTGATGGCGTGGGTGGATCCCGAGTTTGTAACACACACCTGGTACTCTGTTTCGATGTGTGCCACGGGTTATCTTCTCTGAGCCAGCCGAATTTGCATAGCAAGCTGAACCGTATTACACATGTGATAGCTGAAACCCTTACATTGAGCCTTAGTGTATTAGGTGAATTGTGATACGGGACGTAGCTTCTGGTCACCTGCGTAAATCTTGTTGTGCATTTGTAGGCTGTCTACAGCCGCGTGTCGTTATATTTTGGGGCTGCCTCGCCCCTAGTTAGCCATCCCGTTGACCTAGATCACACTTTGACCTGCGAATGGATGCGATGGCTCCTCATCAGCAGCGCCGGCGTCGTCGCTCTTCAGTCTCGAAGGAGTTGGCGCACGGTAACAGGTGAGATTGAATGTCTTCTCTGAATTCTTGAATTTGATATTTTCGGCCAATGCAATTGCTTCCTCTCAGTAAATCCAGGTTTCATTGTAATGAATGCATGTTGATGCGTTTGAGACGTAGAAAAGGAGCTCGGTTCACCTGCTCAAGGTTTTAATGTTCTCAGCGAAAATCTTGTCTAGATTCGCATGCTTTTGATAGTTTTCATTAGTGTTTACTATTTGGTATGATAACGCCACGAGCATTCTGGCAAAAAAGAAGGGCATTGGAATTTCCAGTTTTCTTCCATCTGAGATGAGTTTAAGAGTGGTTTTCTTTTGTTTCTTAGGAATTTGGAGGTGTTTAAGAGACCCTTTTTTCATTATGAAGGGGATGCTCTTGATACGAAGCTGCTCTTTCATAATTTGCTTTTGTTGACTTTTCTTGCTGTTGTCTTTTGTCAGGAAAATATATGATCCACGAAGGTGGCATAAGCGGACAAATAGTGGTTTAGATGTAGGAGGTCAGCCTCCTGCAGGATGGGTCCTTATTTGGGCTGGAAGGTTTAAGCGTTGGCGCCGACGCTGGTTTGTTGCAAATCCTCCTGGACTGCTTCTCCACTTCAAGAATTCAGATCAAATTGGTCGCCATGGATGCATCAATCTTCTTGTACGTGTGTTATCTTTCCTCTGGCATTTGTTAAATCTTGAGTGAATTATATGACGGTGAGATGCTTAATCATTACCGGCAATTACGATGTGTGTGAAGCTGCAATGCACTGTGTTTCACAACTGATGTGGTCTGTTTTTTATTTGACATGAGCAGGGGGCCACAGTGGCTCCTGCCCCAGGGAAGGAGCGGCAGTTCAAGATTATGAAAGGTTCAACGGTATACTATCTACGTACAATCAGTCGTGATTATCGGCAGCCGTGGTTGGATGCGATTCATCAATCCATACGCGTGTATCAAAATTCAGTTGAGATGGCGCAAAGTGGAGCTGATTATGGATCGGGGTTACTGCCTCAATCTTCCGTGCCCTCGGTAGAGTCAATAACTGAACTGGGACTTAGTTATTGGTGGAGAGGTGTATGATGTTGACAGTGTAAATACATCAATCATGCTCCCGAGTTGCTGTTTCCAGCCGAGCATGATCATGCAACTGCAATATTTGGGGTTATGCGATTTAACGAAGGACCAATCACGCTCTTGCATGATTGCTTTAGATGCAAATAACTTCATAACTCAGTTTATGACAAGTCTTGTCACTACTCACGGTAGCTCAGTTATTTTCAGGGGATATGAATCTTCCATAGATTGTTTATTGAATCTGACACCCTATCTTTTTTGGCAGCATGAGAGAGAGGATTGGGTCGCTCAAGAAAGGGAGTTTAAAAGAAGAGTTAGAGAACGTATGAGGGACCTGGAACCCACACAGAAGGGTATAACACGATCCCTCAAAACTCTTCTCTTTCTGGTTCAATCTCTAATTCACGTGTCTTTTCCGAAGTGAGAGATTCAGGTGTAGGTTTTTGGATATGATGGTCCCTATCAGGTTTCTTGACATGCATGGGCTTTCTTTTGAGTCAAACGAAGCCTCAAGATGTTGTGAATGAAGCTGCTTCTTCAAGTTACAAATCTATGATTACATAATCTTACAAACTATCGATTCCCATGCCCCTGTTTGTGCAGCTTTCCTGGATCAATTGCAGACTCTGCAACAATCATTATCGTCTATCTCAGGTGTTCTTGGATTTGCTGACCTTTCGGAAGTGCCTCCAAAACAGACGGCAAACGGGATTCCTGCATTGCCGACGTTGCCTGAGACTAATTGGAGGTCGAATGGGTTGTTCATGACGGAGAACGAAACTTTTGACTCAGATGTTACTCAGCAGCCGAATGTTACTCCAGCGACGGGAGATGATAAAATATCTTCCCCGGAGATAGGAGCATCAAACACTTCCCAGAATCATTCTGTAGCCACCTCACCTCGAATGTTGCAGTTACAGGAAAATGACCCCCATGGCAGAAGTGGTTCTCGGTCTCTTTTCAAGTGGAAAAGCGACTCAGAGGCTGTGCTGCCTAAGGAGTTAACTAAAGATGTAATAAGTATCAGGTGATTTTCTGTCTTGACCATGCTGACTTTGAATCTGGCAATGCGCTATAATCACATTCCTGTGTCGTGAGCTGTATCTGATTATTCTCTGATTCGGAAATGTATGGAAAACGCAAGTGCAGCGATTTACATATCTTAATTAGTAATATTAGATACTGTGGTATCCAGTTAGTGTACAGTGTGTGGTTATTACTAATGTGGATGAGTGGGAGAGTTGTACCATTTTGAATGACGCTCAGTGGGATGAATTAGTTGATTTGCATTTAAGATGTTTAAAATTGGCCTTTAAATTGGCAGTTCTATAATGATAATTCTTTGTAGGCAACTTCAATGTTCTCTTTTCTCTTCTAACTCTTTCAGTATTATCTGAAAGCTGGGTATATTCATTTGGTCCGCTAACCAGCCTGTGCTTGTTTGCGCAGACCTCAAAAGTCGGTGCCTGTTTTCAACGTACGAACTGATAAGAAATTTCGAAGGGACAGGCGGAGAAGTTTATCTTTGTCGCTGGATGAGCGGTCTGAGGATGATCCTGACTCTTTTCCCCAGGATATGAGCTGCATCGGAGCTGAATGTTTTCCAGGAAGGAAGCGTAGTGTTCATGGAAATGCATCGGATACTGAATTAGGATCTAAAAAACAGACTCTTAAGTTTAGTGATCCTTTGCAACGGAAGAGAACTGGAGATTCCGTCTACGGTTTTACTCCAACATCCAGCCAGGAACTCGATCCGAGCCTTATGAAGAAGTTAGAGCGAGAGCTCTTCATACAAAATAAAGAATCAGATGGGTCATCACACGGATCAGCTTCTAGAACAGGTGGGGCCTCAAGTCATGGAAGCAAGGAAGTCAGGTTTGGGACTGCGCAATTCAAAGCGATCGACAAGGAGGGATCTACAGGTCCTGGGAGGAACGGGTTATTCTGTCAAGGGCCTCTACATGCCGCTTGGAACAACATGCTGGATACATACACGGAGGTCAGTTTTCACATTTCTCTTTTCCATTGTATTTACGTGAAAATACATGATAAACAGTTGAAACTTTTTTTTTTATTAGAATGAATTTTGCACGAAACAAAACATGTCAAAGGTGAAATCAATTTATTTTCTACGAGCATAATATTTAGGAGTTGTCAGCAGACTTCAAGGAGTGCATTGTCAAGTCATTACTCTACCCTCTAGAGATAGCTATTAGCCTTCTTTTATTATTCTTTGAGTAAACTGTAGAATCCTCTGAGCATGAACCCTAGGTATGTGGTATCGACTGTCCGAAGCACATTTATATTTAATTTACCTTCCGAATTCGCTATGTCATCTGTACTTATGTCGATGCTTGGTGTCCTTCAGCGCTCGTGGTGATGTTCATGATTCATTTCGTCGCTATATTCTTGGTACTGTTGTTTTCTTGCGGGCTGATGTATCCATGAATGACTCCGTGATATCTTATGATGAACGATTCTTGTAGGCTTTGAAGGAAGAGATGTATCGAGTGCTTGAACTTGAAGCAGAGAATGCCGTATTACAGCAAGCAATGCGGTCCCTGCCCCAACTTCATCACGATCGAGCCGCTCTATTGAGTATGAGGGAAAGACAGAAGGTTCGTTTGAGCATTGCAGGGTGTAGGTGTTAGGTGCATCAAGGTGTTCAATTTCTTCTCATATTTTGGGGTCTTGTTCTGATGATCAAATGCAGGAAATAGTTAGCATATGTAAAGACATCTTCAATGAGCACAAGCTTCTGAAAGTTTGCTATTTCTTTTGCGTGAGAGATAAGTTTGTTTGTAAGGTCAAGATACATATTCAAGTGGACAGTCACTTGTGAAGAAATGCAGTTTTAGTGGTTTTTTGTAGTGTTGCATATGTAACAGCTTTGGATGCCCCCCCGTCGTCTGCACTTTCGTACCCCCGGTGTTCATCCTTTTTGGTTGCTCAGCAGAAACAGTGTGATTGTGGTCTCAAAAATACTTCTGAAGAGGATGTTGAGGAAGATGGAGACGATACTGAAGAGGACATTGCAATAGTGCACCCTGATGTTGGTAATGAGGTATGAAGAGGACCAGATGTGCTATATTATTTTACCTCATAGATTTGTTAGGTTTCAACTTTGACAAGCAATTGTACTGAATAACCGCCAGGAATGTCCGTACCTACAGAGTTTAATGTCTTAAATTTTAAAATTAACTTACATTAGCATCTTCGCAAATTTTTCAAATACGGATCCTAACTCATTTGAACTTGAAACATGTAAAATTGGTAAACCCGGTTGGGTTCATAGTATTAATGAAAACATCCGTACAGAAACTGACATAATTGGGTGAATCCCTCCATTCTTCTCATTGGGCAGCTTAGTCATCCAGTCTCTTCAATGTTAACAGAGTGTTCTTTTATATCGTTCGGATAATGTTGTTGGAGAAGATGTACTGCATCAGTAGCTACCAGTGGTAAAAAGAAATAAACTCTTTTGCTTGAGTTTCGAGGTTTGAAATGTTTGAAATTTGATGCTTTTGTGTGACGGAATATGGTCGCATGGGTAGTGAAAGGGTTATCCAATTTCACTTCTTAAGGTATTGATTTTCCCATGGGTTCTCTATGAGTATCTAAAGAAGCGCTTTCTAATACAATTTACATATCATCGTTGTGATCCTTGAAGCTGTGTGCTGGTTTTATTAGTATGATATTGAAATCACTATCTGGAAGGATGTGAAGGATATGCCAAGAATATGCTAAATTTAGGCATGTGCTGTATATATGGCAGGAGTACTTTGAGGCCTTGGAAGTTTTGAATCATCATGAGTTTGCGGCTCGGTCAATGTCGCCTGATGAACAAGGAATTCTAGCTGAAACCGCTGATGGTAATCAAGAACCTCCTGAGGAAGCTGAAACAGGGGATGCCGAGTTTTTGTCTGAAGCTGAAGGTGAAGAGACTGATCAGCCGAGGACGAGGTTTGTTACATTCTACATCCCAAGTAGTGTTCATCTAGATATGCTTATACTATCATAGAGTATTATTTTGCTTCTACGAATGTGTCCTGCTCACTATTTCCCTTATAACTGCTTACAGATTACCAGCTCCTAGACCACTTTCACGAGGGTTTACTCTGTGGACAGTACTGAAGAATGCAGTGGGCCGGGATCTTAACCATATCACTATGCCTGCTACCATCAATGAACCCCTTTCACTACTTCAAAAGTGTGCAGAGGAACTCCAATATCGGTAAACACTTACGTACCGAATTCCCTTCATGGTGGTGAACTTTTTCATAATGATAAATTTAATAAACTTCTTAAGTTCTGTTATAAATTCAATCAATAAACATATAGAGTTCAGCACGGCACAATTTCAAACGCCATATATACGAATTAGAAGGTTGAATTTCGGGTCTGCCTTGACCATAGTTCGATTAAATGGTGGTACAAAACGCCTCTTTGATCTTATTTTGCAGGCAGTTTTTGGAGCAGGCAGTTCAGAAGACAGACTCTTTGGAGCGGTTGCTTTCTGCCACTGCATTCACTTGTGCAAGCTATTATGGGAGCATTCATCGTGATTCGAAACCTTTTAATCCTTTGTTGGGGGAAACTTACGAGTACCAAGACAATCAGTACTGGTTTCTGGCGGAGCAGGTGCAATTCTGTTTTGGTTGTTCAGGCGTAGACTCGGGTACTTCGTACATTAATTACTTATTAAAGAATCATTGGTTTGTATGATCAAGCGAGTCTTATGTCCATGGATAGTAATAAACAGGTTTTTATGTCGGTGTAATGATGCTACCAGTAACCAAGATCTTCCTTAGTAAAGCCTATGGTATCATTTCTAGATGCTTCCTGCACCTGAAGCTGACACTGTGATTGATTCCGTGGCTGCAGTCACACGGTATTAATTAATTAATTAATTTTACTTCTTGCAGGTCAGCCATCACCCTCCAGTATTAGCCTTCCAGAGTGAAAACACAGCTGGGACATATCAAATTTATGGCGAGATTGAGATCAAGAACAAGTTTTGGGGGAGAAGTATTGAGGTTTGTCCATCCACATGCTCTTATCACATTATTATCTCAGAACTTCTTGATGCAACTGCAGCACTGAAATGAGTGCTTTTTGGCAGGTGTTGTGCCATGGGGGAAGTCATTTTAAAATTCCCAAGTACGGAGATCATATTACATGGAACCGAGCAACGCTCTGTATTCACAATATTGTCCTAGGTAAACCATGGATTGACAATTATGGAGAGGTTTCTGTGGTAAATCACAACACAGGGGAAGTGGCTCGTGTCCGCTTCCACAAAGCAAGTAGTCGTGAGCAATGCCGCATTACGGGAAAGGTTTGTTCTGAATACTTAATGAAATCTTTAATTTGACTACTGCAATTGCTGCTGGGTTACTTTTGTTTTGCTTTTCCTGCTTTGTTCGGTTATGTCTAGCTAAATGTGAAATCAAATCTTCTTTGTGAGATTAATAAGATTAGAGGCTTGAAGTTGATGGTG
The DNA here is from genome assembly GCA_963969595.1 of Neckera pumila. NCBI lineage: Eukaryota > Viridiplantae > Streptophyta > Bryopsida > Hypnales > Neckeraceae > Neckera > Neckera pumila. The sequence goes on along the minus strand of OZ018410.1, from coordinate 21,540,224 downwards.
ATGTTAATATTGTTGATCTCGATGGCAGGTCTATGATGCGAAGGGGGTTCCACACTATACGGTTTTTGGTAACTACATGGAAGCTATTTATTCGTGTCCAGAATCATGCACTAACTTTGATGTCAATGGTCCGGATGTGAGTCTACTTTGGAAAGCTCCTGAACAAATTGAAGATTATCGTCAGCAATATTGCTTCACTCGATACACTCTGGCTTTGAATGGTGAGTCTGATTATACGTTTTGAAGTTGAACGTAATGGGTTTGTTTGTTTGGATTACTACTTTTTGATGTCGGATTTTTTTGTCATTCTCCACGTGATGGCATTATGAGATCACATTAAGTTCATGTTGTTAATGCCTTATCTGTCAACGCACCATATTGCTGATGCTTATGCGCTATATCGATGTATTTGTCAACTGCAGAATTGACACCGAAGTTGAAGGAGGCACTTCCTCCCACTGATTCCAGGTTTCGACCCGATCAGCGTGCACTGGTAAGTGTGATTCGATCGAGGTCATTAGTATTGAGAATACCATTGAACTATCTTTTCTTGTCGTATCGTGTTTGCTGAGTACTTATCTGCTTGTTATGAATATTGAAGATACACTATAATTGGCTGTCCGTCCTTCAGGAGGATGGTGAATTGGACAAAGCTACACCAGAAAAGCTGCGCTTGGAAGACAAGCAGAGGCTTGCTCGACGGGTGCGAAAAGAACAGGGGATCGAATGGCAGAACATGTGGTTTGCCGAGGTGACCTTTTCAACTGTTTATTAAAGCACCTTTCGTTCTTGGCGTCTAATGGTTCTGGAAGAGCAGTGATATCATGACATGAGCTTATCTAAATCTTGCCCTTCCAGAGTCTAGCCCATTGGCACCATTACTAATACTCGACCTGTCAGTGAGCGCATCAGAAACTGAATAGGATCCGAGTTGGAAGATACCGAGTTGCTCTTCTTACCATCAAAAGTTGGACTTTTTTTGTTGCAGCGAGAGCCTGGAGTATCAGAGGTGAAGCCTATTGTCGATGGTAACACCGAGCCATCATGGATTTTCAAGGGCTCATACTGGGATGCTCGTGAGAATCAAGACTGGGAAATTTGTCCTGATATCATGTAGGCAGATGCATGCCGAGTTATGAGCTCTTGGGGTTAGATACCTGACCCTAATACTTTTCCTAGGCTTCATCGCTCAATGCGCACAATACCATTCTTTGATTTGAATGAGAGTTCATTATTGCACGAATAAACTTGTATAGGAATTAAGTAGCTTGAGGCATTGATACATAGGATGTATATGCCAATTCATATGCTGTGGCTTGGAAAAAGATTAATGCCACCATCCAATTATAAGCAGTCTATAAGTAGGCTGAGAGAGTTACTGTACAAATAATTTGCGGAAATTTGTGGATGCGTTGGTTCTTCACCTTTTTGTAATCCATAACATTCTTGAATAGAGACTATTTCATATTCCGAAAGGTATCTTTACGGGCAGAAATTCTCCAATAAAGGATCCTCTTGGGTACATGTTCTACATTATCTCCTAGCCATTTGATTCTTCCACCACCTTCTGTGCTATTCATTCTAGTAGCTTCATACGAGTCTCCAGTTAATTTTGTCTTTCAAGTGGGTTAAGAATAGAATGTTTCATTTTGCATTTTTGTGTTAACCCCTTAACCCTTGAGCTGCTGATTGACAAGAATGTGTTTATTATCAATCGTTGAATTGCTGTTGCTATGATCCAATTGATGGATCCTTCCCCTTCTGAGTTCAAAGCTCTGTAACGAAGACAATGCGAGGCCTTCGGCCTTTGAGGCGAGTATTTTTGAAATTTACATGAGTTTTTAAGTGGTGTGTGTTTTGTCATTCTTAGCTTGGTCTTGCAGATGATTTCAATTGATCAAGGGTAAATACTTGGTCTCTATGCTTGTACTTAGGTAAACTTTCAGCATAGGTTGGCGAAGTTATGGCTTACCAAGTCTAGTTTTGACTCACTTTGTAACTATGAAAAATTTCTAAATTAAGAAGTGTATTAAGAAGTGCAAGTTCAGCATGTATATCATGGAAATAGTATGACAACATTCAGTAGCATGTGTTGATGTTGCCTTGTTCTACAGTGATGGTGTGCCTCTACATCCTCCACCTATCTAATTCATCAATAGCTACTGATGAAGCATTGTTGGAGTGTGGAATATACCACTCCATCACTGTAGAGCTATTGAATGTTATGGATAGCTTAGACAAAGACGAGAAATGAAAAAAATTTCATTGGACGTAGGTCAAGTGTTTTGGGGTTCAGATAGTTTGTCAATGCAAATTGCATGCAAGCATGCTTTTATCTTGTGTGAAGATTAGAATTGACATTAATTAAGTAGTTTGACTTGTCAAAATTTGATGTGGAAATTCCATTTGGGCACCTTTTTGACCTTCTCAATGGTAGTAGAAATTATGCATATATTGTTGGTATATTTGACAAATTACTAAATTGCAAAGTTGAATGCTAAAATATCATGTGAATTTTATCATGCGAATTTGTTTATATTTCAATAATAGAAATTGAGGCTTACTTTAGATGAAGAGCTTAAAGCAAGCTAGAACTAAAATTGAGCATGTGTATATTTTAGTAGAATTGTTTAATCTAACAACACTTCAGATGAAAGCTATAGACTTCAAGAAAATATGGAAAAGCAAACATCTAAGTGGTACGAAGGTGGTCAAGAAAAGGTGGAAACAACTTGGCTTAGATGACATAATTAAACCTTTGATGACACAATCCAATCTTAGGTTGAACGTTTTGAAGTCACATGGTTGGTCTACAAGGTTTATTCTTCTTTGACCTATGGTCTCCATTCAAAACGAACCTAAAATCTCTCTATTTTGAAGGAAGAAATTAAACAACATTTTATAACATAAAAAGATAGTATACCAATGAAATAGAACATGGACAAGCACATTACTAGCATATAATAGCATATGGTATAATCCCTTCGTCCCAAAATGATCTTCTTGTTAAACAAAATGTTTTGGCTTAAGATTAAAAATAACATTTTTTCAAACTTTTTTTGACATATAAGTAAACTTTAGTGCACTCCTGTCACTCTAGAATTTTGAGCTTGAAAAGATTTTTTAAAGTGTGATTTTATAGTTCTTGAATATTGAATTTTAAGACCATTTCTAACAAGCACCAGTAGCCACTCATTTGTACTCCACAGTGCAAGAATAGACCAGAATGGTCCACTCAAGCATGTCATGCTATACGTGATTTGCTATCTCAAGTGAACATGAGTGCCATTTATTTTAGCAGGGCATTGATTGATGAGGGGCCATCCATCCATACTATTGACTTTTTATTGTAATCCAATCTCTTCTATTGGAACAAATTCCTCATTTAGTCCACATTTTCGGAAGTGTTTCCAAAAAAGCTGCAAATAAAAGAATTATTGACAATGAAAGTGGAAACGCTCCATATTTTTATACATTTGAACACTATAGTTGCTAAAAACTGCCTACTAATCCCCTTCTTTTCCCAACAAAAATATCATCTTGAGACAAAAAACTATGACCAATAAGAAGATCATTTTGGGACAAAGGTACTAAATTGTACCATACCATTGATGCACTTCATGTTACTTTGTTTAGCCAATGCTATATATATTGTCTCTTCCATATTCCCTTATCTTTATTGTCATGCAAATCCAAGATGGCTTATGATCACATACAATGGATTAATTTTAGAATGTTGAAATGGATCAAAAACTTCCTTTTGACTAGTGTGGATTGATTTGGCACATGGAAAACAAGCATTTTCCTTCCTTTTTGCCACAAAATTGAAACAACATGTGTTTGAGTAGATTGGGAAATAGACAAAGATCTCAAGAAACATATTATTGGGAAATTATTTTGTACCATTGGTGATCCAAAAATACAATTGGCATACCAATGGACATAGAATGAGGTGAATAGTACTTGAGACCTATGAAATTTTATACTCAAATACTGACTGGTTAACCCCTAAAGGACTGGCATGCGTTTTTTGGTTGTATAGAAATTATGGCAGGTATGTATGACTAGATATTTCCAAATTTTAAGCTAAAATTTTAATAGAAGGTGAGCGCGAGGAATATCTTTCATAACCCACTAAATTTCATGACATTTGGAAATGTTAGTCAAAAGTTATGGCCTAATATGTTACTTTTTCTCGTAAATGGGTAGTTCGGGCAGATTAAAAAAATCACTTTTTTCAAAAACAAAATTTGAAATTGGTTTATTAGATTTATATGCATGTGAAAAGCTTTGAATCATTCCATTTCAATAGTTGAAATGAAAGGTATAAAGAACATTAGTTTGCGAGCAGTTATGGAATCTCTACTCTAAAATAAACTTTGAAGTCCTTTATTTCACTCAATTTTTAATATATTTGAAAAAAAATAAAAACCTTGGGTGTAGATTGTTTATTACAACATTATAATTGTTGGGATTGGCATTTTTCAATTCCATAAATAAATTCTTAACAATTTAGTGTTTTGAATCATTCTCTACCTCTTCCTACTTACTATTTTTTTCCTATATGTTGTACAATTCTAAATGATCTGAAAATTTTCAAGCATGTATCCAACTTGTCTAGGAAAATGAATCCAAAGAGTAACCACCATTTTGGACATTTTTTCATACAAATGTGACCTTGTGAAGGGCAGCTGCCCGGATTTTTGCAGGGCCAAAAAAAGGATTTTTGTCAATTCAACCCCTACTATCTTGCAATCCACACGGTGGAAAATTCTGAAATTTTTTCCACATCTTCTTAAACAAGTTTAATACAAGATCCTATGATTACATGTGTCCAAAAATGTTTTTTTTCTAAAATTTGATACTTGTATTAGAAATGGCAGTTTTGGAACATTTTTGGTGAAAATATAGTCAAAAACCTTTAGGGGTTAAAGCTCAAAACTTTGTAGTGAAAAATTTAAAGTTAAACATGTTCAAAATCAAAAAATCTAGTCCAACAATGTGATGAAAAACTTGTTGTTTTCACTTTAAACTCAGATACCTTGCAATTTGTGTGGTTAAAAATTCTGAATTTTTTTCCACACATTGTCATACTAGTTAGGTGTAAGATCCTATAGTTTGATTTAAAAATTAAAAAAAAAATCAATTTTTTTAACTCTTTGCTATAGAAATGACAATTTTGAGTGTTTTTTGGCAGAAAAATGGCCTTGGTCCTTTAGGGGTTATTTCATGTGTTGGCACTCAAAGTAGTGCATGAATAAACTGCGAGAATTTTGATTGTTGTATATATGACTCATGAACTTCATAATCTTGTATTTTTTCAAATCTTGAGCACTACAAAAACTAATTTTCACTTATTGCAATATTCCCACTTCATTTGGAATTCATGAAATTGCAGCAAATTGTACTCAAATCGCTATTTTAGCTACTAGACGATTCCAAGTACTTGAACATTACTAGCACATCATTCCAAAGAAGGTATTTCTTCTTGTAGGAAATGGCAGCATTTTTTAGATTGTGAATTAAGGTTTTTAAAATTTCTATTAGTAAAACTCATTCGACCCATTCTGAAGCCCGTGCACAAATCTTAAACAATGAATGGACTAGCAAAGGACAAGTTTCTCATCCCATATCAATTCTTTGAGATGTAAGCATTATATAATTTTGCAAACAGTCCTATACACAATGAACCATAATCACTTTACATGGTGCAATTTACATCAACGAAATCATACATTTGAGATTCATAATCTACAACAACATGTCACGATCCTGATGTTTCACAAGCTGAATCTGAGATTTGAAGTACTAAGTACACGGTATTGCTATGAGATTTACTTTTCCAACCACAGCTGATTCTACACTAAAATGTTTCCCTACGGAATGAACACAATACAATACTACGTGCTGTACCGTTTTGCTAAACTCTTGGATGGGATGACAGGCGGTGATTGAGTTGGTGTCACTGTTCCATAAACAATTAAACGAGGTACCAGCATGCGCACCGTGTTGATGGGTATGGCGAAGTTCACACCTGATGACATCCCCGAGCCTGCAGAAAGATAACAAAACATGAATTAGTTGCTTTCAGAGGGCCTGCCATGTACTCATTTGTTACATGACTTTTGATTCGGTGAAACGCAAATTAGGGGTGTCAGACCTCGCAATTCTTACTCCACAATTTGGAGGTTTGTTACCAAATTAGATACAATGCAATTCTTCTTTCTCCAATGCACTAGCTCATTCTCTAAAGTATTAGTCCCTTTGTAGAGATTTGGAACGCGATTATGACATGACCTACTTCTGCAGGACTGTGACACCCCTTTTGTGACCTTCCAAGGTATTAAGCTCAAATTATCTTGCAGGTACCATATCTATTTTAAAAGCAAGAAAACGTGGCTTACTTAAATCTAATTTCATAATTGTCTTGAGATTCACAATTCACCATCCTGTACGAAGAATAATTTTTACCACGAAGGTATGGTTCTGGCTCCTAAAAGCTCTCCTCAATTCTCTCCTAGACATTGATTCTTCCACCATCCTCTCTATGATTCTTCCATCATTCTTACGGCTCCACATATGCATACAATGGTTTCTTCCCCATAAGGATGACCTTCCAACTGACCCCAGAATATTATGCATGTGCACACGAATTATAGGATTTCGACACAGACCAGTGCGAGTGAAGGTCGCAGTATTCACTCCAATGATACGTCCAAACGAGTCCAGCAATGGGCCTCCTGAGTTACCTGCACAGACCATCCTAAAGGTGTCACAAGCAGTATATCTCAGCACTGGAGCGACTTACTTCTGCAGCAAACTAGAGCAGATTTCAGTAAAACTCTCGTATGCAGTAACTTCGTTTCAAGTGAAGTGCTAGTGAAGGAAAAGAATCAATAAATAACGTTATTCTCGACATGAAACACGTGTTTCCTTTTATTCAAATAAAAACATGGAAATTGACAACCAATCGCATGCCTCAACCAGATATATAACTATGGTTGGAGCCTTTCATCCATAAGTTGTGTGAAATAGACAAATCCACAGGAATAATGCCACCCTGTTGAGTGGTTGGGTTCTCTAACTATGTACATTTACTACAAACTATCAATGCTATGAACCTATCTGCTTTCCCAGTTGTTGTTCTTGTCAATGACAGAATATTGCACGCACAATGGCCGGGAAAGGGCATTTTCAATCCAGAGTTAAACATTTACCAGCATTGATGGCAGCATCTGTCTGGATAGCACCTGGAATAGGTACTCCAGCTGGCGATGGGATCTCCCTGCCTAATCCACTGACTACCTGCAGTAACAAGGTTTGACATATTGGTTAAAAGAAAAGAGAAATCACAATCTATGCCAACAATAAATCTGCTGGTGCCAAGGGAGCTTAAACTACTGTAATCAGGGCAAGAATGATTACCCCAGTCGTGAGAGTATGCTGGAAGCCATAAGGATTGCCAATGGCGAAACAGTTTTGGCCCACACGAATATCTTCAGATGTCCCCACAGGAATTGGAGTCAACCTTTCTGCCGGTGCATCAATCTCAAAAAACAAAACCACTTCTTCGTTAATTCGACATGGTAGCGTGCACCAGCGTGGAATGACAAAATGACGTGGAAGAAAACATAAGGTGTGAAGTCACAGCTATTCCTATTCCTGGTAATTCATGAACTCATAAACTCATAAACTTGGCTTCGTATACCTTGAGAACAGCCAGATCGTGGCTTGAATCAATGCCAACCAGAGAAGCATCATGCACTGTGATTGTCCCATCCCTTCCAAGAACCGACACCTGGATATTAACAGCAAACCCGTGAATTACCCAGATTTCCACTTAGATCGCTCTCTACAGAAAAATTTAAGAAATTCGAACCCCGAGAGTTCACAACGCCTTCCCTGTAAGATTGACCCCAGATAGAATTGAAAAATGAGTCACATTCCACTACATGTGGATAATGGAAAACCCGCCTTCTTGTCTTCATATGGACAACCATTAAATGCATGCCTAAAATTTGGGATGACTTGAGCATAAGGAACACAGGCCACTTAATTGATAGATATCTCCACAAACTACTACTCATTGCACAATAATCGGTTTCGTACCTGAGCTTTCTGTCGTCCTGAAGAATCCATGGCCAATCTGGCTATCACGTGATAATTGGTTACCTGCAAAAGACGAGCAGAATGCGACCTCAAATCAACACTATTTCATATAAAAAAACTGATCCACAAGTTTCTGTGACTCATACTAGTTGGGATGCACAAAGGCATCATTTCAAACATCTATGGTAAAAATACATAATCGAAACAGAACCTACTGGTGGAAGCCTCATGAGCATCTACCAGGAAAATGTTTCATTTCGACTTTTGATGCTAAAGCAAAAAATGCCAAGCAATTACTACAAGGTTTTGGAGACGTACAACATGGCCAAGCTTGTCCCAGATAAACCCGGAACCTATACCTTCCACCTTCACTTCCTCTTCCTCACTGACAGGTTGCCCTACCACTTTGGTGCCCAAAGTTTGCACGTTCTGAACCGACACCACAGACCTAGTTGCATTCTGCACTGTCCAAACACACAAGACACTTGGTTAATGCTAATCTCCACCTCAAGACGCAAATAAAATTGGTAAGAAACGGTTTAGAGTGGCTCTTTCTCCATCTTTGTAGCACTTCTTCCACCATTATAGGTCAACGAAAAGTTTAAAATAGTGCATCAGCAAGCTAGTCTCCACTCCAATCGTGAGCACAAGACACTGGTTTGTTCTATTAGTGGTGTCACGAAGTAAACTTACATATGCTTGTAAATTTTAGCAGGGGAGGAGTATTTTTACCAATGATATTTGTGAAGACTTTTTTTTCACCGTGAATAGCACTAGTACACCGACAATGCCTAAAAACATTTATTCTACCCCTGTAAGAAAATTTAATCACATGTAAGTTCATTTCGTAGCAAGCACCAATAAGACAAATCAGTTTAGCCCTTATCTTGAGATTGTCGGTCCATTTCCAATACCAATAAAATTTGGAACCCTCCTAACTTTTGCATACAGTGTCCAAACAATCCATCCTTCCGTGCATTCGATTACCCTAACAATACCGCAATCCATTACAAATCCACCATTCCCATATCCATGCTCCATGCAAAACATTTCAAATTCGCATTCCCTTCGCATACAACAAAACAATGCACCTCAATTCACAATCACCAAGACCCCAACCACACAACAAATCACGCTTAACAAGAAAGGAACCCACTCACCGAGAAAAGCTCAATCAAGCTGTCCTCCTCCTGATCGAATTCGTCCTTAAACGACGGAAGCTCCAGCGCCCGCGAAACCAGCGGCACCAATGTCAGAACGGAAGGCGCGGCCACGAAGCTCACCACGGCCACCCTCCGGCTCAATTTCAAGGAAGCGCTCACCACCACCTGCTGGGAATTCCTGACATGCCAATGTACTGAGCTTCGGTGTTGCTTCAAATTCAAACGAGAGGAAGGGGAACTGCGGAGCCCCACGTTCAAGGATTCGAGACATACGGGGCTCCGAGAATACGACATCGCAGGAGCCATCTCCATGGCCAGAAACTTAAGGGAAAGGGATTCGCGTAGTTGCAATGAGATTCGACATTGATAAAAAATTTGTACGGGAAACGGAAAGTGGAGCAGATTGATGAAATGTTGGCCGAAATGCAGAATTCAGATGCAGGTGAGAGAAGAAGTGGGAGGGGAAGGGAGGGGCTTGGCAGGGCATGGGCATAGGGGAGGAGTGGGTTTGGGACCTAATGCCGGGAATGGATATGGATGAAGGGCCTGTGACCGCAGTTCAGATCATGCTTAGGGCGGGCTTCGGTGCGTTCAAGCATTTTTATATTTCTTCTAGAATGTGGACTGCACTAATATTGGTGGAACTCATTTTCCTTCTTTCACCGATGATTGGTGGAACTATTCTTGTCTTTTAGTACTTTTTTTGCGGACCAGGCTTCACATGTAAGCCCACCCTTACATGCATGCTGGGTGAGTGGGCAAAAACGTCACCATAGTCCAAATTGGCAACTGATCTACCAACATATAAGGGAAGCCCTAGCAGCTTGCTCGGAGAGTATTTTGCACTATTCCATCTGGAAAATTGGTTGTTGTAGAGAAAGCAACTAGGCCTCTACCAATACTGGTGAAGTATTTTCATTGGATAAATGAGGTGTAGAAGGGAATTTAAGGGAATTTTTGGGAATTCCCTCTCTTAACCATGCATGACTTGACTTTGGGTCTTTACATAAAAAGTGCAAATTGCTGGTCTAAGTGCAACATGTAAGTAGGCTCTTAATTTTAGAAAGGGGATGCCGAGGAGGTTTTGTATCCTTTGGATGGTCAACCAAGGCTTTATAAGCATTAAAAAATGGATGATGTTCATCTAGTTTTTTGTGTGCAACTTTGTTGTTGCTATATGACATCATAGAATTGAGCCAGTTTAAATTCTTTACACCACAATGTTCTATACTGTTAGTAATATACTTCTACTCTCAAAAAAAATTTGGATTTTTTGAACATGACTTGTCTTTGATTTGAATTTTCTTCATTTTTTCTTCAAACTTTCTTGATAGTTTGAAATTTATAAAAATAAAATTGAAAATTTTATGACAAATACTACATACGTGAGTTTAGGACCATAATAAGCAAAGTTAAAGCAAAATTGTCCTCCATTCTCTCCCCTCCTTCCGTAAACTACTCCCAGGGAAATCGCAAACTCATTTCCTGGGAGGGTTCTCAGGCACAATGAGTCCGTAATGCCCAATAAAGTGGGCAAACCCGCGTAATCATGGATTACAGATTTTCCATCCAACAGGATTTCTCATCCTAAAATTTTCATCTGATTTCAACTTTCTGCTCGTGATTTACGTCGGGCAATGCCGCTCATCGTCGGGCATTATGCAATAGAAAGGGACTCCTTGTCGGGCATTGCCCTATACATTATATGCTAACTACAGCTGGTACTGTGAAGAATGTCTGTTTGAGGCATTCATCAATGCCACCAATGTTCAGAATTTATGGAAACTAGGGCTTTCAATGTGCAAGTGAACTTGTTGCCGACTTAAACTTAGGTTGTGTGTGGATTTGCTTTGGTAGGGCAGGTGTTGAGCACATAGCCTGAAAGAAATGCCATACTTGTGTATCATCAGGCTTTCAATGTTCATTGGTGTTTGCAACACTCATGCACTACAAACCCCGTCACTTTTCATTCCTTGAAATAGCGACAAAACGTGGGATGAGTGAAACAAGTCACAAAGGACAAATCATGAAGCCGACTTGGATACTAACATTAGATCATTTTTAGAGAAGCGACACAGCTCCGGATCTCCTGAATGAAAAACGACGGGGTTTGCTCTAGTGATACTTCATCCACTTTCACTATAAGAAACCCCCGTTTTAGGTGACAAGTCCTAATTTTTTATGACAGATTTTAGGTGATGTCAATGTTGACAACCCAAAAATGATTTGCAATAACATAATTAGAATCCAAAACAAAGCAAAATATCAATACATATCTATTGTGAAATCATTTCTAAGATATTTTTGTGCTTAATTCAAACAAATGTTGACATATGCCTTAGAGAAGAAAGGTCAATGAGTGAATTGCAAGCACGATAATACATTTTTTTTGTGATATGTAGTCTTTATGCAAAAGATAATCTTTTCATTTTTATCCCTAGGATAAGCTTCAATGAGCTTAAATATAGTCTTAAAAGTGTCCTCCTGAGGTAGCAAAGTACTTTATGATCTATTGGTTCCCTTTAACTTTTTTGTCCCTACATGATCATCTAGTTGCTAAAAATGATTAATTTCTTTTAGTGAAGATTCAATGAATGGATAACAATTTCCTTGAAATTTTCAGAAATGGGTTGAAATAATATTATTTTCGGCCTTAATCCCAAACATTTTGTCCAACTAAAAGATCATTTTGGAACGGAGGAAGTAGTCATTAATTCCCTAATTCTAGCCTTTGGTAAATTGCCTCTTTTTAGTGACAAAAAGAGTATTTAGCAAAAATTTTGTTTTTTGCTTAGGTTTCTATACTCTACACACTAATATTAACTTTATTGTGGACAAGAATAGACTTGCCAAAGGAAAAACAATGGGAAGCTCTATATTTTTGCTTTGAGCACTTATAACTTGTCTTTTTTCTTTTTTCAAAAACAAATTGACCAAAATTCATATGAAAATTTTCTCTAATTTGCCATTCTACATCCTACAAATCTAAACTTGTGTACCCAAACATTAGATTGCTTTAACGGGGTTGAAAATTGCTTTTTTTTCCTATTTCCATGCAGCAAATTCTGCAGTGATAGTGGCACAAGAAGTCAATTTTGCAAATAAAAAATTAATTAAAAAAAACTAAAAAATTTTTAAAAAAAAAGGTATGAAAGCTGACTGTTTTAGCGAGCAGTCAGCTTACTCAATTGGGGCCATTTTGAGATTGACAAGCCAAGCTTAAAATAGCTTGGCCATATCAATCTAGGGCAGCCCTCCAGAAGGCTACTTTTTTTTCTAATGAGAGGGACTAAAAACAAACTTTCCTATTGCGTCAAAATTAGAAATGGATTTGTGAGTTTTCTAGAGTTAAAATTGTCTTTGCCGATTACCATCACTAATGCTTTCATGTAGAAGAATCTATATTTTAAAGTAGCTTCTCTTTGTTGTTGAACTAAAAGCAACCCAAAAGTTGAAGCCCAATGTTAAAAAATAGTTTTATTAGAAGTCGCTAGAAACCTATCTCCCAACATTTCCTGAGCCTTGGTCCTTTGGCAAAATTCTGAACAACAATTACACACTTCCATGTAGGATTTCAACTATTTTGCCAAGTCTTAGTTTAACGTAAACCAGACCATCATCATTCATTGCCCAATTCCATTTTCTACTTTTGGTCCCAATTCCATCCCCTACTTTTGGTTCCATCCATTCAAACATCCAAATCTATCCAAAAAATATCCAAATTTGTTCAAGATTATGACAAAATCAATGCATTTAATGCCAAAATGGCGTAACTATCAATGCTTCATTGGTGAGTACTTAAGTGCCATTAAATACATGGAAAGGTGATTATGGGTTGTTTATGGGACTTTTATGATCCCATTCTATAGATAGTTCTCTAATTTTAAGGCAGACCACTTCAAAAATTCACAGAAATTATAGTTTTAATTGGAAAATTATAATTCCACTTGGATTTGATCCGTGAAACAAACGCACCCTACTGTATGAAAAATATGTACCTCTTTTGGAATTGGCCACAAGATATTCAGATTCCAAATCAGGGTGGTAATAGGCTTGTCTACCTTAGTGCCATCCTATCCATCAAGACAAACTCTCTGTCTGGAACGTGCCTGCTTCTCCCAGAACGTGCATCAAAGAATTCGCAGCAGCCCCGACAGCAAGGAGCATTTCCATGTGACCTCGGGATTGCTTTTCGGAAACAAGACTAAGTTTTTATAGAGCTCAGGACTGGCTTCAATTTGATCATTAGGTCACAATCTTTCGACATTTCGTTCTGCTGTCTTCGGAGCAAAAAAAGAGGAAGTGTTTGTTTGGGTGGAGTGTGTAAGTTAGGGTTTAGGATCTGGTTGCAATGGGGGATAATTTCGTGTACAAGGATGTGGAGGGCACGAGTACTGAGTGGGATGATATCCAGCGTAAGCTAGGCAACTTGCCGGAGAAGCCGCCTCCGAAGCCCACTCCCGGCTTTGTGCCGGATTCGGATCGAGAGAATGCCCCGAAGGATGCCGCCTGGCTGCAGGAGAAGTCCATCGAGGAGCTCGAGGATTTGGAAGATGACGCTTTGTTGGAGGACGATCGCTTTCTGGAGCAATACCGGTTCAGATTTTTAACTCTGTTTGTTGAGCAGTGATGTTATATTTTTTATACTTGAAAGCGTTGAATTGTTGGTTATGTGTAGACTTGTGTATCACTATGAGCTTGGAGATTCTGGTAGAGTGCATTTCCTGAGATTCTTATTGTTTTTTGTCGGAAGAGATATAGGGTTTACCTTTGAGAGTTTGTGTCTGGGCACTCTTATTTGATTTTGCAATTAGGGTTTGGTCATGAAGTTTGTGGAGTGAATTTTCTCTTTATCATCTGACTAATGTGCCGATTGATTAGACACCTCTTGTTGTTGTTTCCTGGTGTAGTCTAGTTTTTCTGAGTATGATTCTAACTGTAGTCTATGAGGACAGTGTTTCTTTCTGCTGATTGTTGTTGCATGCTGGCAGAAAGCAGCGGTTGGCAGAGATGAGGGAAATAGCCAGCAAACCACGTTTTGGCTCCGTACAGCTGATTTCTGGTTCCGATTACGTAAGGGAGGTCTCACAAGCGCCCGCCGACGTGTGGGTAGTAGTCCATCTTTTCAAAGACGGGTGAGTTTCCAATCTGCATCTCAAGAAATCCCCCCATTTGTTTGACAAAGCTATTGTTGCTAATCTAATACTCCGTAAGACATTTGATCGAAATTATTATAATGTTGAATTACTGTCAAGTTAATGTTCACCTAATGTTACTGGTTGCCAATGTATTATCACGCTAATGCAAATGATACAGAATCACATTAGCTTTAGTTGCATTACTCTAACATGAACTCCACATGAGGACTATACGAGTCTACTCCCTGTTAATTTAACCTATATGACCTTTTCAATCTAAGGGGAACTTTTTTTTATTAGTGATGATTACTTCCTCGATTCTCTTGCTGCGGCTGTGACGCAATTGTAGACACAACTCTAATTATATGATTTTGAAACCATTCCTGTTCATGTTTGCCCTAAATGAAATGTGGTTTTCTTAAACCGATCGACCTACTGCACCAACAGGTTAGCAGAATGCGAGTTGCTGGGGCAATGCTTGAATCAGCTGGCTGCGAAGTACTCAAATACCAAGTTTGTGAAGATCGTATCCACGGACTGCATTAAGAACTATCCTGACAACCTCCTTCCCACTTTGTTAGTCTACAACAGTACAAACGTGAAGGCTAACTTGGTGGGCCTGCGGAGGTTTGGAGGTCCGAAGTGCACTCCTGAAGGTGAATTCTTCAACCAAGTTTCTCCTTTACTCCTTGCAATTCGGTCATGTCATGCAAATCCACACACATAGTGGCCCTGACCCCTTCTTCATCTTCGGGCTGATGCAGACGTGGCGCTAGTGCTTAGTCAGGTCGGGCCTGTTCTGGGTAACTCGGGTGAGACGGACAGTGATGCGGTCAGGCAGCGGGTCCAGAGAGACTACATTGAAAAAATGGTTTTGCGGCATGCAACCAAAGGAGGAAACAACTCTGACGAAGATTCATGAATTGCAAATCCTGTATTGGTTTATCATGAGAAGGTCTTGGAAACTGTGCTGAAAGGGAAGTTTCGACACTACGTTACTGGAGCAGCAACCCGTGCAGTTGTTTACCATGACCACAGCACTTTTTAATGCGTGTACGTCTCTAAGAGCTTGTTTATAGTTATAGTTGGATTTCTTGTCGTACAAGTTGTACTATTTAGCTATTTACATTGGGAGAGCATGATCAGACTAAGTTATAGAATCGGCTGTGCTGAATTGGATGGTGCTTTGTGTCGCTGTCCTGCTGAACCTTACTTGTGTTCACAACTTGGAGAGCGTGTGAAATGGAAATACTAACTAACTTCTTGCCATTTCAGTTTGGCATTTTGGTGAAAGTAACTTAAGGTAGAAGCACCAGTTGTCAACCACGCCCAACACCCAACCTGTAGGGGTGCAGTATTTCCAAGCAAGGCTGGAACAAATATCCAACCGAAGCTTGGAACATGTTTTTTTGGTCCTTTTTTTGGTCCTTTTCAAGGTTGGGACTCATAAGGTTATGGCACATGTCCTGAAGTAGTGAGCAAGAAAGTAGGAAGCAATAAGAAGGAAAATTGTTCTTGAATGATCGAAATTGGAAGACTCTAGATATTGGCTACTAGTGCTTTTTTTGGCTCCCAAAATTCACAGTAATTTCAATTTTGGGAATATAATTCTGAAAATTTTACAATCTCCATTGATTTCCTATCTTCCTACATGGGAGAAATTTCCACGACCTCTTACTGCATACAATCTGCTCCAAAATTGCTTAAATGATTGACTACTGGTGCTTCTACCTTAGCTTAGACTCGGGCTTTGCATCATACAGAAGTCTTTTCTCTGGCATGGGGACTTGCAGTCAAATCGTACATACACTTTAGGAGCAGGAGAAAATCTTGCACAGCCTTGAAGAAGGTGAAGGGTTAGAAAGGTTGGTACGATTGGGACCACAATAGAAAATACTTGCGATGTGAACTTCCATAAAGCTGTCCCTTTTCAAATTGATTTGCATGTATACAATTAAGCTTATAATTGGAGGTTCTTTTGGAGTAGGAAAATCATAAAATAAAATAAAATAAATACTCGTTGGAGATAATTTTTGGTTTCGGAGAATTTCTGAAATTGAGACTTGAAGATGCCCTTAAAAGTGCCATGTGAATGCATGCTTGAATTTTCTTCAAAATGACTCAAACAAGTGACTTGAAGCCAAAATGTTTGATTGCTTCATGCATAACATTGTTAATCCATAAACTACATGGACATTTTGTCTCTGATGGATGACAAGGAATCTTTTTTTGAGGTTAGAAGTGCAACTATTCATCTTCGGAATTGGCATGCTTGGGGCTATTCATCTTTGTGTGAAAAGGAGAGGTCTTCTACAGTAGTTTGACTTCCTATAAGTGCTTTTGGAATTTTTTTTAAAAGATGATTCTCACTATAGCAAAAGGGATGACTTCCACGGTCATTAATCCGTCCTTTAAGGATTAATCAATGCCATAGGGGTCCTTTTTGCTTCCATGGGAATTGGGAGCCATCCAACATAGCAACTTCCCAACTAGCCAATGGCTCTCTTACAACTTTCTACTCATCTAATGAAATAAGCGTTCCAACTTGGAAGGCTTGGAAGTTATAACTTTGCATGTGGTGCATTCTCTACAAGTTATAACCAAATTCTTCTGTAGGCATCTAGAAGGCATTTTCCCTATTCAAGGGGGAATGCTTCAGGCTAATTAACAATGTTATGTGTTGCGCCTAACGCAAAGTTGAAGATCAATGTTAGGACAAGACAATTTCAAAAAAACTATACTAAGTAGTGAAATTAGGTTGTTTGAAAAATTAGGTTGCCTTATTCTAAGAAAGTTACTTTACAAGCCATCAAAATCAAGAAATGTTTCTAGAGATATTTCCATTTGTACACATAGAGGTTCATCAGTCCCAATTACAACAATATTTAATTCAAAAGTAGTGCATTTTTTTATAGTAATAGTAAATATTTACATAGTGCCAAATGTCAAGAAATTAGTGTTGGGTAACCTAATTTCACTATTTAGTGTGTATGATGTACTTCAAGAAGGTAACAAGACTAGGAAGTGTAACCAAGATTTTCTTTTAACCCCTAAAGGACCAACATGTGTTTTTTGGCCGTATAGAAATTTTGGGCAAGTACGTGCGACTAGAGATATCCATATTTGCGGCTGAAATTTTAATACAAGGTGGGAACAAGGAATATCTTCATGTGTACCAAGTTTCATGAGATTTCAAAATACAAGTCAAAAGGTGTGACCTAATATGTTATTTTTTTCGTAACTGGACAATTTGGGTAGATAAAAAGAACCATTTTTTCCGGAATTATTTTTTTGAAATTGGTTCTCTAAGTTTATATATACTTAAAAAGCTTTGAGTCATTCCATTTCAATCAATGAGTCAAAAGTTATGAGAGTTTTTGGTTTGCGGGCAGTTATGGATTGTCTACTCTAAGAAAAACTTTAAAGTTGTTTATTTAACTCAATTTTCAATATTTTTGGAAAAAAATAAAATCCTAGGATGTAGATTGATTATTACAACATTACAACCATTGGGATTGGCATTTTTGAATTCCATGATTCAATTTTTAACAATTTAGTATTTTGAATCATTTTCTACTTCTTTCTACTTACTATTTTTTTCCTATATGTTGTACAATTCCAAATGATGTAAAGTTTTTCAAGCATATAGACAACTTGTTTAGGAAACTGAATTCAAAGAAGCACCACCTTTATCAGCATTTTTTCATTGAAAAGTGAGCTTGCAAAGTGCAGCTGCCCGATTTTTCGCAGGATTGAAAAAATGGTTTTCAAGCCTTTGAATGCTTATATCTTATGATCCACACGGTGGAATTTTTTGAAATTTTTACAATATATTTTCAAAATATCATACTACAAGATCCTACGGTTACATGTGTTAAAAATTGTTTTTTTCCAAAAATTTGGTAGTTGTATTAGAAATGGCAGTTTTGGAGCGTTTTTGGTGATTACATAGTCATAAAACTTTAGGGGTTAAGGTATGCACATCTATGGTGGTTACTAATAACAATTGTCAACGGCAATTAGTCAAATTGTCCCATCATACCCATCATATATACTTTTTGAAGAGACAAATGCGAGACTACATTTTGTAATGAAATTGCAAAAACTTTAATTGGATGCAAAAATCAAGACTTTGTGATCTTGGACATGTTTGTAATTAGTTTTTATTTGAAATTTGAAAGTGTGGTCCTTAAGGTGTTAAAGTTTTATAACATAAAAAGACATTTTCTATAAAATGAAATTCCTAGTTTATTGTATCTTTAGTTCTTGACAAAGGCAATATGTTTTGTTATGTCCTTCTATTAGGAACAATTGATCCATTCTACAAAAGAGCTACTAGTTAGTTATATATAGATGAGTTTGTCATTTTACTGAAAATCCAATTCAAAGAGTAACAATTTTAGGCAAATTATCCATCCAAACTTCAAAAAAAAATTATTTCAAAGAAAATGCAAGAAAATAAAATAAATAAATAAATAACAAAGCAACAATATATATACTTTAGATTTCAAAGCATTTCATCTAAAATTGTTCAAATAAGTATTTGACCATACTTCTTGGAATTGAATTATCTTATCATTTATTGTCACTTGAGAGTTTAGAAAGAGCTTCTATAACCCTTCAACGCCCTATAATCCTTCAATGCCCTAGTTGTGAAAGAGCTTCTAGCTTCTAGCCCTACAAGGCTTCAATGCCCTAGTAGTGAAAAAACAAACTCATAGGCTTTCAAAAGGTAGCAATAGTGGCAGATTATTGGGAATTCAGGAAATTGCCAAAGATAACTAGTCAGGTGTGACCTCATGAACTAGTTAAAAACATACTTCTATTAGTTTCATAACTTTGTAAGTTAGACTATGCAATTTCAAAACAAATCCTAGCATAGAAGACTCAAACATTGTTGAAAGGGATCAAATGATCTATTGGCTATTTGATTGGATTTGGATGGGTGAAGTGAGATGGCTACTTAAAGCAATCAATTGTCCCTCGCAGAAGGAAAAATATTAGTTCATAAGGTTTAAGATTTAATTAGAAGGACTTTTGAGCTAAACCTTAATTATACCCAGTGAACCAATATTGTTCTTCAATTTATAGGACAATTGTCTCCTAAATAGACATTTGAGAATTTTGGCATGTCAAGAAGGGGTAGGGGTCTTAGGTGGGTTATTCAAGCCAAGTTATATGCAACCACCCTTGTTGTCAAGCGACTACAACTATTTACAACAATCCTGAAAATCATGAACTTGAAAAGGCTTACATAGCACATAGTCTATGTGGCAAATGGTTTGAATTTTAATATTTAGTCCATAAATAAAAAATTATATGCAAAATTTTTCAATAGTATATGTTATGAGTCATTACTATTACAATTCAAATTGAAAATAGAACGGTGTTTTTCAAAGAGATTTCCAAAATCAGATTTTCAACAATGCATTTGATTGCAAGAAGCCTACAATTTTGTGAAAAGATAGTATCTATGACTAATTTCATGGCTCCCATGCTAATTCAAAACATTTCCACTAAAACCCACCTAAATCTCTCATAAATAAACAAGTTGTAGCCTCCACTTTCCATCCATTCAATTTGAAAATGCAACATGCGGATAAGCAAATTCAAACACCTAAATATAAGTAACCACCAACACTATGGTCTCATCCGTCACCAACTACTGTTGAATCAAGACCTCTCTCCACAAGGGTCTCCATATCTTGTCAACTTAAATATAAGACACCAACACAATTGGGTGCAATAGAAACTTTTAGTAAGAAAGACTTGAACATTAAGAATAAGCGGGTCACTACAAATAGTGTTTTTTTAAAAGTCAAGACGATTGGTGCATTATAAGAAACCCGTGTCTTTTGCAGACATGCAATTTTGACATGAGTGCGTCCCTTGTGGTGTTCGATTGTGTCAATGTAGATGTCATTTTTTTGCGTCATGGCATATACACAAAAAACATCAAAAATCTCAAATAACATGTCCTTGTCAAGGATCAAACATCAGAGGGAACATGGATCCAAAGGTTGTTGAAATTCAGCCATGATAGTGCCATGTCAGCGACGGAGGCCACATGTGCATTTTTCATCCGAGTTGTTGGTGACATGGCAAATGGTGTGGCAGATGACATGTCCGCGGGAAAAGTGATGTGGCATCCACCAAGGATGATGTGGCAGGCCTAATCAGCATAATTTTATGCTGTCCAAATGCTTTTTGAGACATTTTTTGAACATCAAATTAGACTTCCAAATGTTTTTTGAGACGTCAACTTAGACATTCTTGCAATGTGAACTTAAACGTCCAAATGTTTTGCGACGTCATTTTAGACGTCCGTATTCCAAACAAGAACACCTTTTGAAATGTCCAGTATGATTTAAATGAACAAAATCATGTCATTTCTAATGTTCAGATGATTAAATGCATTGTTTAATATGATGTTAATATAGAGAGTGACACATGTCGTTCACAATACACATATACATTTTATAATATCCAATATAGCATATTATACACAACATCCCATACATAGTACAACATACACTATACACCATATATCATATACAATACATTATATACAATACGCCATATATAATACACCATATTTGACAAATACATCACATGGCTTTAAAAAACATTTATTATGATGTAAATAGAGAAAATAAGACGAGTCCTTTATACAAGTGGGGTACCAAGAGGTAAGACAAACCATATGGGATATATAAAACACATAAATTATATTACAAATAGAAGTTGCATGGAGATGTTGTAGAGGACATGCAAGATGTCCCAACAGACATGTTGGTATTGTTCACAACATTTGTGCAAAGACATCTGTACTCATGAATTTATGTGCAATATGGTTATAGCCTTTGTGCACTACAATAAAGGACTTACACATGAACGCAAAGTAAGGCATGCTCATATTCTTGCAAACATTACTAAAGGTAATATCTAAGTTCAATGGATATCTGTGAAGATGTTTGCAAATATTAACATTGACGTCCATGACTCCAATGTAGGGAAGGGCACGTCTCCAATGAAGAGCAAGCGCAAAAAGAAGACATTCAAATGTTGGAGATGGCATTGTCATGTCCATTGACGTCTGTATGAAGTATGAACATGTGGACATCAATTTGGATGTCTACGAAGACAGTGCCTGACGTGCGTCAAAGCACTCCAACATGATATGATGTCCGGTAAAATGTAAGGAATTACACACTATACAACATGTGCTAGGACGTCCCAGTCACAGGAAGCTTCTGATAATGCTGCCAAAAGTAATGTCTGCAAAAGCATCTGTACGTCCTAGATGATGTCTACATGAACGTGATGCAGGCGGACCCCCTATGCTGACGTGTCATGCCACGTCAGCTTTTTGGTGTCCACGCCACTAAATTTCCATGTCACCTGACGCGTCAGGTGCCACATCAAATTTTTTGGTGTCCACGTCACTGAATTTCTATGTCACCTGAAATGTCAGGTGCTATGTCAGGTTTTTTTTCTACTAGCCTGTCCTTTTTTCTTTTTCATCTAGAGCAATTATTTTACCCCAGATTGTAGTAAATTCCACTGACTTACCTGGAGTTAAAATGGACCAAGGATGCTGACGTGGCCATGACTGTTTTCTGGGACGCTTTTTAAAACATAAATATGTCTACAATAATGTCTTCAAAAATATGATGGTTCATAGTACATCCAACTGTTGTGACAATAATTTTCTTCTGTTTTTCACAACATCTACAAAAATTTACAATTTTGCGGCTTTTGTCCATTAGACATCTCAATGTTTTCTTAGATGCATCATGCTAGCTTGGACATACTATGTTTTTGGTTGGACATCAGAAAAAACACGGGTTTCTTATAGTGGGTGTGGATGAATGAAAATTTATGTGGTCACAAAAGTCATTGGAATCCTTCTATTCATCATCCAAAAATTTGGACTTCAAAGTACGAAGGGGTTAACCCCTATAGTCCTAAGGCCATTTTTCTGTCAAAAACCACTCAAAACTGCCATTTTGGCTACATTCATCCAAGAACACAAAAAAAAACTTTTTTTAGAATCTAACTGTAGGATCTTGTACTTTACTTGTCAAAGATCACGTGGTAAAAATTTCATGAAGTTTGACCGTATAGATTGGAAGATATTAGCATTCAAAGTTGAAAAAGAAAGTTTTTTGGAACGCTGACCAACAATTTCAGATGACTTTGACCGCCATTTGTGGAAATTTTTTGCACTATAGACTTTGAATTTAAAATTTTTTCTGTTGAAGATGTAAGTTGAAAGTCTACCAAATTTTTTTTAAAAAAAAGCACTTCATTTTCATTCTTCAAAAAATTGTTAAGTAGAAGTAGGTCCAAGATTCTTTAAAAAACTAAATCGTTAATAGCTCTTAGATGGGATTGAAATACAATAATCCCAATGGTGAGATTGTTTTAGCAAGCAAACACAACATTCTCAAAAAAGAAATTGTAAAAAATTGTGAAAATTGCATTCAGAAATGAATCCTACAAGTTATTTTTTTAAAAAGATGCTTAGATTGCCCAAAAAACAAGATTGTCCATAACTTGCTCATTATTAGTCCAAATAAAATGAATCAAAGCTTCACATGTAGACAAAAATATAAAGTTTCAGTGGAAAAAAAAATTAAAATTTATTTTGACTTTTTGCAAAAAATTTTGTGCTACCTGCTAAGTTCAGTTTGAGGCTTTTTGTGGTATAACTTTTGCTCCCTGGCATCAATTGAAATAAAAATTATATTCCCATGAAGCTAATCAGTTTTTCTATCTTATGGAAAAGTTTCAAAAAGTTTCACTAAAAATTGAGCCCGTAGATACCTGCCCGAAATCTAATATGTCCCCCGAGGAGACAATGGGACTTTAGGGGTTAAGCAATAGAAGTTGTTCAATCAATTAGGCAAGACGTTTTCAATATAAGATGACTGTCACAATCAAAACATGAGAGCCTAAAAGAGCCTAGTGTAGAATTTGCTACACCATGTGATAATACTTTGAAATTTTGTAACTAATTCATATGAAGTTTGTAAAGTGCATACAAAATGCATTGAAACACTATAAGAAACCCATGTTTTTTAGGATGTTTTCACTATTTTTTGGAACGCATTTTTGTGGACATTACAATTGACAACCTATTTTTTTATGTCAACAATAATGTTCAATGAAACATGTTTTTATGTCAACAATAAATGAAAACGTTTTATTTTCATTATCCTAAATTAGAATTTTTGTGTACCTATTCAAATACCTTTTGGAATGCGTTTCCAATGATAGAAAATTCAATTTCTATTTATTAACCAGTAAAAATTTAGAAGTCTTTTTGGCGGGATAAATTCTAGAGTTCTCTAGAGATGCCCTAAGAATTTGACAACACCACAAGAAAATTGTTTATAGACAATACTCTATGAGTCAGAGCCTATATTCCAATGTTCTTCAAAGTTTATAAAATAAAATATGAGCATCTATCCACAAGAGACAAAAGGATCTTTGAATAACCACCCTTCTCAATTCCGCCCTTATGTATATGTAGTGTAGTGTACATTTTCATTCTAAAATATATTCCACAGGTACATGAGGATGGAATTGAAAAGGGAGGCGGTAATAGGTTGGTTCACCTTAATAACACACAACTAATGGTATTTTATGATTATTAGAGTGTTTCTTGAAAGTATTTGTGCAATTCAAAATTGTCATAACCAAATTCCTTTGTAAACAGTAAACGGATTTAAAAGACAAAATTTCCAAGATTCTTTTGTCATTGGAATCATTTTATTCTTATTGGATTTATATGGTTAAATCTACAATGTCATACTTGGTGGTCACTACCAAAAAATAATCCTAAAAATGGATGCCAAATTATTTGAAAATCTTGCAAAAAAATTTTAATTTTTGTGTATGTTCAAAGAAGTAATATTTCAAAGTATTAGTTGAGTGTTTTTAGTTTTATTGTCAAATTAAATAAATATTTGATAAAGAATGTCAACCTTGTCTCATTAGGTATAGTGGGATATCAATCAAAATGGCATTTTTAAATTTGTAGTGAAATAAATTTCAATGCTACCAACCATAACATTCAGTAGCAAAGTGGTGGACTACTTTCTCCCAAAGGAATGGTGTGGTTTATTCCACATCGTCAATTAGCTAATAGTACATGCGTCAATTTTGTCAGAGAATTACAGTACATCAACTAGCCGCAACTATACAAGGTAGATTAAAAATTAAAAGGAAATTAGCGCTCTACATCTATTGAACCAAATATACAAAAACTAGCATTCTACACCTATACATTATATATTTTGAAAACCCAAAATATAATTGGTTTTTGTATGAATGCAAACTAAATGCTTGGTTCATTGTTGTTTTCCTTTTTTGCATTCATACAAAAAATCAATTATATTTAAGTTTTCAAGTGAGAAGAGAATATACATATATACACATTTGAGGTGGTAGGAGGAAAAAAACAACCCATGTGGGATATGTAAATTAGAATGAATGAAGCCTCAACCACTCATAATATTTAAGTCAAAAGTAGGAATTGTATTTGAAGTAGAAATTCACACCTCATCTAAGCATAGTAGGATAAATTTTCTCAAAAACTTTGAACTAAAAATTGTTGTTGAATGAAGATAAGTTTCATCTCCAAAAATCTGTTTGGTATTTTGAATCTCCACTTAAAAGTTATGGACAAATTTGAAAGAGGGGTTGGAATGGACATTTTCTTTAACATTTTTAAAAATCCTCTCTCAAAATTGTCCATAACTTTTGATTGGAGATTCAAAATGCCAAATGGATTTTTGGAGGTGATACTTATCTTCATTCACCAACACTTTTTAGTTCAAAGTTTTTGAAAAAAGTTGTCTAACTATGCCTAAGTGAGGTCTGAAATTCTACTTTTAATATAATTCTTTGTTTTTGATTAAACTATGAGTGCTTGAGGAACTACAAATTCTAATTTATTTATCCTATACAGATTGTTCTACCTCCTACCACCCCATGTGTATATAAAGAGCTGTCTTTACACTTGAAAATCCAAAACTATAAGTTATTGATGACAAATGGTTAGATTGCAATAGTGTATTAGTCATTGGATTCTTTGGGGTTTTGGCAAACCATCTTTCTCTACAAATATTTGCTAATTTGTTTGTTTGGTCCTAGAGTATATTATAATGCACTGCCACTATCGCTGTACCAAAGCTTACATTAATGCTGAAAGGATGAATTTAATGGATGAGAACTCCAGAGAGGGAAAGGGAGCCTCTCTGAAGGCTACTAAATGTTATGACTTTGACAGCCTCCCGAGAGTTGAAAAATTGGTCTTTTACCATATATTTTTTTTTACAACATCATCTTTATATTAATAGCACGTCTATCAAAGTCCAAAGCCAAAAGATTCACCCAAAAAAAGATATTCAAAATCTACCAACCTATGTACTTGTGAATTTTTTTTTATTATTGCCGACTTTGACAGACTCTCATGGATTAGAATTCTTTTTTGCCATGAATTTTTTTTAGTGATATTAGCTCTATATTAGTAACATGTGTGACAAATTTCAAGTTCAAAAGATTTATGAAAAAAAAGGTATTCAAAGTTTACCAATATATGTAGTTGTGAGAAACTATTTCACTACTGCCAACTTTGACACCCTCCAAAGGACTGAAAAACTGCTTATTTGTCATGAATTTTTTTTTTGGCAAGATCATCTCTTATTAGTAATATGTATGCTAAATTTCAAGGTCAAAGTATTTACGCACAAAATGGTATTTGAAATCTACCAATATGTGTAGTTGTGAGAAAATTTCACTACTGCCAACTTTGACACTTTCCCAAGGGTTGAGAAAAAAAGAATATACCATGAAACTTTTTTTCATGAGGTCATCTCTATGTTGATAATATGTGTGTCAATTTTCAAGTTAAAAACATTCAAACAAAAAAAGATATTCTAATTCTACCAACATGTGTAACTGTGAGAATGATTTTTTACATCCATGTAAAATTTTACCCATAAAATGACTATCCCAAGGGCCAAAAGAACCATTCCTACAACTGCACATTTTGATAAATTTTGAATACCATTCTTTTCATAAATCTTTTGAATTTGAAATTTGGTATACGTGTTATCAATATATCTTGGCAAATGCCTCTCATGAAAGACCCCAACTACCTTCACATTGAGAATAAAAACTTCAAAAAAATTTAGATTATTTGACCGCACAATTTAATACATACTTAAGTTTGATAGAAATGATCTGATTGATCTCATAAAAAAAATTCATAGCCAAAAAAAAAATTCAATCTTTGAGAGTCCGATGTCAAAGTTGGCAGCATTGATTTTTTATTTAAAATTACACTTGTTAGTAGATTTTGAATATCTTTTTTTGGTGAAACTTTTGGCCTTGAACTTTGGTACACGTGTTATTAATATGAAGATGATGATGTGACAAAAATTTCATGGTAAAATACCAACTTTTCAGCTCTTGGGAGGTTGTCAAAGTTGATAGCACTGAAATTTCTTTTACAGCAAATTCAAAAACGTCATTTTGATTGGTACCCCATTGTACAATAAACTATTGAAGTAATTGCATGAAAATACTATTGACCAAAATATGACCGTAAAATACTTATGTTTTTAATAATTTACTCCAAAAAATTCTAAGAAGTGTTAATTTTTTTGAAAAATCTAAAATACATAAAGATCTGTATTTTATATTTTGCAATTTCTTGAATGCTTTTGTCTTAAATTGTAAATATTCACATGTACAAAGTCATATTGCAATCAAAACTATTCTGTGAAAGCCAAAAACGGCTAAACGGGGGCTCAAGGCCCCCTCAATTAAAAACAAACAGGAATTACAACAATTGTGGGGGCAATCTGAAATGCCAGATGCCCCCTGGTGAGCCACAAAAGAGTGGACACCACTCAGCTTCGAAAGCTTGTTGGACTAAGGTGAGTTTCTCTCTATTTCTAATCTGAGTTTTAATTATCATCCACACCGACATCCCTGCATGAATAGTGGAAAGCCACATGGCATTAATCACTTTTCTAATATCAAAATCAACCTGGTTATACTTGGTACTACACCTATCAACCCAAATCTGCCTAACAAGAAAGGAACGCATCAGGTCCCATGGCTGATGTCTGTATACGTATTTATTCTAAGTCTGAGGAGAACTGCTAACATTTGAACCTAAAATCGCCTGATTGATGTTCGTTATGATTTGGGCGTGGTTGGCTGCTGCGAAAGTGTTGAACTTAACCCACAACTCCTGGGTACACTTACATTTCCAGAAGAGGTGGGCTGTGGTTTCCATGTGATGGCCACACATTGGGCAACTGTGACTCGCTCCTAGTGTTTGCCATGAGAGCCATTGGCCCGTGACAATTCCCCGGTTTAAAATTTGCCACATGAACATTGCTTGCTTCCTTGGTCTTGTTGGGTGCCAAATGAGTCTGAAAGTTCTCCACCGCTGCTCTTGAGTCAAACCCTGGTTGATGAGTTCCTGCACTCCTATTGAACTTTCTCCTTTAGTCTTTAAACCTTGCAAGTAACCCCTTTTAGCTGTGTATGAGAAGAAGGATTCCTGTCTGAGTTTTTCGATTTTCCCCCACTTCCATTCTCTTGGGTCCCATGTTAGTGTTTGAAGCTCCTGTCCTTGAAAGAACCAAATTGAGTTCGGTGCTGTGGGTATCTCCTCGGGATTGCACTCGCCGAATGCTCGTTTGGCTGCATCCCATATCACCGTCCTGATAGCCTGCATATTCTGTGTTGGGAGTGTGGATTCTCCATCTACCAATCGTAGTCTCTCCGAGTATGGGTCCTGGCTGAATTCTCTTGTCACTGGATCTGTACCTTCTCTATTCTTGTGGTAGAAAATTTTTGAACTGTCTTTATGTACAAGCCATTCCACCTCCTGTTTTTTCAGGAAAGCGCGTGGATCCCAGGGAATGTGCGAGATCACTTTCAGTCTTTTGATCTTGCTTTTTTCTGTTGCTGCTCCCCTGCTTGGCAACATCTTAGCTATCTCCGATGACGCTTTCCAATCCTGATGCTCTTCTTCCCAGAGGTGCTGAACATGTGTTATCCCAGCTCTTGCCCAGAGATGTAGGCCTATGTTAGGTCCGAATCCCAATCTGTTATCGCCCTCCTCCAGTATGAGTGGGTTCCCGAATAGGGCCTGTCTTCTGATCTCGGGTGCTATGTTTGGATGTTTTTGTTGTAGATTTCCTTTTATGGTAGCGAAGGCTTTAAGGCAGGCTCTCATCAACGGTGAGTGGTTCTCATTTTTAACCCCTTTGCTAAAGAATAACCACATTGTTGACGGCTGCCATTTCGCATCCCCGAGTGGTCTACCTGTTTGAATTTTGTGTCTTAGTAATGACTTCCAGGGTTCACTCCCAGGTGCTAAACCTCTGATGACCAGTTTTACCAATAAGGCTTGGGACTGTAACAAGGGATCCAATAATCCCAGACCTCCTTCTTCGATGGGTTGGATGCAGGCATTCCATTTCACCCGGGAGACCCTTTTACTTTGCCCGTCCTTGCCTGTCCAAATGTATTGTGAAAACAATCCCTTCAATATGTCGCAGATTTTGGGGGAGAAAGCACAGCATGATGCTGTGTACCAGCATGTTGCCAACAATACTTGGTTACATATGATCACTCGGCCCGCTTTTGAGACATTTTGGGCTGCCCAGTATCTGATTTTCTTCTTGATCAGGTTGATTAGGGGACCAGCATTGGCATCCTTCGGTAAGTTAACTCCTATCAGAGGCCCCAAATATCTGACGCCCGTGCCCTGCGGTACCCACTTCAGGCCCTTGTCCTCTCCCCACTGGAAAGGCCTGTTTGTTGTCGCTCCCCAGATAGCATTCGTTCTGTCCCAGTTTATTTTTGAACCTGATGCTTCACAATAAGTTTCTAGTACCTTATACATCATGTTCAGATTAGCTTCATTGCCTAGTAGATAAAGTGAGGTGTTGTCTGCGAACGAAGCATCTATTACTTCTTTCCCTTCCGGCAGCTGCAGCCCCTTGATGCCGTATTTCTTGTCATTTAGCATAAAGCCCAATGCATCTAGTACTACTATAAATAGGAATGGCGCTAACGGACAGCCTTGTCTCACAGATCTGGAGATTTCAAATCTCTCCCCATTGACCCCATTCACGAGTGTCTCCGCCGAGGCATTGGTATATAGGGCCATTACTCCCTTAATGAATCCGGGGTGGAAACCTCTTTTTTCCAGCACACAGCACATGAAATCCCATGAAATTCGGTCGTAGGCTTTTTCAAAATCCAAGAGCATTAAAACCATCTTCTGTTGAGATTCCCTGGAATAATTTAATGCTTCTCGGGCAAGAAAAATATTATCCATTATGCTCCTACCCCGTACGAATCCTATTTGGTTTGGTCTAATGATATCCGGTAAGATTTTTTGTAACCGGTTTGCCAGTACCTTCGCTACCAGTTTGTAAAAAGAAGAGAGTAGAGAAATTGGTCTATAATTCCTAATCTGTGTAAGGTCCCCACTCTTCGGTAGTAGTACTATTAGGCTCTGATTGTGCTCTTCTGATATCTCTCCCAAGCTCAATACTTGTTTAACCGCTTCCAGTAAATTGTTCTCCACTGACTCCGAGCAAGCCTGGTAGAAATCAGTAGGAATGCCGTCCAGTCCTGGTGCATTGCCGGAGGATAGATCTTTAATGGCGTCCCTGATTTCTTGAAGAGAGACTTTGGTCTAGAAGCACCTGTTATGATTGTCGGTGACATCTCTCGGCACGCTGGACAATACCTTTCGCCTGGCCTTGATTGTGCGTTCGGTAACTTGTGGCTCCTGATACAGGTTTCTGAAATAGTCTGTGACTGCTCGGGATTTGGACTGCTGGTCTGTTATTATCTTCCCTTCCACCTCCAACTGTGCTATAATTGTCTTCCTCTGCGTATTCTTGAAGACTTGGAAGAATTCCTCCGTGCATCTGTCTCCGTTTTTGAGCCACTTGGCCGATACCGTGTGGTATTGGGCCTCTAACTCCTCTACTGTAATCTCATGCAGGTGAGACTTCGCTTGTTCCAGGCGCTCCCATGCTCCCAGGTCCCATGGATTACGCGCTAAGTCTGTTTCTGCCTTCTTAATCGCCTGTATACTTCGGTTTTCCTTTCTGTACCTCAATCAAAACTATTCTCCTTGATAAAATTCAATGTTTTTTCTGAAAATTTACCACACATTTTCAGAAATCATTTATTGAGCCAAAGAATCTTGAAAATTTTGTACAGTACTATGCAAATTTTTAAATAATTTTACTAAGAAATTTGAGTAAATTATAAATAATCTAAAGTTGATAAAAAAAATTAACCCAAATTTTTACATAGAATGATGCTTGAACCTTAAGCAACATGTCCAAATGTTGGACATTCAAATTTTTCAGTTAATTAAACAAGTAGAAACTTGGCTACATACACCAGGGAAATGACCCACAACTATGAGAAGAACTATAGTTATTTCCCTAGTCCAAATTTTCACTAAATCTAAATGGTTATTTCGTATGGGTGGATAATTAACCATCATGAAAATTAGGATGCCAATCTAACAACAACACCATTGCACACCATGAGTGCTACAATCAAGGTGGTCTTGTCTGACATGTTCTAGGGATTTGGTGTCATATAAGACGTTTGATATTGCATGTCATATAAGACAAAGTGTCGGACAGGCGTCGCATCCCGTCGCATAAGGGTAAAATGTTTTATCCCATGGTAATTTGATTTTAGGCAATGTGGCAGGCTTTAAAAATTGACGTGGAAATCTAAAACCATGTCAGCCGGGCGACTACGGGTGGAGGCATGTGTAGGTCAAGCTAGGGCAATTGTAGGTGCGGGCGCATGCGGGTGGATGAAGTGGCGACCGCGGGTGAAGGGCGAGTACAAAGATGGCGACCGCGAGTGGGTGAAAGGGTGACCGCGGATGAAGGGGCAAGTACATGTGGGCGAGTGCAGGTACAGGTGAAAGGACAATTGCAGGAGAAAAAATCCAATCTCTTTCAAATCCACTCTTCTTCAAATTCAATCGCTTTTGAAAAAGCAAAAACTGCAAAAATTAGGTTAAACTATAATTTGTTTATGATGAATTCATATTTGCAAATTGCAAATAATTTAAAGGAAGCATTTACTTAAACCTTGATCCTTTAATTTTATTTGAAATATCAAAGTGAAAAATAATATATGATTACAAAAATTCTTTGAGAATTACAAAATATAAAAGTCCTTAACTAATTCTTCACTTTTTATTTTCTATTTTAAAAATCAACATGACAAATAAATTATAACTAGAAAGAGCTGAGGAATCTTGGAAAATTGCAAAAATTAAAGGTTAAATTTTTTACTTAATTCTCCTTCCTTTATGTTGAATTTTTAAATCAATGTGACAAATAATACTTGAATAGAATGAGTCAATGAGAATTGCCAAAAATATATGAGGAAGACTTTCATTTTAATCTCCATCTATTATTTTATTTTTACAAAATTAAATTAAAAATACTTCATAAAAAGAAGGAGCTTAGAAAAATTACAATAATAAAACAGAAAAAATTTAATTTAAATACCTATCTTTTATTTTTATTTATTTTTTAATTCAACGCCACAAATAACACATGAGAAAGATGTTATTTTGTAAATTGCAAACATAATTGGATATATTATTTTTTATCTCCCCCATGTAAATTTAAGAAAAAAATCTATGTGACAAATAATACATGAATAGGATCATTATTGAATATTGTGAAAAATAAATGGAGGAGTTCTCAAGTTCTTATTGAAATTTCTGTCTTTTATTTTATTTTTAAAATCAACATGACAAATTATTCAAAATTAAAAGGACTCTTTCAAAATTAAAAAAATAAGAAGAGACTTTCTTAATTAACTTGCTACCATTTGTTTTTATTTTGAAATCAATCTAACTAATAAGATATGTTTAATCTACAGTATCAAAGTGTCAAATAATTTGTTATTAAGAAGAATTTTGAGAATTGTTGAAAATGAAAAGAAATTTTTTACTTAAAGCTCCGCTTTTATTTCTTTTTTAGAAATCAATATGATAAATTATTCAAAATTGAAAGGACTCTTTAAAAATTATAAGAATAAGTTCTTAAAGTAATTCAACACCCTTTATTTTTATTTTTAAATCAACATGTCAATCAATACATGAGTTTAATGTATTTTTGATTCCAAAAAATAAATAGAAGAGATTACACTCAGAATTTCCACCCATTATTTTTTAATTATAAATCAAAATAAGAAATCATCATCATTAGCAGTCTTAGAGAATTGGAGAAATAAATGAAAATGTTTTTACTTCAATCTCACCCTTTATTTTACATTTTAATTATCAATGTGACAAATCATTGATGATTATGAGGGCTCTTAAAAAATAGTTCAAAATTAGAAAGATAACTTTTTTCTCATATCACCACAATTTATTTTTTAAATCAATGCAACATTTTACTCATGATTAGGAAGATTCTTTGAGAAATGCAAAATAATACTAAATGAATAAGGTCTTACTTATTTTTCTACCATTAAATTTTTATTTTTAGATCAATTTGACAAATGATTCATGAGTAGGATGATTTTTTGAGAATTGCAAGACTTCAAAGATAATTTCTTATTTAAATCTCCATCTTAAAGTTAAAATTTTTAAAATCAACATGACAATTAAGTTATTTGTAATTAGAAATTAGAAATACTCTTTTTTATGATTATAAAGACTCTGAAAGAATTGTAAAAAATAAACAAGGAAGTTGTTACTTTAGTAGTTATATCTCCACAATCTAGTTTTCACTCTTAAATTCAATATGACAAATATTCATTATAAAGACTCTATGAAAATTGCAAAAATCAAAAAGAAAAATTCTTACTTCAATTTCTACCTTTTAATTTTATTTTAGATCAATGTGACAAATTGAATTGTGTAAGGACTCTTTGAGAATTGCAAAAATATACAAAAGGAAGTTCTTACTTAAATCTCCACCCTTTACTTTTGACTTAAAATTCAATATGGAAAATATCTCATGATTAGAAAGAATCTAACAAAATTAAATGAAGTGAAGTTTTACTTCTATTTCCACCTTTTGTTTTTATTTTTAGATCAATGTGACAAATAATTGAATCATGTAAGGACTCTTTGAGAATTGCAAAAAATAAATAAAAAAGAAGTTCTTACTTAAATCTGCACCCTTTATTTTTCACTTAAAATTCAATATGAAAAATAATTTATGATTAGAAAGAATCTAAGAGAATGACAAAAAATAAATAGTAAAGTTTTTACTACAATCTCTACCTTTTATTTTTATTTTTAGATCAATGTGACAAATAATTCAAATGTATAAAGATTCTTTTAGAGTTTACAAAAATTAAATCTCTACTTTTGAATTTTTACTTTTAAAATGAAAGTGAAAAATAGTGTATGAGTAGTATAAATCTCTAAAAATTACAAGAAAATAAATTTGTGCTAACCTACTTCACTCTTCATCCTTATTTCTTTATTTTTAAATTAGTGTCAATATATGAATTCTTGAGAATCTCAAAAAAATCCGGAAAAGTTCTTATTTAAATCTTCACCTTTTATTTTTTACTTTTAAAATCAACATGACAAAAAAATTTGATTAATAGCACAAGGAAAAAAATGAAAACATTAAAAGAAAATTTTTATATCTAAATCACCACCCTTTATCTTTTATTTGTACATTCAAAGTGACAAATGAATCATGAATAGGAAAGATCTTAGAAAATTTCAGAGAATAAAGAAAAAGTTCTTACTTAAATTTCTATCTCCTATTTTCTTTTTAATAAAATTTATGTGACAATGTCAAATGAATTGAAAAATATAAAGGAGTGAGTTCTTATTTAAATCTTAATGCTTTATTTTTGAAGGATATTGGCTTTTTGTTTACTTTATATTACTCCTTCTTTGATCGCTACACATGTCAAACCTCCTCACATGTACTCCTTGAAGGAGACAAAATATCTTTTGAAGGAGATTTAATTATTTTCCTATCTAATGTAGCCACCATTGTTTTTAGCTATCTATTTTCTAACCAAAAACAAACCTCTCTATGTAACTATTTTTGACAAGTATATTTCTATTGAAGAAGTCCACCAAACGTCCATTAAATCATTTCCTTACATAATTGCAATTCATTGATGCTTGTTTATGTAGATTTTGCTTTTATGACCTTTGATCTTCTCGTAGTAGTTCCATGCACGGTCGCCCTTAATCGCATGCACCTCTTCTAAACAAAAATAGGGTCATTCCACCAGTCGCCCTTACATGCATGCCCCTCTTTGAACCAAAAGCTGGATTGCTCTATCCATGGTCGCCCTTACTTACATGCGACTCTTTAGAACAGAAGTTGCTTGGTCTAGAAGTTGATATTTCTTACATCCGCGGTCGCCCACCAGTGGTTACCCCACCACCCGCAATCGCCTCATCCGCGTGCGCCCCTTTATAGGAAAAATTTCTTTCCAAAGACATTGAGCCTTTTTTCTCTTTGCAGTTGCCTACTTCAAGTGGTCGCCCCACCACCCGCGGTCGCCTCACCACTCGCGGTCGCCTCACCACTCATGGTCGCCTCATCCGCACGCACCCTTGACAAGAAAAATGTCCTTTCAAAGACATTGAACTTTTTTCCTCTTTGCGGTCATCTACGACAAGTGGTCGCCCCACCACCCGCGGTCGCCTCATCCGCATGCGCCCCTTGACAAGAAAAATGTCCTTCCACAGACATTGAGTTTTTTTCCTCTTTGTGGTCGCCTACGACAAGCAGTCGCCTCATCCACACGCACCCTTGATAGGAAAAATGTCCTTCCAAAGACATCGAGCTTTTTTCCACTTCATGGTTGCCTATGATAAGCGGTTGCCCCTCCATTTGCAGTCGCTTCATCCGCTTGTGCCCCTTGACAAGAAAAATGTCCTTCCAAAGACGTTGAGCTTTTTTTCCTCTTCGCGGTCGCCTACTACAAGTGGTCGCCCCACCACCTACAGTCTCCTCATCCGCATGTGTCCCTTGACAAGAAAAATGTCCTTCCAAAGACGTTGAGCTTTTTTTCCTCTTCGCGGTCGCCTACTACAAGCGGTCGCCCCACCACCCATGGTTGCCTCATCCGCATGCACCCTTTGACAGGAAAAATGTCCTTCCAAAGACTTTGAGCTTTCTTCCTATACGCGGTCATCTTCCTACAAGCGGTCACCCCTTGAGAAAAAAAAATCTTTTACTGGACATTGTCCTATCCTAGTTATTTTCATTTGCCCTCTTGAAGTTGCCCCAGCCTCACCTGCCCCTTGAAAGAGACAAGATTCTCCTTAAGAATGAAGAACCATTTCTCTACAATAATCAATTATGAATTACTTATTACAGTCTCCCTAATCATGAATAATTGGTTGTGTTCATTTTTTTTTAAAAGAGTGAATATTTAAGTAAGAAATTACCCATTTATTTTTATGCAATTCTCAAAGATTTCTTACTATGAATAATTTTTCATTTTATTCTATAAATAAATTTTTTTTTTTTGAAAATTTAGATACAAACTTCCCCATTTATTTTTTGGAAATTTCCAAGACTCATTCTACTCAAGTGTTGGTAGTCACATTGATTAAATAATATAAGACAAAGTAAAGAGATTTTAGTCGTAACTTCCTTGTTTCTTTTTGGAAATTCTCCAAGAATATTTTTTATCATGGATTATTTGCTACTTTGGTTCTATAACAAAAATCATAGGGTAGAGATTAAGTACAAACATCCCTATTTATGTTGGGATTCTTGAAAGACTCATTCTACTTAGGTGTTATTTGTCACATTGATTTAACTCCTAAAAGCCCTAGGCCTTTTTTTTTGCAAAAAAACACTCAAAATTGCCATTTCCATAGCAAAGAGCAAAAAAATTTGAAAATTGTTTTTTTTGCACATCTAATCGTAAGATCTTACACCTTAATAGTATAAGAACATGTGAAAAAAAATTCAGAATTTTTGACTATACAGATTGCAAGATTTCTATGTTTAAAGTGAAAAAAACAAATTTTTCAGCACATTGTGGGACTGGATTTTTGGACTTTGAACATTTTTAACTTTAAATTTTTGCACTACAGAGTTTTGAGCTTCAAATGTTTATATTAGAGAATTGAGTTGAGAATATAGCAAAAAAACAAATCCAAAAAAACTTAATTTTCATTATTAAAAAAATTGTTAGTAGAAGTAGGTATGAGATAGAAGGAAAATCTAAAATATTAATATCTTTTATATAGAATTGAAAAGCACTAATCCCAATTGTGAGATTGCTCTAGCAAAAAAACTAAACCATATGGGACTTTTTAAAAAAAAAATTGTAAACATTGCATTCAAAAATGAATCCTACGGAGTACAAGTTATTTTTTCAGGAAGATGCTCTAAGTGTCTAATAAACAAGATTGTCTATAACTTTCTCATAAAAAATCCAAATGAAATGAATAAAAGCATTCTAGATAGACCAAAATATAATCTATAAGAAAGAAACCTATTAAAGAAAAAAACCTACGAATTTTTTTATTGCCCGCCAAATGCTATTTTGAGCTTATTTGGGCATAAATTTTTTTCCGGGCACCAATTGAAAAAAAAATAATATTCCCATTAACCCCTAAAAGCCCGTTGTACCTTCGAGGGACAAATGCATTTTTGGGCAGGTAACTATGGGCTGAAATTTTCTCCTGATTTTTAGAAACTTTTTTGGAAGGTAGAAAAATTGATCAGCTTCATGGGAATATAATTTTTTTCAAAGTCGGTGCCTGGGAACAAAAGTTATGATCAAATAAGCTCAAAACAAGGGACAGCGGGCAGCAAAAAAAATGTGCACTTTTTTTTTTTTTAAATATTTTTTTTCTCATAGATTATATTTTTTTCTATCTAAAAAGCTTTGATTCATTTCATTTGGATTTGTTATGAGAATGTTATGGGCATTCTTGTTTTTCAGGCAGTTAGAGCATCTTTTGAAAAAAAATAACTTGTAGGATTCATTTCTGAATGCAATTTTTCAAATTTTTCAAATTTTTTTTTTGCATGGTTAAGTTTACTTGCTAGAACAATCTGACCACTGGGATTAGTGCATTTAATTCCATCTAAAATATATGAATATTTTAGATTTTCCTTTTATCTTGTACCCACTTCTACTTAACAACTTTTTCAATAATGAAAATTAAGTTTTTTTGAATTTTTTTTTTTGGATAGATTGTCAACTCAATTCTCCACTATAAACATTTAAAGCTCAATACTCTGTAGTGTAAAAGTATTAAGTTAAAAATGTTCAAAGTCAAAAAACCAGTCCTATAATGTGCTGAAAAATTTGTTTTTTTCACTTTAAACGTAGATATCTTGCAATCTGCGCGGTCAAAAATTCTGAAATTTTTTCCACACATTTTCATACTAGTTAGGTGTAAGATCCTACTATTAGATGCGGAAAAAAAAACCTTTTTAATTTTTTTTCACTCTTTGCTAAAAAAATGGCATTTTTGGGTGTTTTTTGGCAGAAAAAAGGCCTTGGACCTTTAGGGGTTAAGATTAGCAGTTTTTCTATCTTTCAAAAAAGTTTCAAAAAACTACAACAAAATTTCAGCTCGTAGGTACCTATCCAAAATTCCATTTGTCCCCAAAGGGACAATGGTCCTTTAGGGGTTAATAATAAGAAATAAAAGGTGGAGATTTAAGTAAGAACTATTCCATAAGATTATTTTTGATCATGAATTACTTTTACTTTGATTTTTAAAATAAAAAATAGATAATGGAGATTTAAACAAGAGCTTCTTTATTAATTTCTAGAGAATTTCAAAGATTCATCCTCTTCAAGTATTATTTGTTGTGTTGATTTAATAATTAAAAATAAAGCGTAGAGATTTATATAAGAAACATCCTATTTATTTTTTGCAACTCTCTAAGACTCTTTCTATTATTAAATAATTTGTCACTTTAACTCTTGTAAGTAAAAATAATAGGTAGATCTTTAAATAAGAATTCTTCCATATATTTTTTGGAACTTTTAAAGACTCATTCTACTCAAGTTTTATTTGTTATATTGATTTAATAACAAAAGATATTATGTAGAGATTTAACCCCTAAAGCCCTAAACATGTTTTTTTGAGAACATAGCTTTTGGGGGCAACTCACTATGAGCGAAGTTTTTATTTTTTTTCTTTCAAATCTTCACACAACATTTTCCCAAGGAGTAGCTTTAAGGCCCAACAATTTTCATAACTTTTGACTACATGATCAAAAAGTTATTGCATGATATGTCATTTTCATTGCTCGGCGGGCAGCCCGGGCAGCAAAAAAACTTCTTTAAAAATCACTTTTTAAGAAAATAAAAATTTGAAATTGGTTCTTTAGATTTATATAAACGCGGGAAGCTTTGAATCATTCCATTTGGATCTATGAGTCAAAAGTTATGAGGATTCTTAGTTTGAGGGTAGTTATGGAATCTCAACTCTAAAATAAACTTTGAAGTCCTTTATTTCACTCAATTTCAATATTTTTGAAAAAAAATAAATACATTGGGTGTAGATTCTTTATTACAACATTACAACCTTTGGGATTGGCATTTTTCAATTCCATAAATAAATTCTTAACAATTTAGTGTTTTGAATCATTCTCTATCTCTTCCTACTTACTATTTTTTTCCTATATGTTGTACAATTCTAAATGATCTAAATTTTTTCAAGCATGTATTCAACTTGCCTAGGAAAATGAATATAAAGAGTAACCATCATTTTGGACATTTTTTCATACCAATGTGACCTTGTGAAGGGCAGCTGCCCGTTTTTTTGCAAGGACAAAAAAGGATTTTTGTCAATTCAAACGCTATTATCTTGCAGTCCACATGGTGGAAAATTCTGAATTTTTTTGCACATCTTCTTAAACAAGTTTACTACAAGATCCTATGGTTACATGTGTCCAAAAATGCTTTTTTTCTAAAATTTGGCACTAGTATTAGAAATGGCAGTTTTGGAGCGTTTTTGGTGAAGACATAGTCAAAAACCTTTAGGGGTTAAACAAGAACTTTTCTTATTAAATTACTAAATTTTTGCAATCTTCAAAGGTTCCTCCTAACTTTGAATGACTTGTCACATTGATTTGAAAACAAAATATATAGAGGGTGGACATTTAAGAACTTCTCCATTTATTTTTTTCAGATTTCAAATAATCATCCTACTCATGCAATATTTGCCATGTTGATCTAAAATTAAAATAATAAAGGGTGGAAATTTAAGCATGAACTTTGATCATTACTGATTTTTTATAACTCTCCAAGGCTCTTTATTAAAATTTAATTTTTAATTTGATCTTATAAAATGAAATAAAAAACAAAGATTTGCATAAGAATTTTTTCAATTGGTGTTTGAAAGCATTAGTTATGCCACCCTAAGCCAAAAGTGGAGGTCAACGAGTAGCACAAAAATCACAAAAAATCAAAACTAAATTTTTAGATTTTTTTTCTTCAAATATTGTATTTTTGTCTATGTACATGTGAAACTTTTATTCATTCTATTTGGATTAGTAATGAGAAAGTTATGGACAATCTTGTTTTTTGGGCAAACAAAGAAGATTCTTGAAAACATAACATACTAGATTTCATTTTTGAGTTTAATTTTCACAAATTCCATAATTTTTTTTCCGTCAAAATTTAGTTTGCTTCCTAGAACAATTGCCCCACTAGAATTATTGTGTTTCAATTCTATCTTAGAGCTATCAACAATTTTATTATTTTGTTCAATCTTAAACCTACTTCTACTTAACAATTTCTTAATCCCTAAAGGCCCAAGTGTTCCCTTAGGGGACACTTGGGACTTCGGGCAAGCTTGTTCAAACTTCATATTCAATATGATTTTTTCAAACTTTTTTTGAGCGTGTAGTTTCTCATAAGCTTCACATTAGTACAAATTTCGTCAAAATCCGACTTATTCTCAAGAAGTTATGAACATTTGAATAAAAAGTTCAGTTCGTTCTATTGCTGCCCCTCAACAATCTGCCTTTGACTCCCAAGGGGCAGCAGAGGTGGCAAGAGAGGAGAGTTAGGCTATTGTTATGTCTATTGGGAGGTCACATTAGGCTTTAGAAGCTTCTAAAAGTTAGAGATTTTGAGGTTTTTCATTTTTTTTTTCTTCTTGCTTCTCAAGTATAAGTGCATCTTTCAATCCATTGTTTAGATTTCCTATATCTAAGAATATGTGATGGGAAAATTGATTCAAAAATGTCCTAGTGTATTGTCAATTTTTGGGACATTGTGGCAAATATTATTTTTTTTTAATGTCTTATTTGTCTTGGATTGCCTTGAAAATTGGCATGCACATGTTTTCCCATAAGGAAAAATTTCAAATTCAAGGTTTGTAGTGGAAAAAAATTCAACAAACGGTGGTCAAAGGCATCTAAAATTTTTGGGCACAGTGAAAAAAAAAAAAAAAGACTTTGAATGCAAATATCTTGCAATCTTTACAGTCAAACCTCACAAAAATTTTAGCACATGTTCTCATATAAGTGAACTACAAGATCCTATATTTACATTCCCAAAAAATCAAAATTTCAAACTTTTTTGATGAATGCTCTAGAAATGGCAATTTTGGGGTTTTTTTGAGTTAGAAAAGGCCATGGGCCTTCAGGGGTTAAAGAATAAAAATCAAGTGTATTTTTTTTGGAATTTTTTTCGAGACTTTCAATTCAATTTTTCAACACAGAATATTTTTAATCCAAAGTTTATATTGCAAGAATTTTCCACAAATGGCAGTCAAATTTAGCTGTAATTGCAGGCCAAAGTTCAGAATTTTTTTTTTCCAACTTTGGATGCTAATATCTTCCAATCCGTATGGTCAAACTTCATGAAATTCTTACCACATGATCTTAGACAAATGAAGTATAAGATCTTATGGTTAGATTTTGAACAAAAAGTATTTTTTTATGTATTTTTATAAACGCAGCAGAAGTGGCAATTTTAAATTGCAATACAAGAGGTCGCCCCTACAAGAGGTCGCCCTAAACCCGCAATCGCTTGTCCTTGTCAAACCTGCATGCGCCCCAATTGTGCCATGCGGATGCCACATGGCGTTCAGGTGGCGTAAGTCAAAGGGGGGTAACTTTTAGAAAAGTCAAAGGTAATTTTGACCTATTGGACGTCGCGAGGGGTCTACTGGACGTCATGCAACATCTAGTTGTTGCGCCTGTCGTGATGTCGGGGAAGACAACCTTGGCTACAATGCCACAACTACTGTTGAATAATAAATCCTTGTAATAAATAATTTACACTATACATAGAATATATATAATACGCATATTTTTTTAAAAGCCAAACTATTTATGAAATTTGAATTTGATTGAAATATTTTTTTAAATAAATTAATGAATTTTTGAGATACAATAGGATTAATCTCTTGAAATTATAAGTGTATCTAATGGTCAAGGGTGACATTTTCTAGCAAATAACTAGGGCTTCATTGTTCTCCATGTTACCAGTGACGCCCACTAAAAATTTTTGGTGCCCATTTTGAGGTCGAGGGAACTTCACAATGGAAAATTTTATACAAATGTTGGGACTTCAAATGCATTTGATTTCTATTGGATATCACGTTTTTGTAGATACTCTTGAGCTATTCATTTGTAAATCTATTTAAAATAAAGAATTAAGAAAAACAATGAAAAAAATTTGAAAAATTAAATTATCAACCAATAAATAATTATGTTATCACATCTCCAAAAAATAAATACAAAAAATCATATGAATTTTATAGGTACTTGCAAATTGAAGTTTGAAAAAATAATTTGGGCTCGTCTTTTGAGGGTTGGAAGTCTCTATATTCAATTGACATGGAAGTCTTGGCAACTGCAAACTCATTATGTTGACCAATACCTAGTATTGAACCTATACTTGTCAATTCAACTAAAACAAACAAAGATTCTTCATTTCTTTCTTCTTCTTTTCTTTTTAAAACTCTAGTTTTTTTTGGCAATTGTTTTGGAAATTAGTTAGAATCCAAAGTTTTTATTGATTCACTCAAAAAACTTTTCACTCCTTCAATTAAAAAAGACATAAAATTCTCTCTAGGCTTCAATTTTAGTTGTTTTTATCTTGGATTTGTGTAGCCATTTTTTTAGTTGTGACCC
Organism: Neckera pumila; assembly: GCA_963969595.1. Taxonomy (NCBI): domain Eukaryota; kingdom Viridiplantae; phylum Streptophyta; class Bryopsida; order Hypnales; family Neckeraceae; genus Neckera; species Neckera pumila. The sequence goes on along the minus strand of OZ018410.1, from coordinate 21,497,648 downwards.
TATGGTCACAAAACTCATACAATATTTCTCAATACAAAAATCCTAAAGATTATTCCAAAAATTTGCTAAATCAATTCCAAAATAAAGGTTGTCACTAGAAGTTATAGCAATTTGAACTTCAAATCTGTAGAGTGTAATAGTTTTATAATTTTAAAATGACATGATAAACGCATAATGCTTTAAACTATATTATCAACCTACAAAGAAGTTTACATCATATTTGAGCATCAAATGCTTTTGATATATCTTGTTTCATTTTTTATTCATAAATTAAAGGTGATTTCACAAAAATGCACATTTTTTACAATTGATAGTAGGCATGAATCACATCTCAAAAAAAGTATGTCATGTTCGCTTGCAAGTGAAATTTAGAAAAATAATAATCCTTTGAGGGGTTACAAGTCTATAAACTACATTTGATGTGGAAGTCTTGGCATTTGTGAATTTGAACTTGTTAAAATAGTCGACCCATTTCCAACCACCCCTTGATTTGCAATCTAAAGGTTGTTGTCTTTTCGTAAATTTGTGGCTTAGTTCCCAAAGCAATTGTGGCGCAATATGATTGGCTGCAAGGCAGTCAATATTGCAACAAGTCTATGGTTAGAAATAAAAAGGTCTATATCACCGAAGATAATCTTCTACTAAAAAATTCATATTAACTACATTTTTTGTAATAAAATCTGTAAAAATATACAATCCTTTTAAATTCTATTTCCATACACGTAAAAAATTGCATTCAAAAAACTTGCACTCCAAATATGCATAATTGCTAAACCCCTAAAGGACCATTGTCCCTTCAGAGGATAAATGGGAATTTCGGGCAAGTACCTACGGGCTAGGATTTTGTCTTGATTTTTTGAAACTTTTTTGGAAGATAGAAAAATTGATTACCTTCGTGGGAATATAATTTTTTTTCAATCGCTGCTCGGGAACAAAAGTTATGTCCCAAATAGTTTGGAATTGGAAGGGGGGGGGGGGGGGGGGGGGAAGGCAACAAATTTTTTTTATAGAAATTTGAATTTTAAAATTTTTTTGATCCCATAGATTATATTTAAGTCTACCTGGAAAGCCTTTAATTCATTCCGCTTGGATTTGTTATGAAAAAATTATGGACAGTCTTGTTTTTTGATTAGTTAGAGCATCTTCTTGAAAAAATAACTTATAGAATTCATTTCTAAATGCAATTTTTACAATTTAGCAAAAAAAAACACCCTCCACATTTTTTTTTTTGCTAGAACAATCTTAGCCTCAAAATTAGTGCATTTTAATTCCATTTTAGAGATATTAATAATTTAGATTTTCCTTCTATCTTATACCTATTTCTACTTAATAATTTTTTGAAGTATGAAATTAAGTATTTTGAATATTTTTTTTTTCTAGACTCTGAATTCAATTTTACACCATATTTAGTTAAAGCTCAAAACTCTGTAGTGCAAAAAATTAAGTTAAAACTAAAGTAAGAAGGTTCAAATTCAAATAATTTGGTCTCGCAATGTGCTGAAAAATTGGTTCTTTTCACTTTAAACGCAAATATCATGCAATTTGTGTGGTCAAAGATTTTGAAATTTTCTTTATAAATACTCATACTAGTTAGTTGTAAGATCCTAAGGTTAGATGTGCAAAAAAGAAATTCAAATTTTCTTATTCTTTGCTATAGAAATGGTAGTTTTGAGTGTTTTTTAGTAGAAAAAAGGCGTTGGTCCTTTTAGAGGTTAAGTGGTTTGGAAATGGTTTGGCTACCTATGGTGAGCTTTGGAGGTATGTATTGACTAACAGCCAATGCTCGGCCTTATATTAGTCCATATAATAACCTCAAAGATCTACACCCTATTGATTGGCTCAAAAACCTTTCAATTTCAATGCGTACACTATTTTAATTCTAATTTTCTTTTACTTTTGTTTCATAAATTAATTAAGCCCCAAAGACTCTTATTCATTCCTTCAAAATCTTTTGAACTCCCTTAATTGAATAGACAATATAGGCTTCACTTTTAGTCTTGTGACTTTGAAATTCTATTGTTTTTGTCTTGGTTTCATTCCACCATTTTCATCATGTCTTCATTTTGTCTATCCTTCTTTCCATCATCATTCTGGTCATGGCTTCAATTTTAGTTGTGGCTTCAAAGGCCCACCCATGGTTGTAAAGTGGACCCTATATATGTCAATACAAAGACCCCAAAGGTAACTTCAAAAATTCCCTAAACCAATTCCAACCTAAAGGAAATCATTGGATTGAAAGCTGGAAATAGTCGGATGCAAGAGATGCTTCGATTAGAAAGATTCAATGTTTCTTCACATACAATTTGTTTTTGAATTTGTTTCCAAAAATTTCAAAATTTGTTTTCAAAAATAGTTTTTAATCAACCACAACCACTATACTAAATAGTGCAATTAGGTTGTCTCACACTAATACCTCGATAATCCACACTATATAAATATTCATTGTTGTTGTACAATGATGCATTCAATCCAGAGCCATGTGTGTGACAAGGCATAGTGCACTAGTTCAAGTTCCGATCCAGAGAGTTGCATGAGCCTCCATATATACTACCATTGGGTCATGAGAGAAGCAAGGCAACCTATATGTTAAAGCAACCTAATTGCACTATTTAGTGTAGGTTTGTTACGGAGTATTTTGGAATGCTCAGTGTCACCATTTTAAGGTTCTTTATGTTTCCAACTTTGAAAATTCATAACAAACTCCACATAGATTCAAATAACATGATCCAACTTCAGTTGCATGCAAAGACTCCTTTTATTTCCGGAATTTTTTTTTGGAAATTGTTCATCATCTCTCAAAGCAGGAATTTGTTGGATGAGACACCATTGTCAGTACACTAAAAATGATATTTAGTGTAGTATGACATTTAGTGTTTTACCCCCGTACCAGCCACAACACTAAATCTGAATTGTAGCGGATTTAGTTCACTTTTTTAACGTGTTCATTTTTTTAACGTGTTCTAACACTAAATGTAAACCTTTTCAGATTTCAGATTTACCATAGAGCATATTTAGTGTTAGAAATTAGATTTAGTGTTACTTACTTATGATATTTAGTGTCAAGGTTCGTAATTAGTGTTGCCAACACTAAATATCATTTTTAGTGTACTGCTTTCCACCTACTTTACTACATTTGTTGGCCCCCTACAAGACCTCATATTGCAACGGAAGTTGTTGAACGGCATATTGCAGGTGCCATGGCATCCCTTTGTTGTATCAAACGTGTCCACAATCACATGTTTCTTTCAAATGGCAACTGCCAAGAAATCATGACAAATTATGACAATTTATGAAACATGAAACATCAACACAACTGCCGTGCGGAGCCCTTTTTCTGACTGACCAGGAGAAAAAAAAGAGCCCTTCCACTCAATTGAATACAGTAAACCTCCCCCAGTCCAGTCCAGTCCCCAGAGGATTCTAAAGTTAATTGTAAAGTATAGGGCAATGCCCGAGGAGGAGGGGATTGCGAGAAAAAAAAGTGCTGACGAGGAGGGTGGAGCCCGACGAGGAGGCGCTTTTATTCCCACAATCCCCAACGACGAAGGCATTGCCCGACGTAAATCACAAGCAGGAAAGGATGAGAAATTGAGGATGAGAGTTGGAACCGGATGAAAAACCCATAATGCTCGATTACGCAATTTTATTCAAGTAATTGTGGATTGCAGTCGAGAACCACCCCGCAAAATGAACGGGAGGAATCCTAGGAGTGGTTTACGTATGTGCAATGCTGGACCAAGAGCTGAGAGCTAGAGTTTGAAAAAAACACAGTGGAATTAAACACCACCAAAATTGAGGTCTTATGGAATTTGGTGTTGTGTTTCTGGTGTATAATTATTCTTAGTTAAACCTTCCTCTGATACCATTGTTACAACTAGGGATGGTCTTCACAATTAACTCTATGTATGATTATTAGAGTTAATCGTACATTGAATCCTAATTTGTAGAAGGGGCATCAAAGGAAAGGTTTAACTAAGAATAATACATCAAACATCCAACTCTATAAGACCTCAGGTTTTTTTATTTTTTTTCTTGAAACACATGGACCATTTCTATTGATAAGGGAAACAATACAAAGAACTAGAGGAGTAAAGTCCCCGGGGCGGCGAGCTCACACAGAGACAAACATTAAGACCTCAATTTTGGTGTTCAGTTCTAAGGAGTTTCTTCCATGTGTTTTTTCTCAAACTCCAGTTCTTGGTCTACCATTGCACGCAAAATTTCGCCCAAAATAAAATCGCTAATTGGTCCAACAGATCGATGAATCATTACACAAAATAGTGAAATTAGGTTGCCTTGTCAAATAGGTTGCCTTACCTGAGATAAATTACCTCATGGATCAATACTTGTCCACATGGAGGCATATGCCACTCTCTGAACCAAGCCTTGAACTAGTGCACAAATCTATGCCATACATATGGCTTTGGATTGAATGCATCATTGTACAAAAGCAGTGAATAATTCTATAGTGTGGAATTGCCGAGAAATTAGTGCGGAGCAACCTAATTTCACTATTTTGTGTACACTAAATAGTGCAATTGGATTGCCTTGACAATTCTGTTGCCTTACCCCAAAGAAGTTATTTCATGTTACCTAATGACTTATGGCTTGTCCAGATGGAGGCTGTTCTCTAATCCCGAACCATGAGTTAGTATACCAACCCATGAAGCACACATGTTTCCCCATATCTCTGCATCCTTCTCCAGTAACTCGGATATTGATATAGCGTAGAATGTCAAGATATTAGTCTGGGGCAACCTATTTGCACTCTTCAGTGTAGAGATCGCCTTCTTCGCACTTTCACAAAAAGAAAGTGACTCCAAAGCACTGCCTCCCACCGAATCTCCTCCACTCAAACCGTCCTACATGGCACATATCCAGACCCTGTCTTATTGGTTCATCTGGCAGCGACCCCCAAACAAGCCACCTGTCACCCCCCTCCCCACCGAGCTTCGTCCCCTCTGGCCCCGCCCCAAAGTCCGGCCTGCATGAACCTCCACCGCGGCGGCAACAGCAACTTCCGGAACTCTGGCGATACCCACGCGCCTTTGGAGTGCTGCCTGGAATCATCACCTTGGTTAGGAGCGAGTTGCTAGAAAATTTGGTCGCAAGCGAGCAATCTCATCAGCAGATTTCTCTCTCCTGTCTGTGAATTTCGAGAATTTCGAGTCTTCGCAGGAAGTTTGGTGTGAATTTGGCGGTTCGGAGCAAGTTTTTGTTGGTGAAATGGAAGCGGAATGAGAGCCTCGCAGTGGGCCCGGAGAACAACAGTTCGAATTTGGTGATGTGGTGCCAGAGCCGTTGACTCGTGGGGGTTCGGGGTCGTAGAATAGTAGCTCTGGGAAATTGGGGCATCCCCAATCAGGCTCTTGAGTGTTCCATGATTTCAGGTGGGGAGATCGAGGTAAGTTACGAGGAATGAATTCGTTCTGATGAGCTTAACGTAGATTGGATGTAACCCACCTCGCAGCCCGCCTGATCGGTAGAGTTTCATGGGGCACTTTAAGTTAGATCGGGAGGCATCAGAAGTTATGAAATTTTGAAGTTGCGAGGTTAGGAAGAGTATTGTAGAGAGCAGCTGGAGAATCTGAGAAGAAGAGGGTTTGGGGTGGGTTCGCTTTGTGCGCTTTGCTTCTCTTGGTTTCTTTTTCGCAACGGTTGTGAAACAGAGTCGGGTGTGAAGCATTGGTATGTATTTTACTGTAGGTGGGAATCTTTCGCGGACGTGAGAATCCAAGACGAGGAGGAATTAGCTGCGGGGTTTATCTTGTGCTTGGATCCCGTGAGCGCACACAATGCAAAGTAGGGCGTCGGCGGCGTCCTTGGTTGACGAGGCGAGCTTACTAAACGGCAACGGGCCTCACAGCAGTGTCGGTACGTTGCGAAATGGAGGAGGAGCAGGAGGAGGAAAGGCTCTGCCACCCAAGCCTGGCAGCAGTTTGGTCAAAGTGTTCTGCGTCTTCCTGTTGCTCTTCGTGGGAATCGGGGTGGGTTTGGTGTTCGGTCTCCACTTCCAAGGCGTCTTGAACACCTCCATGCTGTCGTCGTACGTGAATGCCGCGGCGGTGCCGTCGACGCAGCAGCATTACCACCTGCACTTCATGGCTTCCCAGACGCAGACCATGCTGCATGGCGTCAGCGACGCGGAGCTCCTTTGGAGAGCGTCCATGGTGCCTCAGCGACCGGGACTCCCCGTGCGACGCACACCGAAAGTCGCCTTCATGTTCCTCACCGTGGGGCCGTTGCCGCTGGCGCCGTTGTGGGAGAAATTCTTCCGAGGGCAGCAGGAGTTCTACAACATTTATGTTCATGCGCTGCCCAACTATGAGCCCAACGTCCAACCCTCGTCTGTCTTCTTTGGGCGCCATATCTTGAGCCGGGTTACTCTCGCACACTCTCTCGCTCTCGCCACCCGAATTTGATCAAAATTTTCACAAGTCCTCGTTCTAGATCTTTCGGAATTCTGTTCTTTGTCCGCGATCTAGTCTCATCTAAGATCACTCCAGAATGGATCCATTCGATCCTTACGAGAATCACTCCAAAACGAATCCATTCGATTCATACGAAGATCAGTTCGAAATGGATCCATTCGATTTACACGAGAATTGGTTTGAAATGGCTTTATTCGATTCTGACGAGGATTCGTTCGAAATGACTCATTCTAGGATCGGCTTGATTCTTGAGGTGAGACGTAAACCCTAACTTGGGGATTTGTCCCTTGTTGGTTTGTATTTTGCAGGAAGTGAAATGGGGCGACATCACCATGAACGACGCAGAGCGGCGTCTCCTCGCAAACGCACTTCTGGACTTCGATAACGAGCGATTCGTCCTCTTGTCGGAGAGCTGCGCCCCTCTCTGGAACTTCACCTTCACCTACAACTACTTGATGAACTCCAACCAGAGCTTCGTGGGCGCCTTCGACGACCCAGGTCCAGTCGGTCGCGGCCGGTACAACCCAGGCATGGCTCCCGACGTCAGCCTCCAGCAATGGCGCAAAGGCGCGCAGTGGTTCGAGGTCAGCCGGGAGCTCGCCATCTTCATTATCTCCGACGTCTTGTACTACGAGAAGTTCAAGCGGTTTTGCACGGGGATCTGCTACGTGGACGAGCACTACATCCCCACCATGATGTTCGTGGAGTTTCATGCGAAAATCTCGATGAGGAGTGTGACGGCCGTGGACTGGTCGCGAGGGGGTTGGCACCCGGGGAGCTTTGGTAGAATTGATGCGCAGGGGTTTTATAACCGTATTCGGAATGACAGGAAGTGTGTGTATAATGGGGAGCCGGGACATGTGTGCTACTTGTTTGCCAGGAAGTTCAGGCCGGACAGCTTGGAGTCGTTGCTAAGGTTTGCTGCCCTGCGGAAGAAATTGCGCAAGCTGATGTAACAAGGAAAATGGTTAGTATGGGGAGTTTCTATGGATTGCAGGTGGGGAGGGAAGGAGAACAAAACCCTAAACCCTAGATCCATGCCGCGGAAGGAGAAAATCTTCTCCGTTTGGAAACAAGCCATTGTGAAAACAAGCCTAGACTTCATCCTTATTCCCTTGCACTTCATCCTTGTTCCCTTGAATCAGAAACTGGAGGGCGAGGTGACAAGCTCTGTTGCACTCTTCTTCATCTTTAATGCGGGGTTGAGTTTTCCACGTTATCCCTATTCCCTTGCAGTGAAGGATTGAGGGGCAAACTCTAGTACATCCTCCATGCAACCTTTGTCATTTCCCATTCTTCATCTCGATGAATTGAGTTTTGATTAGGTTATTGAGAGAGCTAATTAGAGGACTGTAGGGAAATCTCGTTCGCTACATTCATTGAGATGAGGATGGGGAGTATATCTTGACTCCCTCTAATTTTTTCTTACTTCTTTAAGGGCTTTATTTATAGGATCTCGGCGTTGTGTTGAATTTGACACTTATGCCAAGATACCACCCTTCCATATCTTTCTTCTCCAGGCTTCATTTTTCTTTGAGGGATAGTTGCAGTTTGAAGAGTTGGTATCACGTTAGGGATGCATCCAGTTTCAACAAATACAATACCAGCTGAAGGGTGCGCGTGATGACAGTCTCTCAAGAATAGCAAAGTCGGAGAGGAGGAAAAACATCCATATTTATTTTGGGCGGGTTTGTAGAGCTGGTGAGAGGGTTGACTGATCAATAGAAGGAGTGATCTAGGACGTGTCTTGCATTCAGGTTAGAGTTCGGTAGAGACAGCAGTCAACATTTTAGTAATTTCGTCGCAAATGGTCTTGAAGAATTACCAAGTTCGGTAATCCTCGACGTGCGAGCAGAGATGCTGCAAGAGTGCACAGACTTTGACAATAATTTATCAATGAAGTAGTCATGCTCCGACCTGTGCCGTCTATGTGTGCCTTGGAGGGCTTCTCCTTCCTTTCTCTCAAGACCTGCGGGTACGTTTTTGGGCATTACTTAACCCTGCAATGTTTTATATCTTGCTCTGAACTGATATTTTGAGTTCAGGAATTGTGTTTTGTAGTAATTGCATTTCGTGGAGAGCTGAGATCAAATAGGCAAGTGCTGCATTCCAATGCTGCTACCAAATTGCCTTGGCCTGACAGGTGAGGATGGCTTTCACAATGAAAAATTCTGCCGTTTGGTCTTCCTTGATTATGTGCACATGTGAGCAGGCTGTCTTTTCAAACCTTTCAATTTTGAAACTACTCTGCATGTTGTTTAATGTTAAGTACATGCTCTTTTCTGCTGCTGTAGTTGTCTCTGCTACCCTTTAGCTTAGCCTTGTCTGTAGCCTTTTTATTCAAACAGTGGAAGCATCTCTGTTACACACATAAACCGCTGAGTTCTGATATGAAGCCGACCCATCTTTTCACGTAAGAGCACAAGGTCCTCACTGAATACTGAAAACATGCATTCATTCAAATTCATGTATTCTTAGAGACTCAAATGTATTTGTGATACAGTATTCCTAATACATTTGCATGCGTTTTGAATGTATGGAATAAATGCATAGTAAGGTGGGTACACTCAAAATTGCACCCTGTCTAACCCCTAAAGTCCCATTGTCCCCTCGAGGGACAAAATGCGTTTTTGGGCAGGCTACTACAGCTTCAGTATTCATCATTATTTTCTGAAACTTTTTGTGAAGATAGAAAAACACATTAGCTTTATGGGAATATAATTTTTATTTCAATCGGTGCCCGGGAGCAAAAGTTATGACACAAAAGGTCCTTTTTTTGGGTGTGGCAAGCAGGAATCTTTTCATACAAAATTTTTTTTTTTAAATTTAAGAAAATATATTCTCATAGATTGTATTTTTATCTACATGGGAAGCTTTGATTCATTCCATTTGGATTTGTTATGTGAAAGTTATGGACAACCTTATTTTTTGGGCAATTAGAGCATCTTCTTGAAAAAATAACTTGTAGGACTCATTTCTAAATGCAATTTTCACAATTTTTCAAAAAACATTGTTTGACAAGGCTAAGTTTGCTTGCTTAAACAATCTCACCATTGGGATTATAGTGTTTTAATCCCATCTTAGAGCTATTGACGATTTAGTTTTTCTTTCAATCTTAGACCTACTTCTACTTAACAATTTTTTAACCCTTGAACGCCGCCGAGGACGTTCTGCGTCCTTTGAATGACAAAGAATCTTTCCCTACAAGACAGAAGTGCAACTTTTCATCCTCGGTATTAGGAGTAAGAAGGAAAGATCTTCAACAGTTCTTTGACTTCCAATGAATGTATTAAGCTTTTTCAAAGTAGATGATGTCACACGGAATTACAATACATGATTTCCATGGCTACCGGTCCGTCCTTGAAGGGTTAAAGAATGAAAATCAAATATATTTTTTTGGAATTTTTTTTCCTAGATTCTCAATTCAATTATTCAACATAAAAAAATTAGAAGTCGGTAGTGCAAAGTTTTTTTACAAGTGGCGGTCAAAGTCATCTAAAATTACAATTCACAATTCCAAAAATCAAATTTTTCCAACTTTGAATGCTAATATCTTCTAATCTGTATTGTCAAACATTATGAAATTTATACCACATGATCTGAAATGAGTTAAATACAAGATCCTATGGTTAGATTTTTAAAAACTTTGTTTTTTTCTCTTTTCTTAGATGAACGGAGCAGAACTGGCAGTTTTGAGTCGTTTTTGACAGAAAAATGCCTTAGGACTTTAGGGGCTAAAACCGCCATCATCATGTTGTGTACTATACATCTCCATAATTAATATGTACGTGTATTGAAGAAACAATTTTAGAACATCTACGAAAAGCAGCTTTGACCCTTCATAATTTTTGTATATCATAGTATCCAAATGTTACGATCTTTAGTGTGTTGGAGCCTCTATACACTTTTGATCAAGAGAGTATGAAATTTTGAGTAGTCTAATAAGAGTAGCTAGGCACAATAGCAAAAAGAGGTAGTTTGGGAATAGTTCCTTTTCATGCCAATGAATTGAAGGATGTATCCATCACAATTCACTTCAAAATCCTTCGATCTATATTTTCTCATGTTGTGACTAATTATGGATGCAATTTTCTATAGTTTTGAACATATTTTTGCTAAAAAGCCATGTAATTTTTTTTATAGGGAATATTTGGCAAGATCAATTATTATTTTTTGGAGACAAGATTACATGTTTCTAGAAATTGTAGAAAATTTAGGTCGTTTTGTGGAAAACTCAAAATGCCTTAAATTTTGAAGAGTGAAAATTCATACAAAATATAGAATTACCTCTATAAATCTAAATTTTTTATCCACAAGGATAAATTAATAATACTAAACATCATGGTCTAAATCAAATTCCTATAGTTGGAATATCGGTAAAATATGGTTATAGGCCCTAAGCTTAATTGCAATAAAATGCTCAATTTTACGAGTTTTTTAAATTTTCATATTAGATGAGAAACTAGACTTGATAAACTTCATTTCATATATTGACTCAAGCTAAAATTATATTAGACCAAGAGTAATGAGATAGAAGTTGCTCAAATACACTACAAGGTGATTTGTGATTTGTAAAAAAATTCAATAATACCTCCATGAGAAAGTTTCTAATAAAATCCTATGCTAAATGCATTCAAACAACTCTCTTGAAAAATTGTATCTTTTTTTGATAGAAAAGGTCCCTAGAGTGCAAATGATACAAATAAGCAAGTAGATTTTTTCAAGATTAAAATAAAAATATTTTTTTGCACATACTAGTATATATATTGTATACTTTATATGATTCAGATTTGGTGCCCATGACTAGTTGTCTGTAGAAGAAATACAACCCTAACTCCTAAGTTTGGTGCATGGTAATAAACTGTAAATTGCACTTTGTATATCAATCTTATTTTAGAATTAAACATGAGACATGATTTTGCCACCTAAAATTGGTCCATCAGAATAAATTGTATATAATGGCCATATTTGTTGAATTGAGACAAAATGCACCTTTTGAGACTTTCGCCCTACTATTGTGGACCTCCTTTAATCTAATGAATTAAAGATTTATAAATAAATCAAACTCTAATGAATCAAAGGTTTATAAATGTTTTAAGATATTAAAGTCTCAATTTATTGAATTGTGTCAACATTAAACACTTGTTACCTTTTCAATGTAGGGTCAAAGATAATATGAGACTCCTCATTGTCTCACTTTAATGTATATGGCCTAGATCATATTTTTTATATAAGCGTTGTGCATAATTTTACATTGCACATTTTTATAATTTGATTGTTGTAATTTTGTCCTATTGAAACTATAGGAAAAATGACCTTGATCTTTGAAATTGGAACATAGGTATAAATAATACAGTGTACACATTGTACGTGGATTGCTTTAAAGTTACACAATACTAAGATATGCTTGTATATAATAGTAACATTGTACAGTTTCTATGATTTGGTTTTAGTGATCCTATTTTGTTGTGGCTTGAGAAACATTGACTCTAACTTGTAGGATTGATGCATAGAAATAGATTGTATATTAATAATATATGTGGGCATTCCTTGAAGATCAAATATAAGATTTGTTTGAAACAATTTCTAATACGCTTTATGTGATCTTGTTTTGGTGTTCCTGCCTTGTTGTGACTAGTAGACAAAACAAGATCTTTGACCAAACTTATTGTAAAATAGTACATTGTACACTCTATTGACATAATTTGGATTCGTAGTCATATCTTGTTGTGAATTGAAAAAACACGACATTGACCCTATAAGTTTTGTAAATGGAAATAAATGTACATTGGACATTGTATATATAGACTTTGCTTCAAGACTAAATATAATATTGTTTTATAATAGTAAATTATACACTCTAAGTGATTTACATTTGGTGATCTTGCCTAGTAATGCTTAGAAGAAAAATGACCATGATCCCTTAGATTGGTGCATGGGAATTAATAGTACGTTTCACATTGTATATAGGTGTTGTTTTAGAGTTAAATATATTATGTGTTTGTAATAGAACATGGTACACTTTATATGATTGTATTTTGTTGATCATGTCTTGTTGTGACTAAACAAAAAAAATGACTGTAACCTTTAAGGTTGGTGCATAGGAATTAATAATACATTCTATACTTTGTATGACTTGATTTTTGTGATCCTATTTATTAGTGAATTGAAGAAAAATATTTCCTATTTTAAAGTAGTTGCATGGAAATAAATGTTTATTGTATGAAGTTCTACTAACCCCCAAGTGCCCAAGGCACCAATTTTTGTTATTGAAACAACTTTGAAGTCAATTACAATCTTGTCAAATTATTTTTTTTTAATATAATTTTAGTCTATATGGATTGAAAATACTTATCTTATAGAAATGATAACATATGAAGAATACAATATCTATTAAAGGCATAGTGTAGTTTGTATACAAGAATTATCATCATAATGTTGTTAGAAAAATGTCCCCAAACTTGAGGTTCTTTAGTGTATGTTTGTGTTTTTACAATCACCAAGTATTTGCATAGAAATAAGGAATTATCTTGCTATAATAATCACCGTAGTAGAAAGATTGATTTTGCATGAGATTGTTGAACACTATTAAATATTATATTCATGAGTTTGTAATTTTTTTTAAAGTCTCAAAGTTGCATCATCCAAAAGAATGTCCATTTATTTTAAAATAGGATATAATTATATCTGTAGCATATACAATTTTTATACAGGACTAGTGTGTCCTGTACCATTGCTACAATAAAAATCAAAGTAAAAATAATTTCCTATATTTGTACCTCATAATCATAAAAACTTCCAAATTCATTACCTTTTTCCGCCATGAGTTGGAATGCCACAAAACAAAACTTGTGCACCCCTCTTTGCTATGGACTTTCCAATGATACAAAGAATAAGATTTGAGTACGCAAAGTTCTCAGAGATCTCAACAAAACAGAACAAATAGTTTAATTTATCGGATGGAATTTATAAGTTATTTTTATTTTATGGTGGTACTATGTTAAGAATAAGATATTTAATGTATTTAGATTGATCATCTTTAAGTCTTTCAAGTCTCAAATTCATGCAAATTTATCAATGAAACTAAAATCATATTCATTGCTAGAAATTATTCGTGAGTACAATAATCTTGGCAATAGAATTAGCTGTGTTGGTATAACCTCTATTTTGATTTCATTTTCCACTATTTTACATATAGATCAAGCAATATTTGCTTTATATGAACTTCCATTGGGGTTCTTTCTTACAAAGTTGACATTGTATCCCCAGTTGGTTTCAACATTTGTGTGTCTTAACTAATTGGTTGTTAAAATTCAAGGTGTATAAAAAGCAACTAATACATTTTAGAAGTTTTTGAGTTCATGAATAGCCATATAACACTAAAATTTTCAAATTTTGATATCAAATTTTACAGAATATGATGAACGTAAGTAAGGTATTTCTTCCAGGAGCATTGTTGTAGGTGAGACCACAAATAAGAATGAAGTTGCACATGGCCACACAAGCAAGGAAGACACTAAGATAGAGTATTCAACAAACAAAGTGCTCGTGCTCCACTTTGACTTGTCATATGCTTTCTTCACGGTCACCACTTGCATATGTTATTCCATCTTTGTTGTTGTCACAAGACGTGTAGCTTAGAGAGCTTCTTATTGTTTGTCACCAAGTGATACATATCCAAATTCAGAACATTTAATCAGAGTTTGTTTAAAGAAAAATTTCGAATAAAAGTTAGAGCTAATGTATTTTATAGTAATGCAAAAGTACAAGGCAATTGGGTATGGGAGGGAGGTATGTAATAATATCAAGGCAAGAAAAGAAACATTCTCTCTTGTATTGTTAGTTATTCAAATTAAATTTGTAAAATGAAGTCTAATTCATTAACAATCTGCTGATTTGAGCCTTCCAATTCTGATTGCAAAGTATAGAAAAAAATTAGAATTTTTTGTCTTGTATAATTAACCCCTATGTGCTTAAGCCTTACCAAGTGTGTTTTTCCTTTGAAAAAAAAGCATGAGCTTATAGTTATCTCCAATGAAGCAAATTGTTTGTTTTCAAAATCCAACCATATAGATGCTTAGAGAGCTTGCTTATTAGTGTGCTTACCAATTTTGAGTGTAAAATTGCATAGGAGTTGTGAGATTATAACAAGAGAAATGTAAGTATTCTATTTTTAGTATGCTGCCCCTCTCCACCATGTTTGAGAAATTTGCATATAAGAGTTTTTTGGGTTTGGATGTGATATGAACAATTTGAATTTGCGTTAGCACACTAAAATGCACTTCTAATAAGCTTAAGTTCAAATGAAGAGCTATCAAACTCATTACACAATCCACCTTGTAGTTGTTGAAATGCAATTTTATTTGATAAGTAGAAATTGTAAATAACTCCAAATCGACACTTGCATGTTTAAATTCTCAACGGTGAAAATCATGAAAACACTTTGCTCTTTCCATTGGGACCATTTTAAAAGCAAATGGATAAGTACAACTTTTTAGATCTCAAATCGAGTGAAATTGGCAAGCTTCGTTCATAGCCGGGAAATCAAGTAAAATTTGCAAGCTTTACTCTTCCACTAATGATACATATATGCCTTTGAGGACCTCTCAAAAATCAAATATTTACCTTTTTTAGTGAAATATAAAAGTTTTCAATAGTTAACCTTCAATATTGCCCGTAAAAAATTTTAACCGGTCAAAGGAATTTAACTGCCCATGCCTAAACAGGCCTAAAATTTTGGAGCGACTATATTTGATTGCTCAGGCAGTTAGGGGTTAACACCCAATTTTTACACAATCCCAATCAATTATATTAAATTTCAGTTTCAAAAAAGTAGAATTCCAATTTTGATGAATTTTTGAAGTCAATTTTTATGGTTTTACATAATATTTTATTGAAAGCAATTGGTGATGAGTTTTTTAAATTCAATTGCATAGATATGTGGAAAACATCCATATGCAAATCTTTCATATTAAAACACACACCATTAAGCAACAAAAACATGAGCTAATAAGAGTTAAATGTGAACTGTCATATGACTAAAATTTGTGAAATAGATATCTTTATACTTTAACAAATTTTGCTATTTGACCCTCATATTGTAACTAGTTTTGTACATTTCAGTATGATATTACAATTACTTCCCCAAAATTTTGCTAATATATAAAGATATCTATTTCACAAATTTTGGTCAAATGACGCCTCACATTTAATTTTTCTTAGCTCATATTTTTGTTACTTAATTAATGGTGTGTTTTTTAATATGAAAGATCTGCGTATAGATGTTCCCTTCATATTTATAAAATCAAATTTAGAAACTCATCACCAGTTGTTTTCAATAAAATATTATATAAAACTATAAAAATTGACTTCAAAATCACCCCCAAAAAATAAAAATTCTGCTTTTATTAAACTGAAATTTGGTATGATTGATTGGGATTGCATAAAATCTGTATCAAGTATATACTTACCAAAATATGCCAATTACATTGCACATTCTACCAAAAAATTTGAATGCCTCAAATGAGCAATTTGTAAACAAATGGGACCTTTCTGTACCTCCAATACACCGTAGTTTACTAGCAACTTAAGCACTTCAGTTGTCCAATATTTTTGTTTTGTGCCACATATGTTTATTAGAGGTTCCATTCAATCACATCTTGATACGTGGCAACAATTTCAAGAAAATAATCATTTTCCTGCCAAAGCTACTGGTCAATACAATATTCATTGTTGACAGTGAATAGGAACAATCACACCTTCTTCAACAAGCAAATTTCGAAGAAGAATGAGAAGCTGTTGCGCAAAAACAGGAGCTTATGGGGAGCATGTTCGGGTGAAGAAGGTGTGACACCCCTTATGTGGAGGATTTTCTTGAAGAATGGATTCACTTGAACTAAAAATACGCAAGCCAGCTTGCAAAATTGCAAGTGTCATAAGGAACGCAAATGAAAGCAAATAGCGCCAATCCAAAAAACTAACTCACGAAGTCTTCGCAACACTCAAAATTCACCTTCGCAGGAAAACAATGGATGTCGCAAAGACTTCGTAGAAACAATATATTTTCCAAACCTTAAACCAATTGTTCCCCGCCACGTCCCCATTCTTTGGAGAATAGGCGGGTCGCAAAGAAGGTGTGACTACCCCTAATGTTGTTTACACAAGAGCCTTAAAGGTGACCCGGTAATTGGGAGTAACATGCAGAACAACCTTGTTACTGGATAGAGATTGGTCCGTTGTAGCTCGGGACCACGGTCGTAGGTGCGACCACGCCGATAGGCCCACCCCCCTAACCGCGCAAGCGAGAGTTGAGTGTGCAGCGGGGCTTCGTCCCCTGCGCTCTGCCTTTCGCTTCCCTTGTGGCCACCACTTGCGTGGATCGCTCCATCCTCGTCGTTGTCTTCAGATCTGCTACTAGGGTAGCTTCTTGCTGTCTGTTAAGACAGCTCGCGATTCGTTTTCCACTCAAATTTTAGCAACAATGATTCTTTGTCATTGCTTTCGTTCCAGATAGAATCCCCGTCGAGCTTCCCCGCCAACCCTACTTTCTTGGTTGCACGCGCAACGGAATATGATCCCGAGTGGCGTGCTTTTGTGTGTGAATCCTGGCTTGGGTTGGTTTCCAATAGGTGGATTGCGCGAGATCCGAGAGATTAGGCCTTGAAACCCTAAGTTTTAAAAATTCAGGGGAGTGTCGAGAGGTTAGAGATGAAGATTCGGAAGTAGCGAAGCGAGGCGGGGGGAAAGGAATTCGAGTTTTTGTGACGAGGATTGTGTTGGCAGGCCAATTGGCAATGCCGAGCGCGTGGCAATTTGGATGGGGGGTGCGGGTGATGTGGGTGTTGGTGCACGCGTTGGGCGTGGGCGGGTTGTTGTTCTTGGACTCGGATTTGTACAGGCACACGATGGCGTATTCATGGTGGGCATGGTGTTACTACCTTCTGTTGGTTGTGGTAGTGATTCAGTACTACTGCACTGCAGGATCCAACCCCGGGTACTTGGAAGAAGTTTTGCGGAAAGACCCTGGGTATGAAGCGCGGGCAAAGTCTGTTTTGGACGGGGCTAGTAATAATAACACTAGAAGTGCGTGGGTGTCGTCGCAATCTTCGTTGGAAGCAGCTGAAGCAGGTCGGAGCTCGTCATACTATGGTTCGTTTCCCGAAGTCGCCGGACATACCGCAATCTGCTCGCAGTCGTCGTCACGGTTTACAACAAATGGAAAAGCCGGGGGCGGGTATTCCGAGGCGAGCCCTTTGCTGCTGAACTCGGCGAATGTGAAGCGAGAGGGGAGCGATGGTCGTCACCTGGTGCGCGCTTCCAACAGCTCCTCGTTGTCGAGTGGCGGAAACGTTGGTGGGAGATGCCTGTACTGCCACTGCTGGCAGCCATTGCGCACGAAGCACTGTCACGACTGCGACAAGTGCGTGCTGCGGTTCGACCACCACTGCGTGTGGCTAGGGACATGCGTGGGGCAGAGCAACCACCGCAAATTCTGGTGGTACATCTGTTACGAGACTGCGCTCGTGATGTGGACGATTGTTTGGTATATCACCGCCTTTGGGAGAAGTTTCGGCACGACGTCGTTGCTGGAGGAGTCTGTGGTGTTGCTGGTGATTCTGGCGCTCATTACCACCGAGTGCTTCCTTATAACTCTATTTCTCTTCCATTCCTTCTTGGCCATGACCAACCAAACCACGTACGAATTGACGCGGCGACGGCGGATCATTTATCTCAGGTCGCTCCCTGACAAGGTGCACCCGTTTAGTCAAGGCCTTGATGCGAATTTGCAATCGTTCTGCTGTACGCCGAGCTCGGCGTACCCAATATACGTCTTGCCCAGTGCTGAAGAGTTAGAGCATATGGCCCGACCCACCTCCTGCTTCAACTGTAAGTACTTCAGCTATTGTTGACTTGGTGGTGGATCACGATTAGGGTTACAACCTGGTGAGATTTGTAGCAGCGCACAAGCTAAAGGGACCCACTTCTGTAGGTGAAAATCAATTTGCTTGCCTTTGGTAGAGAGAGAACGTAATTAGGTTATGTGGAGTTGTGTCATGTAATATTAACTAAGCAGGTGTAGGGTCTTCTAAGATAAGACCTATTCTTTTTATTATTTTGTACTTCTGTATCGGGTGTCCACACCGGACTGATGATGATGTTTCACTAATAAGTCAAGTGATTACAGTCCATGGGGATATTTATTCCATTCGGTTCCAGAAATCGCAAAAGTGATTTTCTTGGATTTTTTGCAGATTGTGGATGATGGATAGGGTGTAGTGCGGACCTCTTGTTTGGACTTGGCTGGTAAGATTGCAGTGATATACTTTGCTTCCTTGGCTAGAATATACCAGGGTGAAATGAGTTGCCTGTGGCTTTGCGTTGTCGTCGAGGATGAAGAGCGATTTAATGTGTCAGTAGCTTCATTTGTAATTTAAGTAATCCCCTAAGTGCCTAAGCTAAAGCAGAATGTCCACTTTGGAAGTTATTGGTTGATTATTGTAACTTCCGAAGCATTGCTTTTTACGGTTCCAAAATGTAGGCTACGATTTCCTCTTTATATTCTTGTTTACTTTCCTTCAAGCTTCTTAAATGTTTTAATTCAAATCCTATAGACTTGGAAGTAGCCACTCTCGGCTATTTGGGCATTGAGGGTTTAAGGTGACGGTCGTTTCTGTTTCTCATCTGTCAACTGGTGGCCTGTAGCTCTCACCCTTCCCACCTATTCAATTCTCATTGTGGGTGCGTCTGAACGAGATGCCCGTTTCTAGTGGGATGTAATTCCGGTTCTGAAGATGGCCTCTTTAGCCCATGTCTATTTCCTTTGATTCAATTTTAACTTGTTCATACGTCCTGCAGTCTTGTTTTATTTTATTTCCAGGCAGTGGCGCAAACTGTAATGCTGAACTGCGGCTGCACTCACTGGAAGGGGATACTTTCAGCTTCTACTTCTATTCCATCCCCGCTATCTTTTCTACGAATGTCCAGGAGATCGACAGGTGATTCCTTAATTGGTGATTAGGGCATTTTATTTTCCATCTCTGTATCGATTAAATCCTCTCAATGGTTTCAAAAACTAGGAAGTCGAGGTTCACAAGGAACCGGCTTCTGGCACTCAAATTTTGTAATGGTGATAGTGAATTCATGAGACATGAAGTGTGCACTGGGTTTGAGATCTCTCCCGCGTGCTCTGCACACTATTTACTGGCTGTGAGTTGACACTGCATTGTTCCCTTGTAGTTTTCCAAGTGTTGGGGTTTCATTTTGTATCCATCGATTGTCTGTTGCTCACAGGCTCGAGTGCAATGGTTTCACAATCACCGTGGGCAGTGTGGGTTCCCACTGATGAAAGAATTCTAGGCTTCAGTTCAGAATGTTCGCTGAGTTGTATGAAAACTCACTCGCGTTGAAACACTTACTTATTAAGCATAGATGCACTTGATATCTCGATTTCTCGGCTTGATTCAGGTGCCCAAGTTCGTTCAAAGCTGATCGGAGCCTCGTCAGCCTCGTCAGTCCAGGTTTTCCACCAACCAGCCTCACTGGCTCACACAGTGGGCCCTGTTTTTATTGCTAAATTGGCAGCATCTGCTCTTACTTTACCTTTGGCGGAATCCGTCCAGCCTGAAGTGGGAAACGTGTATGACCTGGAGTCCTGGGTGGGGTACTATCTGACATACAAACCGGGTGTGACCCACCCGACCTTTTTCTCTACAATTTGTACTGTGCTTTCTGTACACTGTGTTCGACAAGGACACACACAGCCCTGAAAGTATCTCCTGTACTTGAGAGTGCTCTCCTTCTTGGTGCTGTAACGCACTTCCGCGCAGGGGTGTGAACTGGAACACCACACCGATTTGTCCTAATCGCGTGACACTAATCTACCAAAGTCACTATTTTGAATTACTGTAGGTTGAAATACAATTGCAAAGTATCAATTTCCACCAATTTCCAAAAAGAAAAGGAAATCTTTTGCTGACATTAGAGTTAATCGTAAAAGTGTGTGCAATGATGGAGCTGGAGTTTGAGAGAAATATAGGATGAAACTCCTTGAAGAACCAAATTGGGAGTTTGGTGTTGTGTTTCTTTTGTACTATTCTTAGGTAAGCCCTTCCTCTAACACCTTTGTTTCAATTTGGGGTTTCCTTTACATTTAACTCTATTAACTCTTGAAGGATGTTGAGGCTAGAAAAGTGGTGAATAGATGACTTTATTGTTCATTGTAGAAATAAAGAATGCACCTATTCGTCTAATAATTGGAGCATTTTGGTGACTACCTTGGTCATAGGGGATTGTATTCAATAAGGGTTAATTATGTAATGTAGAGGCACCCATTGTTGACTTGGATCCGTTTCCAATTTGTAGGGGGGGCCATTTCCGATCTTAGCTGGAACAAACCTAAACAAATCCTACCTAAGCTTGGAATGTGTTTTTTCAAGGTTGGGACGAATAAGGTTATGACAAATGTTCTAAAGTAGTGAGCGAAAAAGCAATTTTGATTGATTGGAATTGAAAGAGTCTAAAGATAGTTGGCAGTCAATTCTGAGTACTTTTTGGCTCTCAAAATTTAGTAGTTTCAACTTTGGGAATAAAATTATGAAAAATTTCAATACTTGTATTTCCTATCTTTCTACATATAAAAAAATTGCTTCGTTATAAATTGTTCATGATCTCTTGGAAAATCCTTTAAAAGATTGACAATGGGTGCTTCTACTTTAGGTGATTCTAACTCTACCTTCCATCTATTAGGAGAAGTTGGTATATATAAGTCAAGTCAATTAGTGCAAGAGTTTGAATAGTGTAAACCCCTTTATAATAAATATTTCACATTTGTTTTGGATGAATTTGATCTAATTAATATGGACCTTTGGATGAAAGTTTGATGACAATAATTAAACAGATGAAATTTGGATGAAATCAATTTATAGTGTTTGAGATAAAAATATTGTGAACTATCATATTATTGTACTTTTCAAATTAATATAATCTTGGAATGAGTGTGAGGTATAGTAATTGAATCAACTTGTGTAGTAAACAGTAACTTTGACCTTTGACCCCTTTAATGTCCAAATTTGTTTTTTGAATTTTGACTTATTTTTGCTCATATTTGAATTCTATTGTATTGGTCATTCCAATTTAATCTTTGATTTGATCAATTTGGTCAAAAAATAAGGTTGTCTTTTAACCCCTAAAGTCCCAAGGCATTTTTCTATCAAAAACGACTCAAAACTGCCAATTCTGGTGTGTTCATATAAGAAAAGAGAAAAAATAAATATTTTTTAGAATCTAACCGCAGGATCTTGTACTTAACTTTTCTCAAATCATGTGGTAAAAATTTCATAGTTTGACTGTATAGATTAAAAGATATGAGTGTTCAAAGTTGGAAAATTTTGATTTTTTGAAAACTGACTTGCAATTTCAGATGACTTTGACCACCATTTGTAAAAAAAATTGCACTATAGACTTTGAATTTAATTTTTTTTATGTTGAATAACTGAGTTGAGAATCTAGGAAAAAAATTTCAAAAAAAATACGCTTTATTTTTATTCTTTAAAAAATTGTTAAGTAGAAGTAGGTCCAAGATTGAAAGAAAAACTAAATTGTCAATAGCTCTAAGATAGGATTAAAACATTATAATTCCAATAGTGAGATTGTCTTAGCAAGCAAATTCAGCCTTGTCAAACAATTTTTTTTGAAAAAATTGTGAAAATTGCATTAAAAAATGAGTCCTACAGGTTATTTTTTTGAGAAGATGCTTTAATTGCCCAAAAAATAAGATTGTCCATAACTTTCACATAACAAATCTAAATGAATAAAAGCTTCCCATATAGATAAAAATACAATCTATAAGAAAATAATTTTTCAAATTTTTTTCAAATTTTTTTGTGAGAGAAGATTTTTGCCCGCCACACCGGAAAAATAGGACCTTTTGTGCCATAACTTTTGCTCCCGGGCACCAATTGAAATAAAAATTATATTCCCTATAAAGCTAATGTGTTTTTCTATCTTTACAAAAAGTTTCAGAAAATAATAATAAGTATTGAAGCCGTAGTAGCCTGCCCCGAAACCCATTTTGTCCCCCAAGTGGACAATGGGACTTTAGGGATTAAAGATTTATGGCCTTATTTTTGGAGAAATAGTTGTATTAGAAATCTCTATTTATTAGGACTTCAAGATACTCAGGGATTAAATGCCTTGCTTTTGAAGAAATTTTGTTCAATTTTGATTTAGGTCAATCCAATAATCTTTCTAAAGATTTTAATTGTTGTAAGATTTAAAGTTCTTTAGTTTTGTTGAAGGGCAATTAGGTAAAAATAGATACATTAGACTATTATATTTTTATTGATGTTTTAGTTTGCATGGATGGGGAAAGAGACCAAGTGTTGTCACTTGAATGTTCAAGACTTATTGAAAGGTGGTCAAAATGTAAGAGTTTAGTGTTTTTTCTACAAATTAGACAAATGGTGGTTTAGGATTAGATTTAACATTTGATTCTAAAAAATCAATTAAAATTGGCAAATGTCTAAAAAAGATTTTTTTCCCATAAAACTTTATATAAAAAATTCCACGAATAATTTCATTTATTTTAATGAAGAAAGTATTTTTAGCATTAATTTATTTTTTATGTTTTATGTATTAATAACCTAGTTGCAAATAGCCAACATTTATGAAACATATTCTTTCCAAAGCTTAGAAGAACCAAAGCTTCTTTGTAGAAAGCCATAAATTTAAAAAGCAGGGGATGAAGTCTCTTTTGAACAAGGTGAAGTGGGAGGATGGAGTTGGTTGTAAATTGCAGTACATTACTTCCTAGACAATTTCTTTGTGCACTCTTGGTAATTTTGACAAAATTTTGATGTTCAAACCATAAGAAAAATGTTTAGCATTGTATTATTTATAAATTCAAAAGACTAAATTTGACTTATGTATTAATAAATAATAAATTGAAGGTTTTATTTGCCTGAAGAAATTATATTGAAGATATAGAATTTTAAAACCTCTCATTTAATAATGCTTTGACTGAACAATGACAATTATATCTTTAGGTTTAAAAAATCCCAATTCTATTTCCTAGTTTGAATTTTCATTTCAAAGCCCATCTGGGGATTTGAACTTTAAACGTCATCCAAAAACCAAAACCGCCATAAGAAAAAATTAAACTAATAATAAAAATCAAACTAAAAATAATAAATTTTATAAAATTAAAAACAAAAACAAAAACTATTTGATAATTTTATTTCATGTATTTGACTATTAAAAAACTTTAGAGCTAAAAATTTCATTCACAACCTTCTTTTCTTTGTCTTTTTTTGAATTTTAGAGTTCACAAAAGGTTCATCAAAGATATTAAAGAATATTCGTTTTTTTCGAATTTTCAAAATTTTCTCAAATGATTGATGAAAGTGTTCTATCTTTATAAATATTTCTTTGGCAAGATAGTAAACCTCAATTTAATAGGTGCCATTTTGAAATTTTCAAAAATCCTAAAATACAATAAAAAGCACTACATTGTGACATAAAATCTAGTGCATTGTATTTCCATGCTTGCAGCTAACAAGCTCGCTATTCTATGCTCACACACTAGCGGCGTTGGTTGACAATATAGAATAAGCCAATAGTTCGTAATGAAAGAGTGCAAGGAGGACTTGTGTATAATAAATTTGAATTTTTGATGTATTAATTACAAAAAAATTAGAAAGTCTAGCCCTTTTGAACCTTAATTGGTAAAATGACACAGTTAGAATTCACCTTTGAACGCTTTGAGCTAGAATTAAAGATTTAATATACCTCTTTGAATCTCCAAAAAATCTTGAAATCTATTTTTAGAAACATTTTCCTATCCTCTATCTATTTTCTAGTCTATCTGCTCGATTTTCAATGGCAAGCAAGTGAAAGGGTGAATTTACTTTCTTTCTATATTTCTCCTACACAAAATAGTGAAATTAGTTTGCCCTTGACAAATTTCTTGACATTCTATACTATAGAAATATTTACTATTTTTCTACAAGAATGCACTACTTTTGAATTAAATAATATTGTAGTTAGGACTCATGAACCTCCATGTGTACAAACAAATATATTTGTAGAAATATTTGTTGACTTTGATGGCTTCTAAAGTAACTTTCTTGAAGTAAAGCAACCTAATTGTCAAGGCAACCTAATTTCACTATTTTGTGTAGTTTAGATGAAAGAAAACTCCAAAGTTGAGTTATATTGAAGAGTTCACAAGAACCCATTTGAAGTTGACAACAAGTGATTCATTGTTTAGGTTTATTTTACAAAGATTTAATCAAAAGCTATTGATTTGATCCAAACATTTATGTACTATATATATATCATACCACTAAAATTACAACGACCTCTATAATATCACAATTCAATTTTGAATAATATTATAGAGATTCAATTGCTTTTGTAATAGCCATAGGATACTTTCTACTATATATTATGTATTCTTTTCGTGAAATATATGAAAATCAAATGGATACTTCTAAAAAAATTTCAAAAAAAGTTTTCAGTCACCAAAACTATAGATAAATTCCATGTCTTTTTAAAATGTGATATTAAAGTCATTATTAGGGTTCAAAGTACATGTCGATCACGAAGACCTCTGTAGTTGAATAAAGAATACTCTTTCGTACTTGATAATCTTGGAACAAGCAACGACGAGGAGCGTTCTATACAAGAGCAGTGGAATTGCACCATTAAATTAAAACGACATCTGTCCACGGCACTTGTCTGCCCAGAACTTGCCATGAGGATACCTCTCGGGTGGATGAAGAGCCAGCCAAACCCCGGTCATGGCCCCTTCTTCCACCGAATGGCCTTGGCCGCCAGTCATGGAGGTTCGGGTGTAGCCAGGAGTGAAGCTGTTCACATACACTTTCGGCCCTTCTTCACGACCGGGGCTCCTCATTTCACGAGCCAGAACGCTCATGTACCCGTTCACGGCCATCTTGGAGATGCAGTAGCTGGGCGACCAGCCGCCCTTGGGCCACCCTCCTGGGCCCTTGCCGCCCTGAGTCTTCGTCTCTTCCAAAAACGCCTCCACAAACTCGTCCACCTTGGCTTCTGTGAGTTGGTCTCGCTTTGCAAGCTCCTTCCCGTAACGGTTCCGAAGTCCCTGGCAAATTGAAGATATAGAATTAAAAACGCACATCAACAGTGAAAGTAGAATTAAAAATGCAGAATTTTGTGTCTTCAGAACGTAACATACTTTCATTCGTAGTTGAATGTGAGAAATTCACATATGGCTCCATTGTAGATGGCAACCAAAAAAAGAGCCTAAGAAAGTTCAACATTCAATTTAGAGAGCATACATGGTAGTCAGCGAGTGACCAGCAAAGCCGGTCCTCTTCGTACCTCTCATCTACTAGTATGAGCTCAAGAATACAGAAATTACAAAAAATGGATTCCGTTTCCAAGGGCGTTCAAGCAACTCCTCAAAGATATTACGGTTTTAGGGTTGCAGTCACTGCCACAGCTACAATGACTCAACCCATGCTCAAATCATTTTTGTTGAATAATTTTCCTAATTCTTGTAACTTTCAAGGAAAAAGGTACTTAATTTTAATAGCGCTCACTCCGTAGGTTCATAACATTCTTGAGTAGTAGTGGCATGACACCTTTCGAGACCAGTAACAACTGCGAGTTATTCAGAGTAAGAGTAAATCTAGTAACAGAAAAGCTCTGAAATGCTGTCACATGAAAAGACCATAGCTCATTGGCTTACAGAGCTCTCACTTCTGCAAAGTGAACTCAACTTTGCAAAACCAGTTGTGAAAGATTCCTCTTTCATGCCAATTTGGACGGTACTCAACAAGGGTTCTCTAGAACGTTATGCCTGAATTTTATGAAACCCCCAATGCGCACACCCCTTTTTACAAAGGACCACCACCATCGCCTCACAAATCAAGCAGACAAAAAAAAAAAAACCAGCCTTAATGTTTAGATTAGCAAGGTATATAATCCCTGTCTACGAACCTTTGGGAACTCTTCCAGAGCTCCATTCAAGCATTTACAAAGATTAAAAACAACCGAAGGAGTGGAGAGGAGAGGAGAGGAGAGAGAAAGAGAGCATACTTGCAATTGGCCCAAGGCAGAAGAAACCATGATGACGCGGGCGCCTGCTGGTGAGGGTCGAAGAATCGGAAGTACTGCTTTCGTAACATTCTTCACCCCGTAGTAATTTGTCTGTAACGTTGTAACCGCTGTCTCTGAAGTTTCATCGTTGCTTAAATACCCTGCGTTGTTTATCTGCACCAAAATGCCACCTCTATGTTACCACAATACTGCTCTCATCATGCACCAACAGTAGCCACTTCGCAATACAAACAAGCAATTCATACAAGCAATTCATACAAACGTTAGGTCAAACCCCTACCAAAATATCGGCACCGCCATACGTCTCCTCCAGCCACTTGGCGAAGGCAATCGCAGACTCTTCACTGCAAACATCAAGCGGGTGAAACGCAATGCGATCCGACCCAACCTCCCTTCTCAAAGCCTCCACTGCCTTTCTTCCACGACTATCATCCCGCGCTGTCATCACAGTAGTGAGGCCATTTCGAGCAATCTGCTTCGAAATCTCGTACCCCACGCCTTTGTTCGAGCCCGTGATGACTGCCACAGTGCTTGCTGACCACCACCTGCATGCATGCAAATTTCACATCAAATCAAACTGTGCAAATATTGTTGTTGCAATTAATTCGACAAGCGGTTGGAATCAGTACTGCAAGCGCGGTTGGAATCATGCAAGCGCGGTTGGAATCATGCAAGCTGTTGTTGCCAATTCTACAAGTCTCGATCACTCCAACGCAACTTGAAGTTCCCGTTTCGAACTGCAAACTCACACACTGAAAATACCTCAATTCAGCTGCTCCCACCATTGCCAATCCTCCACGAGCTTCTGAAATCCGTCCCACCGAATTAACCCAGCTAGCTAGCAGAATCGAAATGCTAGTAAGCTTATTCAACCCTCACTGCCAGAACTGCTGAACCCAAAGCGATATTGACGATTGTATGAGGCGTGGCGGATGGAAAAGAAATCTGGAGAGCGAGAATTTGTCGACGATTTTGAGTTTTGCTTCTCGGCGAATTGCTTTTGTATTTGGAGGTTTGGAGGCTTTCGGCAACGGTTGAGGAAACGTCTGCGGACGTTTCGTCCAGTGCTTACTGAAACAGGAAAGAAATACACTACTCAAAATAGTGAAATTGGGTTGGCTTCACTGAGAGAAGTTAGCTCATGAGCCACTGCTTGTCCACATGGAGGCACATGCAACTCTCTAAACCCAAGCCATGCAGAGTGCACCATCCCATACAACATACATAGTTCCTTCATTATTGCATCCTTCTGCAATGATTGTACATATTTATATAGTGTTGAATGTCAAGAAAATAATCTGGGGCAACCTAATTTCACTATTTTGTGTAATTAAACTTCACTTACGTACCTGCACCTCGGAAAGCACTATCCATCCATTACCTTAAGTTAGGCTGTTTGTTTGGTTTGGTTTGTTTGTTTGTTGTGGTGAGACCATGAGTTCCTTGGTTGCGTGCTTGGTACCATTGGAAAGTCCTTGGCGAGGAGGGGTGCACGGGCTTTATTTCATGGCGTTCAAACCTATAGTGTGAAGGTTATTGAATTTCAAAGTTATTATGAATTAAAAAAATAGAAAATTACTTTTATTTTTATTTTGGTTGCTGCAACAACAAATGGCATACTAGTTCCTAGTGATGACACTCTTGGAACATGTTCTTTGTTGATGGGAACAAGGAAGGACGTTTTTCAATGGTGTCAGGCACTTAGTTGATCCACGATATTTCTAATTTCTATAGAACTAGAGATATTTTTTATTTTTATTTTTAAACGTGAAGAAACAATGCATCTTGGCATCCACTGTTGGGATTTTTTGAATTTGAAAGTACAAGGTGTGAATTTTGTTCGCAAAAAGTGTAATGCTGTACAAGGCTGTTAGAAAGAGGAGGCTCAGGTAGGGCTTTTTTTTTATTTGTGTTTAAGTAGTGCAAAAAATAATCTTTAGTGGAGTGATGCAATTGTTTACACCTATAGAAATGGATAAAACATTCAAAATGAAGATGAAATTTAAATCATTCATCCAAAAGAATTTACTCATCCAAAAGAGAGTAATATTGTCTTTAAAATATATAGCAAAAAAATGCTTTCATCCACTAGAAACAAGAAAATATATCACCCAATATTCCCTCAAAAAAAATGAATGTGTTTCTTTTGAGCAAAATATGGATAAAAAATCCATTGAATTTATTTTGAGTAAAAGATTGCTAAAAAACCATTGGGCTAAGGGCTCTTTTATAACAATTCTATGACAAATTATTCTTTAATTACTTCCAATGATAAAATTTGGAAATTTTGAATACATATTTGAAACATGACAAGACCCCTACAGTTGCTAGGATAGGTTAAAAATACAAAATCAATGACCCAAAATAAGGGTAGTTTTTAATCTATCCTACTATATGAGGGTATGAAAAAAAATTCTCTTATCATTGTGAAAGGCTAGTAGTTTTAGAATGACAAAATCCAGAAGAAAGATACAATTTTGTTTTCTTGTTTTTTTCGGGGATGAGGGAGGTGCAGAAAGTGATCTTCATTGGAGTCATGGAGATCATGCAGATCTTTACATATGTAGATATAGATGAGCATGCAACATGTGGATGAGAACTCATTATTCATTCAAGCTCAAATATATTCAACAAAAATCGAGCAATATACTTTGCATTACAAAAAAAAACGGGCTTCCAAAAGGCCTCTATAAATAGTTTTTTTTATTGCTACACCTCATAGATGTCAAGCTCCAAAATACTTTACTATTCCCATATTACCGCGCAAAGCCCATCACGGGCAGCTTGGAGATCAACAGTTGAGATCTTGTTGTGCTTCTTACTGCCCATTTTTCCTCATCATTCCGGTAGATACCTCAGCTCAAGCCCATGCAGATTTGATTCTCGCGCCTTTGTTGGCTCAAAGTTCACACCACATTCTATCCTCGAGCCTTCGTTGACTCAAAATTCACGTCATATTCTATTCTGGTATCTGGAATTTGGCACTTTATTTTGCCGCCTTTTCTAAACACAAGGAGATTATTTTGTTTTACTACCTAGTAAAACAAGGCAATTTACTAATTTTTTTACCATCAAGTTAACTCTAAAGTAGCAAATCACACAATGTAGGGAACTCAATACCATCTCTACATTTTGAAACTAGTGAATGACAATGTAGTAAATGAAAAATGTATTAATTGATAAAATGTATTAATTGACAAAAATAAATTAGGTCACTAAAAAATTGCCATGTGGCAATTGTCTACATCAGCAAAAGACCATGCAAACATGTCTCCAAGGCAGCCCACCCTATTGGAAAGGGCCATGCGGGCAAGCCAACGAAGTAGCCCGGCCACAAGGTTCAAACCTTGGACCTCATCTTTGGGGCCCAAGCTCATTACCACTACACCATGCTCTAACTACTATGATTACTCTTGAAATGTTTATCTATTTACTTAGTTTCTTTATTGTTTTCCAACTATTTTTAAACTCAGCAAAGTTTGGTGGCCATTATGACATATTAAATCAACATTTTTGAAAAATCTTTGAACTAAAAGAAGTTGGAAAATTAAGGCAACTTTCATCTTTAAAAATCCTTTTGCAATTTCAAGCCTTTATTTAATCAAAAGTTATGGACAAAATTCAGAGAAGATGTTTAAAAATGTCAAAGAAAATGTCCATTCTAACACCTCTCTAAACTTTGTCCATAACTTTTGATCAAAGATTCAAAATCCCCAAAGGATTTTTGGGGGTGAAAGATAATTTAATTTTCCAACTTTTTCAAGTTTGAAGTTTTTCCAAAAACATTGTTCTACTATGCCAAAATGGCCACCAAAGTCTACTGAGATTACAAGATACCAAATTGTGAATGATTAAGTTTAAGGAAAACCTACATTTTACAATACCCTTAAGCGATGGTTTGGAAATCCTATTTTGTTATTGAAAAGAATTTTGATTTCTAAGAAATGGAATTGGTATTTTTCTTTTAACTTAATGAATATTCAATTCCTACGCAATTCCAACCAAGTATATTAAATTTGGGTTCAAAAAAGTCAAACTCCATTTTTGGTGAATTGTTTCATTTAAAATTCAGGATTTTATATGATAATTGATTGAAATCATTGGTGCTGATTTTTAATTTTATTGTATATATATTTAAGAAACTTTGATATGCACATCTTTCATATTAAAAAACACCCCAATAAAAACATAAATATGGTCTTTGAAGATTAATTATGAAGTGCCGTATAACCAAACTTTGCCGAAACATTTTGCCAAATATTTTACCAAAATCTTATTAATACATTTGCCAATAGGTACATACTTTGAGTTGTTTAAGTATTGGAAATTCTATATTGAAGATTTTTGGCAAACCAAGCCCTTCAGATGCATTCAATCTTTTACCCCCTAAAGTCCCATTAACCCCTAAAGTCCCAAGGCCATTTTTCTGTCAAAAATCACTCAAAACTGCTACTTTTGTTGCGTTCATCTAAAAGATGAGAAAAATTAATTTTTTTTAGAAAATAACCGTAGGATCTTATACTACACTTTTTACAGATCATGTAGTAAAAATTTTGTGATGTTTGACCGTACGGATTGAAACATATCAGCATTCAAAGTGAAAGAAAAAGTTTTTTTCAAGAAGATGCTCTCATTGCCCGAAAAACAAAATTGTCCATAACTTTCTCATAAAAAGTCCAAATGAAATGAATCAAAGCTTCCCAAATAGGCAAAAATATAATCTATAAGGAAAAATAATTAAAAAAATTAAATTAAATTTTTTGCAAAATTTTTTTGCTGCCCCTTCTCCCCTGTTTTGAGCTTATTTGGGCATAACTTTTGCTCCCGGGCACCGATTGAAATGAAAATTACATTCCCCAAAAGCTAATAAGTTTTTCTATCTTATGGAAAAGTTTTAGAAAGTTTCATTAAAAATTGAGCTCATAGGAACCTGCCCAAAATCCATTTTGTCCCCCGTAGGGACAATGGGACTTTAGGGGTTAAGAGACGAATGGAGCCTCCGAAAGGCCTCTTCCATATGAGAAACTGAATTCAGAATCAGATAGTGCTGGCCAAAATAAAAAAATATTTTCCCTTGTTGGAGTGTGATTTTTTTTTTAAAACTCAATTTTTTTGGCAAAAAAATAATTTTTTTAATTTAACAGTTGTAATCACTACTGGTATAAATTTGGGGGCCTTTTAAAAGGCCATTTTAGAAGAAAAAAATGAGCCCTTAAAGGAGCTCCTTCCCTTTGAAGAATTCCCCTCAATGGAACTCATAGCCCCTTTGAAGGAAAATGGCCACTGTTTATGCATCATCTATAATCAATAGTGGTCACAATAGAATTTTTTCTTAAAAAGTAAATTTAAAAAAATTAAAAATTATAATAGAAATTTATTTTAATATTAAAGAAAAATTAAAGAAAAATGAAAGAAAAATTAAAGAAAAGTTTGTTGAAAATAATAATTCAAAAATAGCCGTCTGACATGGCATTAGACAATGCCACATTAGATTTGAAAATTTTATAATTTTCTATTTATTTGAATATTGTTATTTATTTATTTTTTAAGTATTTTTTCAATGATTTAACCCCTAAAGTCTAAAGGCCCTTTTTCCATCAAAAACCACTCAAAATTGTCATTTCTATAGCAAAGAGCAAAAAAAAAATTTTAAATGTGTCTTTTGCATATTGAACCATAAGATCTTGTACTACACTAGTGTAAGAATGTGTGGAATAAATTTTACCTTGTAGATTGAAAGATATTTGCATTTAAAGTAAAAGAATCAAGTTTTTTTGCACCTTGTTCAACTACATTTTTTGGCTTTGAACCTTCTTAACTTAAACTTTGTGCTCTAATGATTTTGAATTTCTAATTTTATATGATTAAGAATAGAGTTGAGAATCTAGGAAAAAAATTTCAAAAAAGAAACATTTAGTTTTCATTCATTAAAAAATTATTAAGTAGAAGTAGGTTCAAGACTAAAGGAAAAATTAAATCATTAATAGCTCTAAGATAGCGTTGAAATATACTGATCCCAAAGGTGAGATTGTTCTGGCAAGAATCATTAGGAATAATTTCAGCCCTCCAGAAGGCCGCAAGTTTGGCACCCGTCCGGTGCAATTATGGAAAAAAAAAAAAAAAAAATATATTTTTTAATATTTAAAAATTGGGTGCTGATGTGGCACTAGTAGTGCCACGTCAGATTTATATTATTTTAGTTTTTTTTTAAATTTCTTAATATTTTTTTATTCATTCTGAAATTGCACCAAAGGGGCCCCAGTGAATCAGTTCCTTAGCGGCCTTCTGGAGGGCTGAAATTTTTGCTAATACTTAACTTCATGAGTTTTTTTTTTTTAAATTGTCAAAATTGATTCAAAAATGAATCCAACGAGTTATTTTTTCAAAAAGATGCTAAAATTGCCCAAAAAATAAGATTGTCCATAAATTTTGCATAACAAATCTAAATGGAATGAATCAAAGCTTCTTATGTAGATGAAAATAAAACCTATATGAAACAAATTTTTAAAAATTTAAACTTAAAGCTTTTGTAAGGATTTTTTTCTGCCTGCCGAACTAAAATTTGAGTTTTTTCTGCCATAACTTTTGCTACCGGGCACCGATTGAAATAAAAAACACATTTTCGGAAAGTTAATGTGATTTTCTATCTTCTCAAGAAAATTCAGAAAATTTTGAAAAATATTGAGACCGTAGGAGCTTGCCCAAAATCCATTTTGTCTCCCAAAGAGACAATGGGACTTTAGGGGTTAATTGAACTATCATGTGCTATTCAAGCCTTGTAGTTCCTTGGCTGAAAAAGGGAAAGAAATCCCTACTTTTTCCACCCAGTGTTCCCTGCTGTCTAGAACTCACAACCCCTTTGAAGGCTCATTTTTTTCCTAATGCATTCTTCTCCTAATGCATTGCCCGTTGGAAAACAAAACGGATTTCGAGCAGGCTTCTGCGGTCTCATTATTCATAATGATTTTTTGAAACTTTTTGTGAAGATAGAAAACACATTAGCTTTATATTAGGATTATAGTTGTTATTTCAATTGATGCTTGGGAGCAAAAGTTTATGGCACAAAATGCTTTTTTTTTAAGTGTGTCGGGTAGAAAATCCCTCATACAAAAGATTTAAAAAATTGATTCTCATAGATTATAATTTTATCTATATGAGAAGCTTTGATTCATTCCATTTGGGTTTTTTATATGAAAGTTATGGACAATCTTATACTTCAGGCAGTCAGAGCATTTTTTTGAAAAAATAACTTGTAGGATTAATTTTTGAACTCAATTTTTTAATTTTTCAAAAAAAAAGTCTCACAAGGTTAAGATCTTTTGCTAGAACAATCTCACTATTGAGATTTGTGCATTCCAATTCCTTCTTAGAGCTATTAATAATTTAGATTTTCCTTCAATCTTGAACCTAACACTTCTACTTAATAAAATTTTAATGAATAAAAAATAAACGTGTGTTTAATAAAAGAAAATCCTAGTTGTCAATTCAATTCTTCAATAGAAAAAGTTAGAATTTCAAAATCTGTAGTGCAAAGATTTTAAGTTAAGATGATTCAAAGCTAAGAAATCTAGTTACAAGGTGCAAAAATATTTTTTTCTCTTTACTTTAAATGCAAATATCTTGCAATTTATCTACACTAAATAATGAAATTAGGTTGCTTTCACAATTAGATTGCCTTATTTTAAGAAAATTGTTTTACAAGTTATTAAAGTCAGTAAATATTTCTACAGATTTTTCCACTTGTACACATGGAGTATCATGAGTTTGAATTACAACAGTACTCAATTTAAAAGTAGTAAATTCTTGTAAAAAAAATTAATGATTTATTTAGTGTAGAATATCAAGAAATTAGTGTGGAGCAACCTAATTTCACTATTCAGTGTAGTTAAAGTTTATGAAATTTCTTTCCCCCACATTTATATACCAGTCTAGTGCAAGAACCTACTGTTAGATATGCAAAAAAAAATTTAAAGTTTTTAGCACTTTGCAATAGAAATGACAATTTTGAGTGTTTTTTGATGGAAATAAGGCCTTGGGACGTTAGGGATTAAAGATTATGATTAGACAATATTGAATACTTTGTGCTATTTTCTATACAAATTTTTTTACCATAATTTGCGATTTCCATCTAGAACAAAAAACCGAAGACAACCCAATTTAACATGATTGATTTAACCCTAAAGCACTCTAACATCCATATTTTGGACGACAATTAGAGTGCTTCAAGGCACTGTTTAGACCAGCTAACTTCTCATCCATTCAATGTAATAATTGAATCTAGAAAAAGACAACCTTCTTTAATGATCAAATTCATGAAATTCCAGTAATTGATGTTTTTGTACAAAGATATAAGTAAAATGTGCAAAATGTCAAAAATGGGTTGAGGCGCTTAGGGGTTAACCTTGTCTAACCTTGATAATTAAGATACTCTTCCAAAATCTAAGATAACTTATCTCAATACAACCTTGTCTTGAATGGTTGGATGAATGTATACACTTTTGAATGAGTAAATGCATTTCCGGCTACTAAGGTAGGATGCTCTAAAAGCGACCATTTAAGGGCAAGTCCGGCCTTTTCGTAGGTTTGCATGAATAGAAATATTTTTCATTCAAGAAATAGCATGGCATGTCAACTTCAAATGGCCTTCCAAGGGGTTGAAATTTTCTCTAATGCATGTGTCCACATACAACTTCTAAAGTGATTTGAAGAAAGCAAGGCCAATTACTGGCTCTTGCCTTGTAATAAATAATACTTTTTTTCTAGATTTAATCAATGGCTAAATTGATCCATTTAACCCCTAAAGGACCAAGGCCCTTTTTTTGCTAAAAAACACTCAAAACTGCCATATCTATAGCAAAAAGTAAAAAAATTTGAAAAATGTTTTTTTTTCACATCTAACCATAGAATCTTGCACCTAACTAGTATGAGAATGGGTGGAAAAAATTTCAGAATTTTTGACTGCACAGATTGCAAGATATCTACGTTTAAAGTGAAAAAAACAAATTTTTCAACACATTGTGGGACTAGATTCTTTGACTTTGAACATTTTTAACTTTATTATTTGCACTATAGCCTTTTGATCTTTTAATGTTTATATTGGATAATTGAGTTGAGAATCTAGCCAAAAAAAAAAATTCAAAAAAACTTAATTTTCATTATTAAAAAAATTGTTAAGTAGAAGTAGATACGAGATAGAAGGAAACTCTAAAATATTTATATATTTTAGGTGGGATTAAAATGCACTAATCCCAATAATGAGATTGTTCTAGAAAGTAAACTAAACCATGCAAAAAAAAAAAATTTGAAAAACTTGAAAAATTGCATTCAGAAATGAATCCTACAAGGTATTTTTTTCAAAAAGATGCTCTAACTGCCCAAAAACAATAATGTCCATAACGTTCTTATACAAAATCCAAATGAAATGAATCAAAGCTTTCTCGATAGACAAAAATATAATCTATGAGAAAAAAAATACTTAAGAAAAAAAATTGCAAATTTTTTTGCTGCCCGCCATCCCATGTTTTGAGCCTATTTGGTCATAACTTTTGTTCCTGAGCACCGATTGTGAAAAAAATTATATTCCCATGAAAGTAATCAACTTTTCTACCTCGAAAAAAAATTTCAGAAAATCAAGAGAAAATTTCAGCCCGTAGGTACCTGCCCGAACACGCATTTGTCCCCCCAAGGGACAATGGTCCTTTAGGGGTTAACTCCTAAAGGACCACTTGTCCCCTTGGGGGCCAATTTGGGGCCGGGCAGGTTCTTACTGTCTCAATTTTTACTGATATTTTTTGGATTTTTTTGAAGTTGTGAATTTTTGCAAGAGCTTTGTGAGTATATAATTTTTGTTTTGATTAATGCCCGGGAGCAAAAATTATGGCACAATAAGCAAAAGTGGAGTTCAACGGGCAACACAAAAAAAATCACAGAAAGTCAAAATAATTTTTTTTCAATTTTTTTTCCAAAGACTATATTTTTTTCTACATATGAAGCTTTGTTTCATTCAATTTGGATAAATAATGAGAAAGTTATGGACAATCTTAGTTTTTTGGGCAGTCTAAGCATCTTCTTGAAAAAATAACTTGTAGAATTCATTTTGAATGCAATTTTTAGAACTTTTGAAAAAAATTTGTTAGACTAGGTTAGATTTCTTGCTAGCAATCTTACCATAGGGATTATTATGATTTGATTCCATCTAAAAGCTATTAACAATTTAGTTTTTTCTTCAATCTTGAACCCACTTCTATTTAACAATTTTTTAATGAGTGAAAATTAAGTGTTTTTTTTCCTAAATTTCTTTTGTAGATTCTCAAATCAACTACTTAACATAAATAAGTAGAAAATCAAAATCAGTAGTGCAAAAAATTGGAACTAAAAATATTCAAAGCCAAAAAATCTAGTCAAGCAAAGTGCAGTAAAACTTGTTTTCTTCACTTTAAATGCATATATCTTACAATCTACATGGTCAAAGTTTCTGAAATTTCTGCCACGTATTCATATACTAGTCAAGTATAAGATCTTACAGTTGGATATGCAAAAAAAAAACAATTTTTAACCCCTAAAGGCCCAAGGCCTTTTTTCTGCCAAAAAACACCCAAAACTGCCATTTTTTAGCAAAGTGTGAAGAAAAAATTAAAAATGTTGTTTTTGCACATCTAACCATAGGATCTTACACCTAACTAGTATAAGAATGTGTGGAAAAAATTTCAGAATTTTTGACCGCATAGATTGCAAGATATCTACGTTTAAAGTGAAAAAAAACAAGGTTTTCAGTACATTGTGGGATTGGATTTTTTGACTTTGAACATTTTTAGCTTAAAATTTTTGCACTACAAAGTTTTGAGCTTTAAATGTTTATAGTGGAGAATTGAGTTGACGATCTACCAAAAAAAAAAAAAAATTCAAAAAAACTTAATTTTCATTATTAGAAAAATTGTTAAGTAGAATTAGGTACAAGATAGAAGGAGAATCTAAAATATTCATATATTTTAGATGGAATTAAAATGCACTAATCCCAATGGTGAGATTGTTCTAGCAAGTAAACTAAACCGTGCCAAAAAAAAAATTTGAAAAATCTGAAAAATTGCATTAAAAAATCAGTCCTACAAGTTATTTTTTTCAAAAAGATGCTCTAACTACCCGAAAAACAAGAATGCCCATAACTTTCTCATAACAAATCCAAATGAAATGAATCAAAGCTTTCCACATAGACAAAAATATAATCTATGGAAAAAAAAATTCAAAAAAAAAAAATTATTTTTTGCAAAATTTTTTTGCTGCCCGCTCTCCCCTGTTTTGAGCTTATTTGGGCATAACTTTTTTTCCCAGGCACCGATTGAAAAAAATTATACTTCCACAAAGCTTATCAGTTTTTCTATCTTCTAAAAAAGTTTCAAAAAATCAGGACAAAATTTCAATCCGTAGGTACCTGCCCGAAATCCCACTTGTCCGTTGAACGGACACTTGGGCCTTTAGGGGTTAAAGTTCTTTTCTCTTTGCAATAGAAATGCTAGTTTTGAGTGGTTGTGTATAGGAAAATCACCATGGTCCTTTAGAAGTTAACCCTTAAACGACAAGGAGGCCATTATGTGGCCAATGAATGAACAGAAAATCAAACTGTATAGGACATAAATGCAAGATCATTCATCCTCGGAATTTGTTGTGAAAAAGAGAAATCTTCTATAGTAGCTTGGCTTCCAATAGATACTTTTGGATTTTTTTAATGTAAATGATGTCACACGGTAATGAAAAAGGATGATTTCCAGGGTCACTCCTTTGTCCTTCAAGGGTTAAAGACCACCTCATATCCATTTTATAGGGTCGATTTGAGAAAGCCAGTTGCTTTCAAAGCAAGCTACCTTATATACTTTCTACCAGTGGATTTTTTTCCGGCGATTTGGTGCAAAACTGCACCAAATTTTATAGCCTGGCACCAAGCCTACAAGAAAAAATGGTACTAAAAAGGTGGAAAATTGCCAGAAAACTTCACATAAAAAAAAAACTTGGATAAAATCGCCAGACTGTGGATGAAAATTGAATTATGGAATGTGATATGTACTAATGTGATAATTTCTATCCAATATGTGGATGAATGTTGAGCACCACTATAACATTCAATATCGCCATATCGCCACTTTGGCACTTCATTAAAAATGAAAAAAACACACCCTGCTTTCTGCATGTTTCATCCATGCCCTTGAATCATAGTCAACTGAAACCAGTCAAAAATGCTACACCGACCATGGCGACGTGTCCACCGACGTCCGAGTTTCGTAGAACGCAACGGCAAAACGAATCTGCGGCGTGGATTCCGATGACCCCTGTTCACACATGTGACAAAATTTAGCTAACCATTGAGGTCGAAATTTTCCTCTTTAGTAGTGCCTCAAAAAACTGAGAATGGTCTCCCTGCTTTGTTAATTTTTTTTCTTAAAACCCTGAAAACTTGCATCATCAGTCACAACTTCGATTTTCTTACCGTGTCTTCAGCAATGGACCGAATTACGAAACCAGCATTTGGCACCATGCCGAGGACGATTAATGTTATTCTATGTTGTGCTCCTAATCAAATGAGATTTCTACAAGTAACTGAAGTCCCTGCTAAGGTAGTATGCTCTTAAAGCGACCATTTAAGCCTACCCAACTCATCATTGACAGTAGAACATACTTCAGTCCTTCCGAGATAGGGGTCGTAATTAGAACACGGTTGATTTTAGGTGTAGTGACCTTATTGT
Source organism: Neckera pumila (assembly GCA_963969595.1). NCBI lineage: Eukaryota > Viridiplantae > Streptophyta > Bryopsida > Hypnales > Neckeraceae > Neckera > Neckera pumila. The sequence goes on along the minus strand of OZ018410.1, from coordinate 21,458,383 downwards.
AAAAAAAAACTGCAAGAAGTACAGTATGGTATTCATATATATAACCGTTCCGTCCGGAACCACTGGCTATGATCTTTAGCAGCCGCGTTGTCACGCCCGCCCTATCCCGGTTTCCGTTGCAGTCCACTTGGCAGCTGCGCAGAAGAGCGATTTTCTGCTCAACTCGCAGCGGGCGGGCCCTCCCCATTTTACCGGCGCTACCGCTCAGTCGCCACGTCGCCCCCACATCGATCCTGCTGCAGCTTTTCCCACCTGCAACTCCCAAACTCCCAAAGCCTGCACTTCGACCACTTCCGTCCACTGCGACCTTGAGCAGCGAATCCAGCAACTCCACCATGGCGTCGCGACTCCTTCAACGCAAACCAGCCAAGCGAAAAGCCAATCCAAGCCAAGCGAGACATCAAGCACTTCAAACGTTCACACGCCCCGAGAATTTTCCCAAACTACTGCTAATCATGCGAGCTGATCGCGCTCGATCCATTAGACGTGACGCTGACGAAGTAATGGCCGCTCTGATGGATCAGCCGGCTCACACGTATGTAGTGGGGAGCTCTTGATCGGCGCACTGACACCACGGGTTCATTACAAGTGGAGATATTGTTATGATGGTCTGGGCTGAATTATCTTGCATGATGGAAAGGTCGTCATGGGTCGTCGTCTCTGGGTTTGCGAAACCAGCAGTTAATTTGGAGCTTTCGATGCATGGGGTGTGAGGATTAGTTCTTAATTAGTTCGATCACGTACTGGAGGTAGAATGATTGATATTGTGGGTGATCGATCTTGCTTGATTGCCAGCAAGTTTGTTGAATGTTAGATAAACGCGCGGGTGCAGTGTGAAGGAGAGTGTTGGTAGCGATGGGTTGGCGTAGTGAAGTCGTGATTGTGGCGACAGTGGCAGTGGTGGTGTTAGCGGCGACGGCTGCAGCGTCCCCTCAAGTGGGAGCTTTTGGGTTGACAGAGAGAGCTTTGAGTGTCCAGAGCAGAGCAGCTTTCGGCAGCTTCGACGAGATTCGAGGTGCGGGTGCTAACCTGTGGATCGTGCTAGCTAAGCTTCACTGCCAATTTCTGAAATGAAATGATTCATAAACTGCAGTGGGGTCTCCAATACGCAACACGGAGACTTTTGTATCCCGATTGTATCCCGATTCTGTCCCGATTGTGTGCTTTCTGAGAGTACTAGACTTGCGTGCAACAGGATATGAGTATGAGGAGCACCGACGGCAGCTGGCGATTTTCACAAGCAAACCCTTGGCTGTGAAGAGCGACCGGCGCGATCCCACCAACAAGTTCCGTCGTTACCGCGGGGGCTTCGACGTGACGAGCAAACATTACTGGGCGGTAAGTGGGCTGTGTGTTTCCTCTTGCTTCAAGCCTGCTATGGCTATCCATGGCATTTTGGCTTCGCTGGCTATGGCACATGAGCTTACGCCGTTTGCTTGCTTTCCAGTCGGTGGCTTTTACGGGCGTGTACGGGTACGCCATCGGGGGGGCATGGCTACTATTAGGTCTGCTTCTGGCGCTTCTGGCGTGCTGCCGGCGCGGGAAGAGCGTGCCCAGGGAGCATCACTCGTCGAATTTCTACTTAATCCCGCGCCTTCTCGTGCTACTGCTCTCGCTCTTCGCCATGTAAGTGCCACATTTTTTATTCTGGGTGTGTATTTGATTAAGTATTTTCACAGATCAAAGCTGACATGCATGTATCGTCAATGGAGCCACTAATGGACTGTACGGTTAATGGAACCTCTATCTTAAGTGTCGTCGCCTGTAAGAGTATGCGGCGCTTTGATTTGCTATGATTTTGTGCTGGGTTTGCCTCTGGTTAAGTTTTCAAGTAGTGTGATGCCATTTGCACGTAAGAGTGATTGTGATCATGGGTTGTGTGCTGGAATTGCAGAGGTTGCGTGATAGCTTTGTTCGTGCTGAACCACCGAGCCTTCTCCCAAACCAACAAGGTGAAGACGACGGTGGTGGAGGCGGCGACGCTGGTAACGGATACGATCCACACGGTGACAGCGACGCTGGGGCGAGTGGAAGATAAGATTGAGAAGTATCACATTCCGGGATGGGAGGTTTTGAACTCCACTGAAGCGAAGCTGAATGAGCAAGCCGACCTCGTCACTGCCAAAATCGACCGCAATGTGCGCAAGTTCAACCGGCTCCTCGATGCTGTGTAAGTATGTCAATCACACGGCTTCTCTATTCTCTATTTTCGCCATGTTTTTACTGTTCTTGCAACGATTGCAAGACCATTGAAAAGCTGAAAAGGGCATTATTCCGTATGGCTTTTCTTTTAGTAGTGAAATCTCTTGCACATCTCGCGAAATTTCTGCAATCGCACTTTAGGTTTATGGAATTTTATGCTTGAAGTTCCATCTATTGCATATGCCTTTTCTTCTACTAGTGATGTCCGTCTCTTGCACATCTCTTGAAAGTTCTGAAATCTCACGGTATGCTTAATTAGTGGAATTTAATGCTTGAAGTTCCATCTAGTGCGTGGGGGTTTAAGGTGGGGGTTTTGTGTTCTCCGTGGCCTGCAGGGAAATTACGATAATTCTAATCTTATCGTTGGCTCTCTTTCTCATTGTCCTCGGATTAGGTATGCTGCCTTCTTCTTTTCCTTTTTTATGTTGTAGTCTTCTGTGTTGGTTAGAATTGAAGTTACTATTTAAGCAATATAACCGATCAATGAAGGAGTTAGGGAGATCACTTTATAGTGCTCATTGGAGAGCTCGCATTGGATATTGCAAGAACTGAACTCACTTTAGAAATTTTCATGTTTGTCTCATCTGTTTGTTCAAATACGTGTTAGTTCCATCAAAGCAAAAGAGGGTTTCCTTTTCAAGCAGCTCTCTTAAGGAATGATCGAGGAGTTCTTTGAACGAAACATCGAGAGAGCACTCTCCTCTTCACCTAGAAATGGACTTTGGAACATTTAGGAGTTAAAATCTTCAGAATTTGTAGGATTGAAACCGTAGTGTCTCTTTTGGTTTCACGGTATGCTTGATGACGTTTCTCCAACTGGATTTTCTGCAGTTGCGTCCTTCATGCGATTGAGACGAATTTTAATCCCGTAAGTTGTTATATTCTATCCCTGTAGCTAATTTGATAAGCAACCTATTCAGAGAAATTCAAATTCTCATGGATCATTCTTTTGTGACCCACCTAGACCTCTTGAATTACCACCTTGTATAATATCTCAAGTCTCTCATCAAACCTCAGGGACTGAATACACCGATTCCAAAACTCTCTTGCTGTTCTCATTAGTCACTATCACTTCTCTGTTACGGAGTATGACGCAAGAAATGGTCATTTAGGGAGGGGAAGAAACGCCACGTGTAGATTTCCTATATGTGCACAGGCTCCATTGTATAAAGTAAGCCCCTATTTTATGGTTTTGTAAGCCAAAGGGGAAGCGATTGATACACAAATTCGTACGTAGAAAAATGATCAACTCACGGGAAAATGTGAATTTTTTCTCTTATCAGGGTGATCGTGCTGGCTTGGATCTTGACTGCCTGCACTTGGCTGCTGTTCGGCCTAATGTTTGCACTCAACAAGTAAGTTATTTGCCTCTCTGAACTATCCCCAAACCAGAGTTACTCTTCTTATCTCTTCTCGACCGCCGCTCTTCCTTCTGTTTTAAAAACTTTGGGGGAAGCTGAAAGTTTCGCCAAATCCCACCTATGATTGAAATAAGAAACCTACTATTAAAGTTTTAACTGGTGACAAATGGTAATGTGAGACTCGTACGGAAATGCATATAAGGAATGTGCATTTAGAATCGTCACTAATTACAATGAAGCATGGGACAGGAGCACCCCTATCTAAGCTTAGTTCTCTGCAAAGTCTGCAGCATGTCAGTCTGGTCAAGTGCAATGGGTTCAGTTACTGCTGGATTTGCTGTTAGACTGACATTTTTTCCAACTGGTCGTTGCAGTGCGGCATCAGATACGTGTCAGGCGCTGAACGAGTTCCTGGTTTCCCCTGTCAATACCACCTTGGACAATTTTCTGCCATGTGTGGACTCTGCCACTTCCAACGCCGCGCTGCAAGAAGTTCGGAAAGGCACCGGCAACATCATTGAACAGGTTTGTGGAATAGTACTCTCAAATGCAACTCTCACTGCAACCGAAATGGTTATTTATTTAGTACGGATAGGTAATTAGCCAGCATGAGAATTAGGATGTCCAATCTAACAACGACGCCAACTACTGCACACCACGAATGCTACAACAGCACAAACTGCAACTACTGTAGTGTTTAAGATCTTTAGCTCAGTTTTTGAACATCAACTTAAACTATATATAACAAGCTCCTCTAACTTCACTATAGATTTAGCATGTGCTTGTGCTTGTGTTGATGCAATTGGCTGCTTCTCATCTGTAAGAGTGTCAATACCGTACAGTACATTATATACTTATGGACTGGTTTGCTTGATGACAGGCCAATTCTACAGTGGTCAACATCCAGAGGCTCAATAACTTTCTGGGGACAGGAAATGGTTCGCTTCTCAGGTTGTGTGACCCTATTGGTGGCCCGCCAGATTATGCCTACAATGCGACTTGTGCAACAGGGACGCTGCCAATTAGTGATCTTCCGCAAGTAAGTTTCTTCAGCCAATTCGAAAGGGATTGTCAAAATTGCGTTCTAAGACTCTGTGAGGGGATTCATACTTTGAGGAAAGGAGAATTGCATTGAGTCAGATTAAAGAACATGCCAGCAAATTGCTAAACTGAGGACATCCCTGATGTAGAATTCGTTCTTCAAAAATGTAGTACTATTCTGTTTCATTATTCTAAATTTCTATTGCTTCACTGCAGGTCCTCGCGCCTTATGTGTGCATGGAGAACATGTCAACGTTTGACTGTCTCAAAGAGGCCCGTTTTGTGAGTGCTGAGAATAATGCAACTCTATACGAATTCTCTGAAGGTATCTATCTGCTCTCATCACAGAATCACACCTGGTCCTGAATCATTGAATTCTCGTGGAAGTGCTGACACTCAGACTTCTGGACTATCTGCGTCTCTAATATTACATCTCTCACCAAATCCTCGCGAATGAACTTAGATAGTTCGACACCCACTGCATACAGTCTCGATCATTATCTGGTAAGGAACAAAAATAGTTGCATACAAATGCGATAACAAGGATTTTTTTACTTCGTGTGAAGTGGAGTTAAAGACCACCTTCTTCATCTCTTGATCTCTTCTATCCCATTTACTCACTTCTTTGTTGTCACAGTTCCATGTTCCAATATGGTCACAATGTTACAGGACTCCATTGAGAATTACATTCAATTTGGTGCCTTCTTGGGAATATAATGGGATGCCGTTTAGCAATATGTTACCTTACGTTGAAGAGGCTCGAATATACTGACGTTGTACTCCAATGAAAAGGAGGTCCTTGAGTCCTATCTACAATGCAAGAGTATGGTTCCAAAGCTCTTTATGGACACCGAGTTGATGGCTTATGAGTCTTGAAAACCATGCCCTCGCACTCTAACTTTGTGCTCTCAAACCTCCTTTCTACTCGTGGTCCATCATGGCTAACTAATTTGAAAGTTATTTACGTGAATATTAAAATTTTCTTAAACTATGGGGGCTTGGTGTTTCCATGGCAGGAGCGCAGGACATGCTGAACAGCGTCCCCAAGCTCAGCAAACTGGCCAACTGCTCCTTTGTGACGGACACGTTCAGCAAGTTTGTGAATGAGAGGTGCCAACCTCTGAAATCCGCTCTTCGCCACCTCTGGATCTTCACGCTCCTGCTGTCCATCTTCTTGACCCTTCTCACGGCGCTCTGGCTTGTCACCAACTACCGCAACACTCATCAGCGACGCATGGACTCCGTGCACCAGTATGTGGGCAAGCAAGGCAGGATTTAAGGGTTTAGCAGCCCTAAAACCCTAAAAAACTAAAACTCTAAAAACACAAACCCACAAAACCCACAACCCACTTTTTCCCCACTGCAAGACTGAAAGTTGCGTGACTATTTGCTAAAGCAAAATACTTGCCTCCCCTCGCATGACTTGACTTGGAATTCTGTGCGAAGTGCGTTGTATAAGCGCCGAAAATCGACCATGTTAGGCAAGTTCATCAGTGCCCTAGAGACGGGAATTCTGTTTGAAACTCTGGTTCCGAATGTTTCATGAGGATGCTTCAGTTGTGCGAGCATCTGAATTTTGGATGAAATTTTTTTTTGAGGTATTTTTCGGGGTTGGAAAGGTATGGGAGTGTGGAGTTAGGGTTGAGCAGAGTGTACAATCTTGTAAAGGATCTGTTGACACTATTTTCAAATGATCTTGAGGTACTTGAAAAGTGGTGCTTGAACTTGAGGAAGGTCAATTTTACTATTTCAGGTTACACTAGTTTCTCTGTTTTGTATAGAGTGTGATTGAATTACTGTCACACTCAGTAATAGGACAGATTCTTGTAGATTCTTTGCGACTTTCAGTTGTTAGTTCATAGAAGGACTCCGGACAAACCATAACATTATGATTTTTCAAGTACCTGTAATGAATGGTGTAATTTTGGAGAGCACCATCTATCTAGGAAAATACTGTATAGATGTGTGCTTTTTAAAGAAGACAAAGAAATCTTGAGTTTTTTAGAAAAGGTATACATAAAAATCAACCAAGGATAATGGCAAATTATAGTCGGTATTAAAAATTATTTGAGTAGTGTCATGTGTGACTTTTTGATCGGTTGGAATCCCAAAGTAAGCAATGGGGATAAAACAGCTCTATGTAAGAGGACAAAATTAGTATACCATCATATTCTTGACAACTTATAAGTCTATTTTAACCGTGAAAGGACATTACAACCAAAACTTCATGGTCAATGGATGACTTTGTAGAAATGAAATGCATCTATTGGTTCAAAAATCAAATCATTTTTGCCAAAATACCTTGGTGATGTCTCTCTAGTCTCTTGGAACCTTCAAAGTGTTTTGAAAGTTGCTATGGTGTACAATGGTATGGTGACATTGTTTGGATGCACTTGAAAATCTTGTCATTTCTATCAAGGTTAGATTCTTTCAATAAAGTGTAACTACTTGTTCAACAATGGAGACACCTACGTACAATACTTGTTCATGGAGAATACTAGAACTCTTGAACCTATAGGCTTTCATTTCAATATATTTTCTATTGTCTATTTAAAAAATACACTAGTGTCATTTGAAAAATTGAATAAAGTGAACCTATAAGGTAACACTATCTAATAGTGACCCCTTTTTAAAACCAACCCCAACAGATTCTTGCCTAAAAAGTAACTCCCACCATTCATGAGTCTAAGATGCTTATAGAAACACCTATTTCCAATACTTTGAAAATTCATAGCTTATTCATACAATGTTCAAAAAATGTATTCACAGAGACTCTAAAAACCCTTTTGACTACCAACAAGACCCCCACAAAAAAAATTTCAATATAATAATTAGAACCATGCTGAATTGCTTATTCAGAGACATGTAGGTGTAGTTACCTTACCTGAATATTTTTATTATAACTCAATTATTACTCAATTATTGATAGATATATTTTGGTTATTCCTTGCATTATCCTTGAAATAGTAAAAAGATTGCATTACGAAGCGGTAATGTGCCTTAACATTGTCATTTCGAAATACAATTCACAGGAGAAAACGGAGGACAAATCCCCAATTGATAAGCATGTTCATAACCACCCGCTTCAGTCAACATGGCACCCACCCCAAGACATAATTGTATCAACTTTCAGTGAGCTTCAAATTAATGGAGAACTCCCTTCAAATTCACAAGCAGAGTTACATACTCCACAAAAAAAAAGATCAGAATCTAAGCCCCAGGCACCGGCACAGCCTCCGCAGTCGCAACCTCAGCGTCATCTCCAGCAGGCCTCTCAATCTTGGCACCAACTTCCTCGCTGTAGTCCCCATGAACCTGCCAACCAAAAATGATCGAGATAACAAGGACACATTCAGACATACATTCGCCCGTCGTGAAATTTCACCCGCAATGGAGTACCAACTCAAGTAAATACAAGCATCACCTTGCACAACCAACTCATGCAAGTGCAAAGAGCTCAAGAACAACACTTAGGATGCAATAACTAGAAACTAACCTCCATCAACTTCATGAGGTCGAACTTGGGAGCCTTGAGGATCTTCACTTTCCGGATGAAAGTGCTCTGGAGAGGGTAGATGCCCTGCGTGGCCTTCTCGATCTCCTTCCCAATCACCTCGGGAATGAACTTCGCCACCAACTCCTTCAAGTCGCAACTCTGGGCTTCACGCACCATGATCTCTCGCATCTTGCGCCGAATCTGTCGTTCAAAAGTGAGAAGTTACATGCAACAGAAACAGCACAGTACGTTCGCATGGCGTGTACAACTAGGTCCATCATCATGCAAGAACTGGAATATCTGCCCTTCTCCCGATGAAAATTATAACAAGCACTGAATCCAGAAGACTTTGAGTTCTTAATCTATTCTAAAGGTGCAAAATTAGGGTTTAGGGTTTAGGGTTTAGTTGGGATTTACATCCCCGTTAAAATGCACAGTTTCGGTTCTCAAGATATACACTAAGTGAATACAGGTTTGATTCAAACCTGACGAATCTGGCTCGACTGGGCATAGCAAGTCTTCTTGATCTGGTTCGGCCTCTTCTTCGTGAACGCAATGCAGAACATGCGAATCTGGAAGTTGTCAGTGGTCTTCACATCCACATGAGCCTCGATCAAACTCTGCCACTTGCGCACCAGAGACCGCAGCTTGTCGGTCGTGAAGTCCATACCCTGCACCCACGCAGCTTAGCATAAGACTCTCCGCATCGAAATTGCGCCCACAGAGCCGTCCCATACACCCCACGACCGCTAAACCCTAATTTTCTCTTCCGGTACACATACCCAGAAGTTGGTGAGGACATTCTTGCCCTGCACATCCTCAGCCCTGAGCTTGATCTTGCGGAAAGCCTGGTCCTCATCCTGCTGCAAGTCAGCCAGAGAGACCTCGAACACCCGTCCCTTCAACCCATCGGACGCAATCTGTTACACCCACCCCAAACCACCACACTCGCGTCAAATGACGCAGAATATCAACAAGTGAGAATTTTTTCTCCCTTAACCCCAAATACAAAAAACTCTCAGTAGAACCTAAACCCTAAAACAGACTAACCTTCGTTCCTTGAGTCCTGGTGACAAGCGTCTTGCCCAACGACCTCTGCGTGAAGGTGGTGGGAGCCTTAATGTCATACCAGTCCTTCTTCGAGAAAGGGTCGACACTGCAATTCCGCAAACCAGCATCAGCAAATGAAGTGCAAATCACGATGGAATTCAGAAACTCTAAAATGGAAATTGTGTGAGCTCATTTCATTTGCAGCAGACACTCGCAGGTTCAAAGAGGTGTGGGAGGGAATGTCGTACATTTTCTTCTTACCACCCTTTTTGCCCTTGGAAATGCGTTTGTTCTTGCCGACGGCCATGGCTGCAGGTCAAGCTCGTGAGCTCCGGGGGAGCTGCTGCTAGAGCGATGGTTCGTCTGAAAAGAGAGTCTGAAGCATTCAGGCTGTGTCTCATAGCCGCAGTTCTCTAGCTCCGAGCCCTAATTCGTCGACCCGTTCACACTTGCCATGTCACGGCTTGATTTTGTCCACGTCGTGATTATTATATTGACCCTTGGCACCTAAGCATTTGAACTAAAGATAGTAAGATTACTTTTGAAAATGTTTGATAAAAAATCGAAACTACTCCAACATTATATTATTGACTTGTGACAAGTATTCTTTCTTCTTTCTATTGATATATTACATGATCTTTTTTTAAGCTTCCTCAGTATATACTAATTGGATGAAGTGCATTTTTCACAACATAAATCATTGACACAATAAATGGTTGAGCACTTAGGATTTAAGGCCCAAATCCTTAAATGACCAAAACTTTTTTAATTGAATTTTTGCATAATTTGACTATGCATTTGCACAAATATATACGGAGTAATATTTACTCTAATTTCATCAAATCAATCATAGAGGATTTGTTTGGAGGAATCAAATATTATCTTGGATAAATGTGAAGTCATTTGGACAAAACTTGACTTTCAAGCAATCTAATCATCATTTAGAATATGCTCGAGAATATGGACATTGGAACATTTAGGGATTAAAGGCCTTTTGGAGATTAAATGTATTTACACTACCATAGGTGAATAGCATGTTCATTCCATCTAGTGCCTAGTAGAGACTAATTTTAGCCTTAGTGTAGCCTCAATGGTCATGTATTGACCATTGAGAGGTGGCTGAACTAGTATTTGAAGTGTAAATAAGGCTTGGTTTAAAGAGTTTTTTTCCTTTAGCCATCCCTTGGCCTCCTTTATTCTCTTCAAGTTCTATTTTGTGTATGTGAAGTGTTTTGAGAGCTTAGAGATGGAGTCTTGATAGTTTGTATTTCATGGATATATCTTCAAGGTATTTTATCAAAGGTGTCTCTTTTTGCTCACATATTTGTAAGATTAAGCCTAATTGAGTCAGTTCACATTTGAGTTTCTTCAGCATGATGTTTTAATTTTTTTTTAAGATAATAAAAGTGATTAGATTTTTGTTAAAATTAATTTTTATTTCAATTTGTTCCTAGTAGCAAGAGTTATGTCATCCAAACCAAAATTAGGTGAAGGTGGGCAACAAAAAGTTGATTAAATTGATTAAACTGATTAAATTGATTAAATTGATTAAATTGATTAAAAATGATTAAAAATGATTAAAAATTTATAGTATATAGTATATATCTTTGTCTATGAGGATAGATTTGATTATTTCTATTTGGATAAGTGATGTGAAAATTATAAAACATCCTGTTTAAAGGGCAATCTTACCATATTCTTGAGAAAATAATGTATTGAGTCAATTTTTAACTCCATTTTCACAATTTAAAAAAATACCACATAGTTTAGCTTGCTTAAGACAATCTCATCATTGAGATTAATGTCCTTCAATTACATTGTAGAGCAATTGACAATTTATTTTTTCCTTCTATATTGTATCTACTTTAACATGACATTTTTTAAAGAATGAAAGTCAAGGAGGGGAAGAGGGGGGGCACATTTTTTTCCAAATTCTTGACTCGTTTCTTTAGCATATAAAATTTTAAATCAAAAGTTGTAGTATAAAAATTTTAAGTTAAGAGGATTCAAAACCTTATAATTCAGACACACTAGATGCACAAAAACTTGTATTCTTCACTTTAAATGCTTAGACCATGTAATATATATAGTCAAAGTTTTTGAAATTTCTTCCAAACATTTTCATACTAGTCTATTGCAAAATCCTATGGTTAGATATGCAAAAATGAAAATGTTTAAAAAAAATTTCCTTTGCTTTGAAAATGGCACTTTTGAATTATTATAGATGAAAAAATGGCCTTGGGACTTCAAGGGTTATGCAAAACTAAATAAATTAAAAAGGAATTTATTCATCATCAGTACTTTATCATGGATTAGTCTGAGTATGTCAAACAAGATGCTTCAAATCTCTTGAATTTCACAACAAATTATTTAAGAAAACTAAAAACTTCAAATTGTTTATTGTTTGTAGTTGGTCCTTGAAACTTTGAAATAGTTTCATTTTAGATTTCTTTTAACCTAGGAAGGACACCACGGACAATAAGTGTCTCATGAATGACAATGAATTCTTTAGTGTAGGACGGAACTACAATTATTCATCTTTAGAGTTTTTTGTGGAAAGTGGAGAACATCTATAGTAGCTTGACTTCCAATGAATACTTTTGGATTTTTTTATTCCAATCTCTTATGATTACTCAATTCATGATTTCCAAGGTCACTCCCCGTGTTGTTCCAGGGTTAATGGCCTAAAATCATTTTTTTTAAAACTACAGAATAAATGAATAAATGTTTGAGTAACCAATGTGCTATAACCTAAATTTGTAGGCAAGCTATTCTAAATTTAAAATGATGTCAAGGAGGTGAAAATTAACATTAAAGTTACATTTGGGATTTTGACCACCTCAACTACGCAATCTTGCAATATTTCTCAGATGTCACTCAAGAAAATTCCAATGTACTTTTCTTCAATTTATTATCACACCTAGTTAGAAGTATTTGCAACATTGATATGCAAAATTAAAAATATCATCTTCATCAAAATTAGAAAAAATTAGTCATATTAATGTTAACTATAAATGAAATATAATGTATTAATTATTATTTGGATAGCATTATTTTTTTATGAAGACTACTGGCGGTTGCGCTTGTTATGCTATGCATTCATCATTAGAATTTTATTAGAATTTTTATGTATTAGATAAAATGCAGAATAAAAATTTCAATAAATCTTCAAATAAAAATTACTAAAATCTTTGTATAATTTTGTTTATAAGTAAGCATATATTGAAATGTACAATAGAAATTTATTGAATGATGAATGAAATATATGCAATGGTACAAATTTATTATAATGCATTCAAAAGTTGACTCAATTGTTACAAACAGTGGCAACCCGAAAACTTGGTGAATTGAAAAGAAAAACTTGTAAATTTCAAAAACTTCATGAATAACTTAAGTGTTGTGAAATCCAAAATTGCTTCAATTGAATAAATTTCTCAAATCATTTGGTAGTAGCAATATAATTTTGAAATCATAAAAGCTGTAACAATGATATTACAAAGGTGATTGCAAACTACTACTCTATTTTTGTAATTTAAGATTGTATGAAAATATTATTTTTATGTATACATGATTGAAAATATTTTTACAAAATATTAAAATTAATTATTTCAAAGACTTATTGAAATCATTATTATGCATTCTATCCAAATATATCAAAATTTTACTAATATGTGATACAATGAATGCGTAGCATAGCAAGAATGAGCCCCTATTATTAATGGTAGCATTTGTGATATTACAAAGGGAGTTATGATTTTAGTAGTATGATAAGTACTTATAAAACAACTTCAATCCACATATAATACAAAAGATTAGGTGTCAATTGAAAACGTCATTCTACATGTACTCAATCTTGTTTCTACAAATCACAGTTAAATATTAAAAATTAATTGCATTGAAAATAGCAAATAAATCGAAGGTCATATGTTTAAAAATTTTGAAAAAAAAAAGCAAATAAATCAAGGTACTAGGCTAGTTCGTAAAAACTTTGTTGTCCTATTTCAAGACAAAAAATAGATAATTAATCCCTAAGTGTTGAATCATCCAATGGATGAGTGATGAATGTTGTGATAAATATACTTCATCCAATTAATATTCATTGTGAAAGCTTCAAAAAAATTTATATGATTTGTTTATGGACAGAAGAAAGAAGAATGCGCTATATGTCCTTTGTTTGATTCAAAACGTTATTTGTAGAACACTTTGCCATAGCTTTACTCACTACCAAGCAAACGTCAACATATAATTATCAATATATGATTGAAACTTTTCCTAGTCAGTACTTTGAAAGACAATATAAATGGATTTTTTTCAATAGGTCATCTAGACAAGGGCAAATGCTTCATTGAATTTTGGATTACTATTACCAATTACATTCATTATGCTTTTGAGCAATAAAGATAGAATATTTTAACAATCATAAAAGCATGTTCTTGGATCACATGCTTCAAATAATTGAGTGAAAATGGCTAACAAGTGTACTTTGTGAATGTGCAGTACAGTACTTGAAGCCCGGGGAGTTCAATTCTTGTATTATTAAAAGATACAAGTGCTTGATTGAAGTTTGTGATTGCAGATATTGTTTTTGGTTGAAGGGATTTCAGGGATCTTTTGCTTATATAAATTTCCAATATGTTGTATTATTCAAAACCCTGTTAGTATTTAGCATTACAGAAGATTCAGCCCTTTGGAGGGCTGCTCTAGTAAGAGTGACAAATTAAGCTATTTCAAAGCTTGGTCTATCACTCTGGAAAAGTGCCACAGTGAGCAGTCAAAGTGTAAGATTGCTCGCCAAAACAGTCAAATTTTGCAATGTTTTTTTAATATTTTTTTTAAGATTACAATTTTTTTTTTTATAAATTTGAAACTCTTAAAAATCGTTTCTTGCGCCACTACCATTGCAATTTTAGGTAGGTTGGAATAGGGGGAAAATGATTTTTTCAGCCCCCCAAAAACAAATTTCAGGATACCTTGGAGGCTTGTAGAGCAACCTTCTGAAGGCCTAAAATTTTCTCTAATGAGAAAAGGAGGTTTGGAAATTTAAAACATCTTTGCTTATTTTCAAATTTTAGGTTTGAAGGGAATTCAAATGCAAGTTATAAGAATTTAAAAAAATCCAAAACAACCACATGAGCAATGGCATTACACCCTAAGGAAACTAGACATACTACTTTTTCTACAAAATTGAATACGTTTCCACAAAATTGACATCCTACAATAAATAAAAACAAGAAGCTTAGAGCATCACCACCAATTGCACTCCATTTGACCATAGCATCAAAAAGTGGCGAGGTACTTATTGCCTTGTGAAATGTGGTGATGCACTGAAGACCTAATGCTTAGTACTGGTCAATCACCCCTTAAAGTCCTTGCTAAAGTTCTTCCCCCCCTTCTCACACCTCTCACTAGCCTCCACGTCTTCCACTGAGGCCATAGTCAAAGTTGACCAAGTTAGTGTGAGTGTAAAGTGCCTTCTACAAAGGCCCTTCGTTGGCTAGCAACCCAAATGTGGGAGTGATGGGAGGTACGGCACAACTTGTACCGTAAAAAGGTGCTAATGAAGAGCTGTTTTTCTCTAGACAAGCGCGGCAAGCTTGAAGTGGCATTGCCAAGGCCATTGGCAAGCCTTGCTGGAGATGCTCTTATATATGTACATGAGTTGGGAGAACTTATATTCTAAGAGTAGCTTTCCTTGCTGTCAAACTAGATGGAAGCATCCAACAAGTTCAAATTTAATGTTGAAAATAATTTTCCAAAATTTGGAAAATCCCGGATAGTCAGCCTAAGATGATGCTAGCAATGGCACTTCCTTCCACGAGACGTAACTATGTGGCCAAATCCAAACCGGCCCTCAATTCCGGGTTTAACAGATGTTAATGTATCATTCACGTAAAATTTGGGAGTTTCTTTTGTCTCATTTGTGCAAGTTTGGCCAATTCCGATTGCATGGAAATTTGCTCTGAGATGGATGCATGCATCGAGTTCCACTCCTTTGAGAAAATGAGCATACTTCTTGGCAAATTTGATAGACCTGTGCAAGTAGTTTTAGTAGACTGGCAAACAGATATCACGATTTTCAAAAAAAAAATTACAATTCAAAGTTCTCATGAATTTCATGGAGTTTCATTGTACTGTACAGTAGACGGCACCAGTCACCAGCACATGTGACCATATATATAACTATATAATTTTTAAGTCATGCAACTTCAGATTTTCTACATTCCACACAAAGTTGATCATAGGTGCACTTCTGAGAATAGGGGCAAGGTAGGATGCTCTAAAAGCAACTGGCTTCTTCAAATCAACCCTACAAAATGGTACTGAATAGATATGAGTTGGTCTTTAAATGGATCATTTTAGTCATTGACTGACCCCCCTAAAAAAGTATTCTTTATTGCAAGAGCCAATCATTGGCCTTGATTTCCTCAAATCACTCTAGAAGTTGTAAGTGGACGTATTTTGGGAGACACAAATAGGTACCTACAACAGAAATCTTAGGAAATTCATTACTAATTCAAAAATGCTTCAAAAAATATGAAACCACTTGGATTACATTCTTCATCCATTTTTCTTTCTCTGAAAAATGAGTGAAAAATATTTCTAATCATGCAAACCTATGAAAAAGGTGGACTAGCCTTGAAATGGTCGCTTTTAGAGCATCCTACCTTACCCTCTTATAAGTGTTTTGGAACAGGAGTACCTGCTTGCAGGTGTTGTCAAGTAGTTGTACCACAGCATCTGCAAATAAATTATCCTAACTAATTTAATGTCTTATGTAAGACTGAAAAAAGAGCTCTATGTACGAGAGAAGTGATCGATAGTTTTAATCAAAGACCAATATACAAGTATCTCAAGGGCAACTCAGTTCAAGAATTGAACTATCAGATTTGTGGAAACATGATCAGATACATCTCAAGTTCAAATGTGTGTTGTACTAGAAAAGCAAAGAGAGAGGATTGAAAGCAGCAACAGGGAAATGCAAGCTAACTAAGACTACAACCCTATGCAATCTGTCTGCGAGTGTGGAAACTCTTGAGCAGGGCGTCAAAAATCTGCCTTGGTTCTTCAGACACTTGGGCTGCAGTCCAGAACAACGTAATCAATAGGCTATATAGCAGAAGGCTCAATTGAAAATTAAGTAGATTGTCCGTTCTAACAGAAGGGCGACTGAAGCCATTCCCTAGTCAGTGAAGCTAGCTGGTACTGGAGTTCTGCAAGGAACAGAATGTGGTGACAGTACGTGACGATCGAGAGTCATCTAGGGCATGATCAAAGTACCCAGAAGGTAAGCTTCAGTGAAACCAAGACAGTAATAGACATAAGAATTTGGGTTACTAAGACATCCTTCGTTTGACCTGGAATTTTGAAAGCATGGCTAACAGGCGTCCCAAATGTATGAGGAATAAAAAAGATTGCTGACTGCTCTTCGATTATTAGTGGCATTTCAATTGGCGTCTCTTCAGAGAATTTTGAGGTATTGAAGACAGCATTAATTCCGTGTACTGCAATGGTGGCATCCGTGTAAAGGTCAGGGTCCATGATCACTGCATCGTCCAATTCAGCGTTCGGGAAGATTTTGGAGCTCTACCAGTAGATATCCTCCTTCTACAATAATGGTCTGGGTTTTTTTAGAGGGCACCGGTTTCATCCTTTTAACTCTGAAATTGTCCGGTTTTTGGCCCCCCATATCAGTTTGTAACTGGCCTATTTCCTTCCAAGTGAAATTTTGAAAAGTGAAAATCTTCTAATGTCAAAAAATTGACGGTTTACAATCTAAAAATGACATTACATTCTTGGCAGGAATTGAACCTGGCATAGCCTTTCACCAACTGAAAGCCAAGAATCCTCCCAACCCATGCAATATGGAGTTAAGGATGGTCATTCTTCCATAAGATGATGGCATCCATTAAAGCGGAGGAGGGCAACGGCAGGCCACAAGCAGGAGCGGAGGAGGGCAACGACTGGCGGGGGCGGCAGGTAGGTTTAGGTTTTTTTTTTTTTTTTTTTTTTACTTTTAGTTATTAAAAAAAAGATCAAATGGCCCTCCCGCCCGTCTTCCTCGGGTGCTCCCCTACAGCCAGTTGGCCCTGTCCTCAGCTGGTCCCATTGACCCCTTTATGCAATACTCGGCCTCTTTATCCCAATACCAAACCTATCTTAACCCCGGATATGTGCCACTTACAGTACATGTATAGCAGCTAAAATCCTCCTTTTTACAAAACAAATTGGTTAAAATCCACCCTATTATAAATTGAGGCGGGTAAATTATCCCCCAAATTTTTATGTACACCGGTTGATTGCCTATCTTATCAATTTTTCCTCCGGTTTTCCATCCTTCACTTTCAAAGCTCAACCGGTTTTTTTACCATTTCAACCGGCTAACTTTGTATTAGCCGCCGGTTCTTCCCGGACACTGGTCCAATTTGTAAGCACTTGCAGTTACATTCGTGACCTGAATCATATGATTTGACACATCCGTCATCAATCGGCTTGAGCCGAAGGAGGTTTGAGAAAGGCATAGGGACCGTAATGATATGGAATCTTATAACGTCCTATAGACATTCTTCCACCTTCGTCTTTTGAAAGTCGGATAGAGCTTAGTTGCAGGGCGCAAAGACTATTATCCCCGGACAGATGACCAACTCTGTCATGTTCTCCAGCAATGCTGCAAATGTACTATACTTTAACCCAATTCGCAAAGCCCGCACGACGTCTTGGTGCATCTGACTCTGATCCAGATGTGATATCTCGGGTGCATGGTTAGCATTATACTTTCGTACTGCACCATTGATGTCGAATTCTTCATTCGTTGAAGCAGCAATTGCTATGCACGCATTCTCACAGCAGAGAAGCATCCCAAGAAGAATCCACTTCAGCATGGCGACTCTTGTCACAATTCTCTGTGAAGGCTCCATCAAGAAATAGTTGCTCGTTGAACTTCGCAATTAATTACCTGTCACAGTGTATATTACATAAGTTAGTTTTTTTTTGAAATACATGGACAATTCTCATTGCAAAGGGAAATAGTACACAAAACCAAGGGACCAAGTCCCCGGCGACATATTTCCATTTTTCACATCTATTTTTAATAATGTAAGCTAAAACCAAAGAGCCAATTCACAGCACCAACTCTAAGAGTGGCCAAAGAGGAGAGAAGGCCCAGGTAAGAAGCTTAGGCAAAAGATCCCATCTTGGGATGAGCCAATTTCCAGCTCATCTGCAAGTAGGACCTCTTACCAAAGAAATCAGTTTGGAGCCAGATGTTATCAAAGCGCTTGAGGAAGACTCCAACCTTGTCAAGATAGAGAGCACAAAGCTTAGTCGTTCTAAACCACAAAGCTCTTGCATGGTCAGTGATGGCCTCCCCAACTGCCTGTTCCAGTCTTTGGGACGGACACAGAGTGTTGTTGAAGCAAACTGCATTCCGGTCCAACCATGCAAGCCAGATGACCGACCCTCTGAATAATGACCGCCCATACTAAGCCGGCAAGGCAATTTAGACCCCAGCAGACACTGTTGCCATGTCAGTGCTGGCCAAATGCCTGAGACGTGGGGGACTTTCAAGGCCTGATAGAGGATCGAGAGGGCAAAATCCCATGTATACCGAGTTTTAGGGCAGTGGTGGAACCGGTGAAGGATCGTTTCCTCGAGGCCATTGGGGCAACTCTGGCAATCGGTAGAGCTATTAGGGTTGGCAAGCTTGCGCCATGCATGAACTGCAATGGCACAGTGATAAATTGACCAGAGGAATCTTGCCTCCTTCTGTGGTCTTGCCTTGTACCATACCTCGGTCCACTTAGGTTTGTAGCCCACCACCATATCCCCGTGCCACTTCACATGAATTGGCTTAGTTACTCAAATCGATTAGTCAACAGGGACCGACCCATTTTGGTAGTATAAGAGTGAAGAAGTACTGACTACCCCCAAGACCACCTCCCCGGGTCAAAGAAGAGCTCAGCAATGATGCCAACATAGAGAGGGGACCAGACTTAAGAAGAGTGACCCTGATTCTTTTATGCCACCCTAAGAGAAGCTCACCTATTTGTTGGCTCAGTGTCTGTCTAGCTGTTAGAATGGATGAGGCTCAACCAATTGTGAAGCTTCGATGTCCAGGGGGGAGTTCAATTAGCTGTTGGCCTGTTCCCTTGGCGATTTGAAGTCAGTAAATTACTCCAAACCCTAGGGGAACAACAATTGCATAAAGAGACCACTCGGAGAAGATGAGATCAAAGCAATGTCCCAAATTGCAAGAGAAGCCGCAATGATGTTTGCAGAAGCTGCATGGTCCACAACGGTAATGTGTAAATGCACAAGCACCAAATCTACACCCTGAGGTGACCATCCAAGGAGAGCATCATGGTGAGAAGTTTGCTAACCACCCTAAACTGGTTAGACCAGTTACTAATACCTTACGACAATGTACAGTATTTGCATCACACAATCTCACAAGAGATACGATCTTGCAATAGATACACTTTTTGCTCACGTCCAATAGGCAAAGATTTCTCATAGGATCTCAAAATTTTAAAAAAAAATCTAATTTTTCTTTACATCAATACCAACAACATTCAAGTTGCATGTATTTACAAATATATTCATTTTCAATGTGTTATTAGGTGAATACAAAAGGCGTAGGCCATGGTGGTTGCAACCTCCTTTAGGGGTTAATGACTAATTCTAACCTTGGTACAGTTTAATTGGTCATGTATTGACCATTGGGAGGTGTCTAACATAGTATTTGCAATTGAAGTGTGAATAAGACTTTGGAAGGTTGGTTTGAAGTGGTTCCTACCTTTAGCCATCCCTTGGCCTTCTTCATTCTCTTCAGGTCTTGTTTTTGTGTGTATAAAGTATTTGAGAGCTTAGTAAGAGATTGAGTCTTGATGGTTTGTATTTGATGATATAGTTCCATTTGAAGTATTTAGTCAAAGGTGTCTCTTGTTGCTCGTATATTTGGCAAAACTAGGCCTATTTGAATAAAAATAGAAGCACGCTAGAGAAGTTCACGTGCTAATCATTGGATGGTTAGAATTCATGTTCAATTGTTGTGTAGATGTGTCTTTAGGCATGTGTACATATTTGCACATCTAATTTACAATACCTTTTATTAGCAATACAAAGTAATATGATTCCCACAAGTTCCTTAGGGTAAGTTCCTGTATATAATCCCAATTTTTGGCATGATGTTTTGGATATTTTCAAGATAGAAAAAATGATTATTTTAAAAAAAGATGATATTTTTTTTTCAATCAGTGATTGGGAGCAAAAGTTATGTCATCCAAACCAAAATCAAGCAAGGGTGGGCGGTAACAACAAAAAATTGAATTAATAAAAAATACAAATTTTTATAGATTATATATTTATCTATATAGAAAGATTTTATTCATTCTATACGGATAAGTGATGTAAAAGTTGTAGAGCATCTTGTTTTGATGGCATTTTTTGCAAATTCTTGAGAAAATAATATATTGAATTTATTTTTTAACTCAATTTTCACAATTTAAACCCTAAAGGACCAAAGTGATTCTCCTACCAAAAATTACTCAAAATTGTCATTTCTATTGCAAAGAGAAAAGAGCTTTAAAAATTGTTGTTTTTTGCATATCCAATTGTAAGATCTTGTATTTGACTAGTATATGAATACATGGAAGAAATTTCAGAAACTTTCACCCTGTATATTATAAGATATATTCATTTAAAGTGAAGAAAACAAGTTTTATTGCACCTTGCTTGACTAGATTTGTTGGCCTTGAATCTTTTTAGTTCAAATTTTTTGCACTATTGATTTTGATTTCTACTTATTTATGTTAAATAGTTGAGTTGAGAATCTACAAAATAAAATTATGAAAAAAAAGCACTTAATCTTCACTCATTAAAAAATTGTTAAATGGAGGTGGGTTTAAGATTGAAGAAAAACTAAATTGTTAATAGCTTTTAGATTGAATTGAATCTCAATAATTCCAACAATGAGATTTTTCTAGCAAAAAAATCTAACCCTATCTAATGAATGTTTTTGAAAGTTTTTAAAAATTCCATTCATAAATGAATTCTACAAGTGATTTTTCAAGAAGATGCTTAGATTGCCTAAAGAACTAAGATTGTCCATGACTTTCTCATTATTAGTCCAAATTGAATGAAACAAAGCTTCAGATGTAGACAAAAATATAATCTTTGAGAAAAAAATTTAAAAAAAATTATTTTGACTTTCTGTGTTCTTTTTGGTGCTGCCCTCTAAACTCCATTTTTGCTTATTGTGCCATAACTTTTGCTCCCAAGCATCAGTTAAAATTAAAATTATATATTCACAAAGCTCTTGTAAAATTATAAACCTCCAAAAATTCCAAAAAATGTCACTTAAAATTGAGATAATAGGAACTTGCCTGGACCCAAATTGTTCCCCGGTGGGACAAATAGTCTTTTAGGGATAAAAAGAAAATACCACATGGTTTAGTTTGATTTCTATAACAATCTCACTAATGGGATTACTGTGTTTCAATTCCCTCTTGGAGCAATGAGCAATTTAGTTTTTCCTTCAATCTATCTTGTACCTACATTGATATCATCTAATTTTTAAAGAATGAAAATCAAGAAGGGTTTTCATTTTTTTTCTCAAACTCTCAATTCAATTCTTTAACATAAATTTTTCTTTAATTCAAAATCTGTAATATAAAATTTTAAAGTTGAGAGGAATCAAAGCCTTTTAAGTTAGGCAAACTAGATAGAGGAAATCTTGTCTTCTTCACTTTAACACTTATATTTTTTGTAATTTATGTAGTCAAAGTTTTTGAAATACCTTCTAAACATTTTCATACTAGTCTATTGTTCACTCATATGGTTACATATACAAAAAAACAAATGTTCTAATTTTTTTCTTTGCATTGGAAATGGTTGTTTTGAGTGGTTATTGATGGAAAAATGGTCTTAGAACTTAGGCATTATATAAAGGCAAATAAATAATAAAGGAATTTATTCATCGTCAATACTTTACCATGGTTTAATCTAAGTACATTAAACAAGAAACTTCAAATCTCTTGAACTTAAACTTAAAGACAAATTATTACCTTGAATTGTTTATTATATATAATTGATCCTTAAAAATTTGTAATAGTTTTATTTTATTTTATTTTTTATGTCTTAAAAATTAAATTTTTGGTCAAAATATGCAATAAAATTGTCCTAGGAACCAAAGTGCTATGACCTACAAATGCTTTAGAAAGTTATTCTGACTTTAGTATAATCTCAAGGAGGTGACAATTAACATTAAAGTTATAATAGAGATTTTGACCACCTCCAGTATTCAATCTTGAAACATTTCTCGGGTGTCACTAAAAAATCCAATGCACTTTTATTGAAACTATTGTCACATTTAGTCAGAAGTCTTTGGTACATTAATATGCAATATTAAAAAACCTTCTTAATTTTTCAAAATTGGAAGAAATTCGTCATAAATATGTAATATAGTTAACTATAAATGAAATATAATTTATTACTTATGATCTAAGTAGCATTATTTTTTAAGAGTATAAGTACTTGTAGAACAATTTCAATCTTATACAAAAGATTAGGTGGAAATTGAAAACGTCAATCTACATGTACTCAACCTTGTTGCTTCAAATCATAATTAAATATTAAAAAATTGATGCACCCAAAATAGTAGATAAATTAGGATGCTAGGCTATAAAAAAAGACTATCAATATATTGAGCTATAATGACCATTCCCATAATTAATTGAAGAATTAGAATTGAAAAAGCTTGTTCTCCAAATTCTCCAAAGCCTGAAGTACTCATTGAGTCCTTGTTTTAGGGTTTTTGAAAAAGTGCCAAGATGGTGATCACTTAAAATTTGGTGAAGCATTTTATTCCTTTGTACATCCATCTTTTGTACCATAAAACACTTTTCAATCAAATTCATACACTTTTTCATCCACATTTGACATTTTCATCCATATTTTAAATAAGATTGAAACTTTTCTGGCAAAATTTTTTTTTTTACTACGAAATGGTGCTTTCTGGCTCCATTTTGCCCCTCAAAAAAGGGCTGGTACTCAATCATTGTCAAGGTAGTACAAAGAGCAGCAAATTCCTTGTTTTAATTTTTAATTTAGTTAAAAAAATAATAATTTTAGTTTTAGTTTTACAATTATACATTCATTATAAAAAGAATCACTCTCAAATTGTCTATATTCTAGATGAAATTAATTATTTAAAAGAATTTAGTTTAGACTCTATGTTTGTATTTTTTAAAATATTGCTAAAAAAATCACAAATCAATTTTTTCTTCCAATATTTTTCAAAATTCACAATCCACAACTTCTTTTTATATACCAAGACCAAATTAATTCTCCAAGTTTTTGTTTATGATACATCTTTATGAAACTTCAAGAGATGAATTGATGAATTAAGGGGTGAAACTAGTTTCTTCAAGCTCTTTTTTAGTTACTTGAATGTTCCCACTTTGATTTCTTATAAATGATAAGCTTAAAGGATCCTAACATGTGATTGAATGCTTGCTTCATTTGCATTACTAATGCTTGCACTCAACCCAAAGTCAATAAGAACATCTTAAGCAATATGAGATATATTAATATTAAATATTACCATTCTCTTTATATCCAGTGCTTTTGGAAATGAGTTCCATTGTTGTACATGAGTCTTGCCTATTAATAAGCCTTTGCCATTGGGAAAAAAAAAGATTACTCAAAAATAAACTAGCATGGAATGTCAGACATTACACTGGTACCTTGTGGGAAAAATGTGGCCAATCAAAGAAAAATGATCACATTGTCTTTAAATTAAAGATCCATACCTTTGATCATTTGAGCTTTAGCGTAAGGAATAGTTACCATATTGTAGAAAATTGGTTCTAATAGTATCACAAACTCTAATTCAAAGGATCACTTTACAAATAGGTGACACGGAAAGCATGATCCCTCAATAAAAATGTGGTGCACATGAAGAGTGCATTTTAGATATATGCAATTTGTGGAAATATCAAACAAGTAATCTATGAATGAAACAAAGCCACACTACTTATTTGAAATAATAATTATAATATCTCACAGGTTTTTAGTGATAATTCATGTATTTGGGATTGCCAATAAGGCATCTTTTTAAGCATTGATCCCAATTTTCAAAGAAATTGTGTACCTCAAAAAAAAATTATTCATAGTTCCTTCAAAGACCACTAGAAGTCATTGACATGTTATCAATTCTAAACTGGTTCATATTTTTCAAAAATTTTAATAGGGATTACAAACTTTTGAAGCTAGAATTGAAGGGTATTTTAGAAGTATTTCATCTTGAAGTGCTTACCAACAATATATTAAAACTTACAACGTAAACATCATTGTCACTATTAGATGACAATTTTATAGCTCAAGCTTTTCATCTACCCTTATTAGATTAGACGTTCAAATTTCAAATAACATATAAATGCAAACCTCTATTAAGCATATAAAACATTCATTTAATCACTAATCTAATGCCTTAGAACTTTAGGGATTAAATGAAAAATAAAGAGATAATTCCCAAAATTTCACGAAACCTATAACTCCAAGAATATGTTTAAATCTAGTTCTGCTGCGTTCATCCAAGAGAAGAAAATAATTCTTTTTTTTTAAATCTAACCACAGGATCTTGTACTTAACTTATCTCAGATCATGTACTAAAAACTTCATAAGGTTTGACTACATAGATTAGAAGACATTAGCATTCAAAGTTGGAAAATTTTGTTTTTTTGAACACTAGCCTGCAATTTCAGATGACTTTGACCGCCATTTGTGAATTTTTTTGCACTATAGACTTTGAATTTAATTTTTTTGGTTTTAAGGAATTGAGTTGAAAATCTAAAAATTTTCTTTTTTTAAAAACGCACTTCATTTTCATTTTTAAAAAATTTGTTAAATAGAAGTAGGTCCAAAGTTGAAAGAAAAAACTAAATCATTAATGCTTTTTTGAGAACATAGCATTTTCAGGCAACTCACGACAAGCGGATTTTTTATCTTTTTCTTTGAAATTTTCACACAACATTTTTCCAAAGAGTAGCTTTAAAGCTCAAGAATTTTCATAACTTTTGACAACATGGTTAAAAGGTTATTGTATGATATGTGATTTTCAATGCTCAGCGGGCAGCTCAAAAAATTCTTAAGAAATCACTTTTTAAAAGAATAAAAATTTGAAGTTGCTTCTTTAGATTTATAAATACATAGAAAGCTTTGCATCATTCCATTTTTGTTAATGAGATGAAAATTATGAGGAGTCCTAGTTTGCGGGTAGTAATGGAATCTCCACTCTAAAATAAGTTGTGAAGTCCTTTATTTAACTCAATTCTCAATATTTTTGAAATTAAAAAAAACATTGGATGTAGATTGTTTATTACAACACAACAACCATTGGGATTGGAGTTTTTCAATTCTATAATTAAATTCTTAACAATTTAGTGTTTTGAATCATTCTCTACTTCTTTCTACTTACTAATTTTTTCATGTATGTTGTACAATTTCAAATGATCTGAAATTTTTCAAGTTTATAGCCAACTTGACTTCAAAAATGAATTTAAAAAGTAAACACGATTTTAGACATTTTTTTATACAAATGTGACCTTGTGAAGTGCAGTTGCCCGTTTTTTATAGGGACAAAAAAAGGATTTTCTCAATTCAAACACTAATATCTTGCAATCTACATGGTGGAAACTTCTGAAATTTTTTCCACATCTTTTCAAACCAGCGCACTACAAGATCTTATGGTTACATGTGTACAAATCTAATTTTTTTCTAAAATTTGGTACTTGTATTAGAAATTGCAGTTTTGGTGAAAACATAGTCAAAAACCTGCACGAATTAATAGCTCTAAGATGGGATCAAAGCTCTATAATCCCATTGGCAAGATTGTTTTAGCAAGCAAACTTAACCTTGTCAAACAAGTTTTTTTGAAAAATTGTGAAAATTGCATTCAAAAATGAATCCTATAAGTTTTTTTATCAAAAAACAGCTCTAATTGTCCGAAAAAATAAGATTGCCCATAACTTTCACATAACAAATCCAAATGGAATGAATCAAAGCTTCCCATGTAGATAAAATTATAATTTATGAGAAAAAAAATTTAAAATTAAACTTTTATTTTTTGTGAGAGGCAATTTCTGCCCGCCACACCCAAAAAGGACCTTTTGTGCCCTAACTTTTGTATCCAGGCATTGATTTAAATAAACTTTATATTCCCTTAAAGCTAATGTGTTTTTCTATCTTCACAATAGGTTTAGAAAAATTGTGATGAATATTGAGACCATAGGATCGTGCCCAAAATCCATTCTGTCAATAACTTCTTGAATCAATCGCCAAGAGAAATCAAAATGCAATATCACTTTGCTACTTTCTAAATATAGAAGTTGAAAAATCTTTAAGTATTTTAATTTCTAACTACTAAAGTTTTATAGTGCTATAAGTCTCAAACGGCTTGAAAATGATTCTTTAAGATAAATTAATCTCTGAAGCAAAACAAATTTGACAAATATTTTAACAAATTTACCATCAAATCTTCTTTATATCTCATTTTCAAAAAGTATTTTCAAATTTCAAACTCTAACATTGCATAATTGTTGTGATTTAATGTTGTTAACTCCTAAGCTCTCAAACGACCATTTTTTGGTCGCTACCCGACTTCGGGCAAAATTTTTGGGCAAAAAAAAAAAAAAGATTCTTTTTTTTTTTTTCCCAAAAGATTGGGTTGTCTATTAATATTTATATTCAAAACTCAGATCGCTTTGGTCAAACAAAAACTATAAGAGAAATAGCACAAAGTGTCTAGATTTGCCTAGTGTTGAAAAACTTACTATATGGAAAAAGTATTGGTGTTCTCATTACTAGATTTCATGCATTTTTTTCACAAATCGATAGAAACCACAATTTTGACTAATCAAAAAAAAATTCAAACGCTAAAAATAGAAATTGTATTTTTGGTGAATTTTTGAAGTTATATCTTCAAAATTCATTTTAAAAATAATTTTGTAATTTTGACCTTACGGATGTTTTCTACTTTTTGTGCTTCACATTATCTTCTTTGATGCAAACTTCAAAAAAGTCTTAGAACTTGTATTTTATAACACATTTGTATTTTGTCCAAACCCCTTGGGCTTTTAGAGATTAACCCCTAAAGGACCATGCCAGCTTGCTTTTTTGGCTACATAGCAATTTCTGGCAGGTACATGTGATTGGAGATTTTCATATTTTTGGACCAAAGTTTAAAAGAAAGTGGAGACAAGGAGTATCTTTCATATGCACTAAATTTCATGACATTTGGAAATATGAGTCAAAAGTTATGGCCTAATATATTATTTTTTTTGTAAATGGGCAATCTAGGCATATAAAACAAATCACTTTCTTCAAAAACAAAAATTTGAAATTGGTTTTCTAGAGTTATATACATACAAACAAAAGCTTTGAATCAATCTATTTTGATCAATGAGTCAAAAGTTAATAGAATTTTTAGTTTGCGGGCAGTTACAAATTTTCTACTCTAAAATAAATTTTGAAGTCCTTTATCTTATTCAATTTTCAATACTTTTTGAAAAAAATATAATCATAGAATGTAGATTGTTTATTACAACATTGTCACCATTGGGATTGGCATTTTTCAATTCCATAATTAAACTCTTAACAATTTAGTATTTTGGGTCATTCTCTACTATTGTCTACTTACTGTTTTTTTTCTATATGTTGTACAATTCCAAATGATCAGAAATTTTTTAGGCATGTGGTCAATTTGTCCAGATAAAAGAATCCAAAGAAGCACCACCATTTTGGACATTTTTCAATAGAAAAGTGAGCTTGTGAAGTGCCTTGTTTTTTGCAGGGCCAAAAAAAAATTTCAATGAATTTGAATGCTTATATCTTGCAATCCTTGCAGTGGAAATTTCTGAAATTTTTACCACATGCCCTCAAATCAGCATACTACAAGACCCTATGGTTACGTGTGTAAAAAAAAAATTTCAAAAATTTGGTATTTGTACTATGGCAATTTTTGAGCCTTCAGTTCGATGAAAATATAGTCATGGAACTTCAGGGATTAAAGAGTGAACTAACTATTCTATTACAATATTGATGCCTTCAACATAGGAAAAGAACTTGTGAACAAAAGATGATTCATTCAAATTTCACTTATCTAGGACAACCTTGAGAGAAATAATAAAATTTGTGGATATATAAATCCAAGCGGTCCACATATGGACCATAGTTTGGACTATGCACTAAAGAAAAAAATTGGAAAACCGAGAAAATTAATCACTTTAAATTTAAGTCTAAGCAAAAAATATTTAAAAACTCTTGGGCACCTCATGTAATAATAGGATTTTAGGTCCGATTAGATGAAGTTTGAGCGCTTGTTCTTCAAAAAATTTATAGTAATTTCAAATTTAATCAAAAATTTGAAAATCTTAGGAAATGTGGAAGACTTGTTTCATCTCAAAAAATAAAATAAAAATATTTCTACTCATATTTAATGAAAAATATAGCAATGTAGAGCACGAAACATTGAGGTCCAATATATGGTCTTATAATGCACAGTTTGTTGAGCTAGGCTATATTTGTATTGTCAAGGCATTGGTTTCTAGATTTCCTTAAGAAACAAAGTCCCTTAATTTAGGAGAATGCATGGTTCAAAAGACACATCTATATAGATACATATAGTACAATGTATTAAACATTACAATTTGTTATAGTTATGTGCAAAATTAAGTTGGGCATTTCTAAATGCACCACTGACCCTAAACCGCCATCTTTACTATGGGTACATCTCCAAAATCAATTATGTACCTATATAGAAGAAACCATTTGTTCTTTAGTAACTTTTGCTTACAATATTCAAATGTCGCGTTCTTTAGTGCGTTGAAACCTCTTTTCATCTGCCAATAAAATAATATGAAAATTTGATCAATTTAATAATAGTAATTAAGCATAGGAGAAAAAAGTGGCGGTTTGAGGGACACCCACTTTACACCAAGATATTATGCACAAAAAAGACTTGTACACATAGTATACACTTAACTTGTGATTGTGCACCATATTGAGGGATTGAGGAGATTATGCTCCTTGCTACACCTTTGGGCTTTGGGCTAAGCCTTCTTCCTTTTTCAAGCATAGTTTTCCATTAACTAAGCCCTAAATACAATGTATGAAATTTACAAATCTCATCGGTACAATGAAAAAGGTGGCTGAAAATTGTGGTTAGGTCTTTGTATTTATAAAATGTGAGAGTGTTGCTTGGACCATTGAAACTTGCCTTTGCATCAAGAAGCGTTGTGCCAGGTGGCATGTGTAAGATTTGGTCATAGCAGGTAGGTGATGGATTAAATTACTTTTGGATTTTTATTTTTTTTCAATGTCCTTTGTGAGAGGAAATTTCTTCCTATAATGTAGCAAATTCTGTTTTGAATTGGAGATATTTTGTATATTCACAAACTTTGAAAATTTATTCCCAACAATTGGCCAATTTATTTCCGGAGAATTGGACTTTTTAGTTTCTAAGGAATTTAGGGTTTATAAATGGTATAAATTAAAAACACAAACAATTGAATGTTCATTGAAAACTTTCGAGTACAAATTACCATGAAAAATTGCAACATAAAGAAAAAGTAAAGTGTTAGGACAAAATATAAATAAAATTATTGAAGAATTTTCTTCCAGGGGAGTCACTTAGTGTATCTATAACTAACGACATGTGTTCAAGTGAATTTTTGGCCCTCCTATTCATTATTATGATTTCGACCTATAAATTTGAGCATTATTTATTTAACAAAGGCTATAGGTTTCTATAGTAAAATATTCCCAATTCAAATACCAGATTAAATGATTTCTAGAGAAGATTGAAAAATGGACTAAAATGGCATATTTTTCAACTCAAATATTTATAGAGAATACATTTTGCTGACTATTGCATCAATATTCAATGAATATGAACTTTCAATAGAGAATTATTTTTGAGAATTTTTTGTGTATTTTTCATACAATTTTTTCTTATATAAAATAGGAGTGTGAAAGTTAATTTCAGCTTTGCAGTGTATCTTTTTACTTCAAAAATTAGTAACTAATTATAATTAAAATATAAACTTTAACTATCTTAAACTTTAATCATCAATAACTTGAAGTAATTATCAATAATTCAAAACATAAACTTTCAAAGTAGGAAAATCTACTCATATATTTTTCTTTTCCTTTTGTTTAAATTTTAGAACATAAGATAGGGGGTCCAAAATCTTAACACACGTAGTTCCTAATGGACCTTCTAAATGATTTCCCGGGATTTTCTTATGATATATATTTTCTATATAGTGTCACTACTTGAGTAAAATTCTTCTGCATTTCCAACAATTTTTGGGTTGGAAATGAACAATATAATGACCTAGACTACTATGCATTCAAGTTCATTAATTTCTTTATTTGTTTGTTAGATTACAAATAAAAGGGTTGTATATGAAATCTATCTCTATAAGAGTATCTTTGACTCTATTTAGTATTGAAAGGTTTCAAGGAACTTCTCATTGTTCCACAATACAATAATAGATAAGTTAAAAGTTCTTTGAAAAATTTAAATTGTAAAAGAGTGCCAATAATGCAATAATCAATAAAATCCATGAAATGCCTTGGTAATAAAATATTTATTGAGTTTTTTTACAAGTTATAGATTTTTAATGCTTTCTGTAGAACTTCAACTCTTGAGCAAAATATGGGAGTTTTTTTTATATTTTTTTTCAAATTTATAACTAAATTTTTTCTTTCAATGGCTTTGGATTGATTGTTTGGCACCAAGGACTACATAAAAATGTCTCATAAATGACATTCAAAGAAATTGTAGAAATAAAAATGAAACTATTCATCATATGATAAGGCAACAATGGAGTTTTCATCCTCATCTATAGGGTTAGCCGGTTAGGTTCACATATGAAAGGTTTGGAAACCCTAAGAAACTTTTCATTACAACAATTGTTCATCTAAAAAAGGCACAAAATGATTGGACAACAAAATACCCACTTGATTCAAGTAATCTCTTAACACTTATACAAAACCAAATCATTTCTTTATTATTGGAGAATCATTGACCTACATACATTGCCAAATAGCTAACATAGTGAATCCAAGCTAGCAAGCAACTTTTTCAAAAGTTAGCCATTGGCTACTCCTTCCAAAAGCCAATAATTTCACTATACAACACATTTGCTGGAGATCAAGATTGATGCTATCAAGTAGCTCCATACAAAGCTGGTCTCCATTCCATCACCAACATGTCACCTTTGCCGATTTCAACGTTAGTGGCTCCTTCATGATTTCACTATATTGAAACGTCACTGTATTCGTATTCTCAATCCTATTCCCATCATTCACAATACAAGTCCCAGCTTTCGCGTCCAGGCGTCGAAACACGTGGGGATTCACCAAAGTAGGTGTGTGAAATGCACCGCATTGCACAATCACTTTAGAGATCATGCATAGGGGGTTGGTGCACAAGTTCGCAATCTGGACTTGCCAGACGGGAATGCCCGAGCCCGAGGCCTCGTATTGCTGGATGCTGATGTCTCGTGGGTGGCAAGGGTTAGCCAGGGCTTGAGTGCCAATGATGGGGGTCTTCACCAACGCTTGATCCATGGCAAATGATTCGTATTCTACAAAAGTTGGCCGAGCTGACTCAGAGAACGAGAGGATGGCAAATAATAGGAAGACAGTTGCAAGGAACTTGCGCAACGCCATGGTACTCGATTGATCTTGCAGGCGTGGATAGGTTCTTAATTGTGAGGGCTTGTCTTGGAATAAGTTACAATCTGGAAATGGAGAGTCACAGAAAGGGTCAGTGATCAATTAAACTTGTTGTCAAGAGGCGTGCAGAGTTTTAGCTAGCTAGGTTTTTAATAATAAAGGAGACAACAACGGCAAGATGCAAGCTAGGGGTACATATTCATAAACTAAAATGATTCATGACAAATCCAAACATAAGTACAAACTTAACTTGAAAAGTGCAAAATTCAACACTGAAATAATATTGATGTTCAACACTGCTTTAATTTGCACAAGGAGAAGATCGAAAAATGCACAACTCATTGGAAAACCCTCCAATTGTGTATACTACGAGGTAATTATGATCCTTCTCTAGCACAACAAGAAAACGGATGGGAGTATTTTGGGAAAAGGTTTTGGTATCAAAAGCAAGTTCACATACAATCATGTAAAGACTTAAACGGGTCGGACAGGAATTTAACAGGTCAGAATTTTAAAAAGAGTCTAGACTTGAAGTGACACACTCTTGAGCATATATATAATGTAAGAGTAAAAAGATACAAAATCGATTGAATTTCAACTCTTTTTAGACCCTCAAACAAACTTGTATACGGTTGGACCGCACCTAATGAATCCCAACAGACTTGTCCGAATCTACTAGAAAAAAACTAAAGACACAATTTGCAATAGGAAATGCACGCATATACAGCAGAACAATTGCAAACTACAAAGAGATGATCAACTTGCAATTGGATTGACTACCCTATGTAGCTAGATTGAAAAGCACAAAAAAACACAAAAAGCACGTACTTGCAGAAAATGCAATGAAGGAAGAGCAACAGGTGCCGCCGATACATAAATACCAGGAGTTGATGAGGCAAAGGAGGTAGAGCGACGATTGTCACCACCGGAAGAGGAAGGGCTTATGTGTTTCAAGGGGAAGGTGCTTAGAGCCTCTTTATATTAGTGACCTAGGGTCTTGATTGGAGGAGAAAAGCCAAGGATTGACTTGAATATTGTGGCTGATGTGGCCAGGCATCAATAGATAAAATAGAGTTGAATAGATAAGAATAATCATGCTAGCCCTAAGACCATTGTGAATGGGGTAGTCAACAATCCGTGTCTCAAGCTAGCCTACTGGATCATATTTTGAGAGTATATACCGTCAATCTTATTGATTCTAGAACCAAACGGAAGGACATTTTGTATTAACAAATGTTACCTTGAAGATAGGGACAAAGACTCTTATAGTATAATTCCAAATTAAATCTGTTAATAGTTTGGAGTGAACAAAAAATTGTCGCATTTTTCTTAAACTCTTGAAAAGGCTTTAAAAACTAGAATTTATACAAACAAATATTTCAAAATATGCAATTTGAAAGTACCAAAAGTTGTAGAATTCAGCTAGGTGAAATTTTGCTAGATTAATAATATTGGTGTTGTGAATTATACTAATAATGAGGGTGATTGCACAAATGACCTATTGAATCTGTTCCGATCTGCCAATTTTTAGCCGTTTTTTAAGAATACGATAAAATTTTAAAATTTTAAAATTAAATATAAACAATTTAAATTAAGTATTAAACATTTATAATCATGTTCAATGTATACACTTGTAAGAAGCAAAGAAGAAGGTACCCTACAAAAGAAAAGCATAGAATTTTTATTTAAGTAGGAGAACTAGAAAAGTGTAGAATTACAAGAAAAGTAGAAAATAGGTACTTTGACATTTTAATTTGTAAAAAATAGAAAAAAGGATTTACAAAGAAACCAAAAATTGGTCAATTTGGAGGACTTCATGGTGAAGATATTCACCAAAAGAATGATTTTAAGCCATATTCAATGTTTAGAAGTGTATACACAAGGGAGCCCTATTTGCACAAAAGTAGATGACATAAAATAATTTATTTTCAAACATGTCTTGGTAGGAACATGCCTAATTACTGTAGAAATAGACTATCAAAATTATAGCTCCAAATCATTAGTTTTGGATACTTTATAATTCTAAAATCTCCTAAAACTCAAAATAAGATAAACTAACAAAATGGATTTTTAAATATATTTAATGATATTTAAAATTTCTAAAAAAATATGGAATATGATTACACTCAAGATAGCCATCTCCCATAAAAATTTCAAGTTCATACAAGTCATGCTTCAAAAGTTGGATGATTGCAAAAAACACTTGTCTTATTTGGCATTACATGTTCAATACAGAAGTTGTTTTGTGCCATAAGTATTGCAAAAATGATTGAGTGAATATGATATTCAAAAGGAAGCTCCTTATAGCAATAGACGATGTATTTGAATTATTTGAATTATTTCAAAAATATTTAAATAAATCAAGAGGTGAGATTGGATTTCAAATACATGTCACTCAGACGTTTTTGGTGGTTTTAGTACAATTGAGTACCTTTTCTAAAGATTTATGTCATCAAATTTGGTAGATTAGCTTTACTTAAAAAAATACACCTTCTTAGAAGTGGGATTTCCAAGTATGTTTTGCATTGACCTAAAGTGAGTTATGTTTAGGTGGAAGTTATATTGACTTAATAATGGTTTTTAGTTCAATTGGCTTTGATCTTCCTTCTTTGCTCTTAATTGGCACCAATGGCCACTTATAAAATTCAATTTTCATTTGCACTTTCTAATTTAAAAAAATAGAAATATAATAGTCACATTTATTAGCTTAAATTGTAACTTGTAGTTCAAAATAGTATTTTAGGGTACACAAAAAGACTCAATAGCATTGGTGGAGGCCCATGGCCCCTCTAATCTATTGTGTAGACTATTTTTATGGCAAATTAAGTATTGCAATCTATCCTTGCCATCCAATGATGAACATCACATGTTTTCAAAATAATAAATCTAGAATCCAATCGACCTTCCAGATTTCATGTTTTATGTCCATGGTAGTATCTAAGGTGACTCATAGTACAAAAAGTATTGAAAAGATGATTATAAAAAACACAACAAATAGTACAAGTGTTTCTTGCAATCAATCAATTATGGAAAAGGAAAGCTCTGACATTGCAACTTGTGACAAATAATTAGAATCCGTGTTTTTTTTAACCCCTAAAAGGCCAAGACCTATTTTGAGCTTCTTGGAATTTGCTGAAATTGAACAAAAAGCCAACATTATGATAATTTGAGTCAATTTTTTTTGAATTGTAACTGTACAAATTCAAATTAGACATGCTAGAGATCATATAGGAAAAGAAAATACGGCAATATCGTTTATGGACTGAAAGATATAATGTTTGATCTTGAAAGTTTCAAAACTATGAAAATCTTTTAGCTCTCTTTTTACATGACAAATCTAAAAAAATGGTCACCAAAAAAATAGGAGGTTGAAGGGCCTAATATGCATAACCTCAATTAATTTATGGCTTCTCAAAATCTACTCTACAATTAATTAAATGAATTTCTAGTGTGATTTTTTCTCGGTGTACTTGAGGCTCATTTCTAAGAGCCCTCAACACTACAGAAAGTCAAGATTGCAATGGGTACCCTTGCACAATATTTTAAACAGAAAAATCATAATCATTCATTTTCAAAATTGGATTTTTGATGCTAAAATTAGACTACAAAAGAATTCTGGACAAGCAAAAAGGAATATTTTGAAATATTTTGCGGCGCCAGTTTAGATAAAATACCCTAGATATTGATGAAAAATTTTAAATTGTTAAAAATAGAAACTTAATTAGGTCTTATTTAACCCCTAAGTGCCTAAGCCTTTCCTAGTGTGTATTTCCTATGAAATTAGATCATGGACTTATAGTTATCTCCAATGACGCAAATTGTTTTTTTTTCAAAACCTAACCATGTAGATGTTTAATGAGCTTAATTCAAGTGAAATTGGCAAGCTTTGATTAAAGCCAAGAATCAAGTAAAATTTGTAAGCTTTATTCTTCCTCAATGAGACACATATGCCTCTGAGGACCTCTCAAAAATCAAATATTTA
Source organism: Neckera pumila (assembly GCA_963969595.1). Lineage (NCBI taxonomy): Eukaryota > Viridiplantae > Streptophyta > Bryopsida > Hypnales > Neckeraceae > Neckera > Neckera pumila. The sequence goes on along the minus strand of OZ018410.1, from coordinate 21,422,511 downwards.
CCTTTTTTCAATGAAAAATAAAAAAGTTTCAATAGATAATCTTCAAAACTCCCCGTAAAAAAATTTTAAATGGCCAAAGGAATTCAACTGCCCACCCTAAAATGAGCCTAAAATTTTGGACCAACTATATTTGGTTGGTTAGGCAATTAAGGATTAACTTCAAAGTTTTGTTGACACCAAAATTTGGTGCCTTGGGCATTTAGGGATTAATGACCCATGACTACTTTCGAATTTATGACGAACAAAAGACAACTCAACAAAGTACATGGAGAAAAAAATGATTGCTTGGCAAAGAAGAGCAATATTCAACCAAAAACTAGTCATTTGGACATTTAAGGTACAACAATCCATTGTGGTCAAATGACCCATAGTGGTCACCTAGGGAATGATCCCATTATAATTTTTCTTAGTTTAGGAGAGTTTGGCTTCAGTGTATGTCTTACATAATATTAATGGAGTGATTAGTCACTTCATTAGGAACTTCTAATTTTTCAATGAGAATTCATTGTGAGAATTAACTTTTTAGGCCTTTCATATTAGAAAATACTACGAATGCTTTAGGTGAGCAAAGTGAGCATGATGGATTCAGATTTTGTTAGTTCTAAGGTAGTCTACAGACTCTTTAGGGCCATGATGCATTGAATACTTCAAAAATTCATAGTAAATTCATATTTTGTCAAAAAAACATAATTTCAATTGCACTCACTGTTTCTCACACTTGCACTACTATAGAGACAAAATTGAAAAACTTCAACAACTACGTGAGGTCAAACTTTTAAAGTTGACCACAATGGGTTGTTTTACCTTATGATTAAAAAAATAAATTACAACTTTTGCATCTGAGCATTTCATGTTTAGCAATTAAACTTGCCATTTAATCAAAATAATTGCCCTCTTTCACAATTTGTCATTACAATTGGATAATGATGAAGTTGGTCACTCAATCTAATCGGACTTTTTGTCCCTCTCTTTGGAAACACGTTAAATAGTGCCATCCTTTGTGGGCCCAACAGGGTTAATTCAGGGTTCTCAAAGGTAATGTAAAAAAAGGCCCCTATATTTGAGCCGTATCTAGAAATACTTGCTAGTCCCCTAGCTAATTCGGGCCTCTGATTGCAAATATGAATTCAAGAGTTTGCCAAAAATAAAGTTTGTGGTAAATAAAAAATTCCTACGTTTTCTTTGTAGTGAATTTGGCCCGCAGGCTCTACAAAGGATGGCACAATTTAACGTCCTGCCTCTCTTTGCTTATCCACAACAATTGTATTTTTATATATTTATTGTAATAATGAGTTGTAGGAGGCCAAAATTAATGAGTCATTATGAGACAATATTAATGAGACATTTAAGTATGTACATTACAAAGAGTTGTAAAAAATCAAGTTAGGACAAGTGTCTGGAAAAGTGCTAAATTTATTGAGAATTTCACGATTTTCACCCCTAAAGTTCATTGATGGCCAGTTAGAGGCTCAAAACTGCTTTTAAATACTCAAATCCAAAGCAGATTAAAATCTTCATCTATATTTATTTTGTAACAAATTCAATTGTAGGATCTTTTAGTTAATTTGTTCAAGTAAGGTAAACCAACCCATCATGGTCAAATGACCCATAATGGACACCTAGGGAATGATCCTATGACGGTTATTTTCAATTTGTAAGATTTTGGGCTACAATCAATGTCTCATTTGACACTAATGGAGTGATTAGTAGCTACATTAGGAACACCCAACTTTTTTAGTGTAAATCATTGTAGAAAGTGACCTTTCTAAAATCTTTCACATTAGAAAATATTTTGACTTCTTTAGATGAGTAAGGTGAGCATTATGGATGTAGTTTTTGTTGGTTATGGAATAGTCTATAGACTCTTTTGGGGCTGAACCTTCAAAAATTTGTAGCTAGCAAAATAAAAAATAAAAAATAAAAAAATTCATAGCTAATTCATACTTTGTCAAAAAAAATATAATTTCAACTGTTCACTCTGTTTCTCACACTTATCTTCATGTTTTTTGTTTTTTTTAATTTCAGCAAAGGCATGAGGACAAACTCCTAATTATGACCGTGATGGGTTGTTTTACCTTACATCCTTCCAATATTTTAAACTAAGTCCAAATCCCCAATTCAGTGCCAATTCAATGATTTTGCTTGAACTTCATGATGTAAATAAAATTCTAGCCTTCTAAAAGGCAGAGTTTTATCTTTCAATAATTTCAGAAAATAGCATATATGCTCCATGACTTGTGTGTTTTAGTCAATATGTTGAAAATGGATCAAAAATATATGTAAAAAAATTTAACCAAAACAAATTTCAAATTCATTTTTTAAAAATTTACAAAGTATAAGATGTTATCAAATGAAAGAGAAAACCAAATTGCTAAAAACTTTACAAGGAATTAAGGATTGTTAATACCAATGGTTAAAATGGTCTTGTAAACAATTGATAATCTTTTTTTTTGTTTTTATTTGAAAAATTTCAAAATTGAATTCATTAATTGACTTTATGTATTTTTCCTTGCCTTCATTGCATGCAAATCAAATTCTTCGTAATGTTCACCTTATTATTTGGAATTAAATAATTTAAATGCTTTTGAGTAGGCATAATCTATCTTATCCAATAAAATTAATGAACATTTTTTAGAACATATTTTTAGCTATCTATTTTGGTATTGAAATTCATATTTTGCTTTGGAACGAACTTTAACCCCTAAAGGACCAAATAGTGTTTTTTGGCAACATAGCGATTTTGGACAAATCACTACAAATGGAGGTTTTATTTTTTTCCTTTGAAATTTTCACAAAACATTCTCCCAAAGAGTGGCTTTAAGGCCTAGTAATTCTTATAAATTTTGACTATATGGTTAAAAAATTATGGTATGATATGTACTTTTCATTGCTCGGCGGGCAGCTGGGGCAACAAAAAAACTTCTCTAAAAATCATTTTTTTGAGAAGTAAAAATTCGAAATTGCTTCTCTAGATTTATATACACAAGGAAAGCTTTGAACCATTCCATTTTGATTTTTGAGACAAAAGTTATGAGGATTTTAAGCTTTGCGTACTTTGCGGGCAATTATGGAAACCCTACTCTAAAATAAATTGTGAAGTCCTTTATTTAACTCAATTTTCAATATTTTTGGAAAAAAATATAAAAAATAAGGTGTAGATTGATTATCACAACATTAAACCATTGGGATTGGAATTTCTGAATTCCAATACTAAATTGTTAACATATAGTATTTTGAATCATTCTCTACTTCTTTCTACTTACCATTTTTTTCCTATATGTTGTACAAATCCAAATGATTTGAAAATTTTCAAGCATGTAGACAACTTACCTTGAAGAATGAATCCAAATAATTACAATCATTTTGGACATTTTTTCATACAAATGTGACCTTGTGAAGTGCAGCTGCCTAGTTTTTTGCAGGGACAAAAAAAGGAATTTGTCACTTCAAATGCTAATATCTTGCAGTGGCTACACAGCGGAAATTTTTGAAACTTTTCTCACATCTTTTTAAACAACCTTACTACAAGATCTTATGGTTACATGTATCCAAAATTGTTTTTTTTCCAGAAATTAGAACTTGTACTGGAAATGACAGTTTTGGAGCGTTTTTTTGGTGAAACATAGTTAAAACCTTTAGGGATTAAGCAAAGCTTCACGAACAGATTATCAGGATTAGCATCCATCCTAAAAGTTTTATGCAAAAACTTCAAATTATAAAGTCAATATATCTTATCCAAGTGTTCAAAAAATCCAAAGTGGGCTCTTTATTCCTTTAGAGGTCAATTTGTATATAGTGATTATCTATAATGCTAAAATTATCCTAAAAGTCATCTTTTTTTACTTTGGTCTATAGTTTGTATTAAATTTTAAATTGCACTTGACTTTTTTTTGGAATGACATGCAATCAAATCACATTATTAGTTATAATTAGTCATCTTCCTAAATTGAGGTTTAACCTTAAAGTGCTTCAACGTCTGTATTTTGGACGATGAACAAATGCCTTTGAGGCACTGTTTCATCCAACTAAGTTCTCATTCATCTAATGTAATATTTGAATCTAGAAAAGACAACCTTATTTAATGAACAAATTCATGAAATTCTAGTAAATGATGTTTCTGTATAAAGATATAAGCAAAGATGTGCAAATATTTAGAAAAGGATTGAGATGTTTAGGGGTTAAAGGCCAATTTACACCAAGGCCACACCAAGGGACCAAAAGCACACAAATCTAAAGGTATCCCACTTTTAAATGCGACCCCATGAAGCGGGATCCCAAGGAAAAAAATAGTAATAAAACTTGGCATGATCTTGGTGTAAGTCCTAGAGAGACCATGGCCAAGCCACATTAATCTATCATTAGATTGCAAGGTCAATTATTTCAAAAAAATCTCAATAGTTGTGAGGATTTAACTTGTCATGGATTCATGCTCTCCTAAAATTCTGGTAGGCCTATCTCAAAGAGGTTGGCATAGAAAAACCTCCTTAAAACTAGCATTACGTTATTGATTGTGTTTATGTAGGATTCTAAATGGATTTCTCATCCACAAAGAACAACATGAATCTTAGACAAAGCGTAAATCCAACTTGGACCACTACCTATTTCTCCACCAGCTACTACATTTTGAATTACACTACATTTTGAGAATTCAAGAGGTCCCTTCATATAACCTAAATTCCACCCTTGCAAAGAGAGCAAACCGATAATTAACTCACATGATACTCTTGGCTCCTTGGTAGCATACTTTGGGCCCACTTTGTGAGGTTTTCTTATACCACAATTCACCCAAACCAAATTGTACTTAAAAACAGATACAAGCACTCTAAATGTCACATTACAAAGATAAAAATCAATTTGAAGTCAACAAACCGTCCTCTCCTTGTCATGAGCAATGTTTTCTTTTTCTCAATGAAATTCATTGGATCCGCAAGAATCTTCTTACCTCTAAGTTGTTGTCCCTCCCAAAATTGGCCTATGCAATGACGCCATCAAGCTGATACGCGGCCCAAGAAAAGCCCTGTCATGAGGCCCAGAACCATCATTCTGCTTCCCTTGATACTTGCAATGGTCATATTCCAGTCCTTGATTCATGACAATAGAATCCCATACGCCACCAGATAAGAGGAGGTCCGGAATTTCAGTAAAAAAAACTCGTTTGAACAGGATTAGCTTGTACACAGAGCAGTACCCAACACCAACTTAGTCTGAAGGGAATCAAAGTTACAACAATTTGTAGCTATCTGAAGAGGTTCCAAATATTTCAATCATCTGGCACTGGACTTGACGTGCATTTTTGACAGACAGCAGTATGAGTATTAAAAGCATGTTGTATGTATCAGTCTGCAATTCACTCTAGTACCCAGACCTAACAATTTCGTTTCTTCGTGGATTCCAACAATCTTTTTCAGATTGATATGGATTTGTAATTGCCTTCAATTCAGTCGTGACCCACCCGGAAAATCCGGATGCGTTTTGAGACTGAGCCATGTTTGATGTATACTGTGGCATCTATCTGCAATGGAGTGAATGCCAAATATGGGATTATTTTCAGTATATTTTCAATTGAGAGCTTTGTGTTTGATGTTGTGGTTGACCGCTTTTTGTGATACGCTTGCACGGGGGTTGTATTTTGGATCTGTTGAGAAATCCGTGTTGGATTTCAGATGATTTTCAAGATATGTGAAGGAAGTGGACCCAGGCACCCACTTGTTGACACTTGAACTGCGTGTGGTCAGTCTTCCAAAAGTTAGTAGCAGTCTGTGTAAAGTTAGTAGCCGTCCGGGTCTTACGACAATTGGACAAGTTATGTTTTTTTTGCTATAGTTCATTAATTCATGGTGATTGATAGATAGGGCTAATAAGCAGTTGTAGATCCATGGTGTGTTTACATTTTGAGTGCACCCTGGAGCACACCAAGCCAATGGTTTCTGGATTCTATAGCAACGATTCAGTACTGGCAGATCATCCATGATGGTGCAAGTGACTGAACTTAACCCTTAAACGCCGGGCTGGTGGCCGTGGAAATCACCCTTTTGCAAAACCGTGGGAACAATTGGCTTAAAAAAATGAAAAAGTATTCATTGGATTTCAAACTACTGTAAAGGACCTTCCTTTTCACAACAAAATTTGGAGGATGAATAGTTGCATTACACAGGAGATTCTCTTGTCATTCATCGGACGCATAACGTCCGCCTCGACGTTCAAGGGTTAAGGAAAATTTATCTGCCATAACTTACTTTAGGAATGGAGGAAGAGCTTGGGAACAGAAGTTGAAACATAAGTACAGAAGGGTGAGATTCCAATATTTTTTGCAGCGGTTTTGCAATGAATACCAGAAATCTAATATCAATTTTGCAATGGTTTTATACTAAGTTGTGCAATGTATTTTCAGCTATTTGAGATTGCAATACTTTAGGCATAACTTAACCCCTAAAGTTCCTTGACTGATGTTCTCACCAAAAATGCTCTAAAAATGCCATTTCTAGTACAAGTATCAATTTTTTGAAAAATATCACTTTTGGACACATATAACTGTAGGATCTTGTAGTACTCTGGTCTGAGAAGATGTGGAAAAACTTTTAGAAATAGAGAATGGTTCAAAGTACTAATTTGTTGAGAATTTTGTTTTGGAACTGAAAATGTCAATGCCAATGGTTGTAATATTTTCAAAAATAATCTACATCCTATGATTTTATTTTCTTCAAAAAATATTGAAAATTGAGTAAAATAAACAACTTCGAAGTTTATTTTAGAGTAGAGAATCCATAACTGTTTGCAAACTAAAACTCCTCATAACTTTTGACTCATCAATCAAAATGTAATGATTCAAAGCTTTCCACGTATATATAAATCCAATAAACCAATCTAATAAATCAAATTTTCATTTTTGAAAAAAGTGATTTTTTCTGATCTGTTGGGACTGCCCAAGTTGAGAAACAAACTACTTATCATGCAATAACTTTTGACTCATATTTCCAAATGTCATGAAGTTTTGTGCATATGAAAGATATTCCTTGTCCCCACCTTCCGTTAAAATTTCAGCCCAAAATATGCAAATCTCTAATCACATGTATCTGCCTAAAATTTATATGTTGCCAAAAAACACATGTTGGTCTTCAGGGGTTAAATATGCGTTGGTTCCATGCCTACGACTTTTGCAATGGATCACACAAGGCCATGATTTGTTAGCAAGGTCCATGAACGCTACAAACCCACTGCAAAATAATTGATGATGCATTGCAATTGTTACTTCCTATTGTAGTGAAATTTGCCCCCCCCATCCAACCAATCGAACAAAGAGGGGGCATCCAACCAATTGGATAGGGAAGAGGGGGGAGGTCCAACTAGTTGGACACCCCCTCCGACCAAACTCTAACCACATGTACAATGCAAATGTGGTTGTAGATAGGATTTAGAAACTATAGTTGATGCAAGAGTTGATGCAAGAGTCTCCGTCCTAAGGATAGAGCCAATAAACAGAATCAATAAAAAGAAAGTCCCTATATGATGTACTCAAAATGTTAGGAAGGTGCTCTCGGGGCACCAAGAGAGATCCCCCGGAGCACCATTACCAGCAGATTCAAATCTCGTCAATGTGTTGTGCTTTCATTGGCTTTCAGCAATGCAGTTTTGTACAATAACTATCAATAGTTTCATTTAGAGTTTGTTCAAATTTGACTTGTTCTAACCTACCCGATTGACATGTCAATTTGGATAGGGCTTGCCATTGTTGATGTTCTTGCCAATGGGACACTTACTCCTTAACAGAGATCTGTAATTCTCATCTTTATTAATACAAAATGGCTAATTATGTCTTCATTAACTCCTAAAGGACCATTGTCCGTTTTGCGGACATTTTGGGTTTGGGGCAAGTACCTACGGGCTGAAATTTTGTCTAGATTCTTTGAAACTTTTTTCAAAGATAGAAAAACTGATAAGCTTTGTGGAATTTTTTTTTTTCAATTGGTGCCCGAGATCAAAAGTTATGCCCAAATAAGCTCAAGACATGGGGGAGGGGGCAGTAAAACAAACTTTGCAAAAATTTTAAAATTTCTTTTCCCATAGATTATATTTTTGTCTATCTAGAAATATTTGATTTATTCCTTTTGGATTTTTTATGAGAAAGTTATGGACAATCTTATTTTGTGGGCATTTAGAGCATCATCCTGGAAAAAAACTTTTAGGGTTCAGTTCTGAATGCAATTTTTACAATTTAAAAAAAAAAAAATTGCATGTGGTTTTGTTTTTTTGCTAGAACAATCTCACCATTAGGATTAGTGAATTTTAATTCCATATAAAATATATAATTATTTTAGATTTTCCTTTTTCTTGTGTCGACTTCTACTTAACCATTTTCTTAATAATGAAAATTAAATTTTTTTGATTTTTTTTTGCTAGACTCTCAATTCAATTCTCCACTATAAAGATTTAAAGCTCAAAACTCTGTAGTGCAAAACTTAAAGTTAAAAAATGTTCAAAATAGTAGCACAATGTGCTGAAAAGTTTGTTTTCTTCACTTTAAACGCAAATATCTTGCAATTTGTGCAGTCAAAAATTATGATTTTTTTTGCAAACATTTTCATACTAGTTGGATATAAGATTCTATGGTTAGATGTGAAAAAAAAATAGTTTTGAAATTTTTTTACCCTTTGCTATAAAAATGGCAGTTTTGAGTGTTTTTTGGCAAAAAAATGGCCTTGGTTATGTAGGGGTTACCAAAGATAATCATATATTGTATGACAATAGAAAGACTTATTGCTTTTTGCAGTTTTGCTACGGCGCTTACAATACCAAACTCGTGTGAAGAATTGATTCATTCCATTTCTATTATGAAAAATGCTTTCATTCAACCAATTTGGGAAAACAATGTTTATACATCAACAATTCAACATATTTGTCTTTCACTTGGTTGAAAGTCTATTTCTAAGAAAAAACTGTAAGAAAAACAGAAAACAAAGAACATCAAAAATAGAACTACATCTAATTTGGAATCTGAAGTAGTTAATTCAAAGGCTTATAAGGTAAACAACTCCATTTGAAACCAAATGGAGCAAGCCCACTGTAGGCTAAATTGTATTAATGATGTACATTTTCAAAACTTGAATGTACACCACTAATGTAATTTAACCCACAATGGGCTTGCTCCCATTTAACCCGTAAAGGACCATTGTCCCTTCCCTTCAAGGGACAAATGGGAATTTTGGGCAGGTACCTACGGGCTGAAATTTTATCAAACGTTTTTGGAAGATAGAAAAATTTATTAGCTTTGTGGGGATATAAATTTTTTTTCAATCAATGCCCGGGGACAAAAATTTTGCCCCCAATTGCTTGGAACTTGGAAGGGGGGGAGAAGGGGCAACAAAAAAATTCCAAAAATTCGAATTTTTAAAAAGAAAATTCCTCATAGACTACATTTTTGTCTACTTGGAAACCTTTGATTCACTACATTTGGATTTGTAATGAGAAAGTTATAGACTATCTTGTTTTTTGGGCAATTAGAGCATCTTTTTTGAAGAAATGACTTGTATGACTTATTTTTGAATGCAATTTTTACAATTTTAAAAAAAAAAAATTCCACATGGTTTAGTTTTCTTGCTTTAACAATCTCACTATTGGAATTTGTGCATTTTAATTCCATTTTGGAGATACTAATAATTTAGATTTTCCTTCTATCTTGTATCTATTTCTACTTAAGATAGAAAGAAAATCTAATCCCACATGAGCAAAAAGTAGCGGATTGAGGGGTACCCACTTTACACCAAGATATTATGCACAAAAAAGACTTGTACACACTTAACTGCTAGTTGTGCATCGTGTGGAGCGATCAGTGGAAAATTATGCTCCTTTCTACACCCATGGGCTTTGGGCTAAGTCTTCTTCCTTTCTCGAGCGTACTTTTCTACTAACCCCTAAAAGCCCATTGTTTCTTTGGAGGACAAATGGGATTCCGGGCAGGTACCTATGGGTTAAATTTTTGTCATGATTTTTCGAAACTTTTTTGAATATAAAAAAACTTCTAAGTTTTATGGGAATATTAATTTTTTTGAATTGGTGCCCAGGAAAAAAAATTATGCCCAAATAAGCTCAAAACAGCTTTTGGGAGGCAGCAAAAAAAATTGCAATTGTTTTTTTCAATCATTTTTTTTTTCTTATAGTTTATATTTTAGTCTATTTGGAAAAGCTTTGATTCATTTCATTTGGATTCTGTATGAGAAAGTTATGGACACTTTTAGGGCACTTAAAGCATCTTTTTGAAAAAAACATCTTGAAGGATTCATTTTTGAATGCAACTTTTACAATTTTTCAAAAAACAAATTCCACAAGGTTTATTTTTTTCTGCTAGAACAATCTCACCATTGGAATTAGTGCATTCTAATTCCAAATAAAAGATATTTTTAGATTTTAGATTTTCCTACTATCTCATATATGTTTCGACTTAATATTTTTTTAATAATTAAATTTTTCTTTATTTGGATTTTTTTTCCTAGACTCTCACCTCATTTTTCCACTATAAAAGTTTAAAGCTCAAAACTCTGTAGTTCAAAAATGTAAAGTTCAAAATGTTCAAAGTCAAAAAATCTAGTCCTACAATGTGTTGAAAAACTTATTTTTTTTTACTTTAAAAGTAGATATCTTGCAATTTGTGCGGTCAAAAATTCTTAAATTCTTAAATTAAGGTATAAGATCCTATGATTAGATTTGCAAAAAAACATTTTTAATTTGTTTTTCTCTTTGCTATAAAAAAAAGCAGTTTTGGATGTTTTGGGGCAAAAAAAAACCTTGGACCTTTAGGGAATAACTAAGCCCTAAATATGATGAATGAAACTTACAAATCTCATTGGTATAATGAAAAAGTTGGTTGAAAATTGAGGTTGGGTCTCCGTATTTATAAATTGTGGTTGGATCTTCCTGTTTATAAATTGTTGGAAGGTTGCACCCACTTAGACCACTAAACCTTGCTTTGGCATCAAGAAGCGTTGTGCGAGTAGATAGCTATGCATCAAATTTCTTTTGGATTTATTATATTTTCAATGTCCTTGGTGAGATGAAAATTTCTTCTTACAATGCAGCAAACTTTTTTTTGAATTGGAGATATTTAATATGTCCATACACATTCAAAGTTTATACTCAAAAATTGGCAACATGCATGCTTGTCTTAATTTGCAAAAAGGTCCAAACTGGATCTCTTAGTTTCTTGTGAATTTTGGATTTATAAATGGTAAAAATTAAAAATACTAAAGCAATGGAATGTTCATTGAAAACTTTTGACTACAAATTACCGTGAAAAACTGCAACAAATAGGAAATAGGACAAATCATAAATAAAATTATTGAAGAATTTTCTTATGATATAATACTTTCAATATAGCGTCACCATTTGAGTGAAATTCTTTTGCATTTTCGACAACTTTTGAATTAGAAATGAACAATCTAATGACTAAGGCTACTATACATTCAAGCTCATGAATTTCTTTGTTTGCTTGCTAGATTACAAATAAAAAGGTTACATATGGAATAAATCTCTACAAGAGTGTCTTTGACTCTATTTTGTATTGAGAGGTTTTCAAAGAACTTTTCATTGGTTCATAACAATAGATAACTAAAGGTTCTTTGAAAAAATTTAAATTGTAAAAGAATGCCGATAAAGTAGTAATTGAGAAAATCCATGGAATGCCTTGGTAATAAAAGATTCATTGAGTTTTTTGACAAATTATAAATTTTTTAATGCTTTCTATAGAATTTCAACTCTTGAGCAAAATATGGGAGTTTTTTTAATATTTTTTTTCCATTTTATAACTAAATTTTTTCTTTCAATGGCTTTGGATTGATTGTTTGGCACCAAGGACTATATAAAAATGTCTCATGAATTACATTCAAAGAAATTGTAGAAATGAAATTGAAACTATTCATCATAGAATTGATAGGGCAGCAATAGGGTTTACATCCTCATCTTCTGGATTAGCTAGTTAGGTCTACGTATGAAAGGTTTGTAAATCCTAAGAAACTTTTCATCATTTAAATGTATCATTGAAACAACAACCGTTCATCTAAAAAAGCCAAAAAATGATTCGACATCAAAATATCCACATAATTCTAGATAATCTTTTAATACTTTTCAATTCAAATCAATTCTTTATTATTGGAGGATCATTGGCCACCTACATGCATTGCCAATCGGCGAACAAGCAACTTCCTCAAAAGCTAGCCACTAGCTACTGCTTCCAAAAGCCAATTTATTTACTCTTCAATACATCTGCAAGCTGTTGGAGATCGTCAGTGGCTCTTTCATGATCTCACTATACTCAAACGACACTGTATTTGCATTCTCAATCTTATTCCCGTCATTCACAATACAAGTCCTGGCTTTCATGTCATAACGCCTGAATATGTGGGGGTTCACCAGAGTGGGCGTGTGAAATGCACCACATTGCAGGATCACTTCGGAGATCATGCATGGAGGGTTGGTGCACAAGTTCTTGATGTCGACTTGCCAAACGGGAAGGCCTGAGCTGGAGGCCTTGTATTGCTGGATGCTAATGTCTTGTGGGTGGCAGGGGTTAGTTACGGCTTGAGAGCCAACAACGGGGATCCTTGCCAACGTTTGATCCATGGCAGATGATTCGGATTCAACAAAGGTTGGCCGAGCAGACTCCGAGAACCAGAGGATGGCTAGAAGCAGTTGAACTACTGCAAGGAACTTGAGCGACGCCATGGTACTCAATCAATCTTGCAGCAGTGGATTGGGTCTTAATTGTGAGGGCTTGTCTTGGTATAAGTTACAACCTGGAAATGGAATACAATAGGGTGAACACGGAGTGTCAATGATCAATTAAACTTGTTGTCAAGAAGAGTGTAGTGTTGTAGCTAGTTAGATTTTTAGTAATAAACGAGGGCAACAACAATAGGATGCAAGCTAGGCGTACGTGTTTGGAAACCAAAACGATTCATGACAAACCTGAATATAAGTACAAATCTAACTTGAAAAGTGCAAAACTCAACATTGAGATAATATTGATGTTCAACTATGCTTTAATTTGCACAAGCAAAAGATCTAAAATGCAAAGAACTCCCTAGGAAACTCTTCAATTTTGTTTACTTTGAATTAAAGAGGTAGCTCCAATCCTTCACTAGCACCACAAGAAAAAAGATGGGTGTTGGGAATGGGATTTAATATCAAAAGGAAGTTCACCTACAATCATGAAAAGATTTAAACCGGTCGGACGGGAATTTGAACAAGTCTGAACTCAAAAGAATCTAGGTTTGATATACTCCAAGTTGGGAATTAATGCAGTGCAAAAATTGCAATAAAACCAGTTGAATTTCAATTCTTTTTCAACTCTCAATAACATTGTATGTTGCTCGACTGCACCTAACAAACTTCAAAAGAAATCTCTCCAAATTTACTAGAAACAAACTAAAGACATGACTTACAATAGGAAATGCACGCATATGCAGTGGAACAGTCGCATGCAAACTACTTTTTGCAATTGGATTGACTGCCCTACGTAGCTAGATTGAAAAGCATGAAGAGCACAAAAAGCATGAACTTGCAGCTAATGCAATGAAAGAAGAGCAACATGTGCCGCCAATAGATACATACTAGGACTTGATGAGGCAAAGGAAGCAAAGCAACGACTGTTACCACCGGAGGAGGGAAATGGAGAAGGAAATGGAAGGGCTTCTGTAATTCAAGGGGAAGGTGCTTCAGTTTATATTAGTGACTTAGGGTCTTGATTCGAGGAGAAGAGCCTCCAATCACTGTGCAAGAAATCGTCTTTGTTACGGCCCTTGGACATTAGTGTAAAGAGGTTGTTAGAGCACTTGGATCACTTTTTCAACTATCGCCTATGGCGATTGACTTGAATATTGTGGTTGTCTTTGTTGCGGTCCTTTATCACTAATGTAAAGAAGCCATTGTCCTTTTTGATCCAACTATCTACTCTTGGGATTGACTTGAATATTGTGGCTGTCTTTGTTGCGGTCCTTTATCACTAATGTAAAGAAGCCGTTATCCTTTTTGATCCAACTATCTACTCTTGGGATTGACTTGAATGTTGTGGCTGTCTTTGTTGCGGTCCTTTATCACTAATGTAAAGAAGCCATTATCCTTTTTGATCCAACTATCTACTCTTGGAATTGACTTGAATATTGTAACTGATGTGGTCAATCATCAATAGATTAAATAGAGTCGAATGGATAAGAGTAATCATGCTAACCTTTAGACCATTGTGAATGGGGTAGTCAATAATGTATGTCTTAATTTAGCCTAATGGATAATAATTTGAGTATATACCGTCAACTTTACGATTTTGCAAAGAAACCAAAAATTGGCCAATTAGGAGGACTTCATGGTAAAGATATTTTAGCAAAATAATGATTTTAAGCCATCTCTAATATTTAGAAGTATGTGCACAAGGGAGCCCTATTTGCAAAGACGTAAACTGCATAAAATAATACATTTTCAGACACCTATAACTCAACAAATTACTTGGAGACAACAAATTACTTGGAGAAAAGAAATTATTGTTTGGCAAAGAGGGGCAACAACCCAAAACTAGTCATTTGGACAATTACGGGTATAAGAAAAAATTGCAATTTTTGCAATTGATCATCTCATTTTTGGCAATTTAAACTTGCCAATTTAATCAAAATAATTGCCCTATTTGACTATTTTTCATTACAACTGGATAATGATGAAGTCAGTCACTCAATCTAACCCTCCTTGTTCCTTTCTTTGCTTATCCACAACTTTTGTATTTTTCTATATTAATTGAAATAATGAAATATAGGAGGCCAAAATTAATGAGACATTTAAGTATGCACAGTACAAAGAGTTGTAAAAACAAGTTAGGACAAGTGTCTAGAAAAGTGCTAAATTTTGAGATTTTCACCATTTTCATCCCTAAAGTTCTTTGATGGGTAGTTAGAGGCCCAAAATTGCTACAAAATACTCATCTCCAAAGCAAGATTAAAATCTTTATCTACAATTATATTGTAACAAATTTAATTGTTGAGTCATTTAGTTAACTTGTCCAAATACATCCTTCCAAAATTTTAAAATGAGTCCAAATCCTTACCAGTTTAGTGAAAATTCAATCATTTTGCCTAAACTTTATGATATAATAAAATTCTAGCCTTCTAAAGGGCAAAGCTTTATCTTTCAACATTTTTAGAAAATAACATATCTGCTCCATAACTTGTGTGTCTTAGTCAACGTATTGAAAAAATGTGTTGAAAATATATGTTAAAAAATTAAACCAAAAAAATTTCATATTCATTTTTTTTTAAATTACCAAAGTGGAGGGCGGTATTAAATGAAAGAAAAAACAAAATTGCAAATAACGTTACAAGGAACTAAAGATTGTTAATACCAATGTTGAGAATTGTTTTTGTAAACAATTGATAATCTTTCTTTTTGTTTTTATTTGAAAAATTTCAAATTTGAGTTCACTAATTGACTTTATTTGTTTTCTCTTGCCTTCATTGCTTGTAAAATAAAACTTCATAACGTTCACCTTATTATTTGGAATTAATTAATTCAAATGCTTTTAACCCCCGAAGGTCAAAGACTACGTTTTCACCAAAGTGGTCCAAAATTGCAATTTCTAGTACAAGTACCAAATCATAGAAAAAAACATTTTTGGACACATGTAACAGTAGGATCTTGTAGTAAGCTTGTTTTAGAATATGTAGAAAAAAATTTAGAAATTTCCACCTTGTAAATTGCAAGATATTAGCATTTGAATTGACAGACCCCTTTTCTTGGCCTTGCAAAAATCGGGCAGTTGCACTTCACAGGTCACATTTGTATGAAAATATGTCCAAAATGGTGGCTACTCTTTGAATTCATTTTTCAAAGCAAGTTGGCTACATGCTTGAAAAAGTTCAGATCATTTGGAATTGTACAACATATAGGAAAAAAATAGTAAGTAGAAAGAGGTAGAGAATGATTCAAAACACTAAATTGTTAAGAATTTAATTATAGAATTGAAAAATTCCAATCCCAATGGTTGTCATGTTGTGATAAACAATCTACATCCAATATTTTTATGTTTTTTCAAAATTATTGAAAATTGAGTTAAATAAAGGACTTCAAAGTTTATTTTAGAGTAGAGATTCCATAATTGCCCGCAAACTAGAACAGCTCATCGTTTTCATCTCATAAATCAAAATGGAATAAATCAATATATATAAATCTACGAAAACCAATTTCAAATTTTTATTTTTTCTTAAAAGTGATTTTTCAGAATTTTTTTGAGCTGCCCACCAACTGTTGAAAATGACATATCATCCAATTACTTTTTGACCATGTATTCAAAAGTTTTGAAAATTGTTGGGCCTTAAAGCTACTCCTTGGGCACATGTTGTGTGAAATTCTCAAAGAAAAACAATAAAGTTTTTCATTTAGTGTGAGCTGCCCAAAATTGTTGTGTTGCCAAAGAAAAGCCATTTGGTCCTTTAGAGGTAAGTAGGCATCAATCTATACAGTCCAACAAAATTAATTAATATCTTATAGAGTATATTTTTACCTATCTATTATAACATTCAAATTCAAAAAGAAACTTCTAACTTTTGCTTTGGAATGAACTTTAACCCCTCAATGCCCAAGGCTTGTTTTGAGCTTCTTGGAATTTGTTCTAAATTAAACAAAGAGACAACATTTTGATAAGTTGAATCAATTTTGAAATGTAACCATACCAATTCAAACTAACTCTCTTTTTGTATGTCAAATATAAAAATTTGGTCACCAAAAAAATACAAGGTTGAAGGGCCTAACATGCATAACCTCAATCAATTTACAGCTTCTCAAAATCTACTCTACAATTTTTTCAAATGAATTTCTAGTGTGATTTTTTTTCCAAGATCTTGTGTACTTGAGGCTCATTTTCAAGAGCCCTCAATACTATGGAAAGTCAAGATTGCAATGGGTACCCTTGCACAAAATATTAAATAGAAAAAACATAATCATTCATTTTGATAATCAGATTTTTGAAGCTAAAACTAGACTTCAAAAAGAGTTTTTCAAAAATATAAAAATACTAAAAATAGAATTTAAATAAGGCTTTATTTAACTTCAAAGTTTCTTTGACACCACATTTTGGTGCCTTGGGCATTTAGGAGTTAAGCAAAGCTTCACTAAGAGATTCGGAAGAATATTAGCATCCATTCTAAAAATTTTGTGCAAAAATTTCAAATTATAAAGTTAATACATTTTATCACCAAGTTCTCAAAAAATCCAAAGTGGACTGCTTAGTCATTTAGGGATTACTTTGTATATAGTGATTCTCTATAATGCTAAAATTATCCTAAATATCATCTTCACTTTGTTCTAGAGTTTGTATTAAATTTTTAATTGCACTTGAATTTTTTTGTAATGGCAACAAAATATGATTGCATTCAATCAATTCACATAATAGTCATAATTAGTCACCTTTCTAAATTGAAGTTTAAAGGCCAATTTACACCAAGGCCATACCAAGGGATCCAAAGCACTCAAAGCTAGAGGTATACCACTTTTAAATGTGACCACATGAAGCGGGATCCTCCCTAGGGAAAAATAATAATATACTGTGGTATAATCTTGGTGTAAATCCAAAAGAGACCACGGCCAAGCCACATTAATCTATCATTAGATTGCAAGGTCAATTATTTCAAAAAAATCTCAATAGTTGTGTGAAATTAGCTTGTCATGGATTCATGCTCTCCTAAATTTCCGGTAGGCCTATCTCAAAGAGGTTGGCAAAGAAAAAACTCCTTAAAAAAGCATTATGTTATTGATTGTGTTTATGTAGGATTCTAAATGGATTTCTCATCCACAAAGAACAACATGGACCTTGGACAAAGCGCAAACCCAACTTGGTCCACTACCTATTTCTCCAATAGTTACTACATTTTGAATTACACTATATTTTGGGAATTCAAGAGGTACCTTCGTGTAACCTAAGTTCCACCCTTGCAAAGAGAGCAAACTGGTAATTAACTGAGATGATATTCTTGGCTCCTTGGTATCATACTTTGGGCCTACTTTGTGACGTTTTCTTATGCCACAGTTCATCCAAATCAAATTGTACTTAACCCCTAAAATACCAAGGCAGTTTCTGGCTCCAAAACCACTGAAAACTGCCATTTTTGCTACGATTACTCCCTAAACCAGAAAAAAAACAAAAATTTGGAAACTAACCTTAGGATCTTGTACTTCATTTGTCTTAGATCATGTGGTAAAAATTTCATGAAGTTTGACCGTACAGATTGGAAGATATTGGCATTTGAAGTTGGAAAAAGAAGTTTTTTTGAACTACGGCCGGCAATTTCAAATGACTTTGACAGACATTTGTGGATTCTTTTTGCACTACACACCATTAAGTTAAAAAAATTTGTGTTGAAAATTTGAGTTGAGAGTCGGGGAAAAAAGTTACAGAGTGTCAAAACGTGATTTTCACATATAAAAAAATTGTTAAGTAGAAGTAAGTCCAAAATTGAACAAAATTCTAAATTGTTAATAGCTCTTAGATTGAATTAAAACACCATAATCCCAACTGTGGGATTGCCCTTGCAAACAAACTTAACCTTTTCAAAAAAAAAATTTGAAAAATTTGAAAATTGCATTCAAAAATGAATTCTATAAGTTTTTTTCTTAAGATGCTTAAATTGCCCAAAAAACAAGATTGTCCATAACTTTCTCATTTAGAGTCCAAATAGAATGAATCAAAGCTTCAAATGTAGACAAAAACATGATCTTTGAGGGAAAAAAATAAAATAAATAAAATAAAAAAATTTAAAGTTTTTTATTTCTTCCCGACAAACTGCTTTTTTGACTTTGGGTGGTATAACTTTTGCTCCGGGCACTGATTGCAAAAAGAATTATATTTTTAGAACGCTAATGTGATTTCCTATCTTCAAAAAACAATTCAAAAAATCAGGTCAAAATTTCAGGTCGTACATGCTTGCCCGAAATCCCAAGTGTCCCTCGAGGGGACTTTGGTACTTTAAAGGTTCACCCCTGAAAGCATGTTGTCCGTTTGGGGGACAAATGGGATTTTGGGCGGGTACCTACGGGCTGAATTGTTTTCATAATTTTCTAAATTTTTTTTTGAAGATTGGAAATCTGCTAAGCTTTATGGGAATATGATGTTTTTCTCAAATCGATATTCAAGAAAAAAATTATGCCCAAACAAGCTCAAATAGAAGACGGGGGAAGCAAAAAGAATTTTTTAATTTTTATTTATTTTTCTTAATAGATTACACTACCTCTGTCCCACTAAAAAGCTCCTTATTTTATCTCATGTTTTTCTTATACTAATTTCATTGACCATGTTGTAAAATGTATAATTCAGAATGGTCTAAATTTTATACCACCACAATCCATGAAGAACATTGTATCTGTTCAATGCAACTAAAATAAAAATTGGATCCAAGCAAGCTTCCAATATGCGTAATCAAAACTACTAAGAAAAAAAAGGAGGTAAAATCAAGAGCTTTTTAGTGGGACAAAGCTAGTACCTTTCTCTATTGGGAAAGCTTTAATTCATTTCATTTGGATTTTTTATGAAAATCCTATGGAAAATTTTATTTTTTAGGCACTTAAGGCATTTTCCTAAAAAGAATAACTTGTAGGATTCATTTATGAGTGCAACTTTACAATTTTTCAAACAAAAAGTTTGACAAGTTTTTTTTTTTTTTTCTAGAACAATCTCACCACTGGAATTAGTGCTTTTTATTTCCATAGAAAAAAGATACATATTTTAGATTTTCCTTCTATCTTGTACCTACTTCTACTTAACAAATTTTTTTAAAATGAAAATTAATTTTTTTTAGAGTTTTTTTCCCCGTAGATTCTCAACTCAATTCTCTATTACATATATTTAAAGCTCAAAACTCTATAGAGCAAAACATTTAAGTTAAAAATGTTCAAAATCATAAAATCTAGTCCCACAATGTGTTGCAAAACTTGTTTTTTTCACTTTAAATGCAGATCTCCTGCAATCTATGCGGTCAAAAAATTTGAAATGTTTTCCACACACTCTCATACTAGTTAGGTGTAAGATCCTTTGGTTAGATGTGCAAAAAAAATATTTTTCAATTCTATTTACTCTTTGCTATATATATGGTAGTTTTGGGTGTTCAAAAACAAGGCCTTGGGCCTTTAGGGGTTAAAAGCAAATACAAGCACTCTAAATGTCACATTACAAAGCCACGTCCTTGTCACGTCCTTGTCACGTCCTTGTCATGAGCAACAATTTTTCTTATTTCGAACAAAATTCACTCAATCTGCGAGATTCTTCTTACCTCTATGTCCTTGTCCCTCCAAAAATTGGCCTATGCAATGACGCCATCAAGCTGATACGCGGCCCAAAAAAACCTGGGTCATGAGGCCCAGAAGCATCATTCTGCTTCACTTGATACTTGCAATGGTCATATTCCAGTTGCGTGTGGTGACATAAATTAGTCCTTGATTCATGACAATAGAATCCCCTACTCCACCAGATAAGAGGAGGTCCAGAATTTCAGTAAAAAAACTTCGTTTGAGCAGTACCCATCACTAACTTAATCTGAAGCCTCCTTGAAAATGCTCCAAAAATTCAATTTTTAAGTATTCCAAAACTACACTCTGAAAACTCATCATTTGAAATTCAAATTCCTAAATGATAGGAATGCATCAAACTCTATTTACACCTCAAGACGGGTTTCAAAATGGTTTTAGATGTTTATTTCCAAATTTTCCATGATAAAATTGTTTTTTTTAGAACTCATTTGACTTCTATTTTTACTATAAAATTATAAATTTGACCTTGTAACTTAAATTTTTATTATAATGCTAGAAATTTCTAAATTTCCAATTGATACTTTTATTTTCATTTTCATTTTGATTCAACACTTTTTACGAATAAATTCTAGAGATAAATTTATATTTTTACTTTAAAAACAAATGAAACCACTTCATTGCACATAATTATAACAAATACAAGCCTAAAATACAAGCTTCAGCACAACCAAAGCAACTCGGTACAATACACGGAGAGAATCATAACCTTCATTTTCAAATAACATTTTCTAAAATAAAAGTTGTTATTAGTTAAAAGGCCAAGCTTTCATCTTTCAAAATAACAGCTCTATCATCTTAAATTCCTCCCTTGTAACAATAGAAACAAGCTAAAAATGTGCTAGACTCCTCCTCTTGTGATCCATTTTGGAATGATATTTTGAATGACGGAAATTAGACAACCTATACTTTATAACATGAAGGAAAATTCTTTTACTTTTTACATGATAGATATATATATATATATATATATATATATATATATATATATATATATATATATATATATATATATATACTAGTGTACCCTGTGCCGTTGCCACAATCAAAGTCAAAGTAAAAAATAATTTTCTAATTTTCTAATTTACAGAATCTTCAAAGTTCAATAACTTTCTCACTGTAGGTCCAAACATCACAAAACAAAATTTGTGCACCCCTCCCCGTAGAATGCAATTCAATGTTACCAAAAGACGTACGATTTTGGAGATCTCACCCTAACAAACAAATAGCTTCATTTAAGGCACATATATATATATATATATATATCTTCTAAAAAAACCATTTTTTACTTTTTGAATATTTTTTGTTTTTTTATACTTTTACAAAAATCAGACTCCACTATATATTCTTATCATACTATTTTTATGACGTTTTGTAATAAAATCTATATATTGTGTACACACACACACACACACACACACACACACACACACACACACACACACACACACATATATATATATATATAATATTAGTAAATACCAAACATTCATAATATGTTAATAACATACTTAGTCTAATTTATCATATACTTATGTTATATAGAAAATCATTATTCTATATTAGGACTATGAATGTGAACATTGGAAGGTACAAAGCACATGAAAGGTATAAACTAAAAAACAAAATGAAAGCACATTTTGACGCATTAACAAATATCAATTCAAGGATGAATATTCTCCAAGTACCACAAACATACCATGAAGATGTCAAGTTTAATAAACACTCCAAATGCATACCAAAATCAAATTCATTCTATCGTGATGACAAATTTATGAATTGGGATGATGAATCAAGTGTGAAAAAAGTCACGACACTTGGAAAGCAAAAAAGGGTGGATCCTAGCTATGATGGAATAATAGAGCGT
Organism: Neckera pumila; assembly: GCA_963969595.1. NCBI lineage: Eukaryota > Viridiplantae > Streptophyta > Bryopsida > Hypnales > Neckeraceae > Neckera > Neckera pumila. The sequence continues at coordinate 21,400,325 of OZ018410.1, read as the reverse complement.
TGTTCGGTAATCTTAAAAACATTGATGAAGCACAAGAATGGATGGGTGTTCAATGAGCATGTTGATCCCGTCAAGTTATGCATTCCCGATTACCTTTCGATTATCCAAAATCCAATGGATTTGGGCACAATAAATGAAAAATTGCGTGATGGTTGTTATGGAAATCCCGAAGATTTTGCTTTCGATGTGAGGCTCACATTTTCAAATGCAATGACTTATAATAACGCAAATCATGATGTATACAAGATGGCAAAAGCATTATCAAATATATTTGAAAAACAATGGAATCCAAAACCCAAAGTTAATAATAAGTACATAGCAAGAAAATGTTCTTCAAAGTTACCAAAACCAAGCCGGCACGACTTGAGTAAGAGGCCAATGACATATGACGAACAAATCAAGCTAACGGAAGATCTTCAAATGCTTCCCGAACAAAAGATTTCACAAGTGATGCAAATCCTTGCTAATGGTGAGGACAATGGTGACCATGAAGTAGAAGTTGTAGTTGAAGATCTTGATACCAAAACATTGTGGGAATTAGATCGATTAGTGACAAATTGGAAGAAAAGCCGTAATAAGAAGCCGAGAATTGGTACAAACAATAAATCTTTGACAATAGCAAAATCAAAAGGAAACAAAAAGAAAATTTGCGGAGGAAATATTAAAGAAGATGAATATGTTAATATTATTGCTAGTGATGATGATAAAATAGAATTTCATGATTCAACTACTAGTTCTGATAGTGATTCTAATAGTAACTCGGACTCAGATAGTGATTCTAATAGTAACTCGGACTCAGATAGTGATTCTGATAGTGATTCTGGAAAAGAGTTTGGTAATGGACTAACCTAGTAACCAATCTAAAAGAACAACAAAAAATTGATGTAGGTGATAAGATTTTTGGTGAAAATATGTAATTTATAAGTAACAATTTCTAATTCAAAAAATATTTTAATGTAATTTAACCCCTAAAGTCCCAAGGTTTCATAAAAACACATTCAAAACCACCATTTCTATTGCAAAGAGCAAAGAACTATAAAGATTTTTTTTTTTTTTTGCATACTAACTGTAGGATCTTTTTGTACTAGACTATTGTAAATATATGTGAAAGAAATATTAGAAACTTTGACAGCATAGATTGCAAGATATTTTTATTTAAAGTGAAGATAACAAATTTATATGCACCTTGCTGAACTAGATATTTTAGCTTTTAAATCTTCTTAACTTAAAATTTTTGCACTATGGATTTTGAATTTTGAGTTTTTAATGTTGAAGAATTGAGTTGAGAGTCTAGGGAAACAAATTCAAAAGAAAATAATACACTTAATTTTCTCTCATGAAAAAATTTGGGGCTTATTGTGCCATAACTTTTGATCTTGGATAGTGATTGAAATAAAAATTATATTCTCAAAAAGCTCATGGTTTTTTCTATATTCACAAAAACTTTAAAAATTTACAACAAACATTGAGATTGTAAGAGCGTGCCCAAAATCAATTTTGTCCCTTGATAGAACAATGGGACTTTAGGGGTTAATGAAAATTGGGATGCTTTATGTCATTAACTTCTAAAGTTTTGAAGTGTATTGAGGTTCAAAACTACTTTAAAATATTTTTTCAACTTTTTCAACTTTTTGATGAATCCAGTTGTAAGGTCTTAGTCTATTTAACCCTAGAAAGTTGGACTAGTCATTGGAGAAATCATCCTTTTGGGTACTGTGTGAATCAATAAATCATTTGCTTAAAAAAACCAAGAGCATTCTTTAGAGGTCAAACTATTGTGCAAGATCTCCCCTTTTTACACAAGATTTCAAGAATGAACATCTGCACTTTTGTCTTACAAAGAAGGATTCTTTGTCATCCATTGACACTTAGTACTTGTAGCAACCTCATTGGATAAAAAATTTCAAGTATATTGTCCTCAATTAGTGTGTCCATGTTTCATCTTTAAATCACTTCTTAGATTTTACCATGAAGTGACTACATTCTAGGCTATATTATAGATGCATTCTTCCATTGCATTTTTCTTGATCACGTTCTTTGTACACCTTTATTTAAAGCAAGACCCTTTGTACTCAACTATTCAAGTTTATAACGCCATGATAACCACTTTCCTACATCAAGTTACTTTTTCGGTTGAAGCAATACATTTTGAAAGCACAATTATATCTAGTATATATATATATATATATATATATATATACTCAATGTTGCTTAGTAGAAACATCCTTAAATTTGATGTGCTCTATTGGCTTTGAATAGATTGCAGACAATTGCATATAAGACAATACAATATTAGCATTCAATTGCATACTAGGATTAATTAACATTGTTGTAAAAAAATAATTGAGAACAAAATTAAATCCTCGACACATTGATATATAATTCAAAGTGAAAGCATTGCCACTTAGCCTCAAAGCATCCCAAAATTCAAGAAATCTTCAAAGATAAGTGGACTAATTATCTCTAAATTTTCTAAAAGAAAAACATGTGAAGCAAAATTACACATTTTATTGATGTTTTTATATTTTCTTGGTTTTACATAATCATTTATTAAAAAAATGGTAATAATTTTTTTTGATTTGATTGTGGAGATATAGTTTAAATATTTATATTTGTATTATTTAAATGGTTCATTACTTATTTGTACTAAAAATGTTTTTGATGATTTAATCTCTAATTGACTAAGGAACTCACTTTGGGCTTCTTGACAATTTAACCAACCACTATTGACTTCGTAATCTGGAATTTTATCTTGAGTTTTTTAAAATAGACGCTAATCATTCTGATTACATGCAAAGCTTGTTTCACATCATTCCAATATATATAGAAAAGATTATCAATTTTTTTATTTTAGGGTCAAAATTGGTTGCTAAAAATATATTCTAAACAAGGATTAACTAATTTTATTTTGTTGTGTAGATTGACACCTACTCTAAAGTCTAAAACATTTGAACCATTCAATTTCAAATAATTAAAAGTCATCATTACAAAAAAATTCAGGCCTCAACAAGACTGCGAGTGCATGATTTTTGGCACCCGCAGGGTGCAATTATGGAATAAATAAATAAATAAATTGAAAAAAGAAATTCAATTTTTTTTTTCGAAAAAAATATTTAAAAGAATTCAATCTGACATGGCATTGACGTGGTGCTGACAGCGATGACGTGGTCGAAATTTTCAATTTTTTTTTTTTTTTTTCATAATTGCACCACGGGGGGCAAGGCTTAGCGGCCTTGTTGAGACCTGAAATTTTGTTAATGGGATTCTTGCAACCTCTTGGAGTTCTAAATTTAAAATGGGAATCTATCACTATGAATTTTTTTGTGGACCTACCTAGAATTTCAGCAAGGTATGATAGCATCTTTGTTGTAGTGGAGAGATGACAAAATCTCCTCAATTTATTCCTACAGTTATCACTGTCATTGCTTCTGGTGTAGCTGAATTGTTTATGAAACATATTTTTGGGAATCATGTCCAACCTTTAGAGATTATAAGTGAATTTAGTCATCTCTTTTTAAACTACATAGAACAAAAATTTGACTAAATACATTGTATCACCCTAAGACTGATAGCTAACGGAACAAAGTAATCGAATTCTTCAACATATGCTTAGGATGTATATTGGTAAGAAACAACACTCTTATAAGATGGCTACACTTGGTACAATTCTCTTATAACCATACGACTCATAGCAATATCAATGTCAATCCATTCTTTGCCTTATATAGTCAAGAATGTAGGACTCCAATTTCTCTATCAACTCCTAATTCAAAGATTGAAGGTATAAATCAAATGATAAGGGATTTGAATAAAGTCATTGAATCTGTAAAATTGAATCTCAAGATAGAGCTAAATATTATGCTAATAAGAAAAAGAGTCATCATGAGTTTGAAGTAGGTGATAAAGTGTTTTTGAAAATTGCACCTCAACAATTAAGATTGAATCTTGGTAAGTCAAGGAAGATATCTCCTTGATTTTGTGGTCCATTTGAAATTTTCAAACATATAAGACTAGTGACTTACAAATTGAATTTGCCTAGTAGTTAAAAGATTCACAATGTTTTTTATGTGAGTTTGTTGTATAATATGTTTCTAATCCCAGCCATGTGCTGCCTAAGCTTGAAAGAGCATTACTTGCAGAACCAGAGAGGATACTAAAACTTGATATGCAACATCTAAGAAATAAATGATTCCAAAGGTTGTTGATAAAGTAGAAGAATTACCTTGAAGATGAAGCTTCTTAGGAAAGAAAGATTGATTTTTGGAAAGATTACCCTAGTTTGTTGTTGAGGGCAATGATTAATTTTATGATTCTTGCCACAACCCTTTGACGGATGAATGCATTGATGGATGAACTAATTCTTGTTGAAATGTGTACTAGTAGATAAACAAAGATTTTCTAGATATGGATATTTTCTGATGATTGATTTGTGCATTGATAGATGAACTGATTCATGATGAAATGTGCACTAGTAGACAAACAAAGATTGCCTAGAGATGGATATTTCTAGATGATGGATTTGTGCACTGTTCTACTTAGACAATTCTAGTTGGATGACAAAGGCACAAGAGTGCTTGGAGATAGATATCTCCAAACAATAGATTTATGCAATGGAGTTAGAAAACTCCACTTGGATGACTAATGCACTAGAGTTAGACAACTTCCAGATAAAGACAAGTGTGTTGGAACTCAGAGTTAGGTAATTCCAAATAGAAGATCAAGATTTGGATAAGAGATGATTTGGGTAAGATTTGATTGGAGAGGTATAACTAGGACTTTTACTTTAGTGGATGGTTCTAGATAGAATCAAGGATTGAAAGTTAAAGGTAGAAAAGAAGGCTTAGTCTATTTTAACCCTAAAGGACCATGAGTGCAGATTTTGAACTATAAATGAACGGAAACACATCCTGAACTCACTGAAATGCATTTTTTCATCCATCAATTTTGTTTGATGATTCTTATATTAGTTCTTTAACATTTGTATGGTTCAAATTATGAAGATTTTACTTTGCAAATATTCTGTAATTCAAAAGGTATCGGGAGGTCTAGTCTCAAAATGTAACTTTTTCAGTTCAAAAAATGACCCTTCAAAAATGACTTGAATCAAAAAATCAAATAAAAATCTTCAAAAATCTCTATAAATAGAACTCAATATATTGAACTTATAGAAAAAAAAATCTTTTAAAAATCATAAATATTCAATCTACAATTGATTTTAGAAGGAATTTCCAATTTCTGGCTTCAAATTTTATTGAAAAATATTGGTATACATTTTTGTTGATCTAATCGTATGGATGTGATCTATAAATAGCATTTACAACTAATGTTTGATAGTCATCATTAAAATATTCTTCTAAGTTGCATTTTATAATAGATCTTCACAATTTTGGAAATCTGGACACCTCTCCGGTCCTTTAGGGGTTAAGGACTGTCTAATAGTCTTTATTGATAGTGTTAATTATATAAAACAAAGCTTGGAGGTGAAGAGACACTCTTTGGAGATGAATCTCTTTCTATAGTTGGATAATTTGAGCACCTTGTGAAACATTCTTGTGAATAAGTCTATTTTGTATTTGTATTTGAAGTCCACTGTTGGAGGTATATAACAAGCACTTGATCAAATAGTCAGCTTATCTATATTGAATCTCAGAGCCATTGAACATGAGCTCAATCATAATCAAGCATTAGCTCAACATTATCTCAATGATGATTAAGCAAGTGCATAATTAGATGACTCAGTTAATACTCAAGCTTTGAGATTCAATATAAATAACCTGACTCTTGAAGCCATTGAAGGCAAGAACAAGGCATGGCAATATTACTTGTAAATCCAAAATTGGATTTACTTTGGCAGAAAGGATATACTAGGAGTAGTATATCATTTGCAAGTGACATTGTTCCCAACCATTGGAAATTGTTGGAGTTGTGCCAATTTGACCATATAAGTCAACTGCCTTTTACTAGCACACAAATTTTAGGTGAACCAATTTCAAAAATTAGTGAGGATAACTGAGCAAATTAGGTGGAAAAGACCACAAGTGATGTCAGTAGAGATTTTCACGTTACTACGGTGAACCATAGGGTAAGGCTCATTCACATTGAATCCATTTTTGCTTGGAATGAGATGGCTTTGCCATATAGGGGTAGCAATTGTAGAATGCAATGGTTTTCTAGTGCCACTAGCACCATTGAGATTGATGACTTCTAAAAGGGGTTCATCGTGTCACTATGAACCAATGTGACTTAATGGATAATTCTAATGTCCAACAATTTTTTGGAAGGAGTTGAACAAGAGTTGGAAAATGACTATTTAAAAAAAAACATTGGCGTCTATTTGTCCTCACCTCTACATTTCATTTACGGGTGATTGCAAGAAATTCTTAATTTGGTATGTCACACTTTAGTTTTTTTATTTTTGTTTTAGTCATAACTTCTGTATTTTAGCTCCAAATGATTTGAAATTTACATAGAAGCTACTTGTAACTATTATATACCTTACCTAATATTTGAAGATTTCTTAAAAATATACTACTATATTTAAACAACCCAAAAAAATTCTCACAATGGGTGATTTACGGTTTTTTAGCACTAATTGGAACCCAAAAGAACAAATTTTGAGTTGAAATTTTGAAAGGATGGTCTCTTAGTAGACTAATAGTTACTGTCCAAAGAAATTTTAAAAATACTTACTTTTATGTGGTGTAGAAGTCCACAAAAAGAGTTTCTTTCTACATTTTTTTCAAACATATAAAACAATATTATGGTGAGTTTCTTGGTCAAATCTTATCACCAAAATTTCTTCTCAAATATTTAGTTTAGGTATATATATATTTTTTTTTAAATCCTGTTTTTTACAAATTAAAATGTTAAAAGTGGTATTTTCTTCACCGGAATTCTACGTGAATTCTATGTCCAAAAGTCTACTGAAGAAAATACCACTTCTAACATTTTAATTTGTAAAAAATAGGATTTTTCTTAAAAGAAATATATAAAAAATGACTATTTGAGAAGACTTTTTGGTAATAAGATTTGACCAAAAAAATCACCAAAATATTGTTTTGTATCTTTGGAAAAAAATGTAGAAAAAAGCTCTCTTTGTGAACCTCTACACCACATAAAAATAAGTATTTTTCAAATTCCTTTGGATAGTAGCTATAAGTCTACTAAGAGACCAATTTTTTGAAATTCCAGCTCAAAATTTGTTTTATTGTGCTTAAATGGTGCTAAACCCCCCTAAATTAGCCATTGTGAGAAAAATCCTTGCACTCTATATGTTCCCATGTTGTGATTTTTTATTCTTGAAATCTTCAAATGTTATTTTCTAAGATGAAATCACATGTCATCTATAAGTCATGAAATTTTCAATTTTTTTGTGGAAATCTTAAATTACTGTGATATTTTTTGAGGATTTTAGGGGTAAAGTGAAGAAAAATTATATCAACATAAATTAGCTAAAGAAAGTTTTAAATTTCTTCATGGATGTATATAATAGTATATAATATCATGGTATTAAGATATAAATCATGTCTTATTAACATTAAAAAATCAATAGGTTGCCATTCTACATCTTAAATTAGGAAGGGTGTTGATTTTTCATTGTTAGTTTATTACAATGTGTCATTGTTTTTAGATTGTTTCAATTACCAAAAGCAACATAGAAACAATGTAATTACAATGGCCATTGTTTTTATGCCATTCCAAAGATCATTGTAACTATGCAAATTCAATACCGCATTGTTTCATTATAGTATATAGACCTTTGCAATGCCCCATTATAATTATGATAACCTTGTATATTCATGTGCAATCATTTGAAGAGGAAGGGATCTTTATAAAGCCTGGTGTGTCAAGTTGTGCAGTTATCTTTCAAGATTTAGGACAAAGATACAAATCTTCCCCTAACGGCCAATTTATTAATGCTCAATGCACCCTTAGAAAATGTCACCAGCGATGTGCTAGGTTTCCTGCTTCATGGAAATGAGAAACTTATGGTGCTCACAATGTCACTCTTATATCATATTTAACTACTTCTGGACTTTTAAAAGTCCAAAACTAATAATAGTCATTAGGAGGAAAAAAATGATCATCAAGTAATAAACCAAAACATTGGGAGATTAATACAAAACTTTTAGAGATCTATACAAACATCGGGAGATCTTTTGATGTTATTATCCTGAAATCTCTAGATGTTTAGTCCATAATTCATTAAATAGTCCAAAAGTAGTTAAATGTGGCCTTCTTATTTGAAGTTGTTTTTGACCTTATCAGTATCATTTGCTAAAACACCATCTTTTTCACAATTACCATGGTTGTTTTTGCTAGCAATCTTTGTAATGGATGATCGATGTTTTCCTCTATTCTATGAACCTCGTAGGTGAAGTATTTGGAGAAATGTTGTAGTTTTGACCGGATGAAGGCCAAAAATAAAGCCCTCTTAGAGAAAAATGAGCACCTCAAGATTGAGAAGTTTCTGTTTCAGCAAAATATGTTCCCCAAGGTGCTGTACAACTATAATATTCTTCTTGAGAACCTTTGAATTGACATAAAAAGGAATCCCTGACACCTTGTTTTGCTAAGCTGAGCTCCATTTGAATGAGTGAAAGCTTGTGTAGTCCATTGTCTTCACGAGCTTAATGGGTGTGTTAAGGCTTTCATTTTGCTCAATTTGCTTTCATTTTGCTTCAATACTGCATTGTTCTCAAAAGTTGCGATGCCAGTCATGCCACTATTACTCAAGAATTTTTTGTTGAATCCATATTAGAATCTTCCGTTTCTCCACAGTTTGGTCTAGTCATCAATAGCAAGAAGAGAACTGAGGGAGAAATTACAACGGATTGAGCAGTTGCCGAGGCCAAAGGTAATATTGGGAAGATCAACATGACAAGCTCTTCCAGTGTCGCAATGATGATGACAAAATTGATCACCCTAGATATCGTTGCTGGAGAAATGGTGAAAGGAAAATTACAATTGCTTGTTGAGGCAAAAAATTAAACAATGATTCTGACAATTATTTTGAAATAGATGAACAAAATAATAATAAAGAATTTTTAGAAAAGAAAATATTTTTATCCTAAATTAGATATGAATTTACATTTATATCTGGGACTCCCATAGCTATTTTTGCAAGCTGTCCTCAAAAAATTGCCTCCTATAACTGGTCTGCATTATCCTGATAATTTATTGGTGGGTGGGATTGTTGATCCGGGAGCCCGTCCAATTTGGTTATTTTCATATTTTACCCACAGAGTTTATCTGTATTTGTCTTACCATGACAATCAATTATGTTGAGATGGATTCATTAGGCAACTGTAGAGTCTATTGGACAGCATGTGACATTTGAATGGTGATAAACACCACAACTCTTTAGAAGTTCTATTTGCTTCATTTTGACAATATTTACTAATTGAAATGCAATTTTGTAATTTAAAATTGTAGGAAAATTGATACAAAGTAGTAACCAAATGAGTCATTGTTCTTCTATTTTTACAATACAAACTATTTTCAATTCAACAACAATTAACAATTGCTTTTTATTTAAGACAAGAAGGTATTGTTTTTTGCATTGTTTCAATGGTCATTGCATCAATTCATCAATAGTAAACAATTGCTTTCTAATTGATACAAGAAGGTAATGATTTAGTATTGTCTTTTAATTGTTTCAATGATCATTGTATCAATTCAAAGACAATAAACAATTGTTTTTTTATTGATACAAGAAGGTGTTGTTTGAATATTGTTTTCAATGATCATTGTCTCAATATGGCATTGAAACAAGTTTGCACGACACTAGGTATTGATTTCTATGGTTTCAATATTATTTTAGTTCAATTTAAAATTTGAGATGTAGACCTAAATTTCATATTGCAGTAAAATATTGAATTTTAGAATTCTTCAAATTTTCAAATTGGAGTAGAAACCAAACCTTATTATTTTCATTTCATTCTTTGGTCTAAAATTATTAAAAAAAAACTTTATTTCTATGGCTCAAATTCACATCAAGAGCAAGGAGCTTGAAGTTGCCAAAATACACTATATATTCATCTTTGGATAAAGCATCTCATCCTACATAGAAATGTAAACAATATCACAAAGAGAAGATTTCCTATACCACCTTCTTGCAAAAGTGCTCAACCAAGTCTTTAAGAAAAATGAATGAAATTTTTTTTTTCTACCTCCAAGAGATATGAAATGTCATTTTTGGGCCTCCTAGGCATTTCAAGGTTAAGGTGTATTGCAATTTTGATTTCCATGACAAGACCTCCTCTAGAGATCAACTTACATGATGGAAAAACAACAACTAAATTCATCACTAATAACTGTAGATAGTCAAATTGGAGCAAATTTTTAAACTTTTTGGTATACAACTGTGTGTTTGCTTAGCTTTTAACAGTTGTTGTTAGTTTGTGTTCCAAATTGGTAGTTTGGGGGTAATATTGATCAATTTGGAAGTCGTTTTTGCTGTGCTTCTTTTAGGAATCTAATAGCATGGTGTGGTAGTTTTGCTAAGTCAATGGATAATAGAGCCAAGTTGGAGTGAGACATGTGTTCAGCCAATTTGGGATGTAAGGTAGTTTGCTCTAAAAGCGACCATCTTCTTCAAATCGACCCTATAAAATGGTACTAAATGGATATGAGGTGGTCTTTAAATGGACCAATTTAGTTTAGTCACAAATAGGTACCTAAAACAAAAATCTTAGGTAGTTTATAACTAAATCAAAATTGCTTCAATCAATATGAAACCACTTGTGTTACGTTTGGCATCTATTTTTCTTTCTCTAAAAAACGAGTGAAAACTATTTCTATTCATGCAAACCTACAAAAAAGGCGGGCCAGCCCTTAAATGGTTGCTTTTAGAGCATCCTACCTTAATTGTCAAATAAGCAATCAGCTGTGGATGAAGTTCCAAGTCTGATAGTGTGCAGGTGTGAGCAAGCTAGTTGGGTTGTCTAAAGTGTCCAATTTGGATTTGTAGTTTTAGTGGTGCAGGTTCAAGTTGCTTGATGGTTGGATTATCTCCTTAAATGGTATCTAATTCGGATGCAGATTCTTATTAAGGTAGAAACACCCAATAGCGTCCCTGCTCCCATTCATGTACTTTAGACTGTGACTATTTTTGTCCTTAGGCTTCTCATTAATGTGTCCTTGAAATGCTTGTCTTTGATTGGCTAGCGCATTTGAAGGACACATTCCAAACTCTCATTTGTTCTCATCTGATTTTTGTTGATTTCAATTTTAGGTCCACCTATGTGACAATTTCAGTGGTCTACGGAGCCATCTCTCTGAAAAATCATAGAAATTACATACCACATCCAAAAACTCTTTTTTTTTTTAATATTCATGCTTTTCACTTGCCAATACTAAAAAAATACTAACTTTAGGAAAAGTTGCCTCCAATTATGCTGAATTGCTTAATATTGACGGTTTTGGGTGCTTCCACCTTAGGTGGTTGTCTTGTAGTTTTTCTTCACCCATTCATGAGAGTGCTAGTGCATGTCCAACTGAGCTGTGCTACATATTTTTCTTCTTTCTGTGTGAATTCAAATTCGACAGTGAGATTAAGTGATGGAGTTTGTGTATGTATTAGATAACCAATGAGCCGCGCTAGTGGCAAATAGGTTATCTAATACATAACTGATTGTTGACTTTTCAATGCTCGTGTGGCACCATCCCATTGGCAACCCGTCACCATTGCCATTACAAGTTGCAACTCGTAACCTTCTTTCCTTTCAACTTGCTTCCTACACCCTTGAATCATGAAGATCAAAGGTTGTGATTGAAAAATGTACAACCGGTTATGTACAATAACCTATTCGCCACTAGCGCAGCTCATTGGTTGGAGATGGTGCCACACAAGCATTGAAAAGTCAACAATTGGTTATGAGTGTCTGTATGATGGAGATCGTTGTGTCCTAGTTTGGAAAATGTGTAGATGAATGGAGATTTGTGGAGTTAAGGAAAGAGAGAAAGTATGAGGCTGTAAATGGAGTTTAAGGTAACAGGCTCTAAAATCGCCCACCCTACTCAAATGTACATTGCTTGTACATGTTGCTTTTTCATAGCCTTCAACAATGTATAATAGTGTACATTTTAGGGGGTGGGCGATTTTAGAGCCCTGTGCCACTTTAACTTCAAATTTTTAAGGGAATCAAAGTTACAACAATTCAAAGTTGTCTGAAGAGGTACCAAATATTTCAATCATCTGTCACTGGACTTGATGTTCATTTTTGATGGATAGCAGCAAGAGTATTAAAAGCATGTTGTATGTATCAGTCTGCAATTCACTCTAGTACCCAGACCTAACAATTTCATTTCTTTGTGGATTCCTGGAGTCTTTTGCAGATTTTTATGGATGTTTGATTGCCTTCAATTCAGTCGTGACCTGGAAAATCGGGATGCGTTTTGAGACTGAGCCATGTTTGATGTATACTGTGGCGTCCATCTGCAATGGAGTGAATGCCAAGAATGGGGTTATTTTCAGTATATTCTCATTTGAGAGCTTTGTGCTTGAATCCCATACGCCACCAGATGAGCAGACGTCCAAAATTTTAGTGAAAGACTTCATTTGAGCAGTACTGCAGTACCCATCACTAACTTAATCTTAAGGGAATCAAAGTTACAACAATTCAAAGTTGTCTGAAGAGGTACCAAATATTTCAATCATCTGTCACTGGACTTGACGTTCATTTTTGATGGACAGCAGCAAGAGTATTAAAAGCATGTTGTATGTATCAGTCTGCAATCCACTCTAGTACCCAGACCTAACTTTTTTGTTTCTTTGTGGATTCCTGCAATCTTTTTCAGATTGGTATGGATTTTTGATTGCCTTCAATTCAGTCCTGACCTGGAAAATGGGGAAGCTTTTTGAGATTGAGCCATGTTTGATGTATACTGTGGCGTCTATCTGCAATGGTGTGAATGCCAAGAATGGGATTATTTTCAGTATATTCTCAATTGAAATTGTTGTGGTTGATGTTGTGGTTGACTGCTTTTTGTGATGCGCTTGCAGTGGGGTTGAATTTTGAATCTGTTGAGAAGTCAGTGTTGGATTTCAGATATTTTTCAAGATATGTGAAGGAGTGGACCCAGGCACCTGCTTGTTTACACTTGAATTGCATGTGGTCATTCTTACGAAAGTTAGTAGCAGTCTGTGGGTCTTACTACATTTGGACAAGTTATGTTTTCTTTGCTGTACTTCATTAAATCATGGTGATTGATCAATAGGGCTAGTAAGCAGTTGTAGATCCATGACATGTTTACATTTTGAGTGCACCCTGGAGAGCACCAAGCCAGTGGTTTCTGGATTCTATAGCAACCATTCAGTACTGACAGATAGTGCAAGTGATGGAACTTCAGGAAAATTTATGTGCCATACTTCAGAGCAAACACCAAGCAGGAATGGAGGAAGAGCTAGGAACAGAAGTTGAAAATTGAAACATAAGTACAGAAGGGTGAGACTTGCAACAGATTCTGCAGCGTTTTTGCAATGAATGCCAGTAATCTAACATCAATTTTGCAAATGGATTTGTAGTAAGTACGTTATGCTATGTATTTTCAACTATAATTTGAGATTGCAACAGTTTGGGCATAAATATGCATTGGTTCCGTGCCTACGGCTTCTGCAACAACTTTGCAGCACTTTTGCAATGGACTGCAATAGACCATGAATTTTTAGCAAAGGTTGAGGACCGCCACAAACCCACTGCCAAATAATTGATGATGTGTTGCAATTGTTACTTCCTGTTGTTAGTAGTGAAATTTGACCCCCATCCAACCAGCGGACAGAGAGGGGGCACCAATCGGATAGGGAAGAGGCGGTCCCAACTAGTTGGACACCCCTCCAACCAAACTCTAACCGCATATGCAATGTAAATACCATTGTAGATAGGATTTGGAAACTTGGATTCAAAAACCATAGTTGATGCAAGAGTTGATGCGATAGTCTCCATCCAAAGGATAGAGCCAATAAATAGAATCAATAAAAAGAAAGTCCTTACATGATGTACACAAAAAGTTAGGAAGGTGCTCTTGAGGCACTAGGAGAGATCCTCAGAGCACCATTACCAGCAGACTCAAATCTTGTCAATTTGTTGTGCTTTCATTGGCTTACTGCAATGCAGTTTGTACGATAACTACCGATAGTCTCATTCAAAGTTTGTTCAAATCTTGACATATTCTGACCTACCCAAATGACATGTCAATCTGGATAGAACTTGCCATTCATTAGGAAAAAGATGAACCCTGGAAGAGGCTGTAAGACCTGAGAACATAGGAAACGCAAGCCAAATTTTTTTTTTTTTTTTTTTTTTTTCTTTTTTTTTTGCAAATTGCAGACGCGGAATGGCACGGAATAGCAAGGAAGAGTGCAGTTAAACTGCTTTAAAAAACATTAAGAAATAATTTATTAAAATAAATTCAAAATTACAAAATTTTTAAATCTGACATGGCACCACACATGCCATGTCAGATTGCAATCATTACAATTTTTTATTATTTTATTATTTTTATTATTTTTTATTAATATTTTAATATTTTTATTATTTTTTAAATATTTTTTTATTGTAAATCACTGTTTAGTTCCCTTGAATTCCCTGGAGGGGAAGCTTACACTAGAAAGGAGCCCCTTCCAGGGCTTATTTTTTCCTAATGGTTGATGTTTTGGCTTGCCACCAAGGCACTTTCTCCTTGAAAGAGACCTATAATTCTCACCTTTGTTAAATAAAAAATGGTTAATTATATATTCATTAACAAAGATAATCATACACGACAATAGAAAGATTCATTGCTTTTTGCAATTTTGTTGCGGCGCTTACAATACCGAATTTGCCCGTGTGAAGAATTGATTCATTTAATTCCTATTTTGAAAAAAGCTTTCATTCAACCAATTTGGAAAAGCAATGTTTATACGTCAACAATTCAATATGTTTGTCTTTCACCGTTGGAAGTCTATTTCTAAGAAAAATCTATAAGAGATAATAGAAAACAAAGAACATAAAAAACAAAACCACATCCAAATTAGAACCGGAAGTTGCTAAATCAAAGGCCTATAAGATAAACTACCCCACTGCATACCAAATGGAGCAAATCCATTGTGGGCTAAGTTATGTTAGTGATGTACATTTTCAATACTTGAATGTACACCACTAACATAATTTAGCTTACAATGGGCTTGCTCTCATTTATCTGGAGTTTACCTTGATCAACCGTGGGATTGTTCTACAAAAATGGTGGAAAACTCCTGGTGGTGTTCCATTCGCACTAGGGTACTGGGGGTACATTTCCAATTCTAGAAAGTTTGGAGTCATTCCAAAACCAGAAGGAGGATAACCTCCAAACTGAAGCTTGCCGAGGTGGCATTGCAAAGTAGTTAAAGGAAATATGAATTGTACCTTTTGTGTCATAAATTGGACCAACAAAGGATGGTATTGGTTAGCAATCCCAAAACTGGCTAAATTTTGCTCGGTTTCTACTTAATTTTTTTCATGCCTTCATTGTAAATTCAAAAAAATCTTCCAATAATGAACATTTGGTTAAAAACCTTGAATTTGTTCTAAGATTGATGGTACTAGTGAAAGTTGTTTTCTCCTTGTCCATGTGTTTCAAATAAAAAAATAAAAAAAATTGTTTGCTTTAGAATAATCGACTTCAAGAGATGCACCCTGTACAATGGAGGAACAAAAGTATCGTTGCCCCCTTTTGTTCCTGCACAAATGCCCCCATTTTCAAACACCATTTTTTATAATTTTTATATAATTCTTATATCATTACATTCCTACCTTAATCCCAATCATGTATTCCAAATTACAACCCCTAAAGGACCATTTGTCTCCTCGGGGGACAAATTGAGTCCGGGCAAGTTCCTACTGTCTCAATTTTTCATAATAGTTTTGGGGATTTTTTGAAGTTGTGTATTTTTGCAAGAGCTTTGTGAATATATAATTTTTATTTTAATTGATGCCTAGGAGCAAAAGTTATGGCACAATAAGCAAAATTGGAGTTCTGCGGGTAGCCCAAAAAAAATCATAAAAAGTCAAAATAATTTTTTTTCAAATTTTTCTCTCAAAGACTATATTTTTGTCTATATGTGAAGCTTTGTTTCATTCAACTTGGACTAATAATGAGAAGGTTATGGACATAGTTTTTTGGGCAATCTAAGCATCTTCTTGAAAAAGTAACTTGTAGAATTTGTTTTTCAATGCAATTTTTAGAACTTTTCAAAAAAATTGTTAGACAAGGTTAGATTTTCTTGCTAGAACAATCTCACCGTTGGGATTATTGTGATTCAATTCCATCTAAAATCTATTAACAATTTAGTTTTTTCTTCAATCTTGAACCCACTTCTATTTAACAATTTTTTTATGAGTGAAAATTAAGTGCTTTTTATCCTAAGTTTTTTTGGGAGATTCTTGACTTAACTACTTAACATAAACAAGTAGAAAATCAAAGTCCACAGTGCAAAAAATTTGAACTAAAAAGACTAAAAGCCAAAAAATTTAGTCAAGCAAGGTGCAAAAAGACTTATTTTCTTTACTTTAAATGCATATATCTTGCAATCTACATGGTCAAAGTTTCTGAAATTTCTTCCACATATTCACATACTAGTCAAGTATAAGATTTTACAGTTGGATATGCAAGAAATAACAACTTTTAAAGCTCTTTTCTCTTTGCAATAGAAATGACAATTTTGAATGTTTTTTTATAGGAAAATCACCTTGGTCCTTTAGGGGTTAAAATAGCAAAACTTCATTTTTGGTGAATTTTTAAAGTCAACTTTCATGGTTTTACATAATATTTTACTAAAAACAATTAATGATGAATTTTTTTAATTCAATTGCGGAGATATGTAAGAAATATCTATATGCGCATCTTTTCTTCAACAAGCATCTCCAAAAAAAGTTCACAAATTCCTCTATAAAAAAAAATGAAACATTGGGTTGACAATGTCCTAATTTTGGAAAATAGATATATTTTTTTATGTAATCTAGGTTTCTCTATTTAACCAATCTGGCATACAGAGGAAGCACATCATTCACATGCACAGATCTCAAATTGTTGGAGACAGCCCAGTGCTATCTATGCATGTTGCTAAAGAGAGAGAGGTTCCACTTGCAAATGTGACAGTCAAGTGCTTTCATTTGCTTCGAAAGAAGGAAACAAAAAAGATGCAAGAGACCGAAAACTATATCCAGAAACAACAAACACTACCGACGACTGGCACAATCAAAGACTTGGAGCAAAGGCAAGCAGCGCAATATGACACAAATTAATCTGCTGCTAACACACAAGGAACCACCAAAGCTTTATTTCAGAAAGCAACCGGCCTTGCTTAAATTTCCAATTTGCTCAAACTGATGAAAAATCTGGATCAGGACATTGGTTGTTTTGGTGATGAGGTTGGGCGCAGTCTGTACAGAGAAACTAGAATCTGCGCTCTTAGTAAAACAACCGGATCATGATGCCACCAGGTGAATTGTTAGAGAAGTTTGGAGGTCGAGTTGCAGGTTCAAAGTACACTCATTCCTCAATTTTGTTAAATTGGTGACATTCCATTACTTTGGTTCATTTAACCCTTTAGTGACCATGGTTGATTTGGGAGGCAAGCGCAATTTTTTTGAATATAAATTTGAAAAAGGGAAATTTCATCATTACTCCAAGGAAGTAATCCCAGATCAAAATGTAGGAGTTGATGTTGTAGGCTTCATCCGTGAAAAAAACAAAAAGTGAACATGATTAGACGGTGCAATTTGTTGTGAGTGATCTTCAAAGTGCGATGCATCAAAATAGCCTTCAGCTGAAGAAGCATGATACATTATTGCCCATAACTTTTGAAACATGCCTCCACAATTCATGGGATTGCTGGGCAATGTTTCTATCGTTCTTAGGCGTCAAGTTCAAATAGAATCACATGAGTTGTTCAATGTATATGAGACTTAGAAGGTATGACTTAGGTCAGTCCTATTGTCTTTGGACAAGCACTGCTACCTTGTTACTGCACAAAATTCTTTGAAACTGGATTTGTTTGGACCGCATGCTGAAGCTCTATTTGCGTTGTTCTTTGAGTTTTTTCAAATATCCTATATTGAAGTAGTAAAACAATATTCGACCAAAAAGTACTCAACCGGTCACTAAAGGATTAAGGATGCGTGGCCCAAATGCAAAATCAATTCATTTCCACATTTGTGACCTGAAATTAGACCTTTGTAAAAATATAGGCTACAATTTTGGGTGGTGTGAATATCAACAATTTAACAAAAACGATGTTCAATTTGGAATTCAATGTATAGTAAATACACAATTATGTCACAGCCTTCTGTCATGATTTCATCCAAGTCAATTGGATGGCCGCATTTTTTTTGCGAGACGTTAAACCTATTCTACGAAGTGCGACCAGTAGGGTGAAAACGTAGGAATTTTATCCCTGGGGAAAACACAAGAATTTTTTTTTTCACACATGAATTCTTTTGCAAATTCTAAATTCGTATTTGCAATCAAAGGCCCTAAATTAGCTAGGAGAGGTTTATAAATACCCTAGACACATCTCACAATAGGGGGCTTTTTTTTTACATTTATCCCTCAAACCTTGCGTTTTTGCCTTGCCGGTCCCACAACCTCCCGTAATTTCAATCATCTATCATAGTCAAGGTCATTTCATCCTTCTCAAGGTTGTGATATCTCCTTGATATAAATTAGATTTTCAACTATAAAATAACAAAGCTTATTGCCATAATTTTCTTATCTCCTTTGAGGGACTCAAGTATAAAGACAATTGCACACTAAAGTATACAACTTCTTTAAACTTTCAAAATGTACTTGAAGTGCTCTATTTACATTGGTTTTTCATCAATACTTGGATAAGGACTTCCAAATCATATTGCCAAAGATAATTTGAGATCCTCTACAAAACAATTTTTGAGTAACAAGAGTTTTCTTGCGGATTGTCTATGATGACATGCTAAGGATTTTTACTTAAAACTTGAACCCACACAAGACAACAAGGCTAAAATTTAAGGATTGCAATTTTCCTTCAAATTTTCCTTCAATCAATTTCCCTTCAAATTTTGTATAGGATACACAATTTTAGCAACAATGACTAAAGATGATCTTTTAGAGTATTTAATTTGACTTCTTTGTACATCCTTGCTCTTAGTTTGAATTTTTGACAATAAAATGATCTCCTTTTAACTTGAACCCAACTAACAAAATGAATCTTACTAAGTCTAGTGTCTATTCTAATTTGAAAATATTTAAATCTCTCAAAATCAATATTTTATTGAAAGTTGAAGTTTGAAATTTGAATTTATAACCAAGGTCTAATGATGTTCTAATTATAGAATGGAACAGAATTTTGGTTCACACCATGATATTCTAAACTAAAATATATAGAAACTTTGAAAACTGTGAAACTTTGAAGTATTTTTTATATTTGATATGAATTGCTTTAAATGGGACATTGCAAGAAAGGATGGTCCTATTTCCCGTCACATTTGATATACCCTTTCTTGTTATTTGCTATAACTTCAGAAGCCTAAGTCCAATGAACATGAAATTTTCATTAGAGATGAATAACTTTATATTAATCATATCTCTTGCTTTACAAATAAATAAAAAATATTTTATATTCAATATATTTAAATCCTTTTTGTTAATTTGTCACATGGTGCAGTTTATGGGTTTTTACTATGTTAGGAGTCGCCAAATTTAATGATCCGGAGATGAAGTTTTCATGGTTTATTTGCATAGTAGGAAAGCATATTCCTACTAGAGGAAGTCTAAAAAAATATTAGTTTGTGTCCTCCAAATGAATGCAAATAGCACTCTCATTGCGTGCAATTTCTAACAATGAAGATGGTTCTAAGATAACCGTTCAAGTGAAATCTCATCACTATAAACTCCTCCCAAATGGACAATTTTATGTTTTTAAGAAATTTATTTTCCTATTTTTTACAAATTAAAATGGAAAACTATAGTGACAATATCTATTTTCATGAGATTTTGCACTTTCCTAGTTCTCCTAGTTTGAGAGTTTTTCTATGCTTTTCTTTCCTAAGGCACCTTCTTTTTAAAGGCGTATCCATTAAACATATTTTTTATATTTAAAAAAAATTAATTTTCTAATTGTAAAGTATTCCCAAAAGAAAAAATGAGTCTGTGAAAAACACTATGGAAAATGAATGCTCTTTTTTGCAATGACCCAACATGTTCTTCAGAAATTTATAATAAGTTCAAATTTAATCAAAAATTTGAAAATCTTAGGAAATGTAGAAAACTTATTTCAGCTCAAAAAATAAATAAAATATTTCTACTCATATTTAGTGAAAAATACAGCATTGTAGAGCAAAAAATACTAAGGTTCAATACATGGTCTTGCATCATTTAGAGGTTAACCACTCCTTGAAGAGGGACATAGTTTGTTGAGCTAGGCTACTATTTAAATTGTCAAGGCATTGGCTTCTAAATGTCTTTAAGAACAAAGTCCCTTAATTTAGGAATGCATGGTTTAAAAGGCACATCTATAGATAAATATAGTACAACATGCATACCAAAGATTATAGTTTATTATAGTTCTATGTACAATTAAGATGGGCACTTCCAAATGGAGCACTGACCCTAAACCGCCATCTTCAATTTGGACACATCTTCCAAATCAATTATATATCTATGTGGAAGAAACCAATTTAGAATCAAACTTAGTTCTTTAATGACTTTTGCATTCGGTATCAAATGTTGTGTTCTTTGGTGTGTAGAAACCTCTTTTCACTTGCTAATAAAATAATGTGAAAAGTTGACATATTTAACCCTGGAGTGTCGCGGATTCCATTCCATGGCGGTCCAATGACAATACTGTTGAGCTAAGAAGAGTTCAAAAGCATTTTTTTCATCTTCCTTTTCCTTATTGACCTTTCACATTGGATTATGAAGAGTATCCAATTGAGTTTGTACTCTTTCTAAGTTTTGTCTTCACGGAAATGAGAAGCTACTAAAAAAACGGATCACAAAATATGCTAATTTAGAGTATTTTGAGAAGTTGTTGCTCCTTGCTTTAAATCTAAAATTTCTCCACAAAAATGATGTTTTTTGAATTTAAGTCAAATGAAAAAAAAGAAGATCGTCTACACTAGTTTCTACTCCAATTTGAATTTGAAAAAATTCCGAATTTTGCATATTTTATTGCAATTTGAACATTGTGTGTATTTTCAATGTCTATTATTTTCTATTTATAGAATGACACGGAAATTGAGTTTACACCATGATGTTTGTCATTGTGATATACACTTATGGTGAAATTTTCAGATTTTTTGAAATAATTTCCTATTTAATATGATTTTTCTTCACTTTTCTCTAGAAATTCTTAAAAAACTTAACTTTCTACAAAAAAAAAAATTTAATTTTTTCTGAAGTAAAGAAGACATGTACTTTCATCTCTGAAAAATAAATATAAAATTATTCATTTATATCTAGTTGCAAAATGGTAGCAAATTGTGTGACAGACAATGAGGTTTGAAATCAATGGTCATGGGTCCATCATTTAGGGGTTAATAATGATAATTAAGTTCAGGAGCAAAAAATAGCAGTTACCCACTTTACACCAAGATATTATGCACAAAAAAGACTTGTACATACTTAAATTGTGGTTGTGCATCGTATGGAGGGATTAATGGAAAATTATACTACTTGCTACATCCATGGGCTTTGGGCTAGCCTTCTTCCTTTCTCAAGCGTACTTTTCTATTAATCCCTAACAACCCATTGTCCAATTGGGAGACAAATGGGCTTTTGGGAAGGTATTTACGGGCTGAATTTTTGTCGTGATTTTCAAAAACTTTTTGAAGACAAAAAAAATGCTAAGCTTTGTGGGAATACAAATTTTTTTGAATCGATGCCCAAGAAAAAAAGTTATGCCCGAATAAGCTCAAAACATTGTTTGGGGGGCAGCAAAAAAAATTTGCAAG
Organism: Neckera pumila; assembly: GCA_963969595.1. Classification (NCBI taxonomy): domain Eukaryota; kingdom Viridiplantae; phylum Streptophyta; class Bryopsida; order Hypnales; family Neckeraceae; genus Neckera; species Neckera pumila. The sequence goes on along the minus strand of OZ018410.1, from coordinate 21,378,378 downwards.
TTTTTAATTTTTAACTTTTTTAAACTTTTTTCTAATAGCTTATATTTTTTCCATTTTTAAAGCTTTGATTCATTTTGTTTGGATTCTTTATGAGAAAGTTATGGACGATGATGGTTTTCGGGCACTTAGAGCATCTTCTTGAAAAAAAAAGAATTTGTAGGATTCATTTCTGAATGCAATTTTTATGATTTAAAGAAAAAATGAAATTCCACACGATTTATTTTTTGTGCTAGAACAATCTCACCATTGGAATTAGTGCATTTCAATTCCATATAAAAGATATTAATATTTTAGAATTTCCTACTATCTTGTACCTGTTTCAACTTAATATTTTTTTAATAATTAATTTCTTCTTTTTTTGGATTTTTTTTCCTAGACTCTCAGCTCATTTCTCCACTATAAAAATTTAAAGCTCAAAACTCTATAGTGCAAATATTTAAAGTTAAAAATGTTCAAAATCAAAAAATCTAGCCACAATGTGCTAAAAAACTTATCTTTTTTACTTTAAACGCATGTATCTTTCAATTTGTGCGGTCAAAAATTCAAAAAAAATTTCCACACATTTTCATACTAGTAAGGTGTAAGATCCTTTGATTAGATGTGCAAAAAAACATTTTTTAAAATTTGTTTACTCTTTGCCTTAAAAAAGGCAATATTGGATGTTTTTCGGCAAAAAAAAGGCCTTGGGCCTTTAGGGGTTAACAAAGCCCTAAATTTGATGAATGAAATTTATCAATCTCATCGGTACAATGAAAAAGGTCAATGAAAATTGAGGTTGGGTCTTTGTATTTATAAATTGTGGTTGGATCTTCCTATTTATAAATTGTGGGAAGGTTGCACCTGCAAGGACCATTGAAACTTGCCTTTGCTCAAGAAGCGTTGTGCAAGCAGATAGCTAGCTGATACATCAAATTTCTTTTGGATTTATTACTTTTTAATGTCTTTGGTGAGATGAAAATTTCTTTCTACAATGTAGCAAATTTTGTTTTGAATTGGAGATATTTAATGTGTCCATACACATTCAAAATTTATTCTCAAAAATTGGCAACATGCATGCTTGTCTTAATTTGCAAAAAGGTCCAAATTGGATTTTTTTAGTTTCTTATGAATTTAGGGTTTATAAATAGTAAGAATTAAAGATACTAAGGCAATGGAATGTTCATTGAAAACTTTTCAGTACAAATTACTGTGAAAAACCGCAACAAATAGAAAAAGCAAAGTATCCAGACAAATCATAAATAAAAGTATTGAAGAATTTTCTCATGATATAATACTTTCTATATAGCATCACCACTTGAGTGAAATTCTTTTGCATTTCCAACAACTTTTGGATTAGAAATGAACAATCTAATGACCTAGGCTACTATACATTCAAGCTCATAGATTTTTTTGTTTGCTTGCTAGATTACAAATAAAAAGGCTATCTATGAAATCAATCTCTACAAGAGTGTCTTTGACTCTATTTAGTATTGAGAGATTTTCAAGGAACTTCTCATTGTTCCATAATAATAGATAACTAAAGGTTCTTTGAAAAAATTTAAATTGTAAAAGAGTGCCGATAAAGTAGTAATCAAGAAAATCCATGGAATGCTTTGGTAACAAAAGATTCATTGAGTTTTTTGACAAGTTATAAATTTCTTAATGCTTTCTATGGAATTTTAACTCTTGAGCAAAATATGGGAGTTTTATTAATATTTTTTTCCATTTTATAACTAAATTTCTTCTTTCAATGGCTTTGGATTGATTGTTTGGCACCAAGGACTATATAAAAATGTCTCATAAATGACCTTCAAAGAATTTGTAGAAATAAAATTGAAACCATTCATCATAGAATTGATAGGGCGGCAATAGGGTTTACATCCTCATCTATTGGATTAGCTAGTTAGATCTACATATGAAAGGTTTGTAAATCCTAAGAAACTTTTCATCATTTAAATGTGTTACATGGAACAACAACCATTCATCTAAAAAAGCCACAAGATGATTCGACATCAAAATATCCACTTATTTCTAAGTAATCTTTTAATACTTTTCAATCCACATCAGTTCTTTATTATTGGAGGATCACTGGGATGCATGCACTACCAATCGGCAAACAAGCAACTTCCTCAAAAGCTAGCCACTAGCTACTACTTCCAAAAGCCAATTTATTTACTCTTCAATACATCTGCAAGCTGCTAGAGATCAAGATTGATGTTAGCAAGCAGCTCCACACAAATGTGCTCTCTATTTGATCACCGGTATGTCACCTTTGCCAATTTTAGTGTCCGTGGCTCTTCCATGATCTCACTATACTCAAACGACACCGTATTTGCATTCTCAATGTTATTCCCGTCATTCACAATACAAGTCCCGGCTTTCTCGTTGAAGCGCTTGAACACATGGGGGTTCATCAGAGTGGGCGTGTGAAATGCACCACACTGCAGGATCACTTTGGAGATCATGCACGCGGGGTTGGTGCATAAGTTCTTGATATTGACTTGCCAAACAGGAAGGCCTGAGCCGGAGGCCTTGTATTGCTGGATGCTGATGTCTTGTGGGTGGCAAGGGTTAGCCACAGCTTGAGCTCCAACGACGGGGATCCTTGCCAATATTTGATCCATAGCAGATGATTTGGATTCAACAAAGGTTGGCCGAGTAGACTCCGAGAACGAGAGGATGGCTAGGAGCAGTTGAACTACTGCAAGGAACTTGAACGACGCCATGGTACTCAATCAATCTTGCAGCAGTGGATCGGGTCTTAATTGTGAGGGCTTGTCTTGGTTTAAGTTACAACCTGGAAATGGAATACAATAGGGTGAACACGGAGTGTCAATGATCAATTAAACTTGTTGTCAAGAGGAGTGTAGTGTAATTGCTAGCTAGGTTTTCAATAATAAATGTGGGCAACAATGATAGGATGCAAGCTAAGCGTACGTGCTTGGAAGCCAAAATGATTCATGACAAATCCAAATATAAGTACAAACTTAACTTGAAAAGTGCAAAACTCAACATTGAGATAATATTGATGTTTAACTATGCTTTAATTTGTACAAGCAAAAGATCTAAAATGCAAAGAACACCCTAGGAAACTCTTCAATTTTGTTTACTTTAAATTAAAGGGGTAGCTCCAATCCTTCACTAGCGCCACAAGAAAAAAAGGGAGTTGGGAATGAGACTTGGAATTGAAAGGAAGTTCACCTACAATCATGAAAAGACTTAAACGGGTCGGATAGAAATTTAAATAAGTCTCAACTCAAAAGAATATAGGTTTGATATACTCTCAAAAATTTATACAATGCAAAAATGAAACAAAACCAGTTGAATTTCAATTCTTTTTAGACTCTCAATAAGATTGTATATTGCTGGACCGCACCTAACAAACTCCCATAGACCTATCCAAATTTGCTAGAAACAAACTAAAGGCATAATCACAATAGGAAATGCACGCATATGTAGTGGAACAGTCACAAACTACTATCCTATGTAGCTAGATTGAAAATCATGAAGAGCACAAAAAGCACGAACTTGCAGCTAATGCAATGAAAGAAGAGCAATAAGTGCCGCCAATAGATACATACTAGGAGTTGATGAGGCAAAGGAGGCAAAGCAACGACTCTTACCACCGGAGGAGGAAAATGGAGAAGGAAATGGAAGGGCTTGTGTGTTTCAAGGGGAAGGTGCTTAAAGCCTCTTTATATTAGTGACCTAGGGTCTTGATTGGAGGAGAAGAGCCTCCAATCACTATGCAAGAAATCGTCTTTGTTACGGTGTGAAGAGGTCGTTAGAGCACTTGGGTCACTTTTTCAACTATCGCTTATGGGGATTGACTTGAATATTGTGGATGTCTTTGTTGTGGTCCTTTATCACTAATGTAAAGAAGCCGTTACACTTTTTGACCCAACTATCCTCTATGGGGATTGACTTGAATATTGTAGTTGATGTGGTCAATCATCAATAAGATCCATTCGACTTTTAAATAGAGTCAAATGGATAAGAGTAATCACGCTAGCTTCAAAGCATTTGACCATTGTGAATGGGGTAGTTAATAATGTATGTCTCAAGCTAGCCTAATGGATAATATTTTGAGTATATACCATCAATTTTATTGATTCTAGGATCAAATACAAGGACATTTTGCATTGATACTAATGTTACCTTGTAGATAGGGACAAAGACTCTTATAGTTGGGTTAACCCCTAAAGGACCATTGTCCCTTGGGGGGACAAATGCAATTTCAGGTATGTAACTATGGGCTGAAATTTTCTCTTGATTGTTTTAATCCCTAATAGACCATTGTCCGGTCAAGGACAAATGGGATTTCGTGCAAGTACCTACGGGCTGAATTTTTGTCGTGATTTTTTGAAATTTGTTTTGAAGATAGAAAAATTGGTATGCTTTGTGGGAATGTAATTTTTTTTCAATCAATGCCCAGGAACAAAAGTTATGCCCAAATAAGCTCAAAATAGGGGAGAAGGGGCAACAAAACATTTAATTTAATTTTTTAATTTTTTTTCCTTATAGATAATATTTTTGCCTATTGGAGAAGCTTTGATTCATTTCATTTGGATTTTTTATGAAAAAGTTATGGACAATCTTGTTTTTTGGGCAATTAGAGCATCTTCTTGAAAAAAATAACTTGTAGGATTCATTTTGGAATGCAATTTTTGCAATTTTTCACAAAAAAAAGTTCCATATGGTTTAGTTTTCTTGCTAGAACAATCTCACCATTGGAATTAGTGCCTTTTAATTCCATGCAAAAGATATTAATATTTTAGATTTTCCTTCTATATTGTACTATCTTCTACTTAACATTTCTTTTAAGAATGAAAATTAAGTTTTTTTGAATTTTTTTTTTTTTAGACTCTCGATTCAATTCTCCACTATAAACATTCAAAACTCAAAACTCTATACTGCAAAAAATTTAAGATAAAAATGTTCAAAATCAAAAAGTGTAGTCCCGCAATGTGTTGAAAATCTTGTCTTTTTTAATTTGAATGTAGTTATCCTGCAATCTATGCAGTCAAAAATTCTGAAATTTTTTCCAACCATTGCCATACTAGTTAGATATAAGATCTTATGGTTGGATGTGCAAAAAAAATAGTTTTCAGATTTTTTTATTCTTTGCTCTAGAAATGACAGTTTTGAGAGTTCTTTGGCAGAAAAAAGACCTTTGGTCCTTTAGGGGTTAAACTGTTTGGAAGGTAGAAAAGCTCATTAGCTTTGTGGGAATATAATTTTTTTCACAATTGGTGCCCGGAACAAAAATTTGTGATCAAATCAGCTCAAAACAGGGGATGGGGGGCAGCGCGGGGAACAAAAAAAGTTCAATTTTTTTTTTTTTTTTTAATTATTTTTTAATCCTTAAAAGATGGGCCTATAACCACTGATTTTCAAACTTCATTGTCTATTTCCTTATGTTCTTCCATTTGCAACTAGATATCGATGAATTTTTTTGAATATCTTTTTCAAAAATATAATCATATGTCTTCTACATGTTATAAAATTTTCAAATCTTTTGGGAATTTTTTTGAAACTATTATGATTTTTTTTTAAATGAAGAAAATTCAAATCAAATACATAATATATACCAAAAATCTGAAATTTTCACCATTGATATATATATATATTATAGTGTATAATATATATCATTGCTGTAAACCAAAGTTATTGTGTCACTCAAAAATTAGACAATCAATAAACCATTATTATAGGCCCAAAGTTCATTATTGTTATAAAGTATTAACTAAGCAAGAGCAGAAACAAAAGTTAATATTCTCTTCATTTCAGTAATTGGACTCAAATTCTTAATATATCATTTGTATAGCTAAAATTCACATAAAAAATAAATAGCAAGAAATGGACAAAATACACTACAAGGGTGATAAATGTATTAAGCATCTTCTTCTTTAAAAAAGTCAAGAATACCATAATAAGGGAGTTTGCAACACTTGTTTATTGAAATTGTACTTCAGCAACTTCAAAAAAAAATTGGGATGAAAAAATATATTTTTTCCATCCTACAATCTGAAATGAAATCATTCAAAGGACATAAAACATCTACAACGTCCTTTAAGGGTTAATTCCTAATTGTTGCACCATCCAATGGATGGATGATGACTATTGTGATAAATAAACTTCATTCAATGGATATTTATTGACGAAGCTTCAAGAAAATTCATATAGTATATCAATGAATACGAGAAGAAAGAAGAATTCTCTTCATGGGCTCTCGCATAGGCTCCATTTGGTTCAAAGTATTGTTTTATACATCAAATTGTATACCCTACATGCTCAAACAAAAGTCAACATATATCAAGATCTGATTGAAAATTTTCCTAATCAGTACTTTGAAAGAAGATATAAATGCTTGTTTTCAATAGGTCATCTAGACAAGGGCAAATGACTGAATTTTGAATTATCCTTACCAACCACATTCATAATGCTTTTAACCAAGGATAATGTGTTTCAAATAAATGATTGAAAATGGCTAACAAGCACGCCTCCAACAAGCATATTTTGTCAATGTGCACTACAGTATTTGGAACCCAGGGAATTCACTCCTTGTATTATTATGAGATACAAGTGCGTGAGTGAAGTATTTAATTGTGGATATTATTTTTGGTTGAAGGAATTCTAGACACCTTTCAATTATAAAGATTTTTAATATGTTGTATTACTTAACCCGTAAATGCATGAGGCACTAGACTAAACTTTGAAGTTAAATAAGACCTAACCAAGTTTTTATTTTTAGTAGTTTTTATTTTTGACAAATTCTTTTTGAAGTCTAATTTTAGCATCAAAAATCTGATTTTAAAAATGAATGATTATGCTTTTTTGGTTTAAGGTTTAGTACAAGGGTACCCATTGCAATCTTGACTTTCCATAGAAATGAGCCTCAAATGTACTAGATCTTGGAGAAAAAATCATACTTGAAATTCATTTAACCCCTATAGTCCCAAGGCCATTTTTTTGTCAAAAATCACTCAAAACTGCTACTTTTGTTGCGTTCATCTAAAAGATCAGAAAAAATATTCTTTTTTAGAAACTAACCATAGGATCTTGTACTACACTTTTTACAGATCATGTAGTAAAAATTTTGTGATGTTTGACCGTACGGATTGAAAGATATCAGCATTCAAAGTAAAAGAAAAAGTTTTTTTCAAGAAGATGCTCTAATTGCCCAAAAAACAAGATTGTCCATAACTTTCTCATAAAAAATCCAAATGAAATGAATCAAAGCTTCTCAAATAGGAAAAAATATAATCTATAAGGGAAAAAATTAAAAAAAATTAAATTAAATTTTTTGCAAAATGTTTTTGCTGCCCCCTCTCCCCTATTTTGAGCTTATTTGGGCATAACTTTTGCTCCCGGGCACCGATGGAAATAAAAATGACATTCCCCAAAAGCTAATAAGTTTTTCTATCTCATGGGAAGCTTCAGAAGGTTTCAATAAAAATTGAGCTCATAGGAACCTGCCCAAAATCCATTTTGTCCCCCATAGGGACAATGGGACTTTAGGGGTTAAAATAATTGTAGAGTAGATTTTGAAAAGCCATAAATTGATTGGAATAATGCATGTTAGGCCCTTCCACCTCATATGTTTTTGGTGACCAATTTTTTAGATTTGACATGCAATAAGTGAGCTGAAAGATTTTCATAGTTTTAACACCCTCATGATTAAACATTATAATCTTTCAATGATATTATCATATTTTCTTTTCCTATGTGATCTCTAGCATGTCTAGTTTGATTTTGTATAGTTACAATCCAAAAAAATTGATTCAACTTATAAAAACGTTGGTTTTTTGTTCAAATTAGAACAAGTTCCAAGAAGCTCAAAACAGGACTTGGGCATTTAGTAGTTAAGACCCTATTAGTATTTTGAAAAAAGGTGGTTTGGGAATTTAACCCCTAAAGGACTAAGGCCTTTTTTCTGCCAAAAAATTCTCAAAACTGCCATTTCTAGAGCAAAGAGTAAAATATGAAAAATGTTTTTTCTGCACATCTAACCATAGGATCTTATACCTAACTAGTATGAGAATATGTAGAAAAAATTTCAGAATTTTTGACCGCACAGATTGCAAGATATCTGCGTTTGAAGTGAAAAAACAAGTTTTTTCAGCACATTGCGGGACTAGATTTTTTTTTTTTTTTTTTTTTTTGAACAAATGGAAAACCCATAGCATTAAAAAAAACCCACCAAGTACAAAATGGCCAAGCCAGAAGGCTGGACAATGAAGAGAGAACGAGCAGAAAGAGCAGAAAACAAACCCTAAGCAAAAAGACAAGGAAGGGGGCCCTCCTTGCACCAACTAATTTGATTGCCAATACGAGTGGCAAGAACAGAAGAGTGAACCCAAACTAAGTCAAACTTGAGCCAAATGGACTCCGATTGGAGAGGTCGAAGCTTGGCATAACTGTGAGCTTTAAGGAATGCCGCCTGCCCGGAGTCAAGTAACGCATTTCAAAGGGCCTAGATTTTTTGATTTTGAACATTTTTAACTTAAATTTTTTGCATTACAAAGTTTTGAACTTTAAATCTTTTTAGTGGAGAATTGGGTTGAGAGTCTAGGGAAAAAAAAGAAATTCAAAAAAACTCAATTTTCATTCTTAAAAAATTTGTTAAGTAGAAGTAGGTACAAGATAGAAGGAAAATCTAAAATATTAATATCTTTTAGATGGAATTAAAATGCACTAATTCCAATGGTGAGATTGTTCTAGCAGAAAAACTAAACCATGTGGAACCTTTTTATTGAAAAATTGTAAAAATTACATTCCAAAATGAATCCTACAAGTTATTTTTTTCAAGAAGATGCTCTAATTGCCCGAAAAACAAGATTGTCCATAACTTTCTCATAGGAAATCCAAATGAAATGAATCAAAACTTCCCAAATAGACAAAACTATAATCTATAAGGAAAAAAAAAATTAAAAAAATTAAATTTTTTTGCAAAATTTTTTTGCTGCCCCCTCTCCCCTGTTTTGAGCTTATTTGGGCATAACTTTTGTTCTTGAGCACCGATTGAAAAAAATATATATATTCCCAAAAAGCTTATTAGTTTTTCTATCTCCGAAAAAAATTTCAGAAAATCATGACAAAAATTCAGCCCATTGGTACCTGCCCGAAACCCCACTTGTCCGTTGAACGGACACTTGGTCCTTTAGGGGTTAAGCTTGTAGGGGGGCACTCCATGTGGGGGTTTGTACATCACGTGCGTCTGGGTGTTTTTTTCAGGGGGGTATTTAGATGACCATGAACAATTATATGGTCCCTATCATTACCTAATTTCCTCATTCTTGGTATTTTATGCCTCCCTACAATTACTTAGAATTCTAAAGTAGGGTCAATTTCCAACACCCTTACTTTCTTACAAGGAAAAAAGTGAAGTGAAAAAAAAGCAAATGCAAAGATTAAAGACAAAGATAGACCATGTGAACTTAAAACACAACATTCATTGTATACAATTTGAAGCACTTACCATACCCTGTTGCCTTTACATTGTTGTATGTGCATATATGGAATCCACACTTCATAAACTTAGATTTAAGGAAAGACTAACCTCCAAAACAAGATGTGTGCAACAAAGAGAACTAAACACAGCAAAGAGCAAAGACAAGAAGCAAACAAGTTATGAAGAATCACGTGCAGAAATTCATCAGAAAATGCTTGAGCCATTTGATTGCTTTGAGATCTAACACAAGAAACAACAATTGTACTGTTCTATAATTATGATATTGTGTACACCCATAACTTAACCCCTAAAAGACCGTTTGTCCCCTTGGGGAACAAATCGGGTCCGGGCAGGAGTTCCTACTGCTTCAATTTTTAGTAATAAATTTTGGGATTTTTTGAGGTTGTGTATTTTTGTAAGAGCTTTGTGAATATATAATTTTTATTTTAATTGATGCTTGGGAGCAAAAGTTATGGCACAATAAGCAAAATGGAGTTTGTTGGGCAGTCCAAAAAAAATTCACAAATAGTCAAAATAATTTTTTTTCAAATTATTTTCTCAAAGATTATATTTTTGTCTACATGTGAAGCTTTGTTTCATTCAATTTGGACTAATAATGAGAAAATTATGGACAATCTTAGTTTTTTGGGCAATCTAAGCATCTTCTCAAAAAAATGACTTGTAGAACTTGTTTTTCAATGCTATTTTTAGAATTAAAAAAAAGAATTGTTAGACAAGGGTTGGATTTTTTTGCTAGAACAATCTCACCATTGGGATTATTGTGATTCAATTCCATCTAAAAGCTATTAACAATTTAGTTTTTTCTTCAATCTTGAACCCACCTCTACTTAACAATTTTTTAATGAGTGAAAATTAAGTGCTTTTTATCCTAAATTTTTTGTGAGATTCTTGGCTCAACTACTTAACATATATAAGTAGAAAATCAAAGTCCAGAGTGCAAAAAATTTGAACTAAAAAGATTCAAAGCCAAAAAATCTAGTCAAGCAAGGTGCAAAAATACTTGTTTTCTTCACTTTAAATGCATATATCTTGCAATCTACATGGTCAAAGTTTCTAAAATTTCTTCCACATATTCATATACTAGTCAAGTATAAGATCTTACAGTTGGATATGCAAGAAAAAACAACTTTTGAAGCTCTTTTCTCTTTGCAATAGAAATGACAATTTTGAGTGGTTTTGATAGGAAAATCACCTTGGTTCTTTAGGGGTTAATGGTACTCAGAACATAGTGAAAGCCATTCAAAACTTGTCAGCATTGAGAATATGATTCCAACACATAGGACCAGAAAGTTTTGATCTCAGTAACTCAGCCTAATGTTGCATCTACCTAATGAATTGAGCAGTCTGTATTGCAAACCGTGTTGCCTATTGAAGTCAAGTCAAGTCAAATTGCATGAAGATTCTGAGTAAGTTACTCAAAGGAAATCCAAACTGTAGAAGCCACAATGAGTACACAAAATAGTGAAATTAGGTTGCCCCACACTAATTTCTCATATCTAACACTTTCAGACATGGTCAACTATAGTCTGGAGCAACCTAATTTCACTATTTTGTGTAGACACGAGGACCAGAATTCTCACCCATTCCTGAAAATCAGCTCCTGAAAAATATTAGCCCTTACAGAGAATCCTCCAACATCCGCACTTGCTCCGTTGCAAGCAGGCACAAGGCTAGATTCACAAGTTCAAACACAAAACCAGCTCCCTTACTAAGATGATTAACCCCTAAAGGACCGAGGCCCTTTTCCTGCCAAAAAACACTCAAAACTGTCATTTCTATAACAAAAAGTAAAAGAATTTGAAAATGTTTTTTTTTTCACATCTAACCATAGAATCTTACACCTAACTAGTATGAGAGTGTGTGGAAAAAATTTCAGAATTTTTGACTGCACAGATTGCAAGATATCTGCGTTCAAAGTGAAAAAAACAAGTTTTTCAGCACATTGTGGGACTAGATTTTTTGACTTTGAACATTTAACTTTATTTTTTTGCACTACAGAGTTTTGAGCTTTTAATGTTTATGCGGGAGAATTGAGTTGAGAATCTAGCCAAAAAAAAAAGTTCAAAAAAACTTAATTTTCATTATTAAAAAAATTGTTAAATAGAAATAGGTACAAGATAGAAGGAAAATCTAAAATATTCATATATTTTAGGTGGGATTAAAATGCATTAATCCCAATGGTGAGATTGTTCTACCAAGTAAACTAAACCATGCAAAAAAAGAAAACTTGAAAAATTTGAAAAATTGCATTCAAAAATGAATCCAACAAGTTATTTTTTTCAAAAAGATGCTCTAACTGCCCAAAAAACAAGAATGTCCATAACTTTCTCATACAATATGATCCGAAGGGACAATGATCCTTTAGGGGTTAATGACTGGTTTCCACTTCCATATACTGTCAGTTCACGAGAATTGCTTGCTACTCATACACTTTGTTCAGATTCAAGTGACATGAAAATGATCCGAATAAAACATGAAAGATAAATGGTTACAATTAGAATACCAAGTTACATTCCCAGAGCAAGGTTCAAAATTGGTAGAATGACCCATAAGGCCACGCAATTTAATTGATGCAAGGTTGACTCATCTCCAAGGTTGAATGATTAGCTGTAGGGGCCTCCTTCCGTATTCCAACATGAAAAGACCCTCCATGACTACATTTTCTCTGCAACACAACTACAAATAATTGGTTTCCATCAGATTACACTCGGCGGCATGGCAATGGAAAAAAAGATGGTGCTGCCGCGAAGAAACCCTACATCCTAAACCAGCAGCATATAAACCCTAACCACAAATCCAAACCTTAAATACTCACTCCAAACACGTACATTAGAAAAAATTTCAGCCCTCCAGAAGGCCGCTAAGGAATTGATTTACGGGACCCCTTTGGTGCAATTTCAGAATGAATAAAAAAATGTTTTTTCTTAAAAATATATCTTTTTTTGGAAAAAGAAAACTAAAAAAATTAAAAAATTAAATTTTTTTTTTTTTGATGTGGCACTACTAGTGCCATGTCAACACCCAATATTTAAATATTAAAAAATATTAAAAATAAATAAATAAATAATATATATATATATTTTTTTTCCCATAATTGCACAGGGCGGGTGCAGAACTCACGGCATTCTGGAGGGCTGAAATTTTTCCTAATGCTGAAAGCTTACTAAACCAAAACATGTGCATTCATGGGCAAAACTACAATGGAAACCATGAACAATCAAACTTACGGGATGCACTGAGAGCGTAGGTGGAGCATTCGTTTGAAAGTGGGAAGCAAACCCTAAACAACAACTGGAAATAAGGTTGAATGCCTCGGCACGTGAAGTGCCTATAATCCAACATCAGCAACAATTTAGAGCGTCCAAGGTCACTTAAGGTCTACAGCATCCTAGGTCAAGAATCCAAGAATGTCCCAGTAAAGCAACTATTACACGGTTTGTCATCTATCCAAAGCAGATCAATAATACCCTAAACTAAACCTACCCAAAAGAAATTCCTAGGACCAATACTTCCCATGCTATCTTAAAGAAAAAAAAATCAAATTTGACATATTATTTACATCTGTATCTTACTAATTATAAGTGAGTGTAGAGTAATTTGTACTCTGTATTTTACCTCAAAGTTTTTTCTAATTTTTTAACGCCATAAATTAATGCCTCCCTATATTATGTTGCACATTGCTTGCTAAAAAATTCTTTGTGACCCCCCCTGGAATTTAAGACACCTTTGTTTATTTTCAAATTTTAGATTCGAAAGAAATTCAAACATATGCTATAAGAACTAAAAAAAATCCAAAGCAACCACCATTAGGAAAAAATGGGGCATCCAAGAGGCTGCTAAGCCTGGCCCCCTGTGGTGATATTATGAAACAAACACAAAATAAAAATTTGGAAATTGGAAATGTGACGTGGTCGAAGGGCGACCACATTAGCGTTGACAGCGCCACGTCAGCGTGACGTCATTTTTTTTTCCGTAATTGCACCCCGTGCGTGCCGAAAATCACACACTCGCAGTCTTGTTGAGGCCTGAATTTTTTTGTAATGATGAGCAAAGGTATTACATACTAGGAAACTGGCATACCACTTTGTACAAAATTGAACACACACATGACAAAATTGACATCCCACAATAAAAACAATTCTCCTTATTTCAAAAAGTTTATGCACATGAGTGGGGAGAATGTCCATTCGAGGAGTAGCTTTGCCTTATTGTCAAACTAAAAGCAACCAAAGAATTCAAATTTAATGTTGAAAATAATTCTTCAAAATTTGGAAACTTGCCTCCCTTCTTTTCAAGAGATGGATATGTTTGAAATCCATGCTGGCTCTAATTTTGGTTCAAGTTTAATATATGATCACCCCTAAATGTCCAAAGGCCTTTTTTGAGCTTCTTGAAATTTGCTCTAAATTGAACAAAAAGCCAACATCTTGATAGGTTTTATCAAAAAAAATTTGAATTGTAACCATACAAATTCAAACTAGATATGTTGGAGATGACATGGGAAAAAAAACAAAAACAATATCACTTATAGATTGAAAGATTATATTATTTGTTTGTGAGGGTGTCACAATTTCAATCCATAAGTGATATCATTAGTAAAAAAATCAGCCCTCCGGAAGGCCTCTCCAGATTGATATGCCAAGCTATTTCAAACTTGGCTTGTTAAGCTAGAAAGGTACCCCCGGTGAGCAGTCAGATTGTATGACTGCTTGCCAAAGCAGTCAGATTTCGCAATTTTTTTTTTTTTAAGATTAATTTAAAAAATATATATTTATTAATGTTTAATTCATAAATTTGGGTTCCAGCGCCACTGTCAGTGCTATTTCAGCTATGCAAAAATAGGAGAAAAACTAAATTTCAGCCCCTTAAAACTAAATTTCAAGGTACTAAAGGGGGTGGCAAAGAGGCCCTCTGGAGGGCTAATTTTTTCTCTAATGTGTTGCCTTCTAATCTTCTTTTCACAGGTCAAATCCAAAAACTTGGTCACCCAAAAAATATGAGGTAAAGGGCATAACATGCATAACCCAATCAATTTGTGGCTTTTGAAAATCTCTTCTATAATTTTCTTTAAATGAATTTGTAGTACAATTTTTTCTTTAAGATTTATTATATTCAATTGAGGCTCTTTTCCAAGAGCCTTCAACACTAGAAAATCAAGATTTGCAATGGACACCTTGCAACAAAATCTTTAATAGAAAAATCATAATCATTGATTTTCAAAATGAGATATTTGATGCTAAAACTAGACTTCAAAAAGAATTTAAAACATATATAAACTACTAAAAACTAAAAACATAACTTGGTTAGGTTCCATTGTACTTAACTTCAAAGTATTATGGACACCAGAATTTGGTGCCTTGGGCATTTAGGCCGGGTTAATACATCATTCTCACCAATTTCGGAATTTCTTTTGTCTCATTTGTGCAAGTTTGGCCAACTAGTCCAACTGCATGGAAGTTTGCATCTATTTCCACCAGTTTGAGAAGTTTAGCATACTACTGGGCAAATGTGATAGACCTGTGTGCAAGTAGTTTCAGTGGACTGGCAAACAGATATCACGATTTTTCAAAAAAAGAAGTTACAATTCAAAGGTCTCATCAATTTCTTGAAGTTTCATTGCACATGTGATCATTTATACAAGTAAATAATTTCTAAATCATACAACTTCACATTTTCAACGTTTCAAACAAAATTGATCATGGACGCATTTCTGAGAATAGGGGTACCTTCTTATGAGTGTTTGGAATAGAAGTACCTGCTTACAAGTGTTGCAAAGTAGATGTACCACGTCGTCTGCAAGTAAATTATCCTAACTTATTTAATGTCTTATGTAAGACTGGGAAAAGAGCTCTCCGTAAGAGAGAAGTGATCAACAGTTTTAATTAAAGACCAATATACAAGTATCTCAAAGGCAACTTGATTCAAGATTTGAACTACCAAATTCTTGAAAACATGATTGGATACATCTCAAGTTCAAATGTGTACACTAAAAAAAGCAGAGATAGAGAATTGAGAGCAGCAATAGAGAAATGCAAGCTAAGTAAGACTTCGACCCTATGCAATCTGTTTGCAAGCGTGGAAACTCTTGACCAGGGCGTCAAAAATCCCTTGGTTCTTCAGACACTTAGACTATGGTCTAGAATGACTTAACCAGGAGGCTATGTAGCAGAAAAGCTCAACTGAAAAGTGGACTGTCCATTCTAACAGAAGGGCAACTGAAGCCATTCATTAGTCGGTGAATCTAGTATTGGAATTCTGCAAGGAACAGAATATGGTGACAATACTTGACAGTTGAGAGTCATCTAGGGCATGATCAAAGAATCCAGAAGGTAAGCTTCAATAAAAATAGGACAGTAAAAGACATAAGAATTTTGGTATACTGAGACATCCTTTGCATGACTTGGAATTTTCAAAGCATGGCTAACCGCATGCGGATGAATAGAGGGCGGAATAAATACAAATGGAAGAGTACTATTAGAGACTGTCGGCTGATCTTCAGCGACTTTCGAGGTATTGAAGACAACATTAATTCCATGTATTGCAATGGTGGCACCCGTGTAAAGATCAGGGTCCACGATCACTACATCGTCCAATCCATAAGCACTTGCAATTACATTTGTGATCTGAACCGTATGGTTTGACACGTCCATCGTCAATCGGCTTCCCACTTCGAGCCGGAGGAGGTTTGAAAAAGGCATAGGGACCGTGATGATATGGAATCTTATAACGTCTTGCAAAGGTTCTTCTGCCTTCGTCTTTTGAAAGTCGGACAGAGCTTGGTTGCAGGGCGCGAAGAATGTTATCCCTGGATGGATGACCAACTCTAGCATGTTCTCCTGCAATGCTGCGAATGTACTATGCTTTGCCCCGATTCGCAAAGCACGCACGGCGTCTTGGTGCATCTAACTCTGACCCAAATGTGATATCTTGGGTGCATGGTTAGCATTATACTTTCTTGCCGCACCACTGATATGGAATTCTTCTTTCATTGAAGCAAAGGTCATTGTGCACGCATCCTTGCAACGGAGAAGCATCCCAAGAACGGGCCCAAGAAGAATCAACTTTAGTATGGCGACTCTTGTCACAATTCTTTGTACAGGCTCCATCAAGAAATAGTTGCTTGTCGAACTTTGCAAAATTACCTATCACAGTGTATATTACAAAGTTTGGTTAACGCTTTGGAACACCTAATGAAACTAGTGCTCAGGTAAAATTGTTCATAAAAAATTTATATGTTATGATTGCGGCTTATATATATTTTAGAAGAAGTTTAAGAAGCGTAGACACAATAGTTCATGCATGGAAGCATCCCTAGACGACTGAAAATTAGCAAGGCCCCGGCACAAGGGATTGTAAGCATACATTTTAGCCAACACTAATTATAAAAGGTTCAAAAAGATTTGCAATCTGTACGCATGTGTGGAGACAAGTAAAAAGGAATGTATAAATAGGAACATTGCTTCTGCTATCTTGAACACAAGTTAAATTGCCTTCAACTAATAAATTAAAAACTGATGGCCTTTCTTGATTTTCCTTTAAAATCCAGGTGAATATTACTAGTTCCTTTGTTCAGAAGTCGCCATTTCCTAAATTTAGTGCTAATCGTTGGCAGCTTCTGTCTTAGACATTAATCAAATGCTAACACGTACTCTTGGCCTTAGTCAAGCCTGCATTCACCACAAATTCACAATTTCTAATCGATTTACACAAATACAAAATGACTATAATTTAAGATTTTGAAAGCATTTTTTGCACACAAATCAACTAAGCGATAGAGCAAGATCACTTCCAAGACTTATTTACTAATTCCCAGGTGGCTATTGGCCTTGAATATAGTATACTTCCTGCCTACACTCAACGCATGCATACAAGAAAGACTACAAATAGAGCGGTGGAAATGAATCAATCACCTTACAGTGGAGACCTGAAAGTTTCTTTTGAAACAAATTGAAACTCCACGGAAGGAAGTGATGCCCACAGAGCTGAATGGAGGGGAAATAGAATGCAGCACACAAAAATTAGCGGCACACAGCAAGTGAAATCTAGAGGCCAGTGCAACCAGGGCTGTCACCGCCACGTCACTTCTAGACAACAGTGACTTTGACAAAACATCAGGATCCAACCCCAGCATCCGTCCAACCCGTCGACGGCTGGTCTGCCCCCCCCCCAAATAATAATATTTTTTTTTGGACGGTCCGTCCGTCCTTGTTGACGGTTAGTCCATCCCTGTTGATGGTTGGTCCGTCCCCATCAACGGACAGGCTGTCCAAAAAAAAAAAAAAAAAAAAAATTAATCCCGACGTGATTCCGACGCAATTCCGACGCGTCCGGACCGTCGCTGACGGACATCCCGACGTAAAAAGCCAACGTCACGTCAGGATGAACAATCGTAAGCGCAGCGATGGGATTGCGATGCAGGTAAGTGATGAGAGCGGATACTGTGGAATGAAGGCAATCAAGAGAGCACTAGCAAAGAATTTGAGCGCCAAAGAACAAGAGCTTGGTGAAGTGAAGCAGCAGCAATGTGGGAACACTGAAGACAGCGCGTGGAAACAACGAGGTGATAATCGAGGTCTCAATTAAGATGACCAAATACAAAGGGAATCTCATGTGCCCTAAATTCTATGATAGCAGCTTCAAATTGCAATGAGGCGTTGCGCTCATGTTGAGGGAGAACTCCCACTAATAGGAGTTGTTATAGGAATCATGACACTATGTATTTGATATAATAGATGTTACATAGAAGTACTTATAACCAAATATTTTTAGTATTATTTTAGTGATTTTTTGAATTTGAATGATTACAATATGAATTTTTGAAGCTCAATAACATGATATATTTCAAATTTTTTTTTGCATTCATAAATACAGTTGTACATTTTGCACAGAGAACATCTCTATATTTCAAGAGTGTTTTAGAGAAGATGCAAAGTTGAAGAGGGGGGGATATACCCTAACTCAATAAGGGCGTTGAGGACTAAAAACATTCATTGAATGACTTTCAAAGAAATTGTAGAAACAAAGAATACATCTAAGTGTTTTTGAATATGATAGTTAATTAGTATTTAACTACCTTATGATACAATTGCATCCTTCTTGAATTAATCATTGGCAAGGAATTATACAAGCCCCACGTGCAAACAATCATACAAAGTTTTCTTGTATTGACATAAATAAGTAACTATATAGGGTAGGCTAGGTAGCAATAGAATATCCTAATATAAAATTAATGTTTTGCAAAATCCTAAATTCTAGTAATCTAATAGTTTTATTAATAATGCCAAATATAATGGTGTTGAATCTATTATATAATTGTATAATAGTATAATATATTATGATATTATAAAATTACATATTCAATGATATATAAATAGTATTTTGGAAATAATGACATTATTTGAATATTCACTTTTATACAAAATATTTAATATTTTGTGATTTTTTAATTAATATTTTTATTTTAATGGTATTTTGTTATACTTGAACTAATTTCATTAATATTGAGTTATTTTAAATGAATAATTATATAGAATATATCCTTGTTAAATTTTCATTTGTACTATCAATTATTCTCTCCATTTCACTGTATTAGTCTTTTTTTAAGAGTAATGAAAGTATTAAGGATTTAACAACAATTTTTCAACCTCTAATGTCCATGGCCTTTTTTGAGCTTGAACTTTCATAGACTTTGCTCAAAACTAAGCAAAAAAACTACATTTGATTAGTTATATTAGTGTTTTAGAAATTATAACCATATGAATTCAAATTAGACTTGTTATGGATCACATAGGAAAAGAAAATACAACAATATCATTTATGAGTTGAAAGATTACAATATTTGATCAACATGATGTTCAAAATGTGAAAGTGATTGGAAGTCTTTCTATCCACTTTTTATATGTCAAATCTAAAATTGAGGTCATGGAAAATATGAGGCTAAGAGATATAACTTGCATAATTAAGATAGATTTATAACCTCATAAAATTTATTCTAAATTTTTGGAATGAATTTCCAGTGTGATTTTTCCCTTGAGATTCTATATAACATATGATCTACATGAATCTTTAAATACAAAATAATTAAAGTTTGCAATGGATGGCCATGCAAATAATCTTTAAAAGAAAAATCATGAACAATTTTTTTCAAAATTAGAATTTTGATGCTTAAAATAGGCTTTAAAAGGTTTTCAATTAATTAAAAGCTATCAAAAATAGTATTTTGGTAAGACTTTACATAACTTCAAAGTTAAGTGGACACCCAAATATGGTGCTTCATTTTGTTAATAAACATCAAAAACAAAAGAAAAGTCATCTTCAATTCTCAAGTTTGACGTAGAAATTTGGTACAAATGAAAAAACTAGAAGGTACATATGGAGCAGAGGGAGTATATCTTCAATAGTTGGTTGGATTTTTTTGTTGAATCTAAATAGTTTAAGACTTTTTGTTTTCTCTTTGTTTAAACTGGATAGAAAAGGGTAGTAGAAAGGAAAGAGGGAGAGTTTTTTCTATTTGAATTATCCATTAGAAGATGCTAATTAATGATAATACTTTCTTTCTTTACAACACAAACAACAAAAATTCAAAAAGGTTTGTTTTTGCAAACTTTTCTTTTCTATTCAATTAGATATTAACCCTAAAATGCTTGTATTGTCAAAAAGTTGACGATGGATGATTATTTTTTAAGAAAAATTTAGAAGAATGTACCTATTCATCTTCAAGTTGATAATGTTTTACCACTTTGTTGATAGACCTTCTTCTTCCAAGGTTAACTCATGTTCTACCTTGTTCAAATAATCTTAAAGCATTTAGTGACCAAGCTTGTCACATCAATGTAAAATAGGCAACTACTCCTTCCATCCTAAAATGACCTCCCTAATCTTGAATCTCTCCTGAGGCTCAAATCTCTACCCTCTTCATTCATTTCCATTGCAGTGGCTCTTGGAATTGCCACTAAGCTCCCTCCTCCCACATCACAACTGAAGATCATTTTGGGGAAAAAAAATTAAAGAGAGCAGGAAGATCATTCTGAGATGGAAAGAGCATTACTTTTCTCAATACTTGGATGAACTCCATCCATTTCATATAACTCTTGCAGTCTTGCAGTTTCAGTTACTTGCAAAACTGTAGTTCATGAAAACATTTATCATCCATCCACCGGATCCCCTTTCTAGGGGCTATCTCCTTCCTCCTTGCTACCACATTTCCAGTCAAATTTTTGCGGCCTAACAGAGAGCAATGGCGATAGAGAGAGAGAGAGAGAGAGTCGTACAACGAATTAACCTTGGTGATTAGAATCGGTTGTTACTGAAGAATGGCATTGTGGCAGTTTTGTAGAATCGTGCTGGCGCAGTTCATTCTAAACAGGTTAGGAAAATATGAGCAGAGCAGCTCCGCTTTGCATATGTGAGTTCTTGAGCTGGAGCTTAATGCGCAATTTGGAAGGTTTCTGTGTCGATTGATGTGGATGCTTATCAAACGAGGAGGTAGAAATTGCAGTGAACCGATTGCGTGATTGCTGGCCACTTTCGCTTCTATCAATGACAGTTTTAATTTCAAGGGATTGACGAGCCGCATTCTTGCATGTATGATAGACACAAGTACTGCTGCTCGAGGATGCAAGTGGACTGTTGCAGGTCTTCCAGAGCTTAAACAGAACAGGGACTGACGAGCTGAGGTTGGAGACGCAGAGTCCACCATCAATCGCCTCTGCCATGAGAGGAGTCACGCACCTCATTCTGGTCGGGGATCGTCACCACAATGAGGCTGTATATTCGAGGTGTAGATTACCGACTTTGAAACCCTAATTAGTACGAGTACATGTAGTGCGTGATCCATTGTTCATGTGCGGTTTAATTTCATGGATGTCTCATTCAATTTGCATAGATATAATGTTTTTGGCTAAGTAAAGCCACAGTGCGACAGTTTTTTGGTTCAGCTACAACAAGCGCATAAGAAATCTAAGGTAGACGATACTCAACCCTCAAAGATTTTTTTTTTGAAATAGAACATGTTGTATCTACAGAAATAACAAAAACATTACATGAAAATCGCCACAACTGGTAGCCTCAACCAAATTCTTGGAGCCACTTACCCAGCGAAAAAATGGAACTGGAAATGAAAACCCTGTTGGTACTGTGGCTAATGGTCGCAGATGTCTCTTTCAGGTTGCAGAGAAAACCTACTATACTTGGCGGTGGTCGTAGCTATTGGAGAGGCTGCAAAGTTTTCACAATTTACAACCGTGGTTGCCGCCAGTCATGGGTGGAACGGCAGTAGAAACTCGACGAAGAAGCCTCGGCGCTGTCGGTCGCTTTCCGAACTCGTAGTTGCACCCACTGCGCTGTCGACGGACTAGCCATGGATGGGAATCATGGGATTCCCTCACCCTGCTCCCGAAATTGCAAACTCAGAGCCCAAGTGGCACTGGCAGCCAAGCAGGCGGGTGGCGGAGGTGTCGGGTGGGACCAAAATGGTGAAACCTCTCGGTCAAAAGGTGAGCTACTGTAGCGATGCTGACCGCCCGTGATTGTAGTTCTCTCTGTGCAATTTAATTGGAGGCTTGCTTCGAATATTGTATACAGTAGTTTCCACCAGCGTAATGGCGATGCTGGGTTGTTCCAGCATCTCGTGCAGCATACGCTCGCAAGGTGGATTAACGTCAGTTTAGGAGCTTCCAGATCACTATGACGACCATTCAGTTTGAATTTCGCCGAGCACGAATCTGCGTTTGACCTTGAGAATCGATCGGCATGCACTCGAAGGTATCCGGTGGAGATATCGTGGTCGTGCAATTCTACTGTGGTTGACTTCGGCGAAGTGCATCTGTAGTCGTTTTGACTTGTGTTGTTATAAAAGCTGTCTTGCTAATCTCCAGTTGCTAGCATGTACTCGTTGTCGACGCCAATGGAGCGGACGCTTTGGCGATCGAAGCTGTGGGGGGCATTGTAGAACTACATCCAGGTGTCGCAGCGAGTAGAGAAGGGGAGATCGAAGTCTTGGATTTGGGATCCATGTAACTGAGGTAGAGTATACAGTTTGATGCATAAAAGCATTTAACACACACAGGGGTATGCTTTCATGGGGAGCTAGCTCACCATCGGGCTGTGGAGAGGACAATTTGGGTACATTCAAGGGCCAAACTCCCCTAAGATCGAATTTCCCCAATTATTGTATGATAATTTCTTAATCCATCATTCAAAGTGGGCGGTTATAAATTGACCCTCTTTCAAGGGACTGTGCATCTGCACCCATCTCATTTCGACTCAACGATCAGTGTCCATAGACGGTATTAGCCAAGTCATGATTACAACCAACTTGCTTAATGGGGGCCACGCAACCGAGTGTCTGAATAGATGAGATGCCGTTGATAACTGTGGTCATTAGTGGACATAGGATCAGCTCTCTACCGGTATTAGTATCCTCTACCTTGTTTGTGACAATCTGGTCCTTGCACTTGCAGAACACTCTCTGGGATCTGGTAGGGACAGGAGGAACTTGATATTCGATGCAGAGAACGCGAAGAGAGATGAAGAGTGAAATCTCGTGATGCTTTTTGAGTGCGCTGTGCTACAGTTGCACTTGTTTGCGACAATATTGTAACATATCAGATACAGCGAGGTACATCTAAGACATGAATTCCTTTGGGAGAGTTTGTGATTACATTTTGGTGGCGGGTTCGTAGACAAATTTGAGCATTGGCAGAGATGGAGAAGAAGGATTTAAATTTCCTACGACTATGGAGGGTTTACCTTCTCTGGGCCACTGCGTGCACAATAATGCAGTTGCGATGTGTCCTCTCACTAAATGAGGAAGGGGAGTTGCTGCTGAAATGGAAGCGAGATTATTTGGAGGATGTCGACGACAGCTTGAGCAACTGGAATGCCTCGGACACCAGTCCTTGTTTCTGGAATGGTGTGCAATGTACACAGGGTTCCGTATCAGTGCTAGACTTCTCCGCAGTCCCCTTTTGCAACCTGGTTGGCGACATCCACGCCCTCACTTTCGGTTAGTGACTGAATTCTCTGGTGACGTCGGTGTATCACTTTACATGTGTACGAATTTTCAGTCATAGTGTTGAGTGAGGGCATAGTAACTTGGACATGCAGCAAAGTGTTCTTATCTTCATGGTGCATGTGTGCTGGAATGCAGGAAAGTTTGTCAATCTTACAACCTTGAACGTGGGAAACACAAGTTTGAGCGGAAATTTCCCGGAAGACATCGTGAACTGCTCCAAGCTGGTGTACCTAAACATGAGTTGGACCTACATCGGCGGGAATTTACCAGAAAACCTTTCTAAACTCCAGCATCTGCAAGTGCTGGACGTGGGTCTTGCGAACCTCCAAGGCACCGTGGAGACCAGATTTGACGAGCTCCAGGAACTACGAGTCCTTCGTCTTGGCTGGAACTACTTCGAAGGCCAGATGCCAGAGTCCATTCTTTTACTGACGAAGCTTGAGGAATTGACTCTGTCACATAACAACTGGAATGGTACATTGTCATTGGGCTTCTTTGCCATTCCAAACCTCAAAGTTCTGTGGTTAGGCTCAGATTTGGACGTCCTGGACATGGTGCCTTGGCCGAATGTGAGATTATGGGAGGGCCTGGAGGATCTTCGCTTGCACGGTGTGAATTTCCCACGATCTCTGTTTCCAATAGAGCTATTAACATTGACGAAGTTAAGGACTCTCGATCTTGAGAGGTGCCACATCATGGGCCCTATTCCCTCTCTTGAGAGTCTGACGCATCTAGAAGAACTCAATCTGAGCAATAACTCGCTCAGCGGCCACATTCCAGACATGTTCGAAAGCATGCCAAACTTGACGGTACTCTGGCTTTTTCAGAATCAGCTGACGGGGCCTCTTCCAGCCTCTCTGTTGCAGTGCAAAAGGCTCTCGCAACTTATTGCTTTCGACAATGACTTGAGTGGAGACTTGGCAGACCTAGCAAATCTGAGGGGCAGCTTGACCTGGATAGACATTGGGTACAACAACTTTAGTGGAGAGATTCCGACCAGTTTGGAAAATCTGATGCTTCTCACACACCTCAATTTAATTGCAAATAATCTAAGTGGACAAATTCCACCCATTTTGGGGACTCTGCCGCTTCTCACATTCCTCTCCTTGGGTTCAAATAATCTCAGTGGACAGATTCCACCTATTTGGAGGAGCCTTTTGCTTCTCACACATCTTGATCTGAGTGGAAATAATTTAAGCGGGCCGATTCCTCTTGATATTGGCAATTTGGATCAGTTGTCTGAACTTCGTCTCTACCGGAACCAACTGACTGGTGAAATCCCATATGATCTCGGGAGGAATACTTTACTTAAGTGGGTGGACTTGGGGCACAACCTTCTTGAAGGTGCTGTGCCTCCGTATCTTTGTTGGGGCAACAATGTGTCGTTGCAATTCCTTGGATTATATGAAAACAGACTGACGGGTACGATTCCTAATACATATGGCAATTGCATGAACTTGAGAGTATTGCGATTAGATGGCAACCAGTTGGAGGGTCCCGTGCCGGCAGGCTTGTGGGGAGGCGCCAACTTGGTGAGGATGCAATTGAGCGGGAATCATCTGAGCGGAAGTATGGACGCCAGCATCGGAAACGCAAATTCTCTCTCCATCTTGTTTGTGCAAGACAATCAGTTTTCGGGCCCCATTCCTGCAGGGATTGGACAGACCAGCTTGGTCAAGTTCCAGGCCAACTCCAATGGATTCAACGGCACCCTCACTCCCCTGCTAGGAAACTTGTCGAGGTTGACACAGCTTGTATTGGGTGCCAATTCTTTCCATGGTACCATTCCCGCCAGCCTGGGCAATTGCTCTGAGCTGTTTCAACTGGACCTTTCTGAGAACCATCTAGATGGTACCATTCCTGACGAGCTAGCCCACCTCAACAAACTAAGTGTTCTGGATATCTCAGAGAATGACCTCACAGGAACCATCCCTATAAGCTTGTTCAGCATGGTGAATTTGCAAATGCTGAATGCGGCCTTCAACAACTTGTCGGGGGTCATCCCGGCGGAGGGAAATGGTGCGACGTTTGTGACGGTGAACTTCACTGGAAATCCGTACTTGTGTGTGGAGGGCTCCTGTGGTTCCAATTCCTCTGCCGTTGCCTTGTCATCTCCAGGTGATGGAAAGCAAGCATGGATTGTCGTCGTGGGGGTGTTCGGTGCTGTGGCGGTTGTGCTGTTTGTGTTTGTGTTTCTGGTTTTTAGGAGATGCAAGAGCACCTCGAGTAAAGATCTAGACACGGTTGCAGACGAAGACATGTGGACGTTGACCTCTTTCACGGACAAGACCTTTCGTGACCATGAGGTGACAGCCCTGATTGAAGAGAACATGATCGGAGCTGGCGGTTCGGGGAAAGTGTACAAGGTGACACTCAGCAACGGCGAGACCGTGGCTGTCAAGAAACTGTGGAATGTGACGCAAGGGGAGAGTAGCAAGGACCATGGTTTCGAAACAGAGGTTTGCAAGTTCGCTGATTCTCTCCAGTGCATTTGTTGTAGCCTTGGATCTTGATTTTGCGGCCCGGGTTCTGATGTTCTGTTGTGACCCTGGTCAGGTGAGGACGCTCGCCAGCCTCCACCACCAGCACATTGTGAAGCTTTTGTGCTGCTGTACGAATCGTGACTGCAAGCTGCTGGTGTACGAGTACATGCCCCAAGGCAGCTTGGGAGATATCTTGCACGGCAGCAAGGCGGAGACGCTCCCTTGGGAAATTCGTTACAAGATTTCTGTGGGAGCAGCCATGGTAGGTCTTTTAGTCGGAGGAACTCGAAGGTCACCTGTCAGCGTCGCCATGTTCATTAGAATGGCCTGATTTTTAAAATTCCTAGACGCTTCTTTGGATGTTGTGATCTGTACCGGTCCTAATATTTTGAGGTTTGTGTCCTTGAGGTTTGTGATTCAAGTCCCGCTCTTGAACATGGGATTGGATGAAATGAATTTGTAGTTGACATCTCATGTTTCCAAATCGTTTGGGTGTGACGATGTAGAATTGGTTGTCCGGTGTGATATCAGGGACTCGAATTTTTGCACCACGACTGCGCACCCCAAATCTTACATCGAGACATCAAGTCCAACAACATTCTTTTGGACTCGGACTATGAGGCGTACTTGACTGATTTTGGCATCGCCAAGCTTGTTGAAACTGCAGCATCGCATACGTTGTCCACAATTGCTGGCTCGCTGGGCTACATGGCTCCAGGTATTTGTTTTCTTCTGAATTGATCGCTGCTGATGAGTTCATGGAAATCAGTGGCGCTGTCCCACGATTTGGTGGTTTACTTTGTATCCCCGAGTGTCACATATTGGTATTCCTTGTTTGTGCGATGATCTTTGCAGAGTATAGCTTCAGTGCCCGAGTGAATGAGAAAATCGATGTCTACAGCTTTGGCGTCGTGCTTTTGGAGTTGGTGACTGGGAAACGTGCGATTGACCCAACCATATACGGAGAGGGTGGACCCAACCTCGTGCAGTGGGTTAACGAGAAGGTGCAAACTCCAGAGTGTGTGTACGAGATCTTGGACCCGAGGTGTGAGAGGAGCTCCCAGGAAGATATGATTTCCCTCTTGCGAATTGGCATGTTGTGCACTAGTTTCGTTCCCGCAAGACGTCCGTCAATGCGCGATGTTGTGACTTTGCTGTCGGACATTGCTCCGAAGTCTTGTGTGCACTCAGACGTTGGCAAATATGGATCTGAGGAGGGCTTTCATGATTCTTTACAATAGTGATACAGGAGCACGTTCTGTACATATTATAGAGCTTACGCTGTATCTTTGGGTATCTGATTTGCTTCATGCTGATGTGAGTTGGATGGATTCGATGAGACACAGGTGGTGCAATTGTTATTAACTTTGTGCTGGAGTGTTTGCACTTAGATTTTGTATACAGTTACCAGAACTCGAGGGTTTACTGATGAGTAGCTACGCTTGCACGACACCTATCCTGCGTATGAATGATTCAGATAGTGTGACATCACTTATCTGCTCGTGTGCCAGGCCTGTTAACGTTGCCGAAGCAGGTAACTAAGTCCAATTCCAGTAGACACTAGACAGTGCTGGCTGCAGAAATAGGTAGATTTATATTGGCTTTTTGTACCTTGCAAGCATTAAATTTTGGGGGTGGTTGATATCCCTGCGTACAGGAACAAGAGGGGCTTTGATTTAACCGCGTACTTCTGTGCATATGTGCGACTCTTCAATTGATCTTCTAATTAATGTATGCAGCCAATTTAAGTAAACTTTTTGGGGTGATTGTTGCTTAAATCTGAACTCAATAAATAGCGGATAATTTGTCTCAAATTCAATAGTTTTAAATGAAATTTTTTGGAAATATATTCCCAAAAATTGTAAAACATGCGTGAGTTTTCGACAGGTCAAATGATACGGCGGATGAAAGTGTGAAACTGGATGATTGTATTCAAATTCCCGTAGCTATGGCTACCATGTGCTTCGATTTTCACATCAAAATCAAAACATACAGGAATTGCTAGCGAGCATTGATCACTTGATCATTATTTGGGAGATGCAGACTGAGTTGGTGTTTACACTTTTGAGAGCGAGACTAGGAGATCATGAAAGCTCTGTATCCAACCATATCAACAAGATAAACAGTGTACGCAGTCAGTTTACATTTTAC
Organism: Neckera pumila; assembly: GCA_963969595.1. Lineage (NCBI taxonomy): Eukaryota > Viridiplantae > Streptophyta > Bryopsida > Hypnales > Neckeraceae > Neckera > Neckera pumila. The sequence continues at coordinate 21,350,276 of OZ018410.1, read as the reverse complement.
TGCATAGATGCATGGACGATGAATAGGGAGTTTGTATATCCATTCCATATCCTTGATTCCGACGGATTAGGAACACTAGAACACAGCTTGTGGAAGGCACGCACAGACCGTGTACACGCTGATGGGCACCCAACTTCAAATTAAAGAGCAAGAATACATCTTTGTATTCAATTTGGCAACTTCAAACTATGAGTTCCTCAATGCTGCCTAATATCTAATGGGCATAAACGTCCACCAAAGTGCGTATTAAATAATCAAAGATTGCTCTTTCCGAGCAAGAGTACTAGTCATTTTCAATTACATTGGTCAAAGTTCGTGACACGGAACACCAATGGCATTCCTCTCTTGGTCATAAGAATAAAACTTAATTACACTACATCACTCTCATCAGTAGTGCTCAGTTTAGGAATATTGCTACAATGGCATGATTTCACGAACTTGGCAAATTAGGAGTGAAGGGCTCCAACTAGTACCTGGAAGCTGGAGCATATGGAATTCGAGTTGTCTATCGAAACCTCATATCCATAACAGTCCTGAAGCACTTCTAAAGTGCTCTTAATTAACTAGGGATTTGCCAAGTCACACGCTGGCAAACTAAAATTTGCTAAAATACACAACATCCTGGAGTAGCGCTGGAAAGATACTTTTGCTACAATATCCCTTCCCAAATATCTAAAAGACAAAGCTCATCTCTTGCACCTATTAAGACTTCAAGGGATCTGAGAGTCTTCCCAGAATCCCATAAATCTGTAGATGGACTATTTCCACCTACACTACCAATTACTTCAAGATGAGTAATGAATGAATGAATGAGGCTTCTGCAAAAAATACTGATCATTCTACACAAGGCTCCACCTCGATAAAGAATTTGATTCCATTGATACTGCCAAAAGAATTGGAACACAAACTAAGCTACGAAATTGACGTTTGTATAACTATACTGTGCCACTATGCTCCGACCTGAACCCAAACGGCAGAGCCAGGCGTGCCTGCGTTCACCACTGAGCACAAGTAGTGGCCCGCGGCCGGGTGCAATGACAGATAGAGCTGGGGGGCGCTAGTGCATTTTCGGAATACAACAAGCTCCCCGCGGTGGCTTTCGTCACCAGCACGGGTGTGTCTATCTGAAGCACCAGCAAGCGCTGGTTCATGGAAAACGTGTGTGTCGTGAATGGCGGCGCGTCCAGACGCACAGAAGGCGTCACTGGCGCTTGCGCAACCTGCATTCTTTATAATTAGGCTCAGTATCGGTAGATCACAGGAGAACAATCGAATATGAAAATTGGACGAGTGTCCTGTTGTGTCCAAATTCTTAACATTCATCAAATTTTTGAACTTCAAGGCAGGGGATCCTTTGCTTTCCATGAATCAATCTTTGCTTTCCATGAGTCAATCAAGGCTCCTTTCACTATAGATCATCTTGACTGCAAGCTTGCCCATGCATTTTAACACAAATCTATTCTTGCTATAGTGATACAATTAATACAAGAAATCCTCTACCTTCTCATTCAAGAATGTGAAGGCAGAGGGTTCTTTGTATAGTACCAAGGTAACAAGAATATATTTGTGTTATAGTGGACTACAATACATGTGCAAGCTTGCATTCAAGGTGTTCTATCGTGAAAGGAGCCCTAATTGATTCATAAAAAGCAAAGGGTCTCCTCTATATAATATAACTTGAAGAATGTTATGTTCCATTCCTAGTGTATCCATGTGAGTACCGTATTCTATCATCACTGGACATTGACTATGAAACTCTTCGCAAATTCCAAATGATGGGCTTTTTTTTATTTCTCATGTGTTTGATCGGTTCTATTGGTTTAGCACTTGGAGAATATATGCTTGTTTTCTTTCCCGTACGGGAACATCAGAAATACTTTCTTAGATGATTTTCATTGCACCAAAAACGGGGGTAAAGCAGGGAAAAGCAAGCTGCAGTCACTCCAAACAGAGAAAAGCAATGGCGCAAATTTTCTCTGTTGGAAATACTGTAAACCAGGAATGGCAAGCAATCTGGGAAATAGAGATAATCTCCCTGTGTACCGACAGGAACTTCACCAAAGAATTCCAAACAGTCCATATATGGACCCAATTCCATGATGCAATTTCACAGCTTGAGTATGGAATTCCGGGCTCTATTTCATACGCATTCAAACTCTGAAATTGCATACTTGCATGATGGAATTGAGCCTATGGTCTTTTGGGATTTCTATAGTGGTAAAGAGGATCAAAATGGGATTATTTAGCCAGATTTCCTTTCATTTGAGAAAAGTATATTGTAAACGACCATGATTTCGATATCTGTATACAACATTATGATGCAAATCTCCTCAGACTTCGTAGCCTAATCCATACACGAGTCCGGATTTTGATTTCTTCGGTTTTTGCCCTAATCATGAATAACTAATTTTTATTAAGAAAACTGGAGTATTACATCAATTACTAGTAAGAGTGCAGTGACAACTAATAAGTATTTCTAAAGGTGGCTTAACTTTCAATAGAATTAATTTTCATTATAATTAATTCTATAATTTATTGAAATAAATCAGAATAAGATGTCATTTTTGAAGTTTTCTAATATAAATATACAAAAGCAATTTCAATTAAATCTCTTCATCTTTTTCTTTGATATACTCTAAAGAAATTATAGAAATAAAAATAAAGATCTTATGCAAAAAAATGATATGGACTTTTATGGATGTATTTCTGCTAGCCAGGGTTGTCATACTGGGCAGACGTCCGGTTCGCCCGTCCGTCTTATTTTCCCGTCCGGTAGAGGTCCCGCCCGTCTGATGTAGTCAACACATAGTTGACTTTCTCATAAGCCAAAAAATAGCCACGTGGCTGCCCCGTCGCCTCCATCTGGCTACCAGGCGGGACATCGGGCGCTGACGGAAACGATAGGTGCGCGGACCTCAGCGGGTCAGGGCGCGGACGTCAGTGGCCGGGCACAAACGGAAGTGGTAGGGGCATGGACGTGAGACAGGGCGCGAATGGAAGAAGTTGGGGCACGGACGTGAGACAGGGTGCGGATGGAAGAGGTAGGGGCGCGGACGGATTCAATAAAGTCAAGATTGCAATGGTTATCCTTGCACAAAATCTTGAATAGAAAAATCGTAACCATTTGTTTTGAAGATTGGATTTTTGATGCTAAAAGTAGACTTCAAGAAGAACCTTTCAAAAATATAAACTACTAAAACTAGAAATTTGATTCGGATTTATTTAACCCCTAATAAAGGACCAAGGCATTTCTTCCATCAGAAGACACTCAAAACTGCCATTTCTAATGCAAAGCCAAGAAAACTTTAGAAATGTTTTTTTTTTTGCATATCTAACCATAGGATCTTATACTAGACTAGTACAGGAATGTGCGGAAAAAAATTCAGAAACTTTTGCCATGTAGATTGCAAGATTTTTGCATTCAAAGTGGAAAAAACAATTTTTTTGGCACCTTGTTCAAGTAGATCTTTTGGCTTTGAATCTTTATAACTTAAAATTATTGCACTAAAGATCATATTCTCCTAACATTTTATGTTGAATAGTCAAGTTGAGAATCTAGGAAAAAAAATTTATTAAAAAAACATTTAATTTTCACACATTAAAAATTGTTAAGTAACAATACAGTCAAGATTCAAAGGAATACTATACTGCTAATAGCTTCAAGAGGTAATTGGAACACAATAATCCCAATGGTTGGATGGTTCTGACATACAAACTAAACCCTATCTTACAATTTTTTTTGGAAAATTTAAAAAATTGCATTCCAAAATGAGTTCTATAACTTATTTTTTCAAAATGATGCTTAGATTGCCAGAAGAACTATGATTGTCTATAACTTTCTCACAAGTAGTCTAAATAGAATGAATCAAAGCTTCGCATGTAGACAAAAATATAATCTTGTAGGGGAAAATAATTGTAAAACCTATTTTGACTCTTTGTGTTTTTTTTTGGCTCCCCGCCAAACTCTGATTTTGCTTACTGTACTATAACTTTTGCTTCCAAGCCATGATTGAAAAAAATATTTTATATCCACAAAGCTCTCACACAATTGACAACCTCAAAAAATCCCAAAGACTTTCACTAAAAGTTAAAGCTACAGGAACTTGTCCAGACCCAATTTGTCCCCCAAGGGGATAGACGGTCCTTTAGAGGTTAACTTCACAATGTTGTCGATATCCTATTTTGGTGTCTTGGGCATTTAGGGGTTAATGTCATTTTTGGCATCACCAAAAAACTTTCAATTAGGGCCTCTATGTGCTTTCTAGTGCCATATTGCACCAAGATAAGATAATATTGGTAAAAAGTTGCAAAAGATTCTACATATTTTTTCTTTAGAAAACTTGAATTAAGAAACTTCTTGGTTAAAATCGCCAAACCATGGATTAAAATACAGTCATTGACGTGATATGTGCTAATGTAATATTTTCTATCCAATATGTAGATGAATGTTGAAATTTAAAGCACCACTAGAACACATTATATTGCAACTTTGGCACTTCATTTAAAATGAAAAAACAAGTATTCTCAATGAGTACCTAAGTTGTTATGTAAGTTTGGTTCTAAAATGTAAAAGGGTTGGGTTTCTACTTTCCACTTTCCAATTGAATTTTGTTTCTATAAATTAAATTAATTTATGAACCAATGGTTCTAAACTTCTAATAAAAAAAAAATTGAAAGAATGCATAGTTAAATTGTGGAAATACTTGAATAAGTGCACAACACCACAGAAGTTGTTTCTATTAAGTTGAACTTTTCAGAATTTTATGGAGCTTAAACCCTAAATGCCCAAGCTACATTTTTTGGCAACATAGCAATTTTGGACAACTCACTACAAATGGACTTTTTTGTTTTCTTTTGAAATTTTCACACAACATGTGCTTCAGGAGTAGCTTCAAGGTCCAATAATTTCCAGAGCTTTTGACCACGCGGTTAAGAAGTTATTATATGATGTGTCATTTTCAATATACCATGGTAGCTCTAAAAAATTCTGAAAAATCACTTTTTAAAAAAAAGTTAAAATTTGAAATCCGTTCTTTAAACTTATGTATATGTGGGAAGCTTTGAAACATTTCCTTTTTATTTATGAGATGAAAGTTATGAGCTATTTTAGCTTGCGGTTTTATGGATAAACTCCTTAAACAAACTCTAGAGTCCTTAATTGAATTCTATTATCTCAATTTTTGGGAAAAAAAAAAGAAATGAATGTAAATTGTATATTCCAACATTACAACTACTGTAATTTTCATTTTGCAATTCTATACAAAATTTATTAACAATTTAATACTTTGAATCATTCTTACTTTTTCCTATTTACAAATTTTTTCCTATATGTTGTACAATTCCAAATGATTTGAAATTTTATGAACATGTACCCAACTTATGTTGAAGAGTCGACCTAAAGAGTAACCACCATTTAGGAATTTTGTAGGTACAAATGTGACCTTCTTAAGTGTAGCCAATTGGATTTTTGCATGGGCAAAAGAGGGTTTCTATGAATTCAATTGCTAATATCTTGCAATCTACACGGTAGAAATTTTTGAAATTCTTCCCACATCTTTTCAAACAAATGTATTAAAAGATCCTACTGTTACATGCATCTGAAATGTTTTTTTTCCTAAAATTTGTGCTTGTACTAAAAATGGCAATTTTGGGGCGTTTAGGGTGAAAACATAGTCTAATACATATAGGGATTTAACTAACAAAAGATAAACCCAAGAAAATCTTTCTATTTAAAAAAAACAACTTGAAATAACTTCGTAAATCAGTTACATATTCTCTAAATCAATCAATCAATCTTTAACACGATGTTGAAATATGAAAATTAAATATTCTTAACGATATTCAATGCACTTTATTTCTTTCAATTTGATGGTAAATGTTTTTATTTTTTTAATGATATTTCCTAATTAAAATGCCAAAGACATTTACCATATGCCCATGCCCTTTTCCATTCAAAAATGCTTGCTTCCTACACATTCATCAATGATCAATTCACACAAGACACAAGTGATCCAATTGCACTGAGGGAAGAAAAAACAAATTATGTATACGAGGGTTTTGACTAGTGTATACATTTATGGTTTTATATATGAGATGTTTGGCAATTGCAAAGTACACATGCTCCTCTTTGAGGATGACTTACCTTCTACATAACCACCACATGCTAAACTTCAAAAAATAAAAACAAAATACTATGTATGAAAACAACAATCAGGCATAGTCCAGCAATGGGGGGCTTCTTCAAGGTATCTAGAACATCTAGCACAGACACCCTTTCGTGCACATCTTCTTTTCGGAGGCTTCCCAATTTCAACATCAAGTTTTTATATTGCTCCGGGTTTTTGGTCGTAAAAAACTTTGGATCCCATTCTTCTTTCCAAATTTGACTCACTATCCATCCCGTCGCATATGCATCAGCAGCCATGGAGTACAAGTGTGTTTGTTGCATGACCTGAAGCGAGTTTGTTGAGCCCTCATCTCCATATATGTAGAACAATTCTGGGGCTGCAAACTTTCGCCCATTTTTTTCCCTTTGAAGGGTCTCCATGGTGCAATAACCATACCTTGATGGCTCATTTTCTACAAGTCGACCAGAAAGCCCCCAATCGCAAATCCCAATGTACATCGTATTAACTTTCCAATGATCGAAATGGAGCAAAACATTGGATGGAGATATGTCGTTGTGTATATACCGTGCATCGTGGCACTTCCCCACAATAACAAGCAACGATAGTGCTAAGTTCACTCGATTTCTACGATAAGTTGCCATCCATCCAAGTTCCTCCTTTGTCAAGCTGGTATCTTGCTGATGCACAATCTCATCCACTTCCACTGATTCGCTCACTTTTGAGTTGTATTTGGACAAGAAAGAAATTAGAGACCCCCATTCCACTAGAGCGTATAGCCTTCCATCGTTTTAGGATGCAGGTATGCAAGTCTAATGATGCCAAGATGCTTCACCGGACACCCCCCCCCGCCTCATTTATGATTGCTTGGCGCTTCTCCTTTTTGTTGAGGGTTTTCAAAATCTTTCCGGCAAAAAAACCCAACTGGGAATATTCTTCAATTTTGTAAGCATCACCTTCTTGACGGTCCCATATGCACCAGTCGCTTTCTGTTCTGGCATGGCAATCACTTTCACTGAACTTTCAAGCCACTTAAAGGTTCCACTTACGCAATAAGCTTGTATCTCGTCTTCAATTGTCGCTTTCCACGGTGATTGTTTCTTTTTGCGCGAAGAAGAATATTGTTGAGCAAACTTTTGGATCATGGTCAATTTGGTAACTAACTCTTCGTCCTTCATGTCCCAGTCACTACGATCTTCTTTCTTACATGTATGGTAACACCAACTTGTTACAATATTGGTGGTCAACGCAATCACTTGTATATCAAGCCAGTCCGAGTGCAACCAGTAATTTGAGAAATTGTTGAATCTCTCAGATTCTTCAAACTTTGATTCCAGCTCCCTTCGCAAGTCGAGAGTTAATTTATGGTATCCTTCTTCATTTGATGCCAAATACTCCCTCATCAACAATTTTGAAGATCGTCAAGTGTAAAACACAACAGCTATTGCTCTACTTTCGACCACATATTTGTTCGGAGGCATATGGGGATTTGGTGGGTTCTTGCGTTTTTTTTGGGCTGATGACAAAGGATTTGATGAACCCGAGGCCATTGACGTGTTTGTAGACCGAAGTATGGTTTTAGAAACATCATCCAAGTCTACAAACGCCGGATGTTTCCCCGAGGACCCACTCCCTTCTCCTGCCATGATAAAAGAAACTTCTGGAATGAGTTGTTGTTTCAATCTCCAAACACGCAATTTTAAAACAAAAAACAAAAAAACCAGGTATGGTATGTGGGCCAAGTCCTACCGCCCACTAAACTCACTTGCATAGGCCACGAGGAACTAACACGTGAGGCATAGGACGGAGACTTGGCAAGGAAATGAGGAGAATGAACGCCCTTAAGTAGTCCCCGCCCTGGCGCGATGACGTCCGCGCCCTGACGCCGCTCCAGTGCGGAGACGTCCACACGTCAAGGTGCAGACGTCACCGCTTGGGGGCGGGGACGTCCCCGCCCCGACGTATCCCAGTGACCACTATATAAGCCGTCCCCGCCTTCATTTGTATCCGCCCTGCATTTCCCAACTCTTCCACCTCTTCATTGAGCTGGTTGTGGGCGTGCGCAGGGTCTTTTTTGATTTGTACGAGGAGCTTTTCCAATTTTTCCGGGGGATGGAGACACCGGCAAGAACATCAAAGGAACAACAAGATAAGGACCGACTACGACGAGGAAACAAACATCAAAAGAGGTGGCATGTTCTACAAAACCTTGAAAAATTAGCCTTCAAAGGCTGGGGGGAAGTACCTGAGCCATGGGATTTCAAGCATTGTGTTAATTACATAGAGTGGTGCCACATCAACAAGGTCTTCCCGAAGAACGACACAACCATCACCGACGTTTTCACAAGGCAAACTTGAAAGATTGCATGGATGATGCGTTCATAAATCGATGCATCAAAGTATATCAAGTGCTGTACGACACCCCCTTTGTCACTCAGAATGAAGTAAACCTCTTCATTGCACGAGGTGTCTATGCTGAGGTGAGGTTGAAGAAGAAAGTGGACTGGTCCACCTTGAAGGCTCTAGGGGATAAAATCAAAATCCCTACCATAGCTAATGGATTAATTGCAATGGGGTGTGAAGATATCCGCAGGGTGGGTTGGGCAAAGTAAAAACAAAAAATGAGCCAACACCCATACATGCGACCCAAGACTCTCCTGAGGATACCGACTCCAATAGGACTCATATTCCAATCACATTGAGCCATAGAGCACAACAATGCGCCAGTAAGAGGAAGGTTGCACGGTCAGCTAATGAAGTTGTACCTGGTAATGTTGTGGAGGGACAGTTGCCTGCAAATGACAAACCAACAATAGGAGTTGTTAATGTTATGGCTGCTGCGTAGACAATCCAGAGTTTGAAGATCCAACTGGAAGACAAAAATGCTCAAATGCATTCTTTATGTGAAGATGTTGATGAGTTGAAGGAAGAAGTCAAAGAAAAGAACAATGTTATCGCTCAACAATAATGTGAGATGGAGAACCTTTGACGCGCTCTGGAGGCCGCAACAATTACCAATGAAGGTCAGGACCCACTAAAGGAAGCAGAAGCTGGTGCACCCATGTCTACTTAGGATGATTCGTTGTCCTTTGGCGAATTCCCGGCCACCACAGACGTAGCGGTGCTCAATGAAGTTGGGGGCATGGCGGTTGACAACAACCAAGAATTGACTGATGTCTGTGCGAAAAATGCGAGACTGCAAAGTCAAGTGGATGCGTTAGTGGAGCAGTATTATCAATGGAAGTTGGCATGATTCTTCACTATTGATAGGACTCGACAAACGGTGGAAGAGTTCAAGAAAATTGACAACAATTATGGAGAACACAGTCAAGAGAGGGTTTTTCGGATTGACATCGTGGGCCATTGTGGATGATCATTTCAACATGGATGAAATGGCGACCGTTGATCTTGGTGGTGGCCATACAAGCATTGATTGGTCCAAACATGATTGGGATTTCAAAAATGAATTTGGTTCTGCCGTCGACCATGAGGGCAATCCCCTGTTGTTGTGGCCCAATTCCTTGAGCTTCGTGTGTGACGGTACAACGTGTCCTATTTGTTTAAATTTGTTTGGCCCTGAAGGTGGAATGCACTTAGGCACATGCGAACACGTGTACCATCCATTCTGTTTGATCAGCTTGATGATTGTTCGTTGACGGTGCTCACTGTGCAAGGCTCCTTTCCATAAGCGTTTATACGAGTTGTTTGGCTTAGTTCCGTATATGCCACCACATTGGGAATTCAATGAGGAAAATGCCCCCTTGCATGAATCAAAGTGAGGAAAAGACTTGGTGTGGAGCTGGAAATTGAAGATACACCCGTTGGACAAGCAGTCCCTCAGTACCGAATGGGGTTGGGAAAGAGATCCGACTCAAATTGTTGCGGCGTGCCACCACTTGATTCCAGTGAAAGACAGATGCAGTCAAGGACAACGGAATTTTTTCTACCAGTGTTTCAATGGACACTGGGACGAGGTAGAACAGAAATTCCAATTTGGACCTCATCCCAGACAATGGTTGTGGAACATTCATGGAAACCGTATCACTGACGACAATGGGGTTTGTATGGTAGACGATGAGGACATGACCGACCTTGCCGAACTTGTCCAATTCGAGGAATCGGAGTGGAAAGAATATTTCCAGAAGGGCGGAATGGACTATTTGCTTGAACAACACAACCCGGCAATACGCCTAGCTCTTGACCAACTCAAGCAATCACAAATTTTGAGGGCCATACTGGAAGAAGACATACCAGCAAGGAGAACTTGGTCCGCGGTTTGTAGACTTTGTCTAGGCTCGGATGAAGACCTCCCCATGTAAGCAGGGACACATGACAATGAGGCAGGTTTAAGTGGCACTGCAAACAGCCCGATGAATATTGACTAAGTGTAATTTCGAGTGTTGTAGTTAGCGAAGTAAAATGTATTCAAAAGACATAGGCACTTAGCAATATAAAGGCGTCTAGGAGTTTTCCATTTCTACTACACATTATAGACATTGATACATGGATATTCAAATGGAGTCATAGTAACCACGTCATGTATTTTTCCAATTTTGTATTACATGACATATATGAAATACATATTAATTTTTTGCATTCTTTTGCCCAATATTATATGTGTGATTTTTGTATCTACTCATTTTGTAGGAATTTCATACATATGAATATATGAAGGTATAAAGACAATTTTAATTATATTTAATTGTTCTTTCACAATAACCATTGGTTGTGAATTGACCGCAACATGGATTAGAAAATTGGAATGACATTTTTGATGTGCCCACTATTCATACTGTATCCCATCTTCTGATTCTTATGTATGTTAAATTTTTGAAGCCAATTGGAGGACTCCCTTATTCTAAAAATGACCGCTCAACGTAAGGAAGTGAAATAAATTAGCAATAACCAAGTAAATCAAACATTTTTTAATACTCTTTTATGGCCCAAAGATTGTTTACTTGGATTTGAAACAAAATAATTTGAATGCAAACCTCTTTGATAGATGAAATATTTGCTAAATCTTTGATTAGTTGACTATACATGATGCAAGACTAAGGGTGACTTTATAGTGGCTCTGTGGCCGGATGGAAAATGGTTGGATTTTCCTTCAAATCAACCTACAATCCGGCAAAAGTTCTTCCATTGAACCTCAAGTAATGCAAAGCCCATGTGTGGATCTTTAACCCCTAAAGCACTAAACATGCTTTTTTGAGAACATAGCATTTTTGAATTTTCATATGTATTTAGAATACAAAAAGAGATTTTTGTCATTCTTATTCATTTATTTTCCAAAATAAAAATGAGTTCTGAAACATTTCTTGACTACTAATATTTGTTCTATATCAAAAATGGTAAAATAAATTTGTTTATGTTTTATTAGAAAGTGCTACATTCCCTTTTGGACATGAATTCATATACTTATTCCATTTCCCAAATAGAGGAGACATTTATAGAGCTTCTTTAATCCTGGAAGGCCCAAGGCCTTTTCTCTATCCGAAATCACTAGAAACTACCATTTCTAATTTCTTTGTAGCAAAGAGGGATAAAATTCAGAAATTGTTCTTTTCTCACGTCTACTCATATGATCTTACACCTATCTAGTGTGAGAATGTGTGGACAAATTTTCAGAATTTTTGACCATACAAATTGCAAGATGTGTGTGTTTAAAGTGGAAAAAATAATTCAGCACATTGTGGAACTAGTTTGCTGGACTTTCAACATTTTTAACTTTCAATTCCCCCACTACAAAGTTCTGAGCTTCTAATCTTTAGAATGGACAATTGAGTTTAGAGTCTAACCAAACAGAAATTTAAATTTTCATTATTAAAAAAATAATTAAATACAACTATAAAAGTAGATACAATATAGAAGGGGAATCTAAAATATTAATATCTTTTATATGAAATTATAATGCACTAATCCAAATAATGAGATTGTTGTAGGGAAAAAAATTTAACCACATGGAACTTCTTTATTTCTTTGATTTAAAAAAAAATAAGGGGCTAGAACAAAATATATTCATTTTTTGCTATAAGGGCAACAAAACAAGATTGTCCATGACCTTTTAAAAAAAATCTAAATTAAACTTGAAACTTCATGGAATCCCAAAAATGGAACTTGTAACTTATAATAAAAAAATCCCTTGAAGCTACAATTCCTCCAAAATTCCCGCTTGGACATGAATCCAAAAATTAGAATTCGTAACTTGAAATGAAAAAAGGAATCCCTTGAAGCTACAATTCCCCCAAAATTCCCACTTGGACATAAATCCAAAAATTAGAACTTGTAACTTGAAATAAAAAAAAATAATCCCTTGAAGCTTTTCATTCTTCCAAAATTCCCGCTTGGACATGGATCCAAAAAATAGAACTTGTAACTTGAAATTGAAAAAATAATTCCTTGAAGCTACAATTCCTCCAAAATTCCCACTTGGATATGAATTCAAAAATTAGAACTCGTAACTTGAAATAAAAAAAATAATCCCTTGAAGCTTTTCATTCCTCCAAAATTCCAACTTGGACATGGATCCAAAAAATAGAACTCGTAACTTGAAATAAAAAAAGGAATCCCTTGAAGCTACAATTCCCCCAAAAGTCCCACTTCAACATGAATCCGCAAATTAGAACTCGTAACTTGAAATTAAAAAAATAATCCCTTGAAGCTTTTCATTCCCCCAAAATTCCCGCTTGGACATGAATCTCAAAATTAAAACTTGTAACTTGAAATTAAAAAGATAATCCCTTGAAGCTTTTCATTCCTCCAAAATTCCTGCTTGGACATTAATCCAAAAAATGGAACTTGTAACTTGGACTAAAAAGAAAAAACCCTTGAAGCAACAATTCTCCAAAATTCACTTTTGGACATGAATCCAAAAAATAGAACTTGTAACTTGAAATTAAAAAAACAACAACTTAAAGCTACAATTCCCCCTGAAATTCCCTCTTGGACATGAATTCGAAGAAACCAAAATTATACAAACAAAGCCTTTACAAAAAATAACCATTCGGTCTAGTGGAGGGAAAATATGAACATTAAAGATCTTTGTGGCCAAAGTTTTCATCATTCAATATGTTCCAAAGAATGATGTTTCCAAGGTTTTTTATTCCATTTTTTGAGTTTGGACTAGTTCCCAAGTGTTTGAGGAAGTAAAGAGTGAGAAGTTCCGCCACAAGAAGAGGCACATGATGTTTGGGGAAGTCTCTTGCAAATCCTAGTCGGTTGAGATCTTAATCATCCCATTTGACTTTATTGTACTTGTAGATATTCTCGGAACTTCAAACAAGAGCTAGTTGCAATTAATGGTTCCCCCTCTCCACCCAAAACCGGAATCCTATGCCAAGTAGATTTGAAAGTGCCCGCCCTGGCCTTCCGTCCGCACCTGACCCAGACGTCCGCGCCCTGATATGACATCCACGCCCTGGTGTGCACTGTGAAGTTCCTCCGGTGACGTCCCCGCCCCATCCTACCCTAAGTATATAAGCAGCAGGTAGGGCTTGCATTCCCCACATTTGTCACTTTGGCCTCTGTATCTTGGACTTCAATTCATTTTGAGCTCCTTGTGAATCTGTGTGGGTGGCAGATGGCCCTAGTTTGCTATTGAGGTGATGTCAAAATCAGTGCAAGTGGTAGACTAGCACTTACTATTGTTACTGGCACTCTATCCCAAAGATTACCAAATTTTTATCTACCGAAAAGAAGGAAGAAGTGTTTGCAGTCATCCGTGAATGCAATGGGAAGTCAACGAAAGCAAACAAAAGAATGGGAGTCGTGGTACATTTTTTCAGAGAATGAGAACCGTAGTACATTTTTTCAGAGAATGGGAGTAAAGTGAGTTGTGTGTTCTGCAATGCGACATTTAGCTACAAACGTGAGCGTGCTTTTGCGCACTTTGGATATGGCGCCAAGCCGGAGAGGTCGATTTGTTGTAAACTACCCCGACCGGTGCAACATAGATTTGCCAATTGTGCAAACTTTGTCCCGTTGCAAATGAGTCCTGAAGACATGTATGAAGGGGAATTAGTTCCGAGTGATCCATTGAGAGCAACTCCAATCCTAAGTTCGAGCCAATCCGCTCAAAATGAAGTAACAGGTGGGGGCCCAAGTGGAGGCCTGGAAGAAGGGGCTAACCTCTCTGAAGGCAATGTCCCTTTACAGAGGTCCAGTAGTCTCGCTGCATCAAATTCCATGAGATCCGGGCCATTACGTCAGCAACAAATGGTAGACGCCTTCAACATTGCAAAGAGGAAGGAGTTGGATGAGAAGTGGGCAAGTTTTTTCTATGAGGCAAATGTGCCATTTAATGTGGCAAGGAATCAAGCCTTTATTGAAGCGGTTAGGGCAATCTTCGTGGCAAGGTTTGAATACAGTCCACCTTCTTACCATCAGTTGAGGACTAATTTGATTGAACCGAAGAGGTTGCAAATTGAGAACCAGATTGAAGTCAAAGTTGTTTTTGCAGTCAAGCATTACAGGGTGACAACATGCACCAATGGTTGGGATGATGTTAGTCGGAGGCCCCTCATGAATGTAATGATGTCATGTCCCACATGTGATGTGTTTTTGGGGTCCATTGACACTACCGGGCAAAAAAAATCCATGCGCTATATAGTGGACCAACTGAAAGTATTCATTGAGAAGGTGGGTCCCAAATATGTGATGCAAATTTGTACAGATAATGCCAAAAACATGCTCGGGGCATTGAACGATATTGTTCTAACATACCCGCACATTTTCAAGCAAGGGTGCATGGCACATGCATTGGATCTCATGTTGGAAGATTGGGACAAGGTATAGGAATTTACAGATTCAATTGAGAGGTCCAGAAAATTGTGCTAATACATTCGGAATCATCATGCGACAGTGTCTACTTTTCGCGAGTTGAACCCAAAATTGCAACTTGTAGTGCCCAGCGAAACTTGCTTTGTTTGTAATTTCCTCATGTTGCATCGACTAGTGAAACTCAGAGGAGTATTGGAGCGGTTGAAAGACCATGCACGTGTTCAAAATTATTTTGCTACCTTGCAAAATAGACAAAATGGAGAGCAGGCAGCAACTGCTTTGCGTAATGTGGTGAGAACTATCAAAGACATGGGCTTCTGGCAACGATGTGTGAATTACGTGCACACGATTGAAGACATGTTGAAGGCGTTGCGTGTTTTTGATGGCCGAGAACCAGCCATGGGTCGGGCGTGGCTTGTCATGCACAATTTGCGGCAGCACATGTATTCTTTAAGGGAGCCACTTTTCACCCTACAAGCTGACATAGCAGACATTTTGGAGGCGTCTTTCGATGAAAGATGGAAAATGGTTTTCACTGACGTTCACTACGCCGGGGCCCTTTTAAATCCATACCTTTTGGATAATGTGGCGCTTAGGATAGATGGAATTGCCCTTCGTGCATTGTACGCAGTTATCCACAAAATGGAAGCTGTAGTGGATGTAAGGTTTGATGACGTGATGGCAGAATTAACACAATTTGAAGAGGGGACTAGACCATATAGTGTTGATGAAACACGAAACATCCGTTTGACACAAATGCTTCCTTGCCAATGGTGGCACAGGGTTGGAGATCGAGCACTCTCTAAAATTGCCGTGCGTATTCTATCCATGACGTGTTCGACATGCTCTTGTGAATGGAATTGGAGTATGTATTCTTTTGTTCACAATAAGAGCCGAAACCGGTTAGCCCCTGAAAAGGCAGAATCTTTGGTATATATTTATACCAATAGTCGTGTACTTCATCAAAGACCAGGGGCTGATCCAGTTCATTGGTATGATGCAAATATTTTCTCGGAGGATTTTGATCCAGATGCCCTTGGCCCCGTCCCGATGGGTGAACGCAATCGTGATTTTGATGCGATGCAAACAGAGGATGAGGAGAAAGCTGCTATGGAAGCAAACCAAGCACTTCCAGAGTATCAGGTGAATCCAGATATTTGGAGGGCGGGTGCCGATCACCTTGAGGAAGCGAGAAACTACTACGGAAATAATGACGGTTTAGAAGAGGACCTCGTTGATGGCCGTTGGGCTCCTTGGGGACCAAATCTTCCTCGTGCGTCTTCGCCTCCTCTTCCTCAAGATGAAGGCATAGTTGAAGTCCAGGCTTTGTCTTCTTCTTTGGATCATGACCATCCAAATGTGGCTAACCTTGATGATCACAATACCCTCTCTGACGACAATGACAATGACGACAATTCCTTTCCAGGAAATAGCGGTGGAAATGAAAATGACCACAACAATAGAGGCAGAGGGAATGTGGGAAACAATGCAACTCTAAATTGTGAAGGGTTTGTTGACAATTATGCTGGTAATAGAGTGCCTCGGGGAGTGGGTGCATCAATTCGTAGCAATAGAGTTGTTCAAAGGCACCACAGCACAAACATTGGGAATACAACAATGGCACGTCCGATTTCAAAAAATCAAACGGTTGTCAATGTAACAAGGCGTTCTGACCCAGATCGTGTAGATCCCCATGATGTTTTTGCATTCACAAAAGACCTTGTCCATGGACCTGCACCGATTGCAATGCATACTGTTGTTTTTGACCAGAATACACCGGTGCCACATTCTCTAAATCCTTCTTCTCCTACAATTTCAAATGCCATCAACAGACCTTTCTA
Source organism: Neckera pumila (assembly GCA_963969595.1). NCBI lineage: Eukaryota > Viridiplantae > Streptophyta > Bryopsida > Hypnales > Neckeraceae > Neckera > Neckera pumila. Next base: position 21,333,532 of record OZ018410.1, on the reverse strand, counting down.
AGAAGGGTTAGGCTCTGTGGGGAATGTTGAAGTGACAATTCGGAACGTTTCCAATGCTACTATTGTTGGTAGACCCCCTTCAGTCCCTCGGTCCCCTCTTCATTACCTAGTAGGGCAGTATCAGCAAGGTCGTGGAAGGACTAGAGGCCGTAGAGGGATTGGAGGCCGAGGAGGGACTAAAGGTCAAGGAGGACCTGGAGGATGTGGAGGAATTGGAGGCCAAGGAGGGACTAAAGGCCGAGGAGGACCTAGAGGCCGTACAAGTAGTGGAGGAAGAAACACCGGCAAAGCGTCATCGTCAAGGTCTGCTAAATGTCCTCTCCTTGGAATAGGGGTACGAGACCCAAACGTGGTGGTACAACCGTTCGTGGATACATATGTTCCGGGATCCACTTCGTCAACCCCAGCATTTGTTGTTCCTCAAGTTCACCGCGGCCCAATTATAAATTCTGATGCAGAAGACCCTAGAGCACAACGACACAAGATGTTCAAGTGCAATTGTAGGCATGGTCAAACAATTGTAGAGCTTTGCAATGAAAACTCGGAAGTCGAGGGCCATTGGACCTCAGATGGTTGCAATGGAGAAGATGAACATGACAACAATGAAGGCGTTGATGATGAAGATGACTCCAACTGCAATGAGGCACTAGCGGATGATCATGTTGTCATTCAAGATGCTGATTTAGCGGGTCCATCTACCCAAGAAGTCCGCAGATCAAGTCGTTTGAATAATTGAGGTACACCAATAGTAGGTTTTCATTCTTCAAGTGTTTTTAGACAATAGTAGCAATTGAAAGAAAGATCTACGACGATAAAGAAAGAGTTTCTTAGATAACTAGTGGAAAAAAGGGCTTGTTTTGAAAGCATAGATTCATTGTATTGTTGTTATACTCTACAATGCATGAATTTTATAAATATTTTTGGTTATCCCAAACATTGAAGTCCCCTATATTTGTAATATTCTTGTACTTATCATGTATGTTGAAAACACTGGTAAGTGTAGTTATGCATAAAATATTATTCACTATTCCTTTCTAATATAAGTGCGTCAATCAATTGAATGAAGGATGCAATTCATTATCAAGTTATATCAATTTTAGTTCTTTGAATCCTAAACCCCCTTGATGAGTCTATGGTCCATACTAAAAAATACAATTTCATTGAACCCTTTGAACTTTGGACCAAGAGCACACAACGTCCGCGCCCTAACGCTGAAGTCCGCGCCCTGACGTCCAGCGTGGAATGATGACGTGTCATTTACAATGAACTTTTTCTATCTTGAAAAAATTCCAAGACCTACAAATTGAAAGCCGCCCGGACCATCCGTTTGTTCAGTCCGATTCGCTTGTCCGCCCGTCCCGTCCAATGACCCTAACTCGCCCGTTATGACAATCCTGGAAAGAAGTAGAGAATGATTCAAAACATGAATTTGTTAAGAATTTAATTATAGAATCAAAAAATGTCAATCCCAACGGTTGTAATGTTGCAATAAACAATATACATTCTATACTTTTATTTTTTTCAAAAATATTAAAAATTGAGTTAAATAAAGGACTTCAAAGTTTATTTTAGAGTAGGAAATACATAACTGCCCACAAACTAGAACATTTTATAATTTTCATCTCATAAATAAAAATGGAATAATTCAAAGCTTTACGCGTATATATAATCTAAATAACCAATTTCAAATTTTTATTTTTTTAAAAAGTGATTTTTAAGAAAAAATTTGAGCTGCCCGCCGATCGTTGAAAATGACATATCATCTAAGAACTTTTTAACTATGTAATCAAAAGTTTTGAAAATTGTTGGACCTTAAAGCTACTCCTCGGGCACACAATGAGTGAAATTTTCAAAGAAAATAAATAAAACTTCCCTCCGTAGTGAGCTGCCCAAAATCACTATGTTGCCAAAAAACACCATTTGGTCCTTTAGGGGTTAACCTTCATCCTTGGAATTTTGTGTGAAAAGGGGAGGTCTAACATAGTAGTTTGACCTCCAATGAATGCTCTCAAATTTGTTTAAGCAAAAAATTCATATAGTACCAAAAAGATGATTTTCACAGTGACTAGCTTGGCACTCCAAGGTTTAAAGACATCTTGAGCACTAACTAAAAATGCAAGGCACTAGCACCTAAAGCATTAAAGAACAAATCATATAGACATGATGGCATGCCATTTTTATAGTTACTAAGGTACCCACCCCAGAATGCGCCACTAACCCAAAACCGACATCATCATCCTGTGTACGTCTCTAAAATCAATATGTACCTATGTGGAAGAAATAATTATAAAACTTCTACAAAAAACACTTTGACCCTTTATAATTTTTGCATATGGTATCTAAATGTGATGTTCTTTGGTGCGTTGGAACCTCCTTTCACTTCCCAACAAGAAAATCTGAAAATTTGACCAGTGTAATAATAGCAACTAGGTACAGTAGCAAAAAGTGGCGGTTTTGGGTGTGCCCACCCACCTTACTTGAACTGCAAAATGGACTCAACGCCTCATTAGGGAAAGCGATATATGTACTTACGTATACGCCCCCTATACCCCTACATTAACACACCTAGAAAGTAACCACGGAGAAAGACTGCCTTATTACATAATTTTCGTCACAATTTTTGTCACAAGAATCCAGTGTTGCAGCAGATCAGCTTTCAATGTCTGGCCGCCCATATCTGATGCAAACTGAGAGCCTTATATTACTTTCCCTGAGAAGATTTTTTTTCAAGGCCTGAACATTAGATAGAACACCAAAATATGAAGTAGATGGCAATTGCCCGAATAACTTCCTGTCCTTGAATGACAGAGATTCTGCAATCATTATAAAACCACATTGGCAGTCTCTGCTTCAAGATAAAAAAAAAGGAAGAGTTGCGATAACCAAAACATGAACAAAGATGAAGTGAAACTCATAAAAGACCGGTGTAACTTTCAGATTGAACACATTTAATGTCTTCGTTTAGAAGTCAAATCGATGGTCTAATACAATGTCAATTGGAATTGTCAAATGAGATTTCTAATTTGTGAAAAAAAGAAAACCTGCCTCACATCCAGTGTAGTAGCAGAAATGGGGTGACATACTAACTTTTAGATTGACTTGGTGTCACTGATGGCCTGTGAAAGGTCTAAGAAAATATAAATATCATTGCATCCTGTGACTGATGAATTTCATGCTAGGCTTTGTAATAATGACTTCGGCTAGCAGGACTTTCTAATCAAAGACCAACAGTCGGATGAACAATGATTGGAAAATCAAGCAAGAGCATAAAAATGCAGCAATAGCAAATTCTGCAACTCAATGATGCCCGGGCCAACCAGGAAGTTAAGGCAAAACCCAGGAGCCATGCAAATTGCCTGCCAAAGTTTAAATCTCGGCTGGCTGTTGAAGCTTGCCGTTATGAGTCGGATAGAAGCTGTCAATATCAAGGGCCTGTACAATGTAAGATGCTTTCTCCAGATAAGAAGAGTGACCTTTCACTATCTCCGTCACATCCACCTGCATACAACAGATTTCATCAATTTAAGGAAACCACCCACATGACTGTCCAGAAAATGCCCAGAAGATAATAAAACTGGCAGAAGGAATCACAGGAATTAACGATTTCATCTACTAACTGGTTCAAAGAACAAGTAGACGTGCCAGGAATTCAGGATTAAGAGGTCATAGAGAAAGTGCTGCCATGGTGCCTCAAATGAATCTAGGATAGTCTAGGACTGGCAACAGCATCACAATAACGGATAAATTCTTATCACATACATTTTCAATACCAGGCACGTCCACCGCTTGAAGACCTGCCAGTCCTTGTGAGAGAAAACTGCCAAGATGTAACCACAGCAGTAATGAGTAATGATCAACAAGGATCGCGCTACTGTGTGCAGATGCAAAACATCGTTTTCACTGATAGGTCAATTATAGAAGAAATAAAATGAGGCCAGTTTCTTGTTCTCGGTGTCAACTTCAAGCATTGTATTGCTAAAGTCGTTAAGAATAATAGGGAAGCCGACTGTCCCCTCAAGAAATCACAACTTGTAAAAATATTGAGATTGAAACCTAATACATATGTCAGAAATAAGAAAAGTTGGCCACTCTCTATCAACAAAAACCATGGTTTAGTGCTTGTAAAGAACAAAACTCACTTCGCTCTGTATACCACACCAAGCATCCAGTCGTTGGTAGAATAACCATTTATGAACCGTCCTGCAACAACCTGTTGCCAAATCTACCAAGTGAGTTGTATACCAGTACCGTGCTTTCAATAGTATGGGCGCCTTTAGTCTAACGGAGGAAGATACTAACATTATACATAACTTCGTACTTAACCTTGTAATGCAAAGGAATTATGGTACAGCGCAACGGATGACAACTATGCAGACTTATTCCGGTAAATAGCACATGAGCTGCATACTACGAGTAACAGAACTCTAAGAGATTGGATCACAAGAAAAGTCATAATTTAGTGAAAATAAAGACTAAACATCAGTTTTGGACATGAAATCTTGGAAAGAATTAGAAAATCGAGAACTGCAATAGTATACCTGCCGTACTGTCCCCCACTTAGCTTTATTGAGGATGAGAGGAGCTCCAAGTAGCACCACGCGCTCAATAATTCCACCTATTTATTCCCAATTAAGTCAAACATGCATCAGAAAATTGAAACGGGAAAACTACCTATCATGGCAGTTTCTACGAGGCCAGTATTTTGCCCATTTCTCAACTCCTATTTGGATTAGTTAAGCAAGTATTCAATTCACCAAAATTCAAAGCTGCATATTACCCAATCTACGTCAAGATGCAAGTAGTAGAATACCATTGTTTCCTAGCTTTGCCAGTTCTTCCAAGCATGAAAATATAACCCGGGCGCCTAATGAAAATCCCATAAGAGTCACCGGTCTGCGCAGAAAAATATCACCCAAAATTGTCTGATATGATCACCACTCTTTCTATCCCAAATAAAATCTGAATCTACAAACTCTTAAGTCGACGATAAAGAGTAACCGCTATAAAAGACCAACGTTTACAGCTCAGCAATTGTAAAGAACGAAGCAAACAATAAACAAGACAAGAATGCTCTTGCAGAACTAGTACAGGGAGGTTCTGCTCACCTGTTTCCTTGAGCACCTTTCAAGAGAACCTTTGCCAATATTTTGCCAACTTTATCAGACCTACAAAACCAAATCACCTTCAGCGATTAATATTAAAGCTACGATAATTGAAGATGTCACATTGAAACGATGGACCAGAGAAGAGAAAATTATATCGGTGGATTGGAAAGCGTCTCCTCAATGGTCAAGGATCTAACCTGTCAATAGCAATTGACCACTTGCTGTCAATGAAATCAGTGGCACTAAGCAAAGTGGCAGGCCATGCCAAAGCAGCAACGAGACTGCTAAGAACGGTGTACATTGCTCCCCGTGACATTAGCTGAAGCGCCACATCTAGTCAGCCACAATTTCGTTAGATCTTTTGGAGTACCACAAATAAAAATAATAGAACAGCACGCCAACCTGGACGAACAAGACAAATTACAAATCGACTAGTCATTAAACTTCAGATGTACGTAAAGATAGAAACAAGATTAGGCCTGGGCAGAAAATGGTAACGTCTCCACCTCAAAACATCGCGCAAACGGCGACCATCATGTCAATGTGATTCTCGTCATGGTGCCACTTAGACCAGAAATATAAATAGTATTAAATATGTTCATATTAGGGTATGTTGCCAATTGTATGGTATTCATGAATGTGATTAGCACTTTAACATAGACTTGCATTCTGTTCCGGGTCCATTTCCTAATGATACGTTCCGTATATGCAGGATGGGATTACTTACTAGCTTCTCTAAGAACCAAAGTCAGAAATGAAATGGTGAGTCAAAATAGTTGAATATAAGCAAAGTATTACTTACTGGAGGTGAGCCAGTCTTGAATGGCTGTACTGACTGCCAGAACATGTTCAGACTCCCACTGAAGAGCATATCTATAACACCTCCCCAAGTGACATACAATCAGAAATCAACCACAGAATTCGTTGTCTACGCAAGCACTGAATACAGATACTGTTGCTTCACATGAAAGGGTGGAAATAAAAACCGTGCTTTTCAGACAGGTAAATGCAAATTATATAGCAAGGACTAAAGTGTCAAAGAGCAGAGCAGTAGAACAATTCCGGGATTTGTACAGTACATAGAAATAAGAACACAGAACAATTGAAAATATACTATAATTAGAATTTGCATGGCAAGAGAAGAACCTTTCTAAGTCTGCATCTGGTCCTTCCCATGGTGCAATAAAATCATAGAGATCAAAAGCAATACCAGAAACGAGAATCGCTACAGCCAGTCTCTGTAAAACAGATTCAAAAAGTACAGAATAGACAAAAGAAGATTAGTCCCATAGTTTGGGTTAACTACACTGAAGGTGGAACTATCCAGGTTCTGTAAAATTCCCAAATATGCAAGAAATAACCAACTGCGCAAAACAAACGCACCCCCTGTTGATGGTTATCTCCAATTGGCTCAAACTGAAATTCTTCAATCCCACCAGTTCTTCGGGCCATCTTAAAACCAGTCAAACCAGCTCCAGCAGCTGTGATAGAAGGAAACAACTGAATCAGATTACCTATTCTATTATTTCCCACATCTGCTGGGACTGCCTCATGAGTGCTTCACTACGAAACTTTCATATATTATTAAGGCTAATTTTGTTCCTAAGTCACTTGCACAGTGCTGCATAAACTGTGAACTCAGAATTCGAGCGTTTCTTGTGAGAGCTCAGAAAGATAACCTTCTAGATATCAGGTTGGTTAATTGGTAGTACCTCCAAAGGAAGCTGCAACCGCCACGGAACCCATTGTGGTACCCGCCATCGCAGCAGCTGCTGCAAGTCCACCGGCTCCAAGTACAGGCACTGCTGTTCCAACAGCTGCCATACCCGCTGCTATTGCTGGAGCTGCCAGCCCTGATGGAAAACGAACAAACTCTCAAAATATAAAACACAGGTAAACCCAATTGTGCAACAAGCTACTACCGAAAAATTCCTCCAGAGTTATACAGGCAGCAAAGACATCAAAACTAAATTCCGGAAAGTAGTAGTCACTAATAAACAGTAGGAATCAGTTGTTCCAAAGATAACAAATATTCCATGCCATAAGGTGGAGGGACCAAGAACGAAAGGTAGTTGAACCGATGGCAATATCTGCAGAAAAGAAAGACCAGAACCAGCGAAGAAAGGCTAAATGCCACTCCATGATAATCCTCACATTAAAACCCAGACATGATTTATTTGGTCGCATTTACCTCCAGTGATAGCCAAAAGTAATCCTCCAGTAACGGCTGCCCCACCAATTAAACTTCCTCTTTTCAGTCTCTGCCACCTGCTCTTTGCTACTTCCTCATCGTCATGATGGTCTTGTTCTCTTTCTTTTTGAGCGGCCATTGCCATATGAGCCACCATTAGCTCCAAGTTTACCTGAAATCACTTCATCCGTAAATATAGGTATATTCTAATTAGAGTGCTAGCTCCTGAACGCTCGGGAGCTAAGAGACCGACAAATATGCAACAACAAGAGGTTAACCGCACTAGGACTTATCACAAACAACGGGACAAATATTTTCTGATAGAATTATTGATGGAAATTACATGGGCCTCATACAGAAATGGAAGTACAGGGATCCCAACGTGATCGATAGATAAATATGAAGTACTATTGTAAGTGTACATAATAGCGTCACTAAAACTGACTAGTTGACACTTCTCTCTCCCATGGTCAATCCAAGTTCATGTCTGAGTTGCGAAGACGACAATGAGAGCTAAGATGAATAGACATGGGAAGAAAATGTACACACCACTTTGCTCCATTCAATGTCAAGCCAGAGAGCAAGCAAGCGTAGAGCTACACGTTGGCGTGCATCGTACCCATACTTCGGAACCTTCACTCCTTTGTCATTAGGAATGTCGGAAACACACGCCACAAGCAGCTCGTGCATCACGGCAATCTTCCGTTGCTTCGTCTTAACCTCAGCTTCACTAAACCTGCTACTGTACTCCGAGGACATTCCCAATTCCTGTACTCTGTTCTTCTCCTTGGCACCCATCATCGATGAATCTGATATAGCAAGCGAGCAGAACCAGGAGATGAACAGGAACATGACATCAAATACATTGAATAAATTCAGTAGCATCTCTAAATACCTATAAGAAGAACCCACCAAAAGGGCAGGATCATTGCACAAAGAATAAAATCGCCATTTCCAATTCTCAAGAAACTTGACTATCAAAAGAGAAAAACAGGGGAGAGGGGGAATATGCACATTCAAAATGATTTACATATGGAGCGGCTGCACCAGCCCTTGCAAAACCAAAGAGAGGAAGGCAACATTATACATTAATAAACGAGCAGGAAGGCGATAAATAGAGATAAAGAATTTCAATACCTCCATGGCGAGCATCTCCAAATGCATCAGCAGTTTCCGCATTTTCCATCGTCCGTTGAACTCCGTTGCTTGATGAAGCGTTGCTCTCTTCTTCTGACAGCAATCTCAAATACTGTAAAGCATTTTCTTGATTAGAAAATTTCCGAACAATACGTCGTAAAGCACTATTTAAACCCGAACAATGACCAGCTACATGCTAAGTATAAAGGGTTAAATCACAAACAGGATAGCGACCTGAAAAGTAGTACCGAATCAAAGAAAGACAAAATTGAAGTGCTTACTGCTCCAACTTGATGCTTTCCATCAGGAGACATGGACGTTATCTCGAGGCCAACCCATGCCTTCTCATCTACTTGTAAAAACCTGTGTCGTCCAAACATGCAGTCAGATTCCAAGAATTATATAAACCATAATCAAGAAACGTAGGCATCAACCACTATACATATGTTCAGTAAACGTGCCTACTTAATATCCATGAAACATGAAGTGTGATTTGTGACGCTTCCGAGGCCTGTTGTTCCTTTTAATTCTACGAAAAATGGATCTCTTCGACAGACACAGATATGCCTTCTTGACAATCTGAAGAGGATGAGAGAACCCAATGATTCCAGAAGTACTCTCAAGTTTACAGATTCCTAGCAAATGCATCATTTCCAATTCAAGTAGGAATCTATCGTAGTCAAAGAATAGGAGACGATACTGTCCGCCAATTAAAAACAGATAAAATCATGTGACGTGAAACTTAAATCACCAATGGTAAGAAGCTCGAAGGATAATAAACCTGAAAACGTGTCGCAACAATCCAAAATCTGGGGAGCTCCATGAAGTCGTATCCTCGTCGAAAAGTGTATTCCCAGACTGCCGATCGTCCAAATCAGTATTCCGTGCGAGTTCAAAGGCGGTAAGCTGCTGAATATGAGATTGGCTCAAGGCTAGGGCGAATAGCCCACCAGCAGCGTATCGATGCACACTACTGAGGTCCGCCATTGCTAATCTTTCTAGCAGTCAACTCCTAAATCCTCCTTCAACATTACAAATCTGTTGATGCATAAGTCATGCTCAGAACATATTAAGAAGTAAATGGCATGCTCTAGACAGACAGCACTCTGGTTAAGGTGTATAGCTAATTAGGGTTATTATACCGTCGGTGACAACATTTACTCGAGCTCTCTACTGGTAGAGCGCGCGAAAGTTACCTACGGAAGTTCTCAAATCCGAGGTTGACTTGTAAATGAAAGAACCTCCATGTATACAAACAATCAACCATAGTAGAATGCCCGACAAATTAGAGAAGCAATCAGTCCTACACCACGACCTCTTTGAAGTGTCGTTTCTGGACCACTGTCTCGACTCTAAATTATGGTAATGCCTTCAGTCCAATCAATCAATATAGCTAAACAATCTATCAAGAACTGCATCATGTACATGTAAAGATTTGCCCAGGGTCTATCCATGATCAGTCACTTTGGAATAGACAATGCCCTTACAAATTAGCCAGGCTCTTCCAACCAGTGTCCACTAGTGCAAGAAATTTCCAACACCTTGACAATTCACCAGAAGGAGTCTACTATTCACCAGAAGACGAGACCAAATTTCTGCTAGAATTAATTGCTTGAAGGCATCTCTCAGTAGAACGGCAATCGCAAAATAATCTCAAACACTTCACGTTCAGATACAAAAATGCAACTCAATAATCGATAAGAAAATTCAAAGAAGAGCTTCGCCATGCCTTAATAACTCTGTCCCTTGCAGTTGCGCTCAAGTCCTCAAAATCCTTGGCGCGAAGTCGTCCACCATCTCCTAGTCCATGTCTGCTCCAATTCCCTTGAATTAGGTTTCAAACTCAATGAATGATAATCACAAAACAAGATCGAAGTAAACTTACTTGCACACGATAGATATGAAGCTTCAAAAACGAAACTACTCTACAAATTTCCCTAAATCATCTAATCATCAAAGGCAGAAATCGTTTGATCTTCCGTTCATTTCGTAGAGGTTTCCGGTCTGCAAAGTGCAAACCTCAACTGACGAGTGACGACCGAAGACCTCCGCGTTCAGTTCCCTAAAGTCCCCCACAGAGGATGCTTCCGAGGTTCCGCCATCTCAAGACTGTCGGTCGCTTCCAGAAGTTGACGGAATCCTAAGTATCAGGGCGACAACCAAATTTGTGCGGAGCTTCCAACAAAAAAAATTCAAAATTATCGGAAGATTTTAAGTTTCTCTCAAATGTACTCTACTTTCTACTGCGCCATAGCTAAGCTACTGTAATGAATGTCACGGTGAAGGCATTGAGGACGGAAAGCAGAAACAGCTTTTGTACGTGCTTTCAGTTTCCTCTTCCAATTTTGCTTACGAATCCTGGTTCCATGTACTTCGCAATCTTCTTGAGTTAAGACCTAATTTTCGACGAAGCAGCTGAAACTCTTGAAGACGACGGAAACTTCGTCCGCTGCAAATACTTTAGATTTGAAAGAAACAATGGTGCAAAATCTATGAAGTACCTGACCCTATTCCTGCCCTATGACTATTTGTGACATTCTACGAGCAATGTTGGGGGAGAATTGCCGGTTAGGGGAGGCAACCCATTCTCGATCACTTCAGGAATTACAGAATCTTGTAACTCATTAATTCATAGCAACTTCGTTTTGATACCAAAATATTTGAAAATTCTAGGAAGGGTCTAACCCCTAAAGGTCGGAGACTATGTTTTCACCAAAAGGACTCCAAAATTGCCATTTCTAGTACAAGTATCAAATTCCAGAAAAAAAACATTTTTGGACACATGTAACCGTAGGATCTTGTAGTAAACTTGTTTGAGAATATGTAGAAAAAATTTCAGAATTTTCCACTTTGTAGATTGCAAGATATTAGCATTTGAATTGACAAAAAACCTTTTTTTGGCCCTCCGGAAACCTGGGCAGCTGCACTTCACAAGGTCACATTTAAATGAAAAAATGTCCAAAATGGTGGTTACTCCTTGGATTCACTCTTCAAATCAAGTTGGGTACTTGCTTGAAAAAATTCAGATTATTTAGAATTGTACAACATATAGGAAAAAAATAGGTTGTAGAAAGAAGTAGAGAATGATTCAAAACACGAAATTGTTAAGAATTTAATTATGGAATTAAAAAAATGTCAATCCCAATGGTTGTAATGCTGTAGTAAACAACATACATCCTACTCTTTTATTTTTTCCAAAAAACATTAAAAACTGAATTAAATAAAGAACTTCTAAGTTAATTTTTGAATAGGGAATCCATAACTGCCCGCAAACTAGAACACCTCATAATTTTTATCTCATAAATCAAAATGGAATAATTCAAAGCTTTACGCGTATATATAAATCTAAAGAACCAATTTCAAATTTTTATTTTTTTAAAAAGTGTTTTTGCAAAAAAAAATTGAGCTGCCCGCCGACCATTGAAAATGGCATATCATCCAACAACTTTTTAACCATGTAATCAAAAGTTTTGAAAATTGTAGGGCCTTAAAGCTACTCCTTGGGCACACATTGTGTGAAATTTTCAAAGAAAAAAAATAAAATTTTCATTCGTAGTGAGCTATCCAAAATTGCTATGTTGCCAAAAAACACCGTTTGGTCTTTTAGGGGCTAAACGTTGTTGTTGCACATGAGAAAAATTTTCACCAAAGAAACCGTCCTCTTACATATCTATAATTCCTGAAGTGATTGGAAATGGGTCGTCAGTCGGGAATAGGTTGCCTCCCCTAGTTCATTGTTAGCCGGTGGAATTGGGAAAAAATTGGTTATTATATGAAAACATGGGAAAAAAATCGAAGGAAAAATCTATGAAATTTCTATGTGGAGTTAAAAATAGAGAAAAAAATAGATTCAGTATTTGAAAAACCGATTCAAAATGGGAATTGAAGAAAAATAGCTGGTAAAATTCAAAAAATATCTTGAACATTGTCTATAAGTCTATAGAAGGCTCTATTATGGCTGTCCAAAGAGTCTATATGGGCCACTTTTGAGTAAATGAATTCATAGGCAATTGGACATTGTTGAAGACTTGAGGTATGAGAGTGGTGGAAGTAGGATCTTGTACCTCTTGGGTGTAAAACAGTATCAATGAGTTATGTATGGCTAATTGACCACATTAGGGTCTCAATGTTGTAGCCATTATAGGTATAAAAGGAGACCATTATGGATGTGCTTTTTGTTGGTTAGGAAGTGATAATAGAACTTATAGACTATTGGAGAACACACTTCAGAAATTAAAAAAAAATTCATACTATGTTGGGGGAAATCCAAGTGGTATTGCTTTCTCTCTTACTTTGTGCATCTATGAAGAAAAAATAAATTTTGCTTTTACGAACTTAAAAGGGGAGGTCAGAAATTGTGTTATAAATAGTTTATTTTACCACTCAAAGTTAATTCAGTTAGTTTGAGAATTTGGATAGTTTGAGGCTCTTCATACTATAGTGGAACCTCTCTTAGTGCGTAGTGCGGGGACTACGCACTAAGAGAGATTATATTATTTTAAGTCCATTAGAAAACAATACTTTTGTGAGTTTGGAACAATGTAGAAGGACAACGCAATATTGAAATTGGACCCACCTACAATGAAGATTGATGGCAAAAATAAGACGGAGCACCTTAAGGAATTAATTGCCCATCCAAGCAAAGAAGATGGAGACGAAGACACTTGCTCTATTGGGAACTAGCAAGGCAGTTTCTTCTTCTTTTTCTAGCTGGGTATTGTTCCTTGTGGGCCTAACTTAATAAATTAATGAAAATCTATTTTCCATCGGCCCCACCCACGAACCTCTCTTAGTGCATATTTTGCACTAACAGAGTTTGTACTAAGAAAGGTTCTACTGTATTTGGATGAGTTTTGAATGAATGTGCCAGTTCAAAGTAGTATTAACATTTGGACAAAAGATGGATGGAAGATGGAAGAGAGCTCAATGGATGACAATTACATTATACTTTGTATAAGATAGTATGAAAATAGTATAGACCACATTATATTGATTTTATTAAAACATTGAACTACCTCATTGAGTGGGCCTCTTGACTTTTGCACTTTCAAATTAGTGCAAATTAGTGTTATTACTATGGGACTCACTTATAGAATTAAAATTAGAAGGTAAAAATATTGAATTATGGATAAGCCAAAATATTTTTTTACAAATTTCTACAAAGACCGGTAGTTCTTTGGTTCTTTGTTTGATATTGCAAAAAGATATTGACAAACTAAGTTTATATCAATTATTCTCTTCACCAACAATACATCTAAAAATAAACTAATCCTTTGTTTACCAGATTGCTTTGTTTTAGAATTATAAAATAATTTGGAAGATATAAATTTGGGCACAAACAGTTATAAATTTGGGCACAAACTTTGGAAAATCAAAGTATTTAAGCAAAAATATAATCTTTACCAAATCAAATATTCAATCTTTTTATTTCCTACACAAATTATCCCCCAAATGACCAGGGGTGTTTTTCAAGTGAAATTGTCAAAAATTACCATTTTTTAATATATTAGACAAAATTAAAAATAATTTTTTTTCTGTACAAAAGTATAGAAGACTATGATGACAAAGCATGGATAAAAATCCAACCCATTGGATTGTGTGGGCTCAAAGATTATAATGTTTGAAGTGAAAAAAAATAGTTCTTATCATTCTTGCAAAATGGGATGAGCCGACTTTGAGTCATCTTGGAGTAAAAATTTGTTTTATATAAATTTGAGCCTCTCACCATCATCACAAAGTTCCTCTATCATGAATTGTCAATAGTAATTGTACAATCATTGGGCACTGCTTTCATATTACATTCATTCATTTGGAAATATTGTTACCATACGATATTGACATTCATTAATACCATGTTGTTTAGGCATGTCATTGATATTTGAGTTTGAAGTGCTAAAGTTGCATGATAACTATGCATGACAAAATATGTATAACTTCAGTGGTTTAGTGATGGACAATTGAATGGGTGCAACATTAGTGCTTATTTAAGACGTATAAAGTTAGTGCAATAATCACACATCCATAGTTATTGCACTAATACTACATTTTTTTATTTTTCACAATTTCAATACTAAGTTAATTGAAAAGCATGAATTTTATTGAAAACAGAAATTCAAACCTCATTTAGGCATAGTAAAATATAAAAAAATAAAAAAAACTTTTAATTATGAAAAGCTGGTAAATCAAGTTATCTTTCATTTTCAAAAATTCGTTTGAGATTTTGAACCTCCAATCAAAAGTTATGGATAAAGTTCAAAGATAGGTTGGAAGGGATTATTTTTTTGACATTTTCAAACATTTTTTCTGAATTTTTCCATAACTTTTAATTGGAGTCTTGAAACCTCAAAAAAATTTAGAGATGAAAGCTAGCTAGATTTAATAACTTTTTTAGTTCAAAATTTAAATCAAATAAACCATTCTACTATACTAAACCGAGGTATGAATTTCTACTAGGAAAACAATTCCTATGTTTTGACAATGAACAGTCAAGCTTTCATCTTCAAGTTATCCCATATCCTTTTAATGTTCGTTGAATAGATTCAATATAAAAAGGACCTCTCCACCCTCTATTCTCACCAAGTGCCAATGAAGTGATTTCTTCACTATACCATTAAGTTTTTGGGTGGCCTATTAATGGATTTAGTTTAAGTTAAAATTTGGTGGCCTATATTAATGATGGATTCAGTTCAATCATTTGTTGCAATTATTAAGATGTAAACTAGAATTTATTAGAATGCATACTAATCAAGTGTTGACAAACAAAATGCAAGAATTTTTATTTTTTTTAATTATTGTTAAATAGAATGGTGATCAACAATCGAACATTGACTATAATTTTTTAGACATTGATACCATTTTATAATTGTTGTTGCAGTACAAATAGCCATGACATTATTGTCATGGATTTTTCGTGTACTTCAACGCACATAAAATGCACAACAAAGATAATAAATTTTTGTGCATAATTTGTGTCTTTTATGCATTTGTGATTAATGTATAGAAGTCACGTAGCTAATATTGATTACAAAATAGTGCCAGTTCTTTGCAGTAATCATGTGCATTGTAATGATGCGATAAGTTGTTAATTAAGATGCTCACCCATGAAATAACAATAACTACACGATACTCATTGACAATCCATAGGTTCAGAACTTTGACATGATGTAAATTCCTTTAATGTTGTGTTTTGAATTTTTTTTCTTGAATGGTATCATTGTTTTCATTGAAAATAGAACCAACAATGTCATTTAGAAAAATTTGAACTACAACATTATATATGAATTAGCATATAGGATTAAATTCTTTGTCAAAACAAGGTAGTGTCTTTGATTCATTTTGTATTTTTGCAACAAGTGAGGTAACAAGCTAGATTTAGGATTTCTTTTTTGGGTACAACCTAGATTTAGGATTTTTTTCTTTTGGGGTACAATCTAGATTTTGAATTTTTTTCTTTTTTGGATCAAGGTAGTGTTTGGATTCATTTTCTATTTTTGTAACAAGCTAGGTTTTGTATTTTTTTTTCCTTTCATAACAAGCTAGCTTTGGAATCTTTCATTTTTTGTAACAAGCCATTGGGTGTACATTCTTTTTTTATTTTTGTAACAAAAAAATTCTTGATTTTTTTTTACTTTCTTTTACAAAGTAGTTTTGTCAATGAGCTTTGATAGAAAATCCCATTACAAAATAGAGCCTTTTGTACTATATTGCTTCTAGTGTACTAGTAATGTATAGTTTTTCTAATAAACTAGCAGTTGAGGCACTACCAAGCAGTGAAGCTCCACGCTCATCTTGGCTTTCAAATTGGCTGCCAAGTCGCTTCTTTATCCAATTTGTGTAATTTTCTTGTTGATTTTATTTATTGCTTGGGTGGAAGGCAAGACACTAATCAGGAAGTTCTAATTTTCTAGGATGGTACGTAAGGTCTATGTCTACCATGTCATTTTGGTACATGGTCATAGTCATAGTCATAGTATTGCTACCGTGTATCATTTTAAAACTGTATTTTTGGAGGGGGCCATGTATTTTTAGTCTTCAAGAATTATGGCCTATACTTCATGAATTAACTCATGTCAAATTCAACTATGCTAAAGGTAGTATGAAAAGAAAAAAAATCAAATTAAAATTGCAACTTGTAAGACCTAGGGAACGTTGAAATATAGCCAAATACGACACTTTTATAAAGTGCACCATATACCAAGAATTTTCCAAGAACTTGGAATCACTCAATAAAATGGTTAAAAAATTATATTGCTACTTAATTGTTGCCATGTTTTGTTGCAAAAATACCATCTCAAAAAACCTTCAGGAAAGAAGTAAAATAATTCTATATATACAAAAACTTTGGCAAAAGCAACCAAATATAGGCCCCTTGAGTTGTATCAAACATCTTAAAGGGATTAAACCCTTAAAGCCATGACTCATTGGAGTAAGCTAAAGGATGGAATATTTGTGAATCTTGAAATCCATAAATCTTATTTACTTTTTGTGTGTGATAAAGTGAATAGTTATATGACATATTTGATGGAAATCTTACTTTACGTCTGAAGACCAAGGTACATTTTGGACATGAATTGTCAAAAACTTCCACTTTTTAGAGCAATGAAAAAAAAATGGAAAAGTTTTTTTGTATTTCAACCATACAAACTTGTTGCAAATTGCTCTGCTACCAATTGTTATGTACCTCCCACAATTTGTAACTTCAAATGACAATGGAGCAAAATAAAGACTCAAATATAATTATTAACAAAACATTTGACAAGTTAGAGCTCAAACCACCCGACCATAGAGAGAGATCAATCTCCAAAAAAGATTTCGGAGAATTTGACCCTATAGATTGAAAGATTATTTTGATTGAGTTTTTAATCCGACCATGCTTGATAGATTCAACAAACTTTAGTTTCTCCTATAGTGAGATTTTTGCACTATGCATGATTTTTGAGAGATAATTTCTTTTTATATCATGTTACTTATATACCTACCAAATTTCAAATGTAGAAGAAGAATTTTGCACACGTTGCCTAAAGTTGCCGAAATTGTTCAAAAAGTTTCAAGTTGCATAGCTCTCAATCCGAGAATCTGATTAGAAAGATTTCTATTTCCAACAAGGCGTTAAAAATTTGCACCTCGTATCAATATTTAAAAAAGATCCATTCAAAATTGACCTCATAGAAATCCATCTGAATTTTCAATTGATTTCTTGGGGATTAACAAAATGTGAAGCTGGATTGCTAAAAATGCATAGAAATTCACATATTAGAAGGCTTGATCGAAAAATTAAAGCATGGGCTTCAATATTAGGCAGTTTCAACTTTCATACTATTTCTTTTTAGTAAAGAAAGAGAGTTTACTTGAAAATTCCAGAAAATTTATAAATGTATAGGCTTGAGGGAAACTTTTCACTTGAAATCAAGCCAAAGATAACAAGAATGATGTGACTGTGAAGTTCTATCCACTCCAACCAAACTCTAACCACATTATGCAATGTGAATGAGGTTGTAGATAGGATTTGGAAACTCAAATTCAAAAACTAGAGAGTCAATGTTATAGTCTTTCTCCAAAAGACAAAGCCAATAAAATAATTAGACTCTTTCACTGGTTTAATTGATTCATTTCTAATTTTGTTGAGAATTTCAAAAAAAATTTAGCTTGGTTTTACATGTTGACCCTATAAAGATAGGCCCATGACCGTACCACTGAGTTCTAGCTTTACTATCCATCACTCTGTTTGTTTCCATTTACCAATTAGATATGAATGAAAAATTTTATATTTATTTTTCAGAGATGAAATCACATGTTTGTCACAAGTTGTAAAAATTTCAACCTTTTTTGGAAAATTCTGAAATTATTGTGAATTTCTTAAGAAAAAAATGAAGAAAATTCATATCAAAATATACTCAAAAAATCTAAAAAATTCTCTATTGATGTATAATATAGTGTATAACATCATGGTATAAACCAAAGTTACCATGTCTTTTTATAGTTAGAAATTCAACAAACCATGGTTATAGGCTCAAAGTTCATATTGCTATAAAATATTAACAAAATTTTCAATTTGAATAAAAAGTAAAAATTAATAAGCTTCATTTCCGTATTTGAATTTAAATTCAAAAAAACACTTTTATGGCTAAAATTCACATCAAGAGTAAATAGCAAAAAATGGCCTAAATACACTACAAAGGTGGTCTATGGATTAGACATCTTCTTCTTTAGAAAAGTCAATAAGATCATAATGAGGGACTTTGCAATAATATTCACTAAAAATGTACTCAAGTATCTTCTAAGCTCTTAGTCATAAATATGTTTATTGTCCCTTGAATATTGTACAAAAATTTGGTGAAATATAATGAGAAGTTGATCTTGTGATGAGACAGAGAATTAGATATCCATAACCAAAGATCTAGCCTGAACAGTAGAAGTGTGAGCATATTCTAGTGTCCACAAAAGTAAGAATTGAAAGGGGCACTTCTGGAATGGATAGCTCCAAACAAACTTTTGAAATGTGTGTTTTGGTGTAGAAATCTAATGAAGTTTGATCAGGCCTCAATATGAAATGCCTTTTAAAGATTCTTATTGGAGACTTCTTACTCTTTAAGGTTTGATTTTAAATCTCCCAACAAAATTGATATGTATAATAGCGAAGTTTTGACAATATTCTAACCCACAACTTGACTAAGACTTGAGAAAAAAAATTGTTGGTGATCATTCTAACGGTTGCATTACACTATGGTGGAGAAGTATATTGGTCAAGAATTGTAGGGAAATGGAACAATATGACTAGAAGAAAATTCATTCTTCACCAGATTGGATTTAGACTACAACCAAAACTTGTCGGGTAGAGAACTTCAAACATAGATGAAAAAATAATATGACTACCTATGTGGCAACAACTTTTGTAAAGGAAGTTCTTTGGAAGACAAGTTTCTAGAGTAGCCTCAACCCCTCAGACAAACAACTCAACCTTTGAAGAATTCCAACTTCATTTATTGAGTATTCATTGTGGCATATCTCAACTATGCAATTGAAGGCTTCCTTAATTTCAAATAGCATTAGCAAGCTCTTCACCTCTTCTCTACCATTTGTTTAAGCCAAAACTCTCTTCATGAAGTTGTCCGGTGGCTTTCAATTTGTAAAGTTGTCCAAAAGACTTTTCCACTTGGTGTTTACATTATAACCGATCAAGACTTCTTAACCTCGGGGGACAATTTGGGTCCGGACAAGGTTCTTGCTGTCTCAATTTTTAGTGGGATTCTTTGGATTTTTTGAGGTTGTATAATTTTGTGGGAGCTTTGTAAATATATAACTTTTAATTGATGCCCGGGAGCAAAAGTTTTGGCACAATAAGCAAAAATGAAGTTTAGCAGACAGCACAAAAAAAATCACAAAAAGTCAAAATAATTTTTTTTTCAAATTTTTTTCTCAAAGATTATATTTTTGTCTACATGTGAAGCTTTGTTTCATTCAACTAGACTAATAATGAGAAAGTTATGAACAATCTTAGTTTTCCGGGCAATCTAAGCATCTTCTTGAAAAAATAACTTGTAGAATTCATTTTTGAATGCAATTTTTAGAATCTTTCAAAAAGAATTGTTAAAAAAGGTTAGATTTTTTTGCTAGAATTATCTCACCGTTGAAATTATTGTGATTCAATTCCACCTAAAATCTATTAATAATTTAGTTTATTCTTCAATCTTGAACCCACCTCTACTTAACAATTTTTTAATGAATGAAAATTAATTGATTTTTTTCCTAAATGTTTTTGGTTAATTTCTCAACTCAACTATTTAACATAGATAAGTAGAAAATAAAAATCAGCAGTGCAAAAAATTTGAACTAAAAAAATTCAAAGCCAAAAAATCTAGTCAAGCACGGTGCACAAAAAAATTGTTTTCTTCACTTTAAATGCATATATCTTATAATCTACATGGTCAAAGTTTCTGAAATTTCTTCCATGTATTCATATACTAGTCAAGTATAAGATTTTAGGGTTGGATATGCAAAAAAAAACATTTTTGAAGTTCATTTCTCTTTGCAATAGAAATGACAATTTTTAGTGGTTTTTTTATAGGAAAATCACCTTCGTCCTTTAGGGATAAGGCATTATTTTATTGTCTTTCATCTTCTCCAACATCCCACTAGTTGTTTCAAATAACAAAGTTGGCCTTGATTGACCGGTGCACTTCTCTACCATAGTGTAAAGCAACCCTCAGTATTGAAAATTGCTAAAGTAGAAGCACCAATTGTCGACCACGCCCAATACCCATCCTATAGGGTGCGCTATTTCCAACCGTAGGTTGGAAATCAGGTTTGAGTGTTGTTTTTCTGTCCTTTTCAAAGTTGGGACTAACATGGTTATGACACATGTCCCGAAGTAGTGAGCATCCTTGATGATCAGAATTGGAAGACTCTAAACAGTGTCTACTAGTGAAATGCACTTTTTGGCTCCCAAAATTCATTGCAATTTCAATTTTGGGAATTAAATTTTGAAAATTTTGCAATCTACTCCAAAACTCCTTAAATGATCGACTACTGGTGCTTCTACCTTATCTATGGAGTTATCAAGAATGTCTGAAATTTTTTAGAGAGATTAACTCCAACACTAATTCTGTGATATTCAGGCCTTGCTGACTGTATGTGTGTGACGAGTATCACATATTTTGAAGTAGCCACCAATTTTCTTTCAGCACATGTTGCTTTGCATGCATTACAATCAACTGTAGACAATAAAGAAATTCACCATTTTCTGACCGGATATTGCCAACACTTAGAAAGGCAGCGATGAAGAAAAAATGAGAGATTTCACCTCTCTTGATGACCACTTCGAAAGTAATACGTGAATCTGCCAGTGCCAGTTCAAATCTCTTCATCGTCCACAACATGAATGTCAAGGAGTTCCAGGGTTACTTGTCAGGCAAAACACCTGGAATTTAGGGGTTGAAGAAAAGATACAGTAGATGCAGGATTTGTCCAAATTTATTCAAATCGTCAAAATCAAACGTTCTTAGGTACCGGTGGTGATGAAATGAATAGTACGGAGTATCATTTTTTCTAACTACATACCGAGGACTGGACGTCTAGACAACGAGACATGGCGATTATTTTGCATTGCAAGTTCAATTACGTACTGACGACCTATTGTGCATACGCAAACCAAGTGCATATTCCAAATCAGAGTCAAGATTGCTAATATGAACTGAGAATGTAAGAAAAAACACAACCAATTGAGCACAGTAGGTGCAACATAACTCGGTCCAGTTGACGAGGTAAAATACAATATTAGCTTCCTTCACTGTTGAGCGAATGTGCGTTGCACATACCTGATTTGTTATATCCACAGCCTGTGAATGTTAGCCTTTCCTCCAATCATTTATCCTTCCTTTTCAGTTCCCAACTTCAGAAACACCCGTGATATGATTCAAAACAACCAGACCTCAAATGGCCTGTGACGAGGTACAGTGGTCGATTGCTCTAGAATCAGTCGAGAGAACTGGACGACGTTAGTCACAGAGAAACCTAGCTGGTTGCTCGGAGATTGTGCTATTAATACAAGCGGGAACGCAAAAAGAGTGATCGAGGATAGGTGCTTTCCTTTAACTCTTCCTGTTCGATCATAAGTTGCACCTTCCTGAAAGCTAGTCACCGAAGGCGGTACTTGCCGGCCCTGAGCTCCAACAAAAAACGATGTTGCCGAAACCAGGTTTTTCATAGGTCTGTCTTGGAAAAAAGCTGCTGTGCAAAAAAGCTGAACTGGGTTACAAGAGCTGAGATAGCCCATCATCATCGGCCAGAAACAGTTGCTGCACTTCAAGATGAAGAAAATTAAGCAAATTAGGATAAGACGTTTGAAATGGCAGGCGAAGGCAGTAGCAGCGCTTGCCATGAAATAAGTCAGGATGAGCATGGCTGTTGCAATTTGTAGAAGCAGTATTAGCGCCCACGTGCAGACAAAACTGACGACTCAAGTCTCTTCCTCGGAGAAAAGATGCGGTACTCGTGAATGAGATAGGACGAAGTCGAGATTTGTCCCAGCAATCTGCCTCATGAAGTTCCAGATACATAAAGACTACATACCAAGGAAAATAAGTGAGGCACACATTATGCCTAGAACTGGATCCGAGGCGAAGCAGGAGCCGATACACAACCAGTGCTTGTGTTTTCTTTGTCAATTGCGGGGAAATTGAGAGGGGCCGCATGTCTGACTCGTTCACGTTTCGAATCATTGCCATTCGAGGCTGCGATCCGTGAGTTAACGTATCCATTACGAGAAAAATCTGGAGTTGCTGGCTGCATAATGGCATTGCCCAGTGACAGCCGCCTGCTTGCTGGAGTATGTCCATTAGCTCCAATATTGCTGATCCGAGGACCTCTCTCCACTTTCCTGGTGCTCAAAGCACCCTTAGCAGGACTGGGCCTCGACCCGAAGAGAGTTTCCTTTTCAGTCTGAAGCTGCTCCTGAACTTTCTTGTGGTCCTGGAATGATCAATGATAACCACTTTAGCGAAATGAACGTCGACAGTACATGTCAGAATGGTCTCATTTCAATAAGATGAAAAGAAACACGATGTGCTCAACAATTATGATGGTGCTCATTCACGACATTCTCGGACAGTCGACGAAAAAACAAAGTGTAGAAAGATCAAGCAGTACCCTTAGACGGCGCTTTTCCTCTTCCTTCTCTCCTCTGAGATTCTTGTATTCATTCAACATTGATAGCAGACGCACCTGCGACCATTGTCATCAACAGTGAGATCTGGCCATGAATTCAAGCCTAGAAACCAAATAGAGACAAACGCTCAGAATCTTCAGTAGCAACTCAATGTAGATGAGAAAGATTTGAAAACATACCCCATCGAACAAAAAAGGATGTCCTCGTTCTTCCTCCCAAGATTTCGTCCGTTGTATCAAAGAATCGACCATTGCTGTTGCAGTCAATACAGTTCAGTTTTTTTTTATTCAGTTTTTCTGAATCAAGCTCCGAAAGAACAACATGTAAGACCTCGTGCACCTAGAGACGATAAAAAGCACTGGCAAGTCTCTTCAAACAATCAAATGAAAAGGTGGTGATCGACTATACCTGGAAGTTTAGCGATGGCTGCACGTGCCTTCTCCGCTCGTTTGAGGTTCAAGTGGGCACCTTTGGTGGCGAATCTATTCTCATCCTGAAGCACGTACAAACTCAGCCCTCAAAATCGCATTAGGAAGGAAACCTTTCAACTTATCAGACATTATCCTCCTCCTATACTGTTGTACTATACATGTATTTACAACCTCCAACAAATGGGATCCAAGTACCTTATTGTAGTCCTCCAGCCATCCCTCCTCCTCACAAGCTAACATCCACTTCTCCAATAGAATCATAATATCCTTCCTGCTAGCTTCCTCTCCCTTCGCTTTGACGATCTCCTCTTCAAGTGTTGAGAGGAGCTCTGCTGGGTCCACGATCCCTGCGTTTCAAAACTTGGCTCCATCAGGTGTAAACTCAAGATTAACAGATACCTTAAAGAATACTAATGCTGAACCCGAAATCTGTCTCACAATCTCCAATGACGTCCAATACCTGCATCTATCACGGCAGTAAGCTTGTCCGCAGCTGTGTTAGCATCCGGCTCTAAGTGAGCACTCTTGCATACTTCCTCTAGATCCAATCTTTTCTTCAGAACAAGCTCTTTCATCTTGCTGGTCTTCAGCAAATCCAGTCGTCCTACCTCAATCTGAGCCTGATGTACACGTAAAACCCAGAGTAATTCTTATAAGGAGCTAAGGCAAGGTTCAAGTAGCATCCTTGCCAATCAAAGCTGTTACGAACCTGTCCGATTAAGAACTGCCAAAGTTCTATTATTGAGAGCTCAAAACATTTCAAGATGAATAGAAACAAATATAAGGAGTCACCGCTCAATCTTACAACTGTGGTGATATCAAAAGAAGACAAGTACACTCAATCATGTTCTGAGGCTAGCAACAAACCTCTTCGATAGTTTCTACAGAGAGAGAACTTGGGCCGAAAATTTCGTCCTCACTAGCTGAAATGTGGCTAGTAACATGTTGGAAAACCTGCTGCTCTTCAACAGGGGTGCCCATCAAGGTCCACAAATCTAACATTGACGTTCCAAGATCCTTAATCTGCAAAAGATAGTGCATGAAGCACATCAAAATTAGCGTCCAAAACAAAATGGTAAACTTGACAAAGCAAGAATATTCAATTATACTTGTTAGGCATCTCCAATAACTCTAATTCATCATTAAATTACTTATATAATTGAGATGATTCGTGCTCTATCTGGTTGATCTCACAAAACATGTGTAACATCCAGGTCGGTAAGCACCTTCAGCACCCGTTTCTTCTTTTCAGCTTGCAAGGAATGAATTTTCTTCGAGAGACGCTCAAGGGTTTCGTTGCTGATGCTTTTGGCAAGTTCTTGCGAGTCATCCAAGCTAGGATGAACTTCCGTAACAATTTGGAAGTAGTCCATGCCCATGGCAGAGCAGAGTTTATGCATTAGGTTCACATACTCTAGCACTTTGTGCAGACGCTCACTCTGCCAACACCACAGTAGACCGACTATAAGCACCAGTTCATACGCACAAGCTATAGCCGATCCCGCTTCATTCATGTGAAACTGGTATTTTTACAAATTTAGCTCTTCATACCTGGAGAGAACTCAAGTTTCTCATATTTGAGGAAAAGAATCGAATCGGATCTGGTACTCCTTTGGATACTCCCCAATGAGGTTGAGTGAATTATTAACAATCTCAATCACTGATACATAAAGTATCGTTGACACTAAGGAAGTCCTAAAAGCATGCAGTTAAGTCGTAAAACCATCACCTAGTGTATACAAGGAACTGAATATGAATATTTGGAATCAATCTCGAATGGCATGGACTCTGATTTTGGTAAAAAGATATTCACTAAATTCACTAGTGAGACCATATGATCAAGTTCATGCCTTCCACACTACCAGATTTTAATTTTTTATTCGACTCTGTTGTTGTCCAGGAGCTTCCAATATTCGTTAGGTGCCGGTTTTGGAGCTACTTATTTCGGTAATGACTGATTCAAGGGTGTTCAAGTGCCTACCTTTTCTTTCTGGAGTGCTGCCAGCTGACCGTGATACTCATCCAAACGCCTAAGTGTCAAATCCTTCTCTTCAGGAATATACACTTCTCCATAATTTCCAGCAATTTCCTCACAAATCTTAGCAATCTGCGTCTTGACCTCCAAAAACTGTCTCGCCCGATTTTCTTTCCTTCGACGTAGTTCTTCCAATTGAGGTCCGATAGCGGCAACCTGGTCTTTCAAAGTACCAGTCCTATTGTCTTGCTGTGGTGCAGATATTGTGGAATTAATCATTAAAGATGCATGGCACAAGAAACCGGTTCCTAACTAGCTACTGCATAATTTATGGATGTCAACCCACCAATGATCATGCTTTTTTCATGCGACTAATAGATTCATTTTTCTTCTCTGCTTGGGATACAATTGAAACTTAACGACGAGCTAGATTACATAGAAGATGCTAAGAGGAGTGCAACCTCAAAAAATTGACGACTCTGGCAATTTTAGGCAGTGTCTAGCTTGTTCTACACAGACTTGACTTCTTAGAGAGTGATATAAGCGTGACTTGGCTTGGATAGAAATGGGTTTGTCCACTGTCACGTGCTCTCCAACCTCCCATTTTGAAATTGTATTCAAGATTTATAAACATAAAAATTCGATAAAAATTGATTTGGCTCTTACACACAAAGATCTCTCCACAGCTCCACACTGAATTCCCTAAAATCACACTCCTCCATATGTTCAAATGCTTAAAGTGAATTGAACTTCCTCTAACTTTAAGCTCAGTAATGAGACTGCAAAGATGAGCAAATAAGACAATACTGCCACTTACACGTTGACTTAGTGTAGGTTCACCAAGAGCAGAAAAAAGTGCAGAAAATTCTGCTTCCGCGCTAGCAAGAGCATGATGTAAGCTAGCTCGAGCATGGTTGGCCGAATCCACTTTACGCCTGTAAACCTCCAAACACTCTTGCTCCAACTGCAACAGCATCTTGTCCCTCTCATTGTCGTTTTCTCCTACTTCGTCCCAAATGCGCTGCAATAAGCACCCCGAACTAGAGCATGACACAAGAACGTCGTAGGTGCTGACATTGAAAGGGGAAAAAAGTTATCCTTCTGAAAGTTGCATCATGTTTGGACTCAAGCAAAGAAACGAACCTGGAGCTCGCGAAGAAGTGAGCCGCATGTTGTATCCGCAATGGCCTCCGCCACAGGTTGCTGAACCATTTTGTCTTCAAAAAAGACTGCATAATACACAATAAGTACCATTTCGAAACAATGCAGACAGTTCAAGCTCCAACAGAACACAAGAATTGTACTTACATCAGCCTCTAGGATACATCTCGCGACAACACGTCGGAGCTGCATAATAGTGAATGAGCATGTACGTGCACAAAGAGTGAAGACACTTCAAGCTCTAAAAAACCACAGAATTGTAGACACAAACCAGCAAGATAATACAAGAAACGAGAAGAATGTGATTCTTCATATAATCTGGTCGGTTGACCTATTTATAGCAAAATCACGCAATCTCTCAACAAACTCTAGGATGTGCAACCACAAATGAAAACTGTGATTCCAAAAATACAAGTACAAACCGAGCTCCCGATCAGCAACTTTATTCCAGCTACCGCTCGCAACAACCGAGTCAGACAAAAAACAAGAAACTGCAGAAACCGAAAGAACATAATTAAACTACAGCACTCGGGATGGTTGTGCATACTCGAAAATGAACTTCAGCACAGCACTACACGTCAATGGGGAATCACTCAAGATCGCCTCCAAAGCGAGTTACAAAAAACAAAAGCTCGGCTCACGAACATTACCTGCGCTTTGACAATCGACGAGAATTGTACACACTCAGACCAAAATTCAAATAAGCATGTGCACCCGTTTTGAAGGAATACAGACGTACACTTTAAGCTCTGACAAAACCATTGTGCAAGCAAGAAGTATGCGATTCATACATACTCTCCAAACCGGCAAGATGATTCAACACTTGCAAACGTGCGATTAAAATATGCTTCATCTGGACAGTCTAAGCACACTAGTTAAGCTCTCTCCCACTCTCACAGCAAAAATCTACTTAGGATATATCTAAGCAACTAAAAACCTCGGCACAAAACACAAAAAGATAATCAGCTCCCTTTACTCCAGCGACAAACGCGCGTACACAGACTACGACAGAATAAAAGCCAAAAAACAAGAAACCATAGCTCAACCGAAATAAACGCAAACTAAAGCACTGCGATGGTCGTGCAAACTCGAAAACGGCCGTCAACGCACCCTTCCACGTCAATCAATGCCAAACTCATGAACCACTCCAGATTGCCTCCAAAACAAAATTAAAGAAACCACAAAATTAAAAAGTCCAAAAGCTCAGCTCGTTCACGAACCTGCTCTTTAATTGGATTTATAATCGATCAACGGGGATGAATTGAACACAGAATTGAACGACATACACACGACGGCTAACTGCTCTTTCCTCGGCAACGACCTAACTTTTCGCTCGCTCAAGCATACAACACTCCACCAGACCAACACAGCCATGCACCAGAGAAACACGAGCTACCTGTCTGAATGAGTCAATCGGCGAATGGCACCCGAAGTGATCGACTGACAGCGTACAATGATGGACAAATTCTCTGCTGCAGCTCTGCAACTCGCCCTGCAAACTGACGCTCCCTGCCAACAACAAGAAAATGCTTGTGCTGCAACCTAGGCAAGTAGGCATCCATCAAATCACTCTCTTGTCTAGCTTGCTACCCCTGCCCGCCCAAATGTCTCTCTCTCTCTTCCCCCTTCGCTGCCACCGAGGCAGGTTCCATCCATCTCATTGGCTCCGACCCGTTTTCCACGCCCGTCGCCAGCATACGTTAACACTGCCTGGCGTCAGTTGATCGAGTGCATCTGTGGTAATAATCCATCATAGCCTCGACTGTTTCTTCGTCTTTTGCTTTTGCTTTGTTTGGATGTTTGCTGTTGCGAAGAATGCGACGCAGCAGGACGTACGAGGCGAAAGGAAATATATATCATAGTACGTGAAAGAGCTGCATTGGTTTTGGTTTGAGAATTGTGAGTGGCGGAGGGTGAGCAATTTGAATTGCGCAATGCATGAGGCGGTTACGTTGCGGCAGCATTGAATGGCGGTCGTAAGCTGTTGTGCACCGGAGTGCAGGGTGCGGCAATGGCTATGGCTACGTCGGTGAATTGGTCGCGTACCTCGTTGGACAATAGATGCATCTCGAGCTTGCTGGTAGACTCTGGCTTCCATTTCCGCTGATTCAGGGGTTTTGTATAGGGCAATGCCTGACGATAAGGGCCATTGCCCGACGCAAACTGCTATAGGAAATCAACAAAATTGGATGCGGAGTCAGAATGAGAATCTGATGTTGGATGTAAAATCCGTAATGCCCGATTATGGGGACAACATCGCAAAATCGAGCATTACGACAGATAACTCGTCCGGAGAACAAACACGACATTTCGTGCAAGTGGTTTACGTAATTCAAAGCAATGACAGCAACTCAACATAAAGTAGCCTAAACTGAATGTGCGTCTTCCAGTATCATTCGTAACCCTAGTAACTTAATCTTTAGTAGGGAAGGAAATGTAGATTTGGAATTTTTTGAACAAATAAATGATGGCTTGCATTGCAAACAATGTAGACCTCTTCTACCTTTCTGCAAGTTTTTCATTTCTTCCCATCTCTAT
The DNA here is from genome assembly GCA_963969595.1 of Neckera pumila. Classification (NCBI taxonomy): domain Eukaryota; kingdom Viridiplantae; phylum Streptophyta; class Bryopsida; order Hypnales; family Neckeraceae; genus Neckera; species Neckera pumila. The sequence goes on along the minus strand of OZ018410.1, from coordinate 21,304,332 downwards.
AGGAATGGATTGAATGGATTGAATAGATTTAGGGCTTGTATATTTATCATAAAGCACTAAGGAAGTGAGTAATCTAGTCACATTTTTGAAAAGCATTTTTATAATGTAAGGGAGAGAACTTCATCCATTCCCTGTAGCTAATATAATAAACTCTTGAAGACAATCATAATTCATCAATGGATGCTAGGACTCTATTGGTTAATTTTAGCAGGATGAGATCAAATATTGATATAGTTAATAAAAAATGATCAAATTCTTTGTTTCTATAGTTTATTTGAAATTCATTCATTAGACATGTTTTTGTACTCCACAAAGTTTCAAGTTAACTCCTAAGTATTAGACCTCTTAACATAGAGTGAAGCTTAAAAGTCACTACAAAGTTTTGCAATTGAAATTTGGATGAAAATCCAACCTCACACTTTTAGTAGATGAAGACATATACATCCTTGACTATTTGTAAATGACTCACAAATTTTAGGGTCATTTACTACCGTCTAAGGAGAAATTCTTAAGAAAATTCATATCAATTACAATGTATACTAATATAATTGAGTTTTCTTACCATAGATGCATTTTAAAATGATGAACATCATTGTGAATGATATTTGTCTATATCACCAAATAAAAAAAAATTCACTATTCATGGTTATAGGTGTTGAACTTAGAATTATACTACAATAGAACCTCTCTAAAGCGTTATTCTATAAGTTAACTCTCTAAGTTAATGTTGTTAGACCGCACAAGAAGAACGAGATGTCAATACCGGGGGGAGGGGGGTATTTTTTTCAACGTGTAACTTCACCCCCCCTGAAATTTTTATTTTAAGTAAGATTGGGGGGAGTGAAGTTACACGTTGAAAAAAATACCCACCCCCCCGGTATCGACCTCCCATTCTTCCTGTGCCGGTTCCAGATTGGTCCGCCTACAAACATTATGACTACAAATGACCCTCCCTAATTTAATAACCTCTCTAATGTAATCATGTTGGACCGATCCCGGACCTATTGCTTTAGAAAGGTTCTTCTATACAACACTCAATATAAATAGTATTTTAAAAATTCAGATGGAGTTAAAATTTGACTTTAAAAGTTATATCTTCTTTATTGAAATCAAATACAAAAATGATAATTTTAATATCCTAAATGTATTTTTGAAAAAAAATGAGTTTTTTTGAAAACACATTACTTGATCCATTTTCATTACATTTTTTACAATTAGAATCTTGCATAGTTTCCAAAAATATTCAAAGGAATTGAAATTAACTTCAAAGGGGCTCAAGACCATTTAAAAAACCTTGGCATCCCAAGATGGATGAAAATCATCAATCATTTATGGAGAAAATGAGAGCCTTTGTAACTTTGGCACCACAAAATATAACAATGGCATCCTTGGGTTAGGCAAGTTAGAAAGATTCATCTTGAATTCAAACCGGGAGAAAAATTGAACCATAGTGAGGAGATCAATTAATTAATAACATCATTTCTTATATAAATCAAAGTAACAACAATACTTAGCAACAACAAGAATTATATTTACTTATTGATATGCCATGAACCAAGACACTATACTACAAGTTTCCCACTTTTTTTTGTCCAAAAAGTTTAATTTAAGTTTAGTTTAACCTCTAAAGTCCAAATGCCTAAATTCTTAATATAAAAAAATAAGTGCAAACAAATCTCATATACTTAAAATCTAATTTTTTTTAACCATCAATTTATTATAGATTCTTCTATTAGTTCTCTATCCTTAACATGATAGAGGTTTCAAAGACATTATTTTCCATTGCAAATATCCTATAGTATAAAGGATGCAAATGTGGTTGCATTTTCTTAGCCCCTAAAGGACTAACATGCATTTTTTGGCATTATAGAAATTTTGGGCAGGTATTTGTGACTAGAGGTTTAAATATTTTGGGCTGAAATTTTAATAGAACTTGGGGACGAGGAGTATCTTTCATGTGCATTAAATTTCATGACATTTGGAAATATGAGTCAAAAGTTATGGCCTAGTATGTTACTTTTTTCACCGGGCGGGCAGTTTGGGCAAATCTGAAAAAAACAATTTTTTCAAAAATAAAAATTTGAAATTGGTTTTCTACAATTATATATATGTGGAAAGGTTTGAATCATTCCATTCCAATCATTGAGTCAAAAGTTATGAGGGGTTTTAGTTTGCGGGCAGTTATAGATTCTCTACTATAAAAAAAACTTTGTAATTGTTTATTTGACTCAATTTTCAATATTTTTGGAAAAAAATAAAATCCTAGGATGTAGATTGATTATTACAACATTTCAACCGTTGGGATTGGCACTTTTTTAATTCATAAATAAATTCTTAATAAATTAGTATTTTGAATCATTATCTACTTCTTTCTACTTACTATTTTTTTTCCTATATGTTGTACAATTCCAAATGATGCAAAAAATTTCAAGCATATTGCCAACTTATTTAGGAAATTGAATTCAAAGAAGCACCACCATTTTAGACATTTTTTCATTGAAAAATGAGCTTGTGAAGTGCAGTTGCCCGATTTTTCGCAGGATTGAAAAAATGGTTTTGGAGACTTTGAATGATTATATATTTTGATCTTCATGGTGGGATTTTCTGAAATTTTTACCACACGTTGTTAATACATCATACTGCAAGATCCTATGGTTACATGTGTCAAAAATTGTTTTTTTCCAAAAATTTGGTAGTTGTATTAGAAATGGCAGTTTTGGAACATTTTTGGTGATTACATAGTCACAAAACTTTAGGGGTTAAGCATCTTCACAATTTGGGAAAGTTGGACTATCCTTGATCCTCGAGGCTTAAAGTTTCATAGCTACTTTGGTCTACTTCTTTCTTTTGATTCTTGTAAAGAAGTAGCCTAGTTGAATAATGTTGTGGTATCTTTTGTATATGATATTCATTATAAGAGATTTGAGGCCTCCAAAAGCCCGCGAGTTATTTTGCGTTCCTGTAGAGTTTTCATGCAGAAAAGCTGCTGGTTGATGTGGTTGAGAGAGTGCCACATCATTTTTGAAATAAAAATAAAAATAAAAATTGGCTTGAAATAATATTTGGGAGAGATTTTTTTTTTTTTTTTTTTTTTTTTTAATGGAAAACGGGCCTAAAACGGCCCTCCAATGCCCTCCAATCTCTTCTAATGTATAAATGGAGTCAATAATATCCAAATAATGTAACAATAAGTCTAAGCAATGGTACATCATTGAGATTTCTCCAATTTGACATATTGTGGCTTGACAAGAATCTAGACATAGATTGCAAGTTTTTATTTTCTTCCCATCCCTATATGAATTCATTCAGCACCTTACACAATAGTCATGAATAAAGCACTTAGTTATCACATTGGTCACATGTTGAAGAATAGATAAAAATTACTTTTGCAACATATTTAGATGTATTTCATCAATTTTTCTATTAATAGCTCCCACATTGTGTTTCTAAAAAGCATGCATACTCCACCTATTAGATGTCAACTTTCTTAGTGATCAATCCTATCCTATACATTAAATACAAAGAGGTCATGATTTCATCTATCACATTCTTATCAAAATGGATGGTCATGTTTTCATCCTTTCAAATTTTCATCCAAATTTGGAAGAACTATTGAGTTTCAAATCTAATTTTCAAAAACTACAGAAAACACTACAATTTCTTATATAACATGGGTTTTTTGCAAAAATTGTACTACACCAAATGGTCATTTAATATGGTTTAAACAATCTGTCACAAGAACATATCATTCAACACTAGTTGTAGTTAAGGTGGCATAGCATTTGTGGTATGCAATATTGTTGTTAGATTGGGCATCATAATTCTCATGCTAGCTAATTATCCATCCATACTAAATAACCATTTCAATGTACTTCTTGTAAATGATAAGTCAACACTTAAGGTGAAAACACCCAAAAACATTTGTGTATCCATCCATAACAAGCAGACTTCTATCAAAAGTGTCCTTTAAAATGCAATTAAACCACTTCCATACTTAACTACCATTGTTTGACTACTAAAGCTCTATATTCCAATATTATGACCAATCTATGTGACAGTTTCAATGGCATAGGGAGTTCCACTTTGAAAATTCATAGTAATTTACATCTCTTATCTAAACATTTTGATTTTTTTTTAATCATAATTTTCAAATTATGAACCTATGAACCCATGAGCCTAAGGAGTCTATTTTATAAATACCTTCTATGGTTATAAGTGTCTATGTTATATACGTACCTATTTGTAAGACTATTTTCATGTTATAATATACCTATGTTGTAGGTACATATGTTATAAACACCTTCAAATGGTTGTAGGTAAATGCCTACAACTAGATTCAAGGCTCGTAGGCTAACGTCTCTACATTCACGCTCTAGCATCGATGACCTTTAACTATGTTGAATTGCTTATTTTAACGATTTCAAGTGTTTTCACTTTACCAGCAAACAATTACAATTATAGTAGACAAGCCCATCTACGCCAACTACCTATTTCTATCACTTTACTTTTGGACCCACATTTGCCACAAAAATTCATCCAAATCCATTCACTTTTTTAACAAAATCAGTGCATTACTACTACAAGGGATAACGTCTCAAAAATATTTTATTGGTGAATACTTAAGTGGAAAGATAGATGCATGGAAAGGCGGTTAATTATAGGCTATTAATCCCTAAAGGACCAAACGGCATTATTTAGCAACATAGCGATTTTGGACAGCTCACTATGAATGGAAATTTAATTTTTTTTCTTTGAAAATTTCACGCAACATGTGCATGAGGAGTAGCTTTAAGGCACAACAATTTTCATAACTTTTGACTACATGGTTAAAAAACTATTGCAAAATATGTCATTTTCAATAGTTGGCGAGCAGCTCAAGAAAAATCAGAAAAATCACTTTTAAGAAAAATAAAAATTTGAAATTGGTTCTTTAGATTTATTTATACATAGAAAGCTTTGAATTATTCCATTTTGATTTATGAGGTGAGAATTATGAAGTGTCCTAGTTTGCGGGCAGTTATGGATTCCCTACTCTAAAACAAACTTTGAAGTCCTTTATTTAACTCAATTTTTATTATTTTTTGAAGAAAATAAAATCATAGGATGTATACTATTTATTGCAACATGACATCTGTTGGAATTGACATTTTTCAATTCCATAATTAAATTCTTAACAATTTTGTGTTTTGAGTCATTCCCTACTTCTTTCTACAACCTATTTTTTTCCTATATGTTGTACAATTCCAAATGATCTGAAATTTTTCAAGCATATAGCCAATTTGCTTTGAAGAATGAATTTAAGGAGTAACCACCATTTTGGACATTTTGTCATTTAAATGTGACCTTGTGACGTGCAGCTGCCCAGCTTTTCTCAGGGCCAGAAAAAGGATTTTTGTCAATTCAAATGCTGATATCTTGCAATCTACAAGGTGGAAATTTTTGAAAATTTTTCTACATATTCTCAAACAAATTTAATACAAGATCCTACGGTTATATATGTCCAAAAATATTTTTAACCTAAAACTTGATACTTGTACTCAAAGTGGCAATTTTGAGGTGTTTTTGGTGAAATTATAGTCTCTGACCTTTAGGGGTTAGCCCCTAAACTACCAAAGTCCCCTCAAGGGACACTTGGGATTTTCGGTAGGCTCGTGTGACTTGAAATTTTGACCTGATTTTTTGAAACTTTATTTGAAGATAGGAAATCACATTAGCTTTCTAGAAATATAATTTTTTTTTCAATCGGTGCCCCGGAGCAAAAGTTATGCCACCCAAAGTCAAAAAAGCAGGTCGCCAGGCAGGAAAAAAACATTAAAAAATTGAATTTTTTTTTTCAATTTTTTTTCTTCAAAGATCATGTTTTTGTCTAAATTTAAAGCTTTGGTTCATTCTATTTGGACTCAATATAAGAAAGTTATGGACAATCTTGTTTTTCGGGCAATCTAAAAGTCTACAAAAAAAAAACTTTTAGAAGTCATTTTTGAATGCAATTTTCAGAAAAATTCGAATTTTTTTTTTGACAAGGTAAAGTTTGTTTGCAAGAACAATCCCACGATTGGGATTATGGTGTTTTAATTCAACCTAAGAGCTATTAATGATTTAGTGTTTTGTTCAATTTTGGACCTACTTCTACTTAACAATTTTTTTATATGTGAAAATCAAGTTTTGACATTCTAAATTTTTTTTCCCAAACTCTCAATTCAAATGTGCAACAAAAAACTTTTAACTTTATGGTGTGTAGTGCAAAAAGAACCCAGAAATGGCCGTCAAAGTCATCTGAAATTGCAGGCAACAGTTCCAAAAAAATTCTTTTTCCAACTTCAAATGCTAATATCTTCCAATCTATACAGTCAAACTTCATGAAATTTTTACCACATGATCCAAGACAAATGAAGTTCAAGATCCTACGATTAGATTCTAAAAAAAAAGTTTTTTTTTGTTTAGGGAGTAATTGCAGCAGAAATGGCAGTTTTCAGTGGTTTTGGAGCCAGAAACTGCCTTGGTATTTTAGGGGTTAATAAAGCGTTTATGACTCTCCTCTATGGATGTTTTCTGTAATTTCAGGGTAGACCACTTCAAAAATTCACAGAAATTACAATTATCATCAAAAAATTGTAATTCCACTTGGGTTTGATTTGGGAAACAAGCGCACACCTTTGGAAAAATATGTGCCCCTCTTGGAGTTGGCCCCAAGATATTCAGATTGCAAACCAGGGTGGTAATAGGCTTGTCTACCTTAACATGGATTCTCTCTCTTGAGTCTTGAGGGTCAGTAAGGTCAGCCGCACTGCAGCAGAGTGCCGGACTACCGGTACTTTTTCGTTGCAGCTGAAAGCTGAAACGCCTGGCAGACCAAGCCATCTACTGCTCCGGGTGTCAGAGGGACTTTATCTGCTTCCCTGTGTCTTTTGTTCCCTGGGCCCTTCTCTAACTTATCCATGTGTCACCAAGTAACTTACTACTCCTTACAGTAGAAGACTTTCCTGGCTGGCTGGAAGATCCTTCCTGATTATGGAGTCGGTCTTGGAGGGAAAATGCTGCGTTCAGTTTTGGATGAAAGTTCGCACACGGGCTTCCGTTCATGTTGGATGAAGAATGTTGCCCACTTAGTCATTAGAAAAAAGATGAACCCTGGAAGAGGCTGTGAGTCCTGAGAACGCAGGGAACGCAAGCCAATTTTTTATTTTTATTTATTTTTATTTTTATTTTTTTTCGACAGCAGGGAACAGTTCAACTGAACAGTTTAAAAAATATCAAAAAAATAACATTACAAAAAAAAATTCAAAATTACAAAATTCAGAATTACAAAGTGGCATGAGTGGTGCCATGTCAAATTGCCAACATTACTATTTTTTTATTTTTTTATTTTTTATTTTTTATTTTTTTATATTTTATATATTTATATTTTTTTATTAATATTTTTTAATATTTTTTAAATATTTTTTTTATTGTAATCACTGTTGAGTTCCCTTGAGTTCCCTTGAGGGGAAGCTTACACTACAAAGGAGCCCCTTTCAGAGCTCAGTTTTTTCCTAATGGCCCATCATCTCGGTGCAAACATTCTTCACCTTGAAAGGTGGGCATCCCAAATCCCGCCACTTTTGGCTACTTTGCTTAGTTTATATTATTAGACTAGTCAAATTTTCAAATTTTCTTGTTGGGAAGTGAAAGGAGGTTTCAACGCGTCAAAGAACGCAATATTTGGATACCATATGCAAAAGTTAATTAGGGAGGTCAGTCAAAGTTTTTTGTAGATAGAGGTTCTAAAATCATTTCTTATGCATAAGTATATATTAATTTTTGAGATGTACAATATATAGAGTGATGATGGCATTTTTGGGTTAGTGGCACATTTGGGGTGCCCACCTTATAAAGTAGAAGGTCTAGAAAGTGCTCGGGCTCTAAAAGCATCATTTAATTTCAAGGTACATTTTGGTTTCTCATTGTACCTGCAATGTATAAAAAGTGTACATTTCATGAGGTAGATGCTTTTTAGTGACCATTGCGTTTCAACTTCAAAAATTCATAATGAGCTTCTAAGAAGCTCCAAAACATATGAAACAACTTGAATTTGATGCCAATTCTATTTGCCTTTCAATAAAAATTTATTGAAAAGTATTGCAAGAAGTCTAATCTCCGGCCAAATTCATCACCAACCCCTAAATGGGCACATTATGGACCTCCTACCTTAGTCAACTTTTTATATGAATTTCCACCTTAACCCCTAAAGTTTCATGACTATGTAATCACAAAAACGCTCCAAAACTGCCATTTCTAATACAACTACCAAATTTTTGGAAAAAAACAATTTTTGACACATGTAACCATAGGATCTTGTAGTATGATATTTTGAAAACATGTGGTAAAAATTTCAGAAAATTCCGCCGTGTGGATCATAAGATATAAGCATTCAAAGTCTTGAAAACCATTTTTTCAATCCTGCGAAAAACCGGGCAGCTCCACTTTGCAAGCTCACTTTTCAGTGAAAAAATGCCGATAAAGGTGGTGCTTCTTTGAAATCAGTTTCCTAAACAAGTTGTCTATATGCTTGAAAAAATTTCACATCATTTGGAATTGTACAACATATAGGAAAAAAATAGTAAGTAGAAAGAAGTAGAAATGATTCAAAATACTAAATTGTTAAAATTTTAATCATGGAATTTAAAAATACCAATCCCAATGGTTGTAATGTTGTAATAATCAATTTACATCCTAGGATTTTTTTTTCCAAAAAAAATTGAAAATTGAGTTAAATAAACGACTTTAAAGATTTTTTTAGAGTAGACAATCCATAACTGCCCGCAAACCAAAAACCCTCATAACTTTTGACTCATTGATTGAAATGGAATGGCACAAAGCTTTTTAAGTATATATAAATGTAGAGAACCAATTTCAAAAAAAAAATTCCGGAAAAAATGATTTTTTCTGATCTGCCCAAACTGCCCAGTTACAAAAAAAAGTAACATATTAGGTCACAACTTTTGACTCATATTTCAAAATGTCATGAAACTTGGTACACATGAAGATATTCCTTGCCCCCACCTTCTATTAAAATTTCAGCCTCAAATATGGATATCTCTAGTCACAGGTACCTGCCCAAAATTTCTAGACGGCCAAAAAACACATGTTGGTCCTTTAGGGGTTAATTCAAGGCAAAACTATATAAAAGTGTTCATTTAAGTTGATATGCATAAACATAATCAAACTCATAATTATTAATAGGATATTATTAAATTTACAACGGCACATGGGGATTGTGAAAAACTTTAATGTTTTTCACTATTTATTAGAGAGAACTAATACTTTATAGCCACGTTGCACCATGTGTAAAGTTGAATTGATTCATAATCATAGTTTAATGGCATATTAGTATCACTTCATAAAAACCATACAAGATGGAATTGGAGTTGCAATTAGCTTTTGATAATCGTCACCAATAGAAAGTTTTGTAAACTTGCATAAAGTGGCTCAGATTGCTTACTAAAATATTGCTACTATTGGAATTGACATTTCAAACTTTAATTATTATTAATTTCGATATTTTTTTGGTTATGTTTAACTTCCTTCTTAATGATTTTTGAAAGAATGAATATCAAGTATTCTTGTTTCTTAATTTCACTATGTTTTTTTTTCTTAAATATAAATTGTTTTCATTAGATCTTTTGGCAAGTGAAAGAGGATGTTGAATCACTTTGGCATGCAATATTTGGACACTATATGATTAAGTTATGAATTTTCAATTATTTTCTATAAGTGTATAAATAATTAATTGGTCTTAGGTTCTCATAGGCTTTTATATTCTGACTATGTACAATACATCTTACATAATCAATATCTATTTTTTTGTGTCACCTTTTGGTTCAAATACCATTAAGGTAACTGACCTTAAATTCAGCATGATTCAGCATGGTTTTTACTATTATATTGAAAAAAAAATGTGGGGTCCCATTGGTAGTCAAAAAGAGATTCTAGATTCTATAAGAACACATTTTTTGGACATTGTGTGAATAAATTACATATTTTCAAAGTACTGAGAATAGGTGTATCAAAAAGCACTCACAAAATCATATGAATAGTGGGAGTACATTTTAGGCAAGAATATCCACCGTTCAATTTTAGAAAGCGTGCGATTTTAGATGTAGTTATCTTAGAATAGATTTGAGGCCTCCGAGGGGCTGTTTTAGGCCTGTTCCTGCAGTCTATTCCCTGTTTTGAACTAGCAGTGATGTTGTCAAAAAAAATCACAAAAAAAGGGAAAAGAAAATTTTTCAAAAAAAAATATACTTTTTTTTTCAAAAAATCTGACGTGGCACTCTTGACCATGTTAGATTGCGTATGTGGTAGAGTTCCCAAGCTGGGAACAGCCTGAGAACTCGCAGTCCCCTTTACCCCTCAAATCTCCTCTATTGCAAGTATTCTTTTTTAGAAAATGATGATTATGGACACATTTAGTTTATTGACTCTTATAAGTCATTTTGGAGATGATGAGAGAAGAATTGGGGTCTCTTTAATTTAGAGTTCAGTTATTCCATTCACTCAAATCTCCACATCAAAATGCACACTAGAATAGGAACAAGTAATGGAACATCAACCCCTTTTTGGAAGGTTGATTATACACAATTGAAGTAGTTTTGTACTAATTAAAGGTACGATATCCATAAAGGATCCCCTTAAAACTTAACCTCTAAACAACCAAGGGGTGTTTGGAGGACTTTATCCATTTTGGATAAGAAACTAATTGTAATCTCAATTTTTTCCTCTAACGTTTGGGATTTTGCACATAGATACACACAAGAATTGTCTTGAATGCAAGACAAATTTCATAGAATATTGATTATTAATTACAAAGTTATGTCCAATTTTGTTTTTATTTTCTTAATACGGATAGTTAGGGAACAAAAAAAATTCTTCGTACTTGAATGCTTTTTTTGTGAAAAATTTTCAATGGATTTTCAATTAAATTTCAAAAAAAATGATCAACTTGAACAAATTGTAAGATTAAAATGACGTTTATCCTCATTATTCTTCAATTTCTTATTAAAATTGGCACAAATTAGTATGCTAGAAAGCGAGGAACATGATACATGTTATCCAAAAATTAATTTTAAAAACAATCATTTTTGACATTACAATGACCTATCCAACAAATGAAAAAGCCCAATATAGGATTCTTATACATTAATTAGGGTTCAAATGACATCTCTTGACCTAGAGGGCAACTCAAAAGAAAATAAAAAATCTTCTTAAAGTGGGCCATGGGTCAAGGCATGTAGAATTTATCAATGAACAATGCTTTGACTTTGTAACCTAAATGCCGTATTTAACAAGCCTTGTTCACTATAGAAGTGGATTTAGTAGGTTGGAACATTCTAAAAATATCCTAAAGCCATTTTTTTGTCAAAGATTCACTTGAAACCAAGCATAAAGGGCTTGTCCTATCATTTAAGGATTAAGAGCTAATTTGCAAATGGAGGTGGGGGTGGGGTGGGGGACTTCTTTGATATATTTTTAGTAAAAATTTCTTTAAAAGACAAATGGAATTGGCATCTAATCCAAGTCACTTCATATTTTTGGAACTTTGTGGAATTAATTATAAATTTGAAGTTGGAACCACATGGGTCACATAAAGCATCCACCCTTGATAATTATTTTCATCATTAGGACATTGACAAGTGCAATTGGTATATCAAAGAAAAAAAAATGTCTATATTAGAAAACACTTTTAGAGCCTAATTGCTTTTTAAACTTCCTACCTTAACAATAATAAAATGAAACCATCAAAGTTTAGAGAATGCTTTTAGAGTCCAGTTGCTTTAAGTGGACTTCCCACTTTAACAATAATTGAAACCATCAAAGTTAATCTGAGAACTTTTTAGTATTGGGAAAAAGTTTGAAATAAACAATGAACTGTACTTCCAACTTTGAACAAACCATTAGAGGAAATTTTAGGCCTCCGGAGTGTTGCTTCACAGCCCTCCGAGATACCCTGAAATTTGCTTTTATTTTGCTCAAAATTTTTTTTTCCCGTATTTCCGCCCTGCTAAAACTGCAACGGCAGTGGCGTAGGAACCTAGGTTTCCAAATAAAATTATTATTATTATTATTATTTTAATCTTAATAAAAATTTAAAATTATTAAAAAATAAAAAAAATAAAAAAATTCTACGAAACTTGACTGCTCCGGCAAGTAGTCAGAGACTCTGATTGCTCACCAAGAGCAATTTTGAAGTTGACAGGCCATGCAAAGAATAGCATGGCATGTCAACTTTGGACGGCCCTCCAAGGGGTTGAATTTTTCTCTAATGCTTGCCAGTCAAGCACAATTCCTTCATAGTTTCTGGATTGAGTTTCTTCAACAAAATTTCCAAGCAGGCACGAGTACCGGTTTTCAAAGTTGAGAAAGTAATCTTCATACAGTTTATGACTAGAAGAAACTAATCTTTGTGTCGCGTACAATGGAAACTCTTCTGTTTTTTACTAGAACTAAATTGAGAGAAAGCATCATAATCATAATCTCAATGTATGAGAGTTTTCTATGCATGGCATATTTCTAGTGGTTAAGAAGAGGCAGATTAAGATTGATAATGGCCTTGTGCTAATTTTCAACAGGGTGGGTATGACGAAGAAATTTCATTGGTCTGGTAGAGAGAGAAATCTGAGAGAAATTTCTATTACTACCAACCGGTGTTAACTTAGTGAGTGTGGATCCACCTAACATAATCTAAATGCAAGAGAGTTTCATTGTTGTGGCATGTTTTGATTGGTTAAGCAATCAAAGAAGTCAAATGGCTCCACTCTCCTACCTTGAGATTATGTCTAGTAATTGCAAAGTAGGCCAAGTCATCAAATTTTTTTGCTATTTAGGACCAACCTTGCCGCCCATGGCTTAGTATGTTGTGACCAGTTGATAACTTGGCCTGCTTTGCAATTACCTAGTCCACTTTGCTCCTGCAATCAATTACTCTAAAATCGAATATTCTCAATGAATTGTGGAAATAAACTCTTGTGGATCACAAGTACCACCAGATCCCAAATAGAAGAGCAAACTTCAAATTCATGGTAAACATACGTATGGTAGACAAACCTTCAACTCATTGATCATTAACAACTTAGTTGCTACCCAAAATAGCACACCTTAACCCTGAAGCGCTTCGATGTCCATATTTTGGACGATGAATAGAGGGCTTCAAGGCATTGTTTAGTCCACTCAACTTCTCATTCATCCAATATAATACTTGAATCTAGAAAAGACAACCCTCCTTAACGACCAAATTCATGAAATTCCGGTAAATGATGTTTTGTACAAAGATATCAACAAAAATGTGCAAAATTTCACGTTTAGGATTGAGGCGTTTAGGAGTTAAATCACGGGAAATCCCAGTTGAAGTTACTCATGTCAACATCCACAGGTAGACCTACAAAATAATCTTGTTTGTGAGGCTTAGCCAGGGTGGAAATCAGAGGTGCATAGCATCAAAAACTTAAAAACTATTTTCAATAAAACTATCCAATGGAATTTCAAAACAAGCGATAACCGCACAACTCTGGTTGAAATATAGTGTCGGTGAATCAGAGAGTACCGTGGACACGACTTTGTATGAGTATTCCAGTTTTCCAGTTAACACCTTCAAAAGTCTCATGTGCAATTGGAAAGAAGACGAAGAGTCTTCCGATACTCAATTTTTGGCTCACGCTGGTTGTTGCGGTTACCGCCTCTTATGTGGCTTGCTGAAAGGCCGGCTTGAAACACCCTTGGAATTTGAGATTTGCTTCTAAATTATAGTGTCAGCAAAAAAACACTTCTGAACGAAAATCGAAGTCTTCATGGAGCTGCCAGTCACAAACTAGAAAATATATCAATACAAACTACCGGCAATAAGACGTTACAGGTTAACTTGGAAATTGATACATCACTAAATAATCCTCCGTAGCTTCAAACTGTGGATGCAAAGAACTGTTTTGTTTTGTACAAAAATAAAACAAAAACAATCCCCGAACCGCCAGTGATAGATGACTGTTCCTAAGGTTATGTATTAGATAATTGATGAGCCGCTCTAGCGGCGAATAGGTTATCGTACATTTTTCAATCACAACCTTTGATCTTCATGATCCAAGGGTGTAGGAAGAAAGTTGAAAGGAAAGAAGGTTATGAGTTGCAACTTGTAATGGCAATGGTGACGGGTTGCCAATGGAACAGTGCCACGTTAGCGTTGAAAAGTCAACAACCGGTTATGTAAAGATCATTACTTCCTCCTATAGTAGCTTCAGGTTATCTCTCTATTCAGTTGACTACTGATGTTGCGTAACACACATTTATTATTGGGACACTAGGAATCTGCAAGCGGGTATCACAAAATTGGCACACAAACACATTGATAGCAAAAGTCACACAATCCCACTGCTAGTCTGCTACTTAGTGCTATGAAATCTACACTTAATGAACCAAGGATGGAATCTCGAGAAACCTGTAGAACCAACGACCTTGCTCGCCATCGCCGGAGAGAACTTCGGGTTTCCTCATCCCGCCCCCTTCTCTGTCACGACAGACAAACAGCACAGTGGTTGACGTTCAACCTTTTGTTTCTCTTCCTCTTGCTGTTGCGATCATTGCAATTTTTTATAAAAAAAATAAAACCCAAAGAACTCAGCCAATCAACCCCTAAGCCCCTTTAGCAAACCCTTCCGAGGATTGTAACTTTATCTGTTGTTGTGTTTGTTATCTGGATGAATTTCATCTTGTTCGCGGGGGGCGCCATCGCTGAAGTCGTCGGTTCTCACAGTCTTCCCTGGAATCTCACTGTTCAGGAAATTTTTGGTTTCTTCCTTAGGGTCCAACCATGTCATTATGCCAAGTCCAACCATTTATCATGATCAAGTAATGAACAAGCTCTTTGATGGAAGGAATAAGAAAGGAATTCATAGGGAAGTAGTGTTCACGATATAAGAGCACACCAAGAACATAAATGGTACCTAGAGGTACCTTTTTTCCACAATGTCCAATGATTTAGGCACTATCTTCTTTACACTCACCTTCTAAATTCTATAGGAATCAAAGTTTTATTTTTAAAAAAATTTATGGTTGTAGAGAATTAAAAAATATTTTCACCATTGTTGAGATTTTTGAAATATTGAAAATATATGCCAGAAAAGTTGTTTGCAAAAAAGTGTCAATTTACGAGAACATATTTCTAATATGATCTAATATATGGCCAGTGGAATTATTCATCATAGGATACTAACGGAAACTATTATCTTCTCCATAACACAAATAACAAAAGGCTAAATGAAAAAAAGTTTTTTTTTTGTAATATTTTCTTTTCTATTCATTTAGACATTAACCCTAAAACACTTGTGTTGTCACACAGCTAAAGAAGAATGATTATTTAAAAAAAAGATTGAAACGAAGAATGCATCTATTCATCTAGGAGTTGATAAAGTTTTTCCACTTTGTTGATAGACCTTGTCCTTCCAAAGTTAACTATGTTCTACCTTGTTCAAATAATCTTAAAGCATATAGTGACCAAGCTAGTCACATCAATCTAAAATAAACAAATACTTTGTCTATCTTAAAATGATCTTGAACTTGAATCTCTCCATAGGCTTGAATCTTTGCCTACTTCATTCATTCCTATTGTAGTTTCTCTTGGAATCTCTTTAGGCCCCTTCCTCCCACATCACAACGTGCAAGCAAAATATCATTTTGAGAAAAAAGATTAAGAAAAACAAGAAGATCAATTTGAGATAGAATTGAACAAGTGATATCACTTTTCTCAATACTTGGATGAACTCCATCCATTACTTATATCCAAACTCTTTGCACGGCAATCTTAGTCAAGCAATTAAGTAGCTTATGAAAACATTTATCATCCATCCATTGGATCCCTGCTCTCTTAGGGGCTATCTCCTTCCTATGTATTGCTACATTTGCATTCAAATTTTTTTGGCCTAACAAAGAGCACATTAGAAGAAAAATGGGGCCTCTGGAGGTCTGCTCTACAACCCTTTGAGGACCCCCCAAGTTAGTATTTTTTTTGCTTACAAATTTTTTTTCCCCTATATCTGCCCATCTGAAGTGGCAATGTCAGATGGTCGGCAATGGTTTAAAATTCAAGGTGAAAGTACTCTAATGCACTTTAACCCAAATTTTTAACACACTTTGTATTTGGATGTACCTTGCACTACCACCAAATTATACCAAAAAAAAAAATGCCCAAAAAGTAATCAATTGACCATCAACCTCCAAATTATTTTTTTTGTGGCAATATGAAGGATTAATTTCATTGACATTTGGTGAATTACAAGATAAGAAGAAGAGTTCTTTATGGAGGTGAGGTAGTAGTAGGGTTTACAACCCATGTGGGATTTTTTCAAATGAGTGAAGATACATATCATATGTAGATTGTAAATCCTACCACTACCTCACTTCTATGGAGAGCTCCTTTTCTCATCTTGTAACTCACAATTTGAATCTTAATATGTTTCAATTGAGTCAAATTAAATCCAATTAAGTCAAATTTTGTGGCTTGATTGGATTGAATTTGACTTGATTGAATTATTGAAACAATTGTCAATTAAACATTGTTTGTTCCTTTAAAAACTGTAGATACAATGGTCCATGCGTTTAAAAAAAAAGTGAACACAATGGTCCATGTATTTCAACAAAAATAGAAACTGCGGATACATTTTAAAGTCAACTGGTCTAACTGTTTTCCCAAAAGTCTAACTAGCTGACGTTCACTTCGGCCACTTTTGCGAATGTTATACCCACATTTTACTAGCTTTGCATGTCACTTTGAAGCAACCCTCCGGAGGGCTAAAATTTCTTCTAATGTTGTATGTTTTAATGGATCAGTGTGTCAAATGTTGACTTGTGTTTTTGCTTTTGGAGTGTTTTGAATGTTCATAGACGATGTTGGGTTCTAGCCGGGGTTGCTTGACCACATTACAACAAATTTATGCAACACATCTTCTTTGGGCCCATCCATCTTGGATTGAAAAAGGTTATTCTTCCCTTAGTTCATGATCATCCATATGATGGTGTTCCAAAAAGCACAATTTGCTTCAATATAAACTACAATCAAGATATTTCCTTAGAAAGATTTTTGTTTTGTGACCCAAGGTTCAACCCTGGTTAACCGCCAGGGTCAATACAAGCATAACGTGTTGATTTCTTTTGAGCTATGTGATTTGGATGTCTAAAAATGAATGCATGAATGTTTGAGTTTATTAACCAAGCCTGGGAGGTTCCCTTTTGCTTCCGTAGAAGGGGGAGCCCCCTAGAGCTTAAAGTTTCTAACAACTCACTATGTGGAGGGAGGGGAGGGGGCCAGGGATGGGCAACAGCTACTAAGCCAATCAAATTCGCAATCCAGTTTGACAACTTCAAAAACAGAGCCAATGAAAGGGTTCGTATTATAATTATACTCCCCCCTCAAGTATCTTGGGGAGAATAATACCTCCATCTGGGAGGTGGTTTGCAAGTGGTTAACAATGTTATGAAGCCCCATCAACTAGGTTTGGGTTTATAACTAGGTGTGGCACATATTGATAAGCGAGGTTGCCCAACTATTACTTGTTTGTTGAATGGCTAGAGTTTGGAAGCCCAGTTTAAACAAATCCAACTAGGAAGTCAAGCCATCTAGGATTAACTTTGGACATGTTAAAAAAATTAGTCAAATTTCGGTCAAGAATTGTTGGATGAAAAAGACATC
Organism: Neckera pumila; assembly: GCA_963969595.1. Classification (NCBI taxonomy): domain Eukaryota; kingdom Viridiplantae; phylum Streptophyta; class Bryopsida; order Hypnales; family Neckeraceae; genus Neckera; species Neckera pumila. Next base: position 21,286,622 of record OZ018410.1, on the reverse strand, counting down.
ATCATATGAGAAATGAAATTCTAAAATATTGAGTGGATAAACTAAACTTGCATCCATTAATCACAAGTGTGAATTTTGTGGATGACTTTCTAAATATGTATGAAATTGAAAAACATTGGATGAAATTTGGATTTTTAAATGAATTTGTTGGATGAAGTACCAAAACATTGGATAAAATTCAATTTTGGATGGAATACGAATGAAAATGTAAAGACTTGATGATCAAATGATATATGGATGAATATGCAAACTCATCACATCATGGCACATGAACTTTTTGAATTTGGTTTATATATGGATGAATGTTGGATTTCAAATTATGCACGGACAAAACCTCAATTGAGCCCATTTCAACACAAATGGATGGCTCTCATCGCATAGAGAGAGCCATGTTCTTTTTTCTAATATGGGGTTGCATTAGAGTTATGATGCCCTTCTTCTAAACCCTTGATTGAGCATGGTTGACCAAGATCCAACCATCCAACATTGAGGTTGTATTGGGTGATGGGAAAACAAAACCTCATTATGACAAATAACATCCCTTGTCACTCCCATGGCTCAACCTATTATTTCTCATAATGAATCTCTGCTTTCACATTGCCTAGTCCATATAGTCCATAAGCTCGTGTCCATTATTACAGTTAAATTTTTGGAAAGGCAGACTTGAAGAAGCCACCCCAAGAATCTGGTGAAGCAAACGACTAGGAATATCAATAGAAGTGCATAGTGGCACCTTCAAGCTACCTTTGAAGGTACTGAGTCTCCCCATTTAGTAAGAATATAGAATGAAGATGAAGTCAAAAATATCGCAAAAGTCTCCGCACTTGATGATCTGAGCGAGATTGAATGCCTCTGGAAAACATGGGGAAAAGAGAGAGGTCATGCGCTCCAAAGACAAGATAGTACAAACGGTCAAATATTGTGGGAAAATGCACAATGTCAATTACCTTGGACTCCACCGGTCAAAGCCAAGATCCGAAATTTCTAAAGTTGCAAGTGAAAAGATGCCTACTAGAATGACTAACCTCTATGGACCTGCTTTAAACTGGGAAAAAGTATTAAAATTGTGACCAATATTATTGGGATCGTTCGCCAAACTCGCCCTATGAAGCTGCATGAATTGCTTCTAGAAATGTGTTTTGTAAAGCACGGAAACGGTTCTTACGCAGCGACGGCTGCCTCCTCAGAGTCAAAATGTCCTTGATTGAAGTTGGGAGGCTTTGGGATGAGACCAAGCGTCTCAAACATTTGTCGGTCTGCATCTTTATCATTATTTGGTGTGGTCAACAACTTCTCCCCGGTGAAGATTGAATTGGCTCCTGCCATAAAGCACAATGCCTTCACAAAGGCAACCCAACAGCCACATGGTAAATAAGCTAAACGAATTCAAAAGTAGAGAATCGAATGTCAAAAATTTACCATTCAAGAATAACAAAGATAGATAACGTGAGAAAGTACCTGCTCTGGCTGAGAGAAACGCACACGTCCAGCTGACAACCGCACCATGGCTCTCGGCATGACAATGCGAGCGGTAGCAATCATGCGTACCATCTCCCAGACTTCTACTGGCTGTGGCAAACCACGGAAATTGGTTAAACCTATCGTCATGGGAAAGATACAGTCAAGGAAAGGAACCACCAAGCTTAACCTTCCCTAAAGCTGCAGCAATTGACTGATGTCAAACGAGAATAGCGATATTAATTATGACGGAAACATAACAAAACAACAATAGAGAGATTCTCATACAACCTTTTGATTCTGGAGCGGGGTACCCTTCATTGCAAGGAGCGCATTAATAGGAACACTTTCAGGGTGCTCTGGCAAGGTCGCTAAAGTGTGAAGCAGCCCCACACGATCCTCTTCAGCTTCACCGAGTCCTATGATACCTCCTGCACACATAAGATACCGAAACAGACACGTTCACAAATCAACAAATGAATATCACCAGCAGAAGAACGAGCAAAGCAAAACCAAATACACTTCCAGTTTAACAGTGAGCCTTAGGCTCTGAACTCTCAGTGAAGGGGAATGGACACAGGGAAGAGATTCTGGCTATGGCACCTGAGCATACGCTAATCCCTGCGTCCCGAACCAGGGCGAGAGTTTTGAGTCGCTCATCATAAGATCGAGTGGTGATGACATTGGGATAATATTCTCGGGACGTGTCCAAGTTGTGGTTGTAAGCAGTAAGGCCCGCAGTCTTGAGTTGCTCGGCTTGCTTCTGTTCCAACATACCTAACGTGCAGCAGACCTCCATCCCCATACCCCTGCAGCACAAGGAAAACCAGGGGCAGCATAGGACAGTCAAGTTCACAATGAATTCTCACGCTCAAGCTCGTAAGCAAACAGCTGAAGGAGATTTTCAAGCAAACCCTAAGAGAGTAGAGGTGGGCGGCCATTACCGAATCTCCTTGACGTAATCGAGGATCTGATTGAAGTTGGTTTTCCTGCCAACTGTGTCTCTCCAAGCAGCGCCCATGCAAAACCTAGAGCTCCCTGCTTCTTTGGCCTAAAGACAAGAAAAGAACGTCACATGGTCAGCAACCAACCTCATACTCATGTAGATGGAGCCGGCTATGGTGAGAACGAAGCTGCTGCGTACCTTTTTTGCAGCTTCCAGAACGATGTCTTCCGAGAGCAGCTTCTGAGCTTTGACACCCGTGTCGTAGCGGGACGACTGAGGACAGTAGGAGCAGTCTTCGGAGCACCCACCCGTCTTGATCGACAGCAATGTACACTGCTGCACTTCTCGCCATTTGTGCGTGCTCTTGTGCACTTGCGCCTGACAAATAATTGAAGCCCAGCTTGCGTCAGACACCAAGCAATTGCATTGCGGAACTAAAGAAACTCCATAAAATCTCGTTCCCAAAACGACGACGACAATGCAAATGACAAATCATACCCCATAGAGCAGAAGATCCATCAATGGCGACTCGTAGATGGCTTGAATCTCTTCTCGCCTCCAGTCGTTTCTCGGCTCGCTCCGCATTGCGTACTCTCCAGCGAACGCAGCTGGAGACTCCTCACTCGAGGAAGCGAGCGATACCTCCGGTTCGCTGTGATACTTCCGCTCCGCATTAGAAGGCGACCGCGTCAACAAAGTAGGCGCAGCTGCGTCCCAGTTTACTGAATTGGAAGATGCGATCATCTGCTGCTGGGGAAATTGTGAGATCGAGGCCAATCGACCAAGAAGAGTAATGCGCGAACGCATTGCGACCGCCATGGCTGCGAATCGATTGCGCAAACTCCTCCAATGGCACCAAGTTATACCCTCGAAAACCTAAATTTACAGAGAGAGATTCACCAGACACAGAAACTAATTTCAAATGCATTCAAATCAATGTCACAGTGATGCTGCTACTGCACTTGCGTAGCTGCAAGTTAGTACGATATCGACTCTCCGGGAGGAAGCTCCCGCAAATCCTCAAATCGTTGACAGGATTAGAGCCGTGGCTAGAGTCTGGAGAAGACGACGAATTCTGGACGGAAAACCGTCGTGACGACGGTGACTCCGAGGCGACGGAGCGTTCGACTATCGTTGGACGGAGGAGACGACGAGAATTCGACCGTCGTCGAACAGAAGGAGCCTATTTTAACCCTCAATGAATTGTCCTAATAAGGTGATCTCACCTAAATAACGACTCTTCCTAGTCCCCTATCTCAGAGGTCAAATAAAAAAATAAAAAAATGATGGGATTATTAGCGAAATGCAACCCAAATGCTCTAGTAATATTTTACAAATTTTCAAAGTTGAGAACACAGTAACCAATAGCTGATACATAACACTAGACTCACTTTAAATTAATGGACACCCTTGAAGCAGAAAATGTCTCAATAACTCATTGCACTGGTAGAAACACGATTTGCGTAGACTAATTAAGTTTTAAGACCCATACTTGGTCTAATTCATCCCCTCTTGCTGTTTGCTTGAAATGTTGTTAGTCCGTAGTTGAGTCCTATCTAACTCTTCACCTCTCATTGGTTGCTTTTGAATTATTGTTAGTAGTGGTTTTGAGTCATGAACGTGTTCATGCAAGGTCCTTTTTAATTAGATGTCAAAGAACAAAAAGTGTTGCAATTAGGTACTTTTACTTTATTGAGGGGGAAATTATTGTCACCTACAAAATTAATGTCACTTATCTAGAAGATTTGACTTTTATAGAAATTGATACAATCAAATAATCTTTCAATTGCACTTATTCAAAATAGAATATATTGGTGCTACATATATTATTAAGACAAACAAGTGTATATTGAAAATAATTTATCTTTTACTATCGATCATTTCATTAAATTTGTGTCTCAAATATTTTCATCAAAGTGAATACATTTAGAATAAAAACCTTAAAAGTGAGCCTTATAATTGGGTAGTTCATCCCATAGTTGGCTTGGTAGAGCTTTCTTTTGTTTAAATTAAGACAAGAACTTTAATCCCTAAAGTCCCAAGGCCATTTTTCTGTCAAAAAACACTCAAAATTGCTATTCTATTGCTTTCTTTCAAAAAAGCAAAAAAATATTTTTTTAGAATCTAATCATAGGACCTTGTACTTCACTTGTCTGAAATCATGTGGTAAAAGTTTCATCAAATTTGGCCGTATGGATTAGAAGATATCAACATTCAAAGTCACACAAATTTTTTTTTTCAAGAACATGCTTAGATTGCTCAAAAACAAACTTGTCCATAACTTTCTCATCACTAGTCCAAATATAATGAATTAAAGCTTCAAATGTAAACAAAAATACAATCTTTGAAAATTAAAATTAAAAATTAAAAAATTTTCTTTTTGTGATTTTTTGGGCTACCCTTTGAGCTACTTTTTGGACTTAAAGTAGCATAAGTTTTGTTCCCGGGCACCAACTGAAATAAAAATTATGTTCCTCAAAAGCAAATCTGATTTTCTATCTTTCTAAAAAGTTCAAAAAATCAGGTCAAAAGTTGAGATCACACAAGCCTTCCCGAAATTCCAAGAGTCCCTGGTAGGGACTTTTAGGACTTTAGGGGTTAAAAGAATATTAGTATATGTAGTAGAAAAAATGGTCTGCATGAACCAATGTTGGAAGATTTTCAATTATTCATAATAGATTTTCAAAAGTAATCTCACTATCTTTAGGTTGAGCACTTAGGGATTAACCCTTAAAGGACGCCGTAGTTTTTTTTTGTTTGGTGAATGACAAAGAGTCCTTCTATATAGGATAGAAGTACAGCAATTCATCTTTGGAATTTTGTTGTGAAAAATGGAGGGCTTCTATAGTAGTTTGACTTCCAATGAGTACTTTGGCATTTTTTTTAAACCCTATAGTCCCATTGTCCCCTCAAGGGACAAATCAGATTTTGAGCAGGTACCTACAGGCTCAATCCTTAGGAAAAATGGCAACCCTCAAAGGGGCTGCTTCCCTTTGAGGAATTCTCCTCAAGGAGGTGCAGCTCCTTTGAGGGGAACGCCTCTGTTTTTGAACAGGGGGGTTCATTTTAAAAAAATTTAAAAATTCTTAATAATAATATAATAATAATATAATATTATAATTATAATTAAAATAATACAAATAATACAAATTAATAATAAAATAATAATATAAAAAATAAAAAATATAAAAATAATAATAAAAATAATAATAAAATAATTAAAATAAACTAATTCTCAAATTAGGAAGCTGATGTGGTCGCCATGGTGCCACATCAGATTCAAAAATAAATAAATAAATAAATAAATAAATAAACTATTTTTATGTTTTTTTAAATATTAAAATAAGGTTCAGTGCCAGTATTGGGCGCTGTCCAGGCTCTCCCGTTCGCTAGAGGGGGATTTTTTTTAATTTTTTTTTTAATTTTTAATTTTTTTTTATTTATTGAAAAAAAAAAAATCAGTTGCTGTTCCCTCGTTCCCCTCACTCACAGCCCCTTTGAGGGCTCCAATTCTTCCTAATGTTTAGTAAAACTTTTTAAAACATTTCCATAAGATAGAAAAATTGATTAGCTTTGTGAGAATATAATTTTTATTTCAATTGGTGCCCGGGAGGAAAAGTCATACCACAAAAATCCTCAAACTGAACTTGGCGGGCAGCACAATTTTTTTGGCAAAAAGTCAAAATAAATTTTAATAAATTTTCTCTGAAACTTTATATTTTTACAAAAAGTCAAAATAAATTTTCTCTGAAAATTTATATTTTTTTCTACATGTGAAGCTTTGATTCATTTTATTTGGACTAATAATGAGCAAGTTATGGACAATCTTGTTTTTTTGGGCAATCTAAGCATCTTTTTGAAAAAATAACTTGTAGGATTCATTTCTAAATGCAATTTTCACAATTTTTTGCAGTTTCTTTTTGAGAATGTTGTGTTTGCTTGCTAAAACAATCTCACCATTAAAATTATTGTATTTCATTTCCATCTAAGGGCTAAGAACAATTTCGTTTTTTTTCAATCTTGGATCTACTTCTACTTAACAATTTTTTAGAAAACAAAAATCAAGTGTGTGTTTTTTGAATTTTTTTTTGTAGACTTTCAATTTACATCTTCAATATAAAAAAAATTTAATTCAAAGTTTGTAGTGCAAAAGTCCACAAATGGTGGTCAAAGTCATCTAAAATTGCAAGTCAGTGTTCAAAAAAACTTTCTTTTTCAACTTTGAATGCTAATATCTTCCAATCTATACGGTCAAACTTCATGAAATTTTTACCCATAATCTTTGACAAGTGAAGTACAAGTTCCTATGGTTAGATTCTAAAAAAATGATTTTTTTGTGTGTTCTTGGATGAACACAGCCAAAATGGCAATTTGAGTGGTTTTTGACAAAAAAATATCCTTGGGACTTTAGGGTTAAGCTAAGTTCACACGGTACCCCAAGGGATGGTTTCTATAGTCACAATCTTGTCCTTTAAGGGTTAGTTCTAAAAAGACAAGACCTATCACCAAGGTAGTAAGTCAAAAATGATTTGATTATTGATTGAACCAATAGGTCTATTTTTTATTTTCGCAATAATCTTAAAAGTCATTCATCGGCCATTTTTTGGCTTGTTTGGAATTCCAGGGTTGATAGAGGCTCTATCCAAAGGTGAATACTCAACAAACCAAAAAACACCTTGACTTTTCAAATACTTCTAATAATCAAGAAAAATATATAATAGGATTAATCCTTGATGGCAGTAAAAAGAAGCTTCAAGAAGAACTTCTTAGATTAACCCCTAAAGGACCAACATGCATTTTTTGGCTACATAGAAATTTGGGGTAGGTATGTGTGACTAGAGATTTCTATATTTTTGGTTGAAATATTAATAGAAGGTGGGCACAACATCACAAAGTTTAGACCCTACGATTTGTCAATAGTTATTATGTGGTTATCATTGTTTCATGGATTCACACGTTAATTACAATTTATATCATCATTACGATGCATTACTTTGCACCATTACAATGCGGTTGCAAGTAATGCATTGTATTGATGCAATAACAATGGGAAGTAATGCATTGTAATGATGCAATAAATTGCAATTAAAGTGCGAACCTATGAAAAAAAAATAACTACATGATAACTGCTGATAAAATGTAGGGTCTAAACTTTGTGATGGAGGAATATCTTTCATATGCATTAAATTTCATGACATTTGGAAATGTAAGTCAAAAGTTATGGCCTAATATGTTATTTTTTTCTGTAACTAGGCAATCTGGGCAAATCAGAAACAATCACTTTTTTCAAAATAAAAATTTGAAATTGTTTTTCTAGATTTATATACATGTGGAAAGCTTTGAACCATCCCAGTTTTATCAGTGAATCAAATGTTATGAAGTTTTTTAGTTTGAGGGCAATTATGGATTTTCTACTATAAATTAAGCTTTTAAGTCCTTTATCTTATTCAATTTTCAATATTTTTTGAATTTTTTTTTATAGGATGTAGATTTTTTATTACAACATTGCAACCCATTAGGATTGGCATTTTTCAATTCTATAATTATTCTTGACAATCTAATATTTTGAATCATTCTCTACTACTATCTACTTACTATTTTTTTCCTATATGTTATGAACTCCAAATGAAGTGAAAATTTTCAAGCATGTAGCTAGCTTGTCTCAAAAAAAGAATCCAAACAAGCACATCATTTTGGATATTTTTTCATTGAAAAGTGAGCTTGTGAAGTGTAGCTGTCCTGTTTTTTGCAAGGGCCCACAAAATGATTTCAGTGAATTTGAATGCTTATATCTTGCAATCCATGCGGTGGAAATTTCTGAAATTTTTTCCGCATGTTCTCAAGTCAATATACTACAAGATCCTATAGTTACATGTGTCAAAAAAAGTCTTTTTTCAACAATTGGATACTTGTACTTAAAGTGGCATTTTTGGAGCGTTTTTTGGTGAAAACATAGTGGAACTTTAGGGATTAAGAACAGAACTTTTAGTAAAAGTACAACTTCTTAGGTAGTAGTATATAAAGATGTCAAGACTAAGGAGATCCTTAGTCTTACCAACACATCTTTTAAAATTTACTTTTTTGGTTTATATATTCTAGCTTCTTGCTTTTCATATATTTCTTGATCTTGCTCTTTTTTACAATGTTCGTAATACTTGAAGGGGCTGAAAGCCCTTTGTAGCTATATAATATATTATGAATTCAGTGGTATTTGAAAAACATTGACCAAATATTTTTTAATACAAAGTAAGTTAATGATCATGATAGCACGTAATTAACATTATCACAATTCATATAATAAACTACAACTGAAAGCTAAATACGAGTCGTATAGGGACCCCACGGGCCTTTCAAGGTTAAAACTAAGTTTTTGACGGATGAATGAAATCCATCCACTGATCGGATGAAACTGGGTCTTCGTCTTCAGTTCGCGTCTCCCGACATTAGCAACTTGGTTGTGCCATTTGAAAGCCAAAGCTAAGTAACGCTGTGTGTAGAATTTTGCCGTGGACAGGGGCAGCGATGGCGGCCATTCCCGCCCCTGAAGAGGAGTTTTACGTCCGCTACTACGTTGGTCACAAGGGGAAATTCGGCCATGAGTTTCTGGAGTTTGAGTTTCGTCCCGATGGCAAGCTCCGCTACGCCAACAACTCCAACTACAAGAACGACACCATGATCCGCAAGGAGGTCTTCCTCACCCAGGCCTCGCTCAAGGAGTGCCGCCGAATCATCACTGATAGCGAGGTATGTGTGTGTGCGTATTCATGTCTCCACACTGTCGTTCTTTTCGTCTCGATTGGAGGTTTGTAATGATTCTTAGCGCATTTAGGGTTACGTATATTCGAATTAGGGTTTATGACATGAGGCGCGTACTTGTTCGAGTTTGTGAGAAAGAATCATGGAGAGTGTGCGATTTCGTCGCGCGGGCTGGTTGGTAGGTTGTTGGATCCTCGTAAATCACAAACCGTACGGAGCGGAGCGAGTTCGGTTTGTGATTTTGTATCTACCGCGTAGGCCTTTCCCCTTCATGGTTGATTTTTATTTAGGGTTAGGTCAACTTTGATTACATTAAATTTTTGGTTTTATAAATTCCCTAGGATATGTGTTAATTTACTGCATAAGTTCATGTGATTAGTGTACAAGATACACCTGATTGTTTTATATCGTATTTTTCTCCCATAAATCATCTCACTTATGTTGCCTCACTCCTCTGCCTTAAAGTCTTAATGGCATAAATATTGGGAAATAATTTTTAGAAGAATGCGGTGTAAAAGAATGAGTGCGTCTTGCACTAATTGAATTTACCTTGCGTTGTGTAACTGTTGACTTTGGTTTTTAAAATCTTGGTCTTTAGGGCTGTTCAGTGTTGCATCGTTTAGGTACTACCGTAATGTTATAGGAAACGGTTCTCTTCAGTACTTACCCCCCCTGAAGACCAAGAAGCCCGTTTTAGCCTCATGTTTTTTTGAGCAGTTTTGAGTAGGTCATATGGTATTTTCTGACTTATTGAGAACATTGCATATTGGTGCTTTTTGGTGGTAACACACATGACTGATTTGTATGTCGTGGGACTTTCAGATATTGAAAGAAGATGACAACCTTTGGCCAGAACCTGATAGAATTGGAAGACAAGAGCTGGAGATTGTGATGGGGAACGAGCACATCTCATTCACTACGTCAAAGATCGGTTCTCTACTTGATGTACAGAGCAGCAAGGATCCCGACGGTCTTCGAATTTTTTATTATCTTGTCCAGGTATCTCATTTGGAACATTTGCTAAGACTAGCACGAGGATCTCTTCGTTGGTTCACTGTATCGTATCAAAGTTACAAACCCTCGATGGTTTTGCGAAGGCTTTGCTACAGATTTATTCTGTTAGAGCCCCTGTAGATATAATCATAGCTTGTGTAGGCTGTTGGTCATGTGTAGAAATTTCTGGTGGCCTGTTTTTGTTTCTAATGCCGTTTGTGTGACTGCTATTTTGCAGGATTTGAAGTGCTTCGTTTTCTCCCTTATTGGCCTGCACTTCAAGATCAAACCCATCTAACTTGCACGGCGAATGGAAGGGCTGTTTTTTACTTAGGTTGGATGTCCTTATTGTTGGACGGTTAGTGTTCCCAAATCTACTGGACTTGACATAGAAATGTAGTGAGTGAGAACCAAAGTTAGGGGATATTCAATCGAGTTGATGTGCATGCGAAGGAATTATCCGTTGCAGTTCGTCTGTAAATCAGTAGCTCCTTGTTAGCGAACTTGCACGGCTATAACCATTGTATTCAATCTCATAGCTCAAACCTGACTTCTAATTTTTTTTAATTTTGCTAATTTTCTGTGAGTTCGGTGTGATGAGAATGCAAAAATGCTCATATCTTGATTGTGAGTCTGTACATTATCGTACTCAGGAGTGGTCCTTGTGTATGGGCTTTGTCTGTCTACGAGGGGAAGCTTTTTATGGAACTTGCTTTCAGAAAAGGGCCAGTCGGCGTACTGGAATTGACTTGTTTTTCTTGCGCCTAGCATAGCAGAGGAGATTTCAAATTCATGGATGAGAAGGAATGCATCAGAATATGCTGCGAAAGTTTTACAGACCGGGATGGAGTCAGGAAGTTTCTCGGGTCTAGTAAGTTGCTCAACCGGGATAACCTCGAACTCTCAATCACTAAGGTAGTTTATATCCTTCACCGTTTGCCCCCAATTTCTGTCAAATGGGTGTCCATTGACCGTTTGTCCCCTTCAACCGTTGAAGTGTCACCAATATGACCTCATTCACTTGCTCTGAATGGTTCTTACTTGACAAATGGCACTTCATGGTTGTAAAGTAATTAACTTTTGGTGAATGATTTGGGGTCTTGCTCACGGGGCTTCAAACATGCATCTATTGAACACTGAGGTTTCTTGTAGTCTTGGCTTTGCAAATTCACAGAAAATACAAAAACTCTCCAAACTCTAAATTTTAACTAATTGTGATTTTCACTCCATCTGTACAGTGCACACCAGCTTAAATGAACTATTATAGCTGTTTCTACCTTAGTCACTAACTCAACCTTGCAGACTGTTGAACGCATGAGCTTGTTGGACATTTGAGTTCCAATATATTAAGGTATTACTCCGTATTAGATTCGGTCAACAATCAGCATGTGTTTTGCGATTTTGCGGTAGTCTTTCGACCTCCTGGAATCAATCATCTTCCGCATCACCACCCAGGTATGCACGAAACTTATGCACGCACGAATGCGTCAACTTCGGAATATGAGAGTACAAATATGATTAATTTGAGAAAGACTTAAGTTATTCGAGGACCATGTAAGCACCCGGCCGAATCCAAGTGAGTTGTTATATATTCAGGATGCGTAACTATGCCCTAATACTATTTCATGAAACACTCTTGATTTGTGCGTCACAGAATCCAATAACGTAGCAGCCAAGAAATTGAGTATGCCCCAATACTATTTCATTAAACAGTCTTGGTTTGTGCGTCACAGAATCCAATAACGTACGAGTAGTAGCCAAGACAAGAAATTGAGAATGCACTGTGGATTGCGAGACTTTGAACTTTGTCAACTTCGGGAATACTGGGGTTGAGAGGGGTAAGGTACGAGCACCCATAATCATCACTGTGCACTGTGCAGAATGTGACACCTACGGTATGCTAATTCGTTAGGCCCCATATATATCCACTACCATATATGTTAGATTCGTTAGGCCCTATACGAAATCCTACATAACCACTACCATATATGTTAGATTTATTAGGCCCTATACGAAATCCTACATAACCACTACCATATATGTTAGATTTATTAGGCCCTATATGAAATCCTACATATCCACTACCATATATGTTAGGCCCCATAAGAAATCATTCTTTTTCAATTGAATTTCCATTTGTTAACTTGATTTAGAATTTTTAGAAGTTCATTTTACAAGGTTTGGATATGTCGTGATCTGGAATATTTCATGATTTTTAGCAATATTCACAACTTTACCAGTATTTGGGGCTTGACCGATATTCAAAGCTTCGGCTTTGTGGTTTTTTTGTGGATTAAGATTATTTTCATTAACATTTTCTAGACTATTCAAATATGCTATGTTATAAATTATGAAATTTTCATTAGAGGCCATATTGAATTATTTTTTGAATTATTTTTCAACAAATTTGACCCTAGCGGTGTGCCTTGTGCTGTTGTTACAACCAAAATATAAGTAAAAGTAATTTCCTAATTTTTTAATTCATAAAACCTTCAAATTTCAAGAACTTCCACATCATAGGTCTAAACAACACAAAACAAAGCCTATACACTCCTCCTTGCAAAGAGCTTTCCAATGCATTATAGAAAAATTTGGACCATCTACAGGGCCGTTAGAGTTTTGGTGAATGTGCAATTACAGTGAATTATTATTATTGTTGAATAATAATAATAATAATATATTGAAATTCCAATGGGTGCCTTGGCTAATTGCTCACTTACAGATTGCTTGACAACCTTTTGGGGTTGATCTTTTCCTTAAATGCACATTTTGATGCATTCTAGCAATCCTATAGAGGTCTGAAATTTTCTGTAATGCAATAATGGATACTAAGAACAAGATCAAGGGGATGTACGGTTCCAAAGATCTTACCATAACAAATAAACAAAACAAACAAACTCATTTATAAACTACAATGGCAAGTCTAAAACCTATATTGATTACACAAAATGTACACAATTAAAATATAGAGAACAATCCCTCAGGGGCCCTAATGACATATTTGATCTTTATAAATTTAATATTGTCCATGATTTGTTTCCACTCCCAGTTGAATATTAACCCCTAAAAGTTTTTGACTATGTTTTTACCAGAACCATTCTAAAACTGCCATTTCTAATACAAGTACCAAATTTTAGAAAAAAAACATTTTTGAACACATGTAAATGTAGGATCTTGTAGTACACTAGTTTAAGAAGATGTGGAAAAATCTCAAAATTTTCCACCATGTAGATTGCAAAATAATAGCGTTTGAATTGACAAAAATCCTTTTTTAATCACTGCAAAAATCCGGGCAGCTGCCCTTCACAAGGTCACATTCGTATGAAAAAATGTCCAAAATGGTGGTTACTCTTTGGATTCATTCTTCAAGGCAAGTTGGCTACATGCTTCAAAAAATTTCAGATCATTTGGAATTGTACAACATATAGGAAAACAAATAGTAAGTAGGAAGAGGTAGAGAATAACTCAAAATACTAAATTGTCAAGAATTTAATTATGGAATTGAAAAATGCCAATCCCAACGGTTGTAATGTTGAAATAAACAATACACATCCAATGTTTTTTGTTTTATTCAAAAATATTGAAAATTGAATTAGAGAAAGGACTTCAAAGTTTATTTTAGAGTAGAGATTCTATAACTACCCTCCAACTAAGAATCCTCATAACTTTTGACTCGTTAATCCAAATGGAATAATTCAAAGCTTTCTAAGCATATATAAATCTATAAAACCAATTTCAAATTTTAGTTTTTCAAAAAATTGTTTTTTGAAGAATTTTTTGAGCTGTACAAGCTGCTCGCCAAACGTGGAAAATTACATATCATGCAATAACTTTTTAGCCATAAAATCAAAAGCTATGAAAATTGTTGGGCCTTGAAGCTACTTCTCGGGCACATCTTGTGTGAAAATTTCAAAGAAAAAAATTAAAATTTCCATTCATAGTGAGCTACCCAAAATTGCTATGTTGCCAAAAAATGGTATTTGGTCCTTTAGGGGTTAACAAGGTTTTGTATTTTCTTCTTTATAATGAACCCATTCATTTTCATCAAAACAAAACCAAAAGCATGGGGGCCAATAAGAGCCTAATTGTGATTTTGGTACCTACAGTGACAATAACTGGAAAATTCATAAGTAAATAATCTAGTGCCCAAATAATACGTATTAAGTGCATTGGAATCTTCTTTAACTTGCCAATAAGATTCAATAAAAAATGTTAAACAATAGAAGTAGTCACAGTACTATGAAGACTTTCCACAAATTTAGGGAGGTACCAAAGGAAGAATACAAGCTTATCAACAAACTCATTAAAGAGAGTGATGCATAATCTAGAGGGCTTGCTGCATATTATTCATCTTCAAGTTTGGCAATAGAGCCTGTAGCAACTCCCCTAATTGACTCTCCCTAATAGTAACTATCATTAGAGAAATTCTTAGCCCTCTGGAGGGCCGCTCTAGAGTAGTTGAAAGCACCCTACGATTACATTTAACTTTGCTTAATGATTTTTTTTTCCCCTATAGTCGATCACCTGAAGTCAAAATGTCCAATAACTATTAGTGGTTCGAAATCCAAATACCAGTAGTTTAGTAATCAGGGTTCAAGTCTTATAATGCACCTTAATCCTAATTATTGCATACCTTGTTTTCTAATCAAGTTATGAATAAAAAAGCAAATGTCAAAAATAGTCCAAGGACATCTACCATTAAGGGTTTTTTTAGTGGCATCATAATAGATTTAATTCATTGACAATTGGTGAGAAGGAAGGGTGAAGAGGTTATTTTATAGAGAAATCAATTGTCCATGGTGAATCTTCAAAGGGTATGGGTTATTTAGAAGAGAGATCACTCATTGTCAAATGCAAGAAATTTTGTTAAAATTAGAATTTTAGACCTCATTTAGGCATAGTAGAATGAATTTTTCTCAAATAACTTTGAATTAAGCAAAGTTAGAAAATCAAGATAATTTTCATTTCCAAAAAATCCGTTTGAGGTTTCAAGCATCCAGCAAAAAGTTATAAACAAAATTCTAAAAGGGGTCAAAAGGGAGATTTTCTTTGACATTTTAAAATACCTTCTCCTAATTTTATCCAGAGGTTTTTATTGGAGGCTCTAATCCTCAAACGGATTTTTGGAGATGAAAACTAGCTTGATAATTCAACTTTCTTTGGTTCAATTTTTTTGAAAAAAATCATTCTACTATGCCTAAATGAGGTCTAAAATTCTAGTTTTAACACAATTATCACTTTAAATTTAACAATGAGCGGTTGAGAAACTACAAATTCTAAATTACATATCCCACATGGATTGTTCTACCTCCTACCACCCCACATGTGCATAAGGAGCTTCTCTTCTCATCTTCAAATATCTTAAACTAAGTGGCTTTAGAAGCTAGTTGGAAATGTAAGAGTTCTCTAATTTTTAGCAACTAGCTTGACAATTCACTTCATATTTCTTAATTTCATTGAATTTGATTAAATTCCCAATTAATCACCTTGTATGCTCACGCGGTTGAATATTAAACAGACTTTTTCTACACCTCATTGTTAGAATTTTGACGTTTTTCGCGAAATTCACACACTCTGACAATGCATTGTGGCTATATGCCCCTACTAATTCTCAAGTCATTAATAGACTGGTTTGGTCACTGTGGAGCGGCCCTCCGGAGGGTTGAGAATTTTTCTAATGGCTTAGATAATGTTTGTGACAATTATTGTTGCACTAACCTTAATCCATATCACACCATTATATATAGAACTCACAAAGAAGTCAATGATATTTAACATTAAAAGGACAGATTTAACTCCATATCATCAAGGTATTTTACCAAAAAGGATTTTATTTACAGATGTCTACAATAATCTTAAAAATTATCCATCACATTAGAGGAAGTTTCAGCCTTTTGGAGGGTCGTTTGAAGTTGACATGCCATGCTATTTCTTGCATGGCTTGTCAACTTCGAAAAGTGCTCTTGGTGAGCAGTCAGAGACTATGACTACTCACCGAAGCAGTTAGATTTCGTAGAATTTTAATTTTTAGTTTTTTAAATTTTTTTAAGATTATTTTTTTTATTTTTTTAATAATTTTTTATTTGGAATTATGGGTTCTTGCGCCACTGCTACTGCAATTTCAACTGGGCATAAATAGGAAAAAAACGAATTTTTGAGCAAAAAAAAAGTAAATTTCAGGTACCTCGGAGGATTGTGGAGCAGCCCTTCAAGGGGCTGAAATTTTCTCTAATGACTTACTTTTGGGCCAAGGCAAACTAACCCCCTTACTTGTTCTCCCAAGTCATTCCAAAGGTGCATTAAAAAAAAAGACCCCCTATTTTGTGCTTGATTGATATATCTTTTAATCTCTCTTAATCCTAAAGGCCCAAGGCATTTTCTGGCTCCAAAACCATTGAAAACTATCATTTTTGCTGCAATCACTCCCTAAACCTAAAATTTTTTTTTAGAATCTAACCGCCAGATTTCGTACTTCACATGTCTTAGATCATGTGGTTTCATGAAGTTTCACGATACATATTGGAAGATATTAGCATTTGAAGTTGGAAAAAGAAGTTTTTTTGAACTATGGCTTGCAATTTTAGATGACTTTGACGCCCATTTGTAGGTTTTTTGCACTACTTACCATTGGGTTAAAAAAATTTATGTTGAACATTTGAGTTCAAAGTTGGTGAAAAATTTCAGAATGTCAAAACTTGATTTTCACATATAAAATAACTGTTAAGTAGAAGTAGGTCCAAAAGTAAATGAAACACTAAATTGTTAGTAGCTCTTAGGTGGAATTAAAACACCATAATCCCAACGGTGGGATTGTTCCTGCAAACAAATTTAACCTTTAAAAAAAAAAATTGGAAAATTTGGAAAATTGCATTCAAAAATGAATTCTATAAGTTTTTTTTTGAAGATGCTTACAGATTGCCCAAAAAACAAGATTGTCTAAACTTTCTCATTTTGAGTCCAAATAGAATGAATCAAAGCTTCAAATGTAAAAAAAAACATGATCTTTGAGGGAAAAAAAAATTTTAAAGAATTTTTTTTTTTTTTTCTGCCCGGCGAGTTGCTTTTTGACTTTGGGTAGCATAAGTTTTGCTCTCGGGCACCGACTGAAAAAAAATTAATATTTCTAGAAAGCTAATGTGATCATTACAAAAGTTTTCAGGCCTCAATAGAGCCGTTAGTTCTGTACCCCCCTTCGCAATTTTGGTGCAATTAAATAATTTATTTTTTATTAAAAAATTGATTTGATGTGGCACTATTTATGCCAAGTCAATGCCATGCCAGCACATCTAAAATTTTTAATATTTTTAAAATTTTTAAATAATTTTTTTTGAAAGAAAATAATTTTTTATTTTTCTGTACTTGCACTGCCGGGGTGCCGAAAATCAGAAACTGGCGGCCTTTTGCAAGCCTCAGAATTTTCCTAATGTTTACTATCTTCAAAAAAAGTTTCAAAAAATCAGGCCAAAATTCTAGGTCACACGAGCCAATCCAAAATCCCAAGTATCCTCTACTCAGTGGACTTTGGACCTTTAGGCTTTACCTCATTCGGGGCCACTGATTGCAAATATGAATTCAAAAGTTACAAATTTTATCATGAGTGGCAAATAAAAAAAAATTCAGCGTTTTCCTTCAGGGACGAGCGTGGGGGTTGGTTCACTCCAACCTGCTTTTGGCCCTGAACATCTTAACCTTGCCGGGTTAACCCCTAAAGGACCAATATGCGATTTTTGGCCGTATAGAAATTTTGGGCAAGTACGTGTAATTAGAGATATCCGTATTTGAGGCTAAAATTTTAATAGAAGGTGGGGACGAGGAATATCTTCACGTGTACCAAGTTTCATGACATTTCAAAATACAAGTCAAAAGTTGTGATCTAATATGTTACTTTTTTCGTAACTGGGCAGTTTGGGCAAATCAAGAAAAATCATTTCTTCTAGAATTTTTTTTGAAATTGGTTCTCTACATTTATACATACTTAAAAAGCTTTGAGTCATTCCATTTCAATCAATGAGTCAAAAGTTATGAGGTTTTTTGGTTTGCGGGCAGTTATAGATTGTCTACTCTAAAAAAAACTTTAAAGTCGTTTATTTAACTCAATTTTCAATATTTTTGGAAAAAAAAAATCCTAGGATGTAGATTGATTATTACAACATTACAACCGTTGGGATTGGCATTTTTAAATTCCATAATTAAACTTTTAACAATTTAGTATTTTGAAGTATTTTCTACTTCTTTCTACTTACTATTTTTTTCCTATATGTTGTACAATTCCAAATGATGTGAAAATTTTCAAGCATATAGACAACTTGTTTACAAAACTGAATTCAAAGAAGCACCACCTCTATCGGCATTTTTTCATTGAAAAGTGAAGTGCAGCTTGCAAAGTGCAGCTGCTCGATTTTTTGCAAGATTGAAAAAATGGTTTTGAAGACTTTGAATGGCTTATATCTTATGATCCACGCGGTGGAATTTTCTGAAATTCTTAC
The DNA here is from genome assembly GCA_963969595.1 of Neckera pumila. NCBI lineage: Eukaryota > Viridiplantae > Streptophyta > Bryopsida > Hypnales > Neckeraceae > Neckera > Neckera pumila. Next base: position 21,267,983 of record OZ018410.1, on the reverse strand, counting down.
CACATGTTTTCAAAATATCATACGACAAGATCCTATGGTTACATGTGTCAAAAAAAAAAAATTCCAAAAATTTGGTAGTTGTATTAGAAATGGCAGTTTTGGAGCGTTTTTGGTGATTACATAGTCATGAAACTTTAGGGGTTAAATCAAGGGTTCACCTCTTCAATGCAGGCAGGTCGGGAACTTGCCTGGGTTCCGTTCCTCCAGGTAGATCGATCCCGGCTTTGTCTTGTTCTAAGCTTAGACTTTTGTTTGCTTTTGTGTTGATCAGTTTGCACCAAATAGGAACCACCCCGTGCTATCCGTTAGGGGCCCGCCGTTTGGTTGCTTTCCGTGGCAGGCTTCTGACAGGAATCTGAGAATAGGGTCACCAGGCCGCCTCGCCTCGCCTGCAGCTGCAGCTGCTGCTATTCCTTTTCTTTTCTTTTTGATAAGAAATGGAGAGCTGCTGCTATTCCTTTTCTTTTCTTTTTTGATAAGAAATGGAGAGCTGCCTGCTGCTATTTCCGACTGCTATTCACATATGCCAAGCTTTGGACATATTTACAGAATGTCCAGATTCTCCCTTCATGTTCCTCAACGGCGTCGTGCAGTGCCTCAGAACTGAATTCCTCGATCTACCGTAGTGCCACTGTTGCACTCCCAAGACATGACGACGGGCGGATCGATATCGACCCCGTCCCTGGCCTGGACTTGGCGCCGGCCTCATCGATCGATACAGTTCGATCACTTGGCGCCCGCCTGCAGGCCTGATCGGTGCGTGGTCCGTCCATTCGGAGCTTGTTTGCCCTTTTTTTCTATTTCCAACCTGATTAAGCTTAGATTAACCGGAGTGGGAGGAAACTCTCGGTACGTGGGGGGTCCTTTTTTAAACCCCCACGGAACTCAAACCCGGTTTGCTAATCTCGATTCTGGCTGTATTTGCAAGGGATGATGGATGGCCACATTGGGGTCCACTCCAAGTGGGCGTGATTCTCTCACGGCTCTGATGATGAATCGGGTGCTTTCAGTTGGAGAAAAACGAGTAAAAATAGACGGAGACGCCATGTCTTATCGATCGGGAGCTAGAGATCGAGGTCGTCGATCCGCATCTCGGAATGAAGAATGTGGAAACACTGACAGCCAAACGGTATGGCATCCTGAATTCCTTATCTATCGCTCAGGTACGTTTGTAGTTTTTATTAATCTTTTTTTGAATCACCAGTACAAGCACATGCAACTGAATGCACTTTTTCTTTTCTTTTAATTTATTCCTTTTGTTATTCATTTCGGGGGACTGGTTCTGGACTGGATTGGACTGAAGGGGAGTGCTGAACAGCCGGTTGCTGTTTTCGAGCAGTACCGGTCACATGCCTTCAAAGTGGCATTGGCACAGGCGCAATTCTGGAGGGACAGAGTTTGACAGGCTCAAACTTGGTAAAGTGGCAAAATTTTGCCTTGAAAAAAAACACTCTAGGTGTGCAGGGGAGGACAGAGTCTTTGCATTGACAAAAGATAAGGTAAGCTAGTAGCATGTTTATATTCTGCCCATACTCTTAGATCTGCTTGTAGATTATACCATGAGTTGATACTATAAGAATGAACAACTATCTAGTGAAGAATTGGTGCCAATTTGAGATTACGGTTGTGGAGAATTTCATTACAATGGCAGTATTCCGTGTGCCATTTTGAAGACGTGCCATTTTGACCATCTAGGACAAGTGCAGACTTTAGAACGACCGTTCTAAACTATCTAAGATAGGTATAGATTTCAGAACGGCCGGTTTGAACTATAAAAGTGCCAAAGTTCTGGAGGGTCGTTGCAAGAATGACCTTCCATTTTTGTTCCACTTTGGCTATTTTCAGCCATTTTTTGGGGAGTACTATAAAAATAGAAAAACATTTTTAAAAAAATTATGAAAAATATGAGAAATGTATACACCTATAAGAAGAAGATACCCTATGAAGGAAAAGCAAAAAAAATTTCTCTAAATAAGAGAACTAGAAAAGTGCAAAATTGCAAGAAAATACATACTTTAACATTTTAATTTGTAAAAAATAGGAAAAGTAATTTTTTTTTAAATTGAAAAATGCCATTTGAGAAGACTTCATGGTAAAGAGATTTCACCAAAAAAATGATCCTAAAACCATCTTTAGTATTCAGAATTGCATGCGCAAGGGAGCCCTCTTTGCATGGACGTAAAGGATATAAAATAAAATATTTTTTAATGCCCTTGGTAGAAACATGAGTTCCTACTATGGGAATAGACCATAGAAATTTTAGCTCCAAATCATTAAATTTGGGGACTCCTTACGTAGTAAAAACCCTGAAACTCAAAACGTGACAAATTAGTTTAAATGATTTTTAAATATAAAATGATTTTTGAATTTTTTTGAAAAATATGAAATATGATTAAACTCATAAGAAAAATCTCCACTAAAACTTTCAAGTTCATACAAGTCATGCTTCTAAAGTTGTTGCAAAATAAAGCTTCAGCTTTGCGTTTGTGACAATGTTTCAGTACCGGTCTTTCATGCAATTACCTTGGAATGGCGCCATTTTAATGAAATTCGCCTTTGTTGCACAATTTTATGAGTGGTTGGAGGTTGAGTTTTATTTGGAAGCAGGCAAAATTCCAGTATAAATAATGTGGAATTATGAATGGTGAGACACTTTGTAACATCTAGGCATGTACCATCATAGGCATGCACCATGTTGTTCCAAATCAAGGTTTGCATGCCTTCATTTTTTAACTCAATTTGCACCACAATATCATTGATGGATAATTTTTTGACATTTAATGGCAGTATCCATAGCCTTGAATAGCACTCTACAACTGCAAACTTTAGAAAATTATATCTAATCCAATTCAAATCTAAAATTATGAATCAAATTGTGATGGAATTGTCTCTTTTTCTTCCCTAAAAATCTTTCTAAAAATGCTTTCATCCACATAAAAGAAATACTAAACCAATATACTCTTAAATAGGCAGTTTCGGCTCCTACAACCTTAGGTGCACCCTAATGTGCCTCATTCCAATTACCACCATCTACCTTGAATGACCAACACCAATCACTGAAAATTGCCACATGATCTCGCGAGTAACATATGAAAGTTCAAGAGATTTTGGAGACAACCAATAGAAGATGAAGTATTTTGCAACTCTTTTGCACTTCATGGAGGTACATGTATGAAAAGTCTAGTGTCTTATATAGGTGCCTTGATTATGTTTTCAATCTGGAACTTCTATAGAATATTATCCTAGTGTTGAAAATTTATGAAATGACTGAAATTGGATTACATTGAAGCCACTATTTATGCTATAACATATATATACAAAAATTTTGCAAATTTTTTTGTAAGAAAATTAAGGGTATTTATCCAGCAGTAGATCCTTTAGACCCTTATCCAACAGATTCAAACTTGGACGAAGCAACCACTTCATCACAAAGAGAAATTAGTATTTGACCTTGGTGATTGTAGGACCAAATAAAGTGCTGATTTAGGGTGCTTTTGCCTAATATGTGCAGAAATTTGAGTAGGGACTTACTTAAAAAAGGAAGGTAGTGCAAAAGGTGCAAAGCTTCCTATTATATTTATTTTGACATATAGTATTCAATAATTTTAATGATGTACAAATTGTTACCAATGAAGCCAAACTACACTTTCATTTGTAATTTTGTCCTTGCTTAATCCTTGAAGTTCAAAGTTCCAAATTCTTTCTAATAAATCAATTTTCACTTTCATATAAAATTTGGTCAAGAAAAATTGTTAGATATTTGCATGGATAAAATCACATATTTTTTACAACCCTTGAAGTTAAGGAAATATGAAATTAATGTGATTTTTAAAAGGCTTGAAAAATCATGTTAACTTTTTTAAATTCTCCCTAATGGAAGAAGTGCATACTATAAGGAACCATTTAACGTGGCTCTTGCTTGAATATGATTTGACTTAAAATCTCAAAAAGTGAATTTTGTTGAGTAGTGTAACTTCCTAAATGTGCCAAATTTAAAAATATTTATATTCCTAAATTTGAGGATTTTAAAGGCATTAGAGAAAAATTCAGCCTATTACAAGGGTATCCAAAGTTGGCATGCCATGCTATTCTTTGCATGGCATGTCAACTTCGAAATTGTTCTTGGTGAGCAGTCACAGTCTTTGACTGCTTGTCGGAGCAATCAAATCTTGCAGATTTTATTTTTATTTTTTTTAATTTTTTTAATTTTAATTTCTTTTAACTTTTTTTAAGGATTAAAATAATAATAATAATAATAATAATTTTTTATTTGGAATTTTTGGTTCCTACTCCACTGCTGCTGCAATTTCAGCAAGGCGGAAATAGGGGGAAAACGATTTTTTTAGCAAATAAAAGCAAATTTCAGGTTACCTTGGAGGGCTGTGGAGCAATCCTCCGAAGGCTTGAAATTTCCACTAATGTGAGTTGAAGAATTGAGCTAAAATCTAAGATTTTTGGTGTTTTTGGTTCTTTAACTTTATTTTCATTCTCAAAATAGTCATTACATGAAAATACACACTAGATGTCAGAAAAAACTAAATTGCTAATAAAACCAACATAATATTAGAACATGTCGGTTCCAATGATGGGATTGTTGTAGCAAATCATTTGAATCCCATTTACATTTTGTTCTTTGAGAGTTTTGAAAGATAGCTAGGAAATGATCCACATGTGCATTTTATTTCTAAGAGATTCATTGCCAATCAAAAAAAATATTCTCCTTATAATTTTTACCAAACTAATTAGAATGGAGTGAATTAAACGTTTTCTTGTGCACATGAATTTATCCTACAAGATTATTTGATCTTTAAAAACTTAGAAAAGTTTTAAATATACAAATTTTTAACAAAAAACTTGATTATTTATGCAAACTGGATAGTTAAAAAGCTAGGAATTTGAGTACAATTTTCTTCTTTTTATAAGGCTTTCAATGACAAAATGAAAAATTGTATTAACTTAAATAGAATTGCAAAAAGACATTTTAGCTATTGTAATATTTTCATTAGGGATTCACAGGAGAGGAAATTTTCAAATCCTAGAGATTAAATGTCTAAAAGTAGATGAAAGAAGCAACTGTTTAGAGATACTTATTTTATTCATTCTTCTATATTATTCTCTGTAGTTGCAATTAGTAGGTCTTTTCAAATATCTATTTTTTTGCTAAAAAATTATACTAAATGATTAATTTTAATAGGTAATATGAGGTCCAGTAGATACATGAAACTAGATTTGTAAGCTATGTTTTTTCCCTCAAACGATTGTATAAATAATACTCCAAAATATATATTTTTTAATATATTTTTGGCAATTTTGACCATGGAGTTCTATAACATGCTATTAGCAACACTTGTCCTATATGGATTTTCATCCTGAAAAGATGAGATCTATTATCAAGGTATTTTGCCAAAAATAATGTCACTTACAGACCAATACCATACAAGACGATTTGATTTGGCACCAAGGTGCTGAAATTGAATTTCCACGTCAAATTCTTAGAGATCCACATCACCTCACACCTTTCACAAGATGACATGTGGCACTTTTTTGCAAAAATTACTTAATTTTTGTTGAATCTGACCTTTATGTAGGGTAGGTGCATTATTCATTTTTAATTTGGATTAAAATCCAATTATAGAAACATTCTAAAATTCGCATAGGGTAGGTGCATTATTTATTTTGGATTAAAAGATCGCAAGTGAAATCTATGGGTGAGTACTTTTGCTCAAAAATTGATAGAACGCGTCTAAAAAAAGCTTTTAAAAAATTACATGAGTTAAAAGATAGAGACCCTTTAACACCTAAAGTCCCAAGGCCATGTTTAAAAAAAATGGCCTTGCCAAAAAACTTTCAAAACTACTATTTTGGCTGTGTTCACCCAAGAGCACAAAAAAATATATTTTTTTGGAATCTAACTATAGGATCTTGTATTTCACTTGTCAAAGATCATGTGGTAAAAATTTCATGAAGTTTGATTGTATAGATTGGAAGATATTAGCATTCAAAGCTGAAAAAGAAAGTTTTTATGACTTTGACCGCCATTTGTGGAATTTTTTTGCACTACAGACTTTGAATTTAAATTTTTTAGTTTTGAAGATGTAAGTTGAAAGTCCACAAAAAAAAATTCAAAAGAAACACACTTGATTTTCATTCTTTAAAAAATTGTTAAGTAGAAATAAGTCCAAGATTGAAAATAAAACTAAATCGTTAATAGATCTTAGATTGGATTGAAATGTAATAATCCCAATGGTGAGATTTTTTTAGCAAGCAAACACAACATTCTCAAAAAACAAGTTGTAACAAATTGTAAAAATTGCATTCAAAAATGAATCCTACAAGTTATTTTTTTAAAAAGATGCTTAGATTGCCCGAAAAACAAGATTGTCCATAACTTGCTCATTATTAGTCCAAATAAAATGAATCAAAGCTTCACATGTAGACAAAAAAAATATAAAGTTTCAGAGACAAAAAAATTAAAATTTGTTTTGACTTTTTGCAAATTTTTTTGTGTTGCCCGCTGAGTTCAATTTGAGGCTTTTTGTGGTATAACTTTTGCTCCCGGGCAAAAATTGAAATAAAAATTATATTCCCACGAAGCTAATCAATTTTTCTATCTTATGGAAACGTTTCAAAAAGTTTCACTAAAAATTGAGCCCGTAGGTACCTGCCCAAATTCTGATTTGTCTCCGAGGGGACAATGGGACTTTAGGTGTTAATTTGATTCATATAAATTTTGAAAAATTTATTAGAACTAAGTTGCATTGTTCAATTTTATATTTCATGCATATAAATGAGATAGGGAATATTGTAAAGACCATTTTAGTTTTTAGTTTTTTTCAATAATAGCATAGGTTCTAATAATATAATTTTTCTTCTCGAACATGGCAATTTATACAACCTCTAGATAGAAGTGCCTTTATTACTTTGCAAACTTAATAAGGATGCAAATTAGGATATTTAGTAGAGGTATAACTCATAGGATTTTGTTATCCTTGCTAAAATCATGGTAGACTATTAGATTTTTGTTGGAATTTATTGTTTTCAATTTTTTTTTTCTTAACAATTCAAGGACTTGGACTATGCCAGTTAGAGTTTTTGTCTTCTCCTACTCCCATCTTAGTTTAGGTCATAGCACCATTCTCCAATCTAGTCACTTTTATGGTGTCAATGGCTAAATTTTGCTTTGGTTATTGTAATTTGCCAAGATCTCTATAACTTCTCACTTTTACCTTGCTTTTAAAGTGGTTGTCTAATGTCCAAATTTGAATTTTCTTGTACCTTCTCAAAATGCTTTTGAATGCGCTTTCAATGATACAAATTTCAAGTTCTAATTATACACCATTTAAAAATTAAAAAAATACTGTGAGAACCAATATACCATTAGGACTGAGGGTACTCTTAGAATTAATTGTAAAGTTTGTCTTGTGTTTGAGAATCAGTGTTAGAAGAAGGTTCAAATAAAAATAGTATAAAACAAAGACGGCACTAAATTCCATCAAACCAGAGTTTTGATACTCCAACAAGTTTCATCTTGTGCCTTATCCAAAATCCAACTTCTGGTCCCACTTTGCACACGCTTTATGATTAATTCTGTTGTATTGATACATAACACTCATAAATCTATTAAATAACTTCATTTTAAAAGAATTCACGTATAGGCCAAATTGGAGCTATTGTATTAGTGAAAGAGTTTTAGCAACCAACAAATCAAGTATTAGGGAATGGGAACATCTAATTTTGAAGTTTCTTATTTTCAGTTGTCACAATCTCTTTCTTCATAATCATTACCACAAAACACCCAGTTTGTGCTACAATTGAGAAGCTACTCCAATTGTGCCGCGATATATGAATTGAATACACTTCAAAGTGATACAATTACAATGATTTTTCCTAGTAGTGAGGGAGAAATATTAGTATCACCTACAAAAGTAGTATCACTACAAATTTTTTTTTTATAAAACTTGGTACAACACAATAATATTTTAGCATACAAAAATAATTCAAAATAGTGTGACTTTGGCAAACGAGTGTCACATGTTCTATTAAGACAAATCAAAAGATTCTATATCAAAGTCAAATTTGTTCGAAAGTAATTCAAAAAATAATTAAATATGACATTTAATTAAAAATTCAGAAACTGTAATGTGGCATATTTGAACAGTATAGAAAATATTAATCAAAATAATCTTAATCGTCAAAAAAACCATGCAAGCTGAAGCCGTGCGCACTTCTAAAGCCCCGAGTAATGGTCAAGCCTTGAGTAATAATAAAGTTGTAATACTGCTGAAGGTCATGAAATATTTTAAGCCCTGTAAAATGAACTTCCAAAATTTCTAAATCAAGTTAACGAACGGAAACCCATCCCCCCTCAAAATGACTTTGCGTAGGGCCACTAGTAGAAAAACAGTAACCAAATCAACAAAAATTTAACACTTAAGTGTTGATTTTTTTTGTTGATTTGGACAAGTTGATTTGGGCACTTGTGAATAAAAAAGTGTTGATTTTTTGTTAATTTGGTGAGTTCAAGAATGAGAAAAAATTAAAAACTTAAAGGAAACTTGACCATATATAAATTAACACGTGGCAAGTGCCACATCATCACAAAAGTGCCACCTTGGCAATTCAAATCAATGGGGAGCCTCCACCTAGACAAGTCACCACCTAAGCCGGTTAAACTAATAGGGAGCCACCACCTAGGCAAGCAGCCACCTAAGCAAGGGGTGCCAATGGGGTTCAAACCTTGCACCCCTTGCTTATAGTACAAGGCCTTTACCAACACACCAAGCATCCATATACATGTGCATATGTACGTTTCCGTTTTTATTTATTTAGTTATTGCTAGTTAAATTCAGTGTTTTTCAAACTCAGCAGACTTCAGAGGTCATTTAGGCATAGTAAAACAACTTTTTTTATAAAACTTTCAACTAACAAAAGTTGCAAAATCAAATTAACTCTTACCTCCAAAAATTCTTCTGCAATTTTGAGTCTCTTGTCAAAAGTTATAGACAAAATTCAAAGAGGAGTTGGAATGGACCATTCTTTTTAACATTTTAAAACACCCTCTCTGTATTTTTGTCTGACTGGAGTGAGAATTCCTTCTTTGTTAACTTTTCATATATACTCATATTTAACTTTCAATTCCTGTGGGGATCTGACCCTCCAGTACTAGCTAGGTCGTCCTTGAGTTTGTTTAGTTTTTAAAATTTGGGATTCATTCCCTTTCAAGAATAAAACAAGAATTAAAAAATAAAATAAAATATTAAAATTATTCCTTTTGGGGGAGGAGCCCTTTTACTGTATTTCTTTGTTTCTTTATTTTTGCTGCCGTTAAGTTACTTAACTTAACTTAATGGCAAACAAGGTGCGCCTCATCAGCCAGTCTTTTGGCTCCCACCCACGGCACGGCACTTTAACTTAAGATAGTGATGACGCACGTCGGACCAGCAGGCCACGTCGGCAAAGCCCCTTCCCCCAACCCCGGCATTATCTTATTAATTGCTAATTGCACGAGAGCCAGCACTGAGCCCATTCACACCATTAATGAATTCCCCTGCTGACCTTTCTTCACACGTGTAAACCTAATTTAAAGTTTAATTTAGTTTTAATTAAGTTTCTTCAGAAGGTTCTTGTGCTTGATTTTAATTCATGCCAGGTCAGCATGCCAGTGTTCAGGTGCAAAGGGAATCGACCGAGCTGGCTGGCTGGCTCCGTGCAAGGCAAGGAGCTTTCAATAGTAGGAAAAAATACAAAAAAACGTATTAATATGCTCTTAAAGCAACCATTTAAACTTACTTAACTCATCATTGACACTCATAGATATGAAATCAAACAACATGTCACCTATTCCTAGATAGGGTCACATTTTGAACATGATTGCTTTTTAGAGTAGACTATCTTAGTAAGGTGTGAGCATCCATAACATCCTTTCAAGCCATGCTAAGCACATCAAAAACCGGAGTCGAAATAAATGGAGAGAATGGAAGGCAAATGAGAGTGTAGAAGATGCCAAGAAAAAACTTTTTGAATTTTGAAAACCACTTTCAGAAAGGTTGGTCAAATTGCAAAGACTAAAAGCACCCATTGTCCATTCTCAGGGCCTTCATTTTCGAACAGTATCCGCTCCCATATGCACCAATCTACAATTGCTATAAAAGCACCTAATTGTTGCAGCTTGATCTCTTGTTGAACGGATTGGGGGGCTGTTGCACAAAAAAAGATCTAGGACGTGGAGGGAAATGTATGTTCCTACCTTATGCTTGAAAAAAGATCTAAGTTATAAATGCAACCTCTATCTAGGAACAAGTTATACATTGCATTAGAAGAGATTTGAGACCTCCAAGAGCCTGCAAATTATTCTGTGTTCCCAAACTGCGGGAACGTAGGAAAGCTGCTGGCTGGTGTGGTCAAGATAGTGCCACATCACTTCTTCTTTTTTATTTATTTATTTTTTGCCTAAAATGATATTTGGGAGAGAATTTTTATTTTTTATTTTTTTTGAATTTTTTATTTTTGACTACCGACTGTTCACATATTTGGCCAGATTGGGGAATGGGCCTGAAACGGCCCTCCAATGCCCTCAAATCTCTTCTAATGATTGAAAAAGCTGTTACTATCAATGATGAATAGCTAGATTTGAAAGGTCGCTTTAAGAGCGGACTACCTTGACAAAAAATGCATAACATTGGTAATTCCAAAAGGAGGGATTAGTCATCGTCAAAAAAGTAGTGAAAATCATTTGCTTTAAAATAATCCAAGAGCACTCATTGGAGGTCAAACTATTGTGCAAGACTTACCCTTTTCATACAAAATTCTAAGAATGAACGTTTGTACTTCTATCATGCATAGTGTTAGTTCACTATAGACTAAAGGTGAACTAAATTAAACCATTCTCCTTGGAATTCCCCTTGGAGATTGCGATACTTCCTTAAATCTTTGGGAGTGAATTTAGTTTAGTCAGCAAAGAATCATTAGTTGGTTGGAAAGTTGCAATGCTAGCATCTTTGGCTAACCCCTAAAGGTCGGAGACTATGTTTTCACCAAAACCGCTCCAAAACTGCCCTTTCTAGTATAAGTACCAAATTTTAGAAAAAAATTCTTTTTGGACTAATGTACCCTTATAATCTTGTAGTGCACTAGTTTGAGAAGTTGTGGAAAAAATTTCAGAAAATTCCACGATGTGGGTTGCAAGATAACAATGTTTGAATTCACAAAAATCCTTTTTTTGTCCCTGCGAAAATTCAAGCAGTTGTACTTCACAAAGTCACATTTGTATGAAAAAATTTCCAAAATGGTGGTTGCTCTATGGATTCATCCTTCAAGGCAAGTTGGCTACATGCTTGAAAAACTTCAAATCATTTGGAATTGCACAACATATAGAAAACAAATAGTAAATAGAAAGAGGTAGAGAATGATTCAAAACACTGAATTGTTAAGAATTTAGATATGGAATTGAAAAATGCCAATTCCAACGGTTGTAATGTTGTGATAAACAATCTACAAATCTAATGTTTTTATTTTTTTACTCAAAAATATTGAAAATTGAGTTAATTAAAGGACTTCAAAGTTTATTTTAGAGTAGGGCTTCCTTGACTACCCTCAAACTAAGAATCCTCATAACTTTCTTCTCATTAATCAAAATGGAATGATTCAAAGCTTCTAGCATATATATAAATCTAAAGAACCGATTTCAATTTTTAATTTTTTAAAAGTGATTTTCAAAGAATTTTATTGAGCTGCATGGGTTGCCCGCTGACTAATGAAAATAACATATCATGCAATAACTTTTTTACCATGTAGCCAAAAGTTATGAAAATTGTTGGGCCTTAAAACTACTCCTTGGGCACCTCTTGTATGAAAATTTCAAAGAAAGAAATAAAAAATTCGTTCGTAGTGAGCTAGCCAAAATTGCAATGTTGTCAAAAAACAGTGTTTGGTCCTTTAGGGGTTAAGAAGTTGTAAAGAGTCTTTGTTTGGCTGGAAAGTTGCAATGCTAGGGATAGCCCACTATCTGGGGGAGCAAAAAGGACCTCCAACGTTGGTTAATAATGTCATATAAGAAGTGAAAAGAGAAAAAAAAAATCCGGTCATTTTTAACCATGCATGGTATTAGCTTGTAACATTGTTTGACAAAGGTTTGGATTATTGTTTACAGTATTGAATTACAAATATTCATATATTGGAAGTCAAAAGGAAACTTTCTTAGAATGCATGTTTTGGATTTTATAAGAATAAATTAAAAATTCTCAAAGTGATGAATTTAGGCATACTCCTCAAACAAACTTAGGTTTTATTCTATAGATGTTGTATAATTCCAATAAGAATCTAGATGGAATTGTTTAATAAACATGTCACAATCAGGTGTAGTATTTTTAAAATCATAATAAAGTGTAATACATTAAATTAACCTTTTCTATGAGCATCGATTACACTTGATTACAATTTTCAAACTTATATTTGAAAACATTCGAACACACAAGCACTTGTAAGAGAAAAGGGGGGCTTTGCAACACCAAATTTCAATAGGAAAACTTGGTTCCACAAGCCTATATAGGCACCAAACAAGTGCCCACATGGACTTGTAGAACTAAGCTTTTCTGTTGAAGCTTGGTACTTGGCTTCAATTTCTAATGCTTATGTGTTTGTGTGCTTAGAAGTAATGATCTAGTGTAGTTGAAGTTCTTACTAAAGGAAGATATGATCATTTCATATTTATCTTATTGTTTTTTTATTGTTTTTTAAAATTAGATGTCAATTCATAAAAATTTCTAAAAAATGATTGAGATTTCTAAAAATAATATTTTTATGCTGTATAGAAGTCCACAAGTTAAGTTCCCTATAACATTCATTTTTATATTAAGAAAATATTTTGTTGATTATTTTGGTGCATAACCAATTTAATCAATTTATCACAAATGGGAATTTTTTATTTTTTTATCTATGATTACTTATCCCTTTTTTTAAATCCAATTGTCAAAATTTCTAATTTATTGTAATTTTTAAATTTTTTATCTTTGATTACTAATCCCTTTTTTAAGATCCAATTGTCAAAATTTATAGTTTATTGTAATTTTTTATTTTTTTAATTCCCCTACTTAAAAAATTATTCTATGCTTGATGTCTCTTAGGTATAGTCTTCTTTCATGTTTAACCCCTAAAGGGCCAAACAGTGTTTTTTGGCAACATAGCGATTTTGGGCAGCTCACTACGGACGGAGTTTTTATTTTTCTTCATTGTAAATTTCACAAAACATGTGCCCAAGGAGTAGCTTTAAGGTCCAACAATTTTCATAACTTTTGACTACACGGTTAAAAGGTTATTGCATGATACGTAATTTTCTATGTTCGGTGGGCAGCCTAAGCAGCTCAAAAATCTCCTTCAAAAATCACTTTTTGAAAAATGAAAAAGTTGGAAGTGGTTCTAAGGAAAAATTTAAGAGTAGAAAATTTTGAAACACTCCATTTTGTTTAATGAGGTGAGAGTTATTAAGAATTCTAGTTTGTGGATAGATTTGGAATCCAGAGACTCCATACCTATCCACAAACTGGAAATCTTAAGAACTCTCACCTCATTTAATAAAATGGAGTGATTCAAACTTTTCTACTCTTAAATTTTTCCTTAGAACCACTTCCAACTTTTTCATTTTTCAAAAAGTGATTTTTGAAGGAGTATTTTGAGCTGCCCGGGCTGCCCGCCGAACACAAAAAATTACATATCATGCAATAACTTTTTAATCGTGTAGTCAAACGTTATGAAAATTGTTGGACCTTAAAGCTATTCCTTGGACACATGTTTTGCAAAATTTTCAAAGAAAAAAAATAAAAACTCCATTTGTAGTGAGCTGCCCAAAATCGCTATGTTGCCAAAAAATGGTGTTTGGTCCTTTAGGGCTTAAACATTAGACACACATTTTAGGTTTTTAAAATTAGGTTTTAATTATAAATTATTTTCCAAAAAATTGCAAGAATTAAATCAAAATGCGACAAATAGTATTAGAATCTTTCTTGAATCACCTAAACTACAAGATTATTGCAATATACAATTCCAAGTATTGGGGTTACAAAGTTTGGTAGAGAAGACAAAATGACATCCTAATCACCAAGTTGTGTACATAGAACGTTGGACCATCCTTGATTCAAGTAGCCCGCACCAAATACTTGTTTTTTGAGACTCATGTGAGATTTTAAAAGGCATGTAATACTTGTTAAAGTACGTTTCCATTGAGCTTTTAGAGCTCTGAACTAGAGCCACACAATTGTTTTTTATTGCATTTGAAAGACCTATACTCTCACTAGCCCGTTTTTTTGGAAATTTTAGATATGGAGGGCCCAAAGCCTAGACTGGAGGAGAACAATTTTAGAGCAAATACAAATAATTTTGTGTTCTTGCGATTTTGAGGGTTTTGTCTTCAGTTTCAATGGGAAGGGCATTAGCAATTACCATATGCCTTGGAGTACAATCACACTTGGTAATTTCCAATACCCCTAAATATGGTGATGCTCATGTTCAAGAAAATGTGGAGAACTTTGTTCATTTCTAAAGAGTTGGATTTGTGAGACTTGGCCCAATGGCAACCCAATCAATCCAAGCTGGAATTTTGATCTAGCTCTTGGCTCTCCTCTAGTTGCTGGCCTTCTAATCTAGCAATGAAAATTGGACCTTATTAATCTAGGATATGAATTTATAAGGTTTGCCAAATGTATAGGAATTTGTATTCAATAGTACTTTGCCTCTTTAAAATTACAATTATAAAAGTTTCAAGTACCAATAATCTTTACTATACTATAAGCAATATTCTAAATTGTCCTACCCACCTTTATTAAATTTCAACTACTTTGAACCAAAGTTGTGCTTGAAAAATGTTTAGACTTGGAATGTATAGCAAGACACATTAGAGTTTTTTTGCCATTACTTGTCACCATCTAATCTTTTGATCTCCAATTCATTTCCCATTTTTGTTTGGGAATAGTTGTGTTTTGTTTTGTGAATGAGATGATGATGGCAAGTAAATTTAGAAAATATTCTTAGCATATTGATTTTTTTGTTTATTTCTAAATATTTTGGGCAATTTTTTAGATGGTCCTTGAATTTAGATGGAGATTCATGTGCATTGTAGCTATGTGAGCAATATTAAAAACTAACAAATACAATGTATTTATGGCCATAGTGGTAAAAGACTAGGCCTTTTTGGATGTACAACAACCAAATAAATGAGAAAAATGCTCCAATTGTAAAATTTGGATTTTTCTCATCTAACACGTTTGTATTTTGTTAGACTAAAATTTAAATATATATATATGGATATTTATTTCTTAAAAAAGACACCAACGCATCATTATAAATCCCTTAGTTAATATTTGAATGTCTTATATTTTTAGGCAAAAATTATACTCTAGGAAGACTTTTAGAATTCTATAATTTCAAAAGATCTTCTACAAGATTAGTCACTTGTTGTATATTTATAGGAAAGTATGACGGCACTTCAATCCAAGTTTCACTAAAAAAATTACTAATTTTTCTTCCAAATAAGCTACTCTAAACTCTTAATACCCATATTTATTCTTTAACAAACATTTCAAAGGGCCTTAATTTATTTTAATTCATTCATTGTATTGTCAATCATAACAGAATCACTCTCCTACTTCACATAAGAATTCAAGTCCATCCAATCCTTTAATAACTATCAAAATATATATTATGATTTTATTATAAGACAAAATTAGAAGGAATTTATTTGTTGTAGTCACCGTTGATCACAATCATGTTTATTACTCCTATACAACAAATAGCCACATTTGTATTTTTGTACATTTTTTGCTTTTATCAACATATATATATGTGTGTATCTATGTGTGTGTGTAATATGTATGTATACATATCTATACATATATGTATGTATATATATATATATATATATATATATATATATATATATATATATATATATATATATATATATATATATATTTATCCTTTTCATTGGTTTCATCAAATAAGTTATAAAAAATGGTCATCTTTTAAAGTTCTAGAATTGTTTTAGATGAATGAGAAGATATTTGGACAAAACATTGGCTTAAAGCACTACGTCATCATCCATAATGTGAATACTGGAGAATTGAGGAATTAAGAGCATCCTTGTTTTCTAGTGCATTGACAAAAGTGGACCAAAAGAAGTACAACTTTCAAATATAAAATTGTACTATACTATTATGAAAATGTATAGAAAAAAATTCAAAAACTTTGATCAATTTCATACATTTCAAGATTTCAATGTTTGAAATTTCCATTAAGAAGGTATTTTACTACCTTGACCACTAAATTCAACAAACATTGACTCCTCTTGGATTAAGATTTTTTCACCAAAAATAATTTTTTTGACATACATATACATAGTACTACGCATTCAAAATTGTTAGCCAATGCCCTTGATTTTAGAAATGGATTGGGCCATGAAAAACCCGCCCCCTGCTCTCTTCAAAAATATACATATACATGGTTTCACCTACATACAATAATAGCTATTTGGATGCATGTACTTACTAGGTTTTAGAATTGATGGAGGATTTAACATAAGCTTCCCAAAGCCCATCCTACCAAATGATTTTGGACAATATTATTGGAATTATATTATTTGCAAAAATGAATTCACCTCAAAG
Source organism: Neckera pumila (assembly GCA_963969595.1). Taxonomy (NCBI): domain Eukaryota; kingdom Viridiplantae; phylum Streptophyta; class Bryopsida; order Hypnales; family Neckeraceae; genus Neckera; species Neckera pumila. The sequence continues at coordinate 21,251,334 of OZ018410.1, read as the reverse complement.
CCAAGGATTTTGAGGTAGCTAGCTAGTACATCGTATCACTACAAAAAATGGGCGAAAATGTGACAACGAAAGAATGGCTTCCTGTTTAGATCATCTAAAGAACAAATGAACAAATTAGGCTCCCTAATTACGCCAACACTATCTTCTCCACAGCATTTGTGTCATCTTATAGTCGCCAGTACAACTTCAAGATTTAGAGTTTACGAGGTCAAAGCTTCATCATTAGAGGGGATTTGGGGGCCTTATATTTTTGAGGGTTGCGAGTTCCCCTACGTTTTCCAGATTGCAGGAACGCAACTGCAGCAGTTGGCTGACGTGCATAGCAATTGCCATGTCATTTTTGAAAAAAAAATATAAAATATAAAAAAATTTCTTAAAATGATATTTGCAAAAAAAAACTCTAACAATCCGTACTGCTATTTACAAAATCGGACTTAATTAGAGAACGGGCCTGAATCGGCCCTCCAAGGCCCCCAAATCCCCTCTAATGGTTGTACTTTGTTCAAAGTACCGTCAAACTTTTGATGTGGACACAATAAATTCCAACATAGAGGCCCCAGTCAAAAAAGAGTAAGTTTATAAGACAATACTAGCTAAAGCACCATGGGATATTTTTAACTAGAGCGCCACGTGCTCTAGGCTATACTAACTACTAAAAATACGCAATACACTTGGCTAGTAATTTCCTAGTAAATACACAATCTATGGAAAATAGAAAGGTACAGAGGTAATTATATATTATATAGCTCATTGGATTAAGGTGATATAGGTGAATTGAATAGTATTTTAACCTCTCTTTTCTACGATTGGGTAGTGAGCGACACTTTAAAAAAAATTTAATCTTTTTCTTATAATCTAACAAACATAACTTGAATTTACAACAGTGCTAGTATGCATTAGAGGAAATTTCAGGCCTCTAGAAGGCTGTTCCACAGCCTGCCGAGGTACCTTGAAATTTGCTTTTATTTTGCCCGAAAATCGTTTTTCTCCTATTTCCGCCCTACTGAAACTGCAGTGGTACACTAAAAACTATGTTTAGTGTTAGATTGTATTTAGTGTAATTACCAGCCTACTCCTTCCATCATTTTCCTTGTCTTCAATCTTTTTCTTTGCAAATTCATTTTTTTAATATGTTCTAATTCTAAATGTAAACATTTTTTGGATTTCAAATTTACCATAGAGTATGTTTAGTGTTAGAAATTACATTTAATATTACTTACTTTAGTAGGCTTAATGATATTTAGTGTCATGGTTTGTAAATAGTGTTGCTAACACTAAATATATTTTTTAGTGTAGTAGTGCAGGAACCTAGAATTCCGAATAACAAATTATTAAAAAAAAATTAAAGTTAAAAATTAAAAATTCTGCAAAATTTGAATACTCCAGCAAGTAGTCAAAGACTGTGACTGCTCACCAAGAGCATTTTCGAAATTGACCGGCCATGCAAAGAATAGCATGGCATGTCAACTTCGGACGGGCCTCTTTAGGGCTGAAATTTTCTCTAACGTGAGTCCAAGAATGCAAGCTTGTGAGCATTGAGACTACAATATAGGCATCTATAATATAGATATTACACAATGTAGAAGGTGTATATATCATAAACAGCTATAATATGGATATTTGTAACATATATATCCTATAATCATAGATGGTTTCTATAATATATACACCTGTAACATAGGTGTGTAGTATTCCAGGCTCATAGACTTATACTCTTGTGCTCACATAATAGCAACCCTCTTTTTATTTAGGTACTTGGTCAACAGTCTTATAAAATTCTTAATCCTTTAAAGACAATAATTGATTTAGGCAACTTACTTTCGTCTCATAATTAGAAAATAGAAATTACTATACATCACCGGTTGTTTACGAAGATCTCACCATACGGATGCATTGGACGCATGATGCATTTTACAAACATTTGAATTTCTTGACAGAAATTGGATGCCCAGATCAACTTTTGGCAATAAATTGCTATATTTACAACCACCCCTATGTCAATATTTTGAATCCTTTCTACATGGAAGCACGGATTGGTGTGATTTTTGGTCCAATCGGTGTGGTTTTAAAATCCCTTCACCTGTTGCCTTTGGTCCTTCCCCAAATTTTGCTCCAAACTCTGCGCACTGGGCTAAAAGTGCCTAAATTGACCACAATATGGTTGATTGGTCCTAAAGGGTTAATAAAGAAGTAGTATATATGTGCATTATGTAGTAGACCAATGATTTAATCCCTTAAAGAACAAGGTCTACTGCACGTGTAGGTCGGTTTTGAAAATAAGTAGGGAAGATATGGGTTGTGTCTAAAGTTTTAAAAATTGTACAACTATTTCTAAAAATCTGGAAAATTTCATTATATATATTTTCAAATTTTGAATATCCAAAAATTACTCTTAAGAAAACTTAGAAAAAGGAACACATTTACGCATGAATAGAAAAAATTAATCCAAAAGTAGGAGTTTCTAAAGATTAGAAAAATCTGAGTGCCAAAAGCAAAGAATTCCAAATCAAGTTGCTGAATAGTTGAACTATAAAAACTAAACTATTTCGGTAGTAATGCAAGGCGCCAAAACTGACCTATGTATACAATAGTCAAGATTTCCAAAGTATAGAGGTCTATTACAAGATGCAACCTTGACTAATAATTTAAAGACAATCTTCAAACAAACGTTGAGATATATGATCCATAGATCATATCCATATGGTTAGATCAATTGCTAGTTTGCTACACTAATCAATACTTCTCAATAAAATATGAAACCTAAATTTGAAAATACTTTCTAAATTTGACTAAATAACTGAATATTTGCTATTTTCACAATTTTCACAATTTTCACAATTTTCTTCTTTGAATTGAAAATATTAAGTTCTAGTTACAATGGTTTTTAAAGATTTTAATGTTCTTGTTCCTTGAAGATGTTTTGAAAGGATCATTTTTTGAACGGAAAAAGTTTGTTTTTGAGGTTAGACATTGACACTTAGATTTACTTAAGCCCCTTAAATTGACTTATGTTCTTTAAATTGTAGAAGATTTTCAATTTTTTTTTATTAAAATCTATATTGTAAAAGTACAAGAGAACTAATATAAGAATCTAACAATATTTAGATGGATGGAAAAACATATATTCCATGTACAAGTCAGAATATACTTGTGTTCATTTATTGTTTGAAATTTGAATGCTAATCCTTTAGGGGTTCAAATATGTCTAATTTAGCAAAATTTATACCAAACTATTTTTTTGTTACAAAAATGCAAACAATACAATAATACAAATGAAAGATTGTGGCTTTTTAACAAATTGAGATAATTATGAGAAATAACAATTGAGACCACTTGTCTACACCTTGTGTCAAAAATTTCTAAGAAGTTTGTTCAAAATTGACTTCCTAGCAACGTGTCCAAATTTCCACTTGTCTATTTCAAGGATAGATTGTCCTTGAATGTTTAATTGAATAAGTTGAATAATTCAACGCAAACTAAAATCCTTAATTTGAATGCTTTCTAAGAGCATCCCCACCAATTCTTTCCTATTCGTATCCCTATTAAGATGAAAGAAGAGCAAATATAGGAACAAGGAATGCTCTTCTCTACCTAGATGCTCAATATACAAAAATGTGATTTGAATTATAGGCACTATCCTAGCATAGATTCCATAGAGGCTTGTAAAAAGGACTCTTCACAATTATAAGGTAGTATTATAGTAAGATAGAGAGAGACTTGATAGACTTTGTAGGAGAAATTTTCTAGGAAGTCCTACACACTTCCAAGAAAATTTCCAAAATCTATTAGAAGTCTCTTAACCCCTAAAGGACCAAGGTGATTTTATTATCAAAAACCACTCAAAATTGTCATTTCTATTGCAAAGAGAAAAAAATTGTAAAAAGTGTTTATTTTTTGCATATCCAACTGTGAAATCTTATACTTGACTAGTATATGAATATGTAGAAGAAATTTCAGAAACTTTGACCTCATAGATTGTAAGATATTGGTATATGCATTTAAAGTGAAGAAACAAGTATTTTTGCACCTTACTTGACTAGATTTTTCGGCTTTGAATCTTTTTATTTCAAAATTTTTGCACTATTCATTTTGATTTTCTACTTATTTATGTTAAGTAGTTGAGTTGAGAATCTACCAAAAAAGTTAGGATAAAAAACACTTAATTTTCACTCATTAAAAAATTGTTGAATACAGGTGGGGTCAAGATTGAAGAAAAAACTAAATTGTTAATAGCTTTTTAATGGTATTGAACCACAATAATTCCAACAATGAGACTGATCTAGTAAGAAAATATAACCTTGTCTAATAATTATTTTTGAGAAATTCTAAAAATTGCATTCAAAAATGAATTTTCATGTTATTTTTTCAAGAAGATGCTTAGATTGCCCGAGAAACTAAGATTGTCCATAACTTTCTCATTATTAGTCCATATTGAATGAAACAAAGCTTCACATGTAGACAAAAATATAATCTTTGAGAAAAAAATTTGACAAAAAATTATTTTGACTTTCTATGATTTTTTTTCTACTGCCCGCTAAATTCCATTTTTGCTCCCAAGTATCAATTAAAGCAACAATTCTATATCCACAAAGCTCTCACAAAAATACACAACCTCAAAAAATTCCAAAAATTATCACTAAAACTGAGACAGTAGGAACCTGCGCAGACCCACATTGTCCCCCGAGGGGACAAATGGTCCTTTAAGGGTTAATAGCAAATTCTTCTTCTTTTTAATAGCTGATTCTTCCTCCTTTGAATTACGGGGGTCCTCATACTAGGACCATGCCCAGTTATGTACATTGCCTACATTTTTAGAGATGCAGGACCCTAGTAGGGGGGTACATCCGGATACTGAGGGATAGTGAGCACCATCGGTGGGGATGCTCTAACGGGACAGGTACCTGCATAGTTACATTACCAACAGTAACTCTGCTCTGAAGCTCACGCTTTGAACATCCAAGCACGGCAGTTCGCAGATCAAACTTGTACCTCGAAGCAAAACAAAGGCGAAGGCTATGGCGGTAGCGGTAGACTAAAACTAGTGCTTGCAGCCCTTGAAAGTCCCGTCAATATCAATCTATAACCCCAACCCATGCCTTTTCACACTTTTTGTTGATACACGATTGTTGGTGTCATTCATACGCGCATTCACAGCGTCGCATCAATGTACCCAGCAAGAGTTTTGGTCACCATTTATCATTTTCTGATCTGGTCACGTCTCCCCGGCCTACTGATAAATGTTACAGAAGGCCTCACTTCAAGCGTGACTGATCGAGCTAGAGATCGATTCGATCCAGCTCCAAACATGCGCAAGCCTCATCATTCAGGCAACAAACCACGCCTTCCCCGAATACGTGAGAGTTACTCGCACTTTTTTGGCCTAACAGGCAGGCACGTTGGAATCGCATGGAAGTAAATTGGAGAGACTGAAGAGCTTGTTGAGCAGCTGCTGCCGCAGCAGGCTACAGGCATCGTGGACTGGCATTGGACAGTAATAAGTTAAGAAAGTTTTCAGTTCTTTACTACGAAGTTAAGTTACTCCAGCCCAGACTTCACTTCACTTGGTAGTGACTACCTACCAGTGAGGAGGAGGCATCATAATATTAATAATAATAACACCAACATTAATAATGCATGCTTCAATCACGCCTGCGACGCACCCAGCCAGGGGCGCTACTCTACCGCCGCGAAAACCACGTGAGTCGTCAGTCAGTCTGTCTGTTGACATTCCGGTAATTGCAAGCTTAGTTAACGACCAGTCCCGACTCGTCTGTCACTGGGGCTTTATTAAGAGAAGGGATATGATCCAGTCAGTTCCCAGTTTCGACCTTTGTGGCGAAAGGTCTGACAGGGGAGCCCTGACACATCAAGCGAGCACTCGTGAGAACCCCAAGACAGCCTTTTTAATTAAATGGGAGACCTGGGCAGGCAGTTTTTAGGTCTTCCGGGTTTCCGGGTATGCCCCCCTTTTTTTCTTTTTCTTTTTTCTTTCTTGAAACACAAGGACAAATTCCAATCCGGGTGTGCCTTTGATAACTGGGATATGGATCGATGTCAGAGGTCAAAAGTTGGCTAGTTTGAGAGCATCCGCAGTCGAGGCCTCTACACTCTACCCTTCAAATTACAGGTCCACCCCACCTTCAAATTCAAGCCTGGACCCGATCACACTCTCTATGTGCGTTGATTCGGTTGGTTCAGACGTCTTGATTTGGGTCTTGTTTGTCTTATTCGGACCAATCACAAATGATGATATCTCAAATATATGACAAAAATTCAATCACGGGTTGCAATCAAGCACAAGAATCCGTCTAACTCAATCTTAGAGGGTAATTTGAGGGGCTCCGCACATTCACCAAATGCCATGTGAACTTGAAGGTCCCTCTAAACGAATCTATTCTAAATTATTCTTCAGGGCCAGACTCTTTCCTTTAGATTGCTGGATTGAGAAGGCTTTTTAGGTGAAATTCGCCAAGGTGGAAACCGTATGGTTTGGTGTCCGTTTGGTGTTCCTGTTTGGTGAGGGCTCTTCACGAGCCCGAGCAGTAAAATTTCTAAAAATTCAATTTTCAGGGCCGGGCAAGGGGTGCCTGGGGGGGAGTTTCTTTCTGGTTATATAAGCCGCGAAGAATCACTGTAGGTCGGGCGTTTGATATAAAAAGCAAGCACTCGACGATGCGGGCCCCCAGCGTTCTCGCTGACTCCCCCTGAGCGGCTGAGCCGCAGCCAGTGGCGACCGGAACGTACAGGATTGCAATGCTTGGCAAGCTATTTCGGTCGCAGGGGAGGCAAACTCGGAAGTCAGCTACTCAGCCGGCTAATGGCAGCAAGCTTAATTAGTAGATGCCCTCCCTGACGGGCTATGTCGAAACGTGCACACTTTCAAGTCCAGGCTGGAGCTCCCGTCTCCTGTTGCTGTTGCTGCATGCTCTTCCTGCCTGCAACCTGCAACCCAACAACCTACTGCCCACCTGGACGTTCAACAGTGCCGTGGCGCATAAACTCAATTGAAGGCGGGGAGGGAGTGGGCATAAACTACATTACACTACACTACACTACACTACACTACACTGCAATACTACTATAGATCTGATCTGTACAGTCCAGGTACATATGCCAGAGTTCTAGCTCGTCCTCCTCGTTCTCCTGCCTGGAATTGTGAGTGGGTGGGCATCCCTTAACTACACTTACACTACACTAGATCTGTCCAGTCCGGGTACATACGCAGAGTTCTAGCTAGTCGTCCTCGTTCTAGCTCCTGCCTGGTGTTGTGATGATGGGATCGACCCACTCCGTGTTCGCACTAGTATCTCCAGGATGATCTTAACCTATGCTAGCTAGGTACACCTCCTCGTTGCACGACGGGCGATTGCTGCAGCAGCAGCAAGCGCTTTTATTGCCCTGCCCGGGGTTTTTGAATCCCCGTTAAGTTCCTGTAGCTGCCTTCGTTGGGAACGCCTCGTCCCCGTGGATCCCGTCACGGCGTGCGGGCGGGCGAGCGGGTACGTGGGCGGGGTGACCAGTTATTGGCGTTGCCGTGCTTGCTCTCCCCGCCGTTCCCCAACTCCAGTCCCCTTCGCAGCCTGCCTGCCGTCTTCGCCATGCAATAAGTAGCTGCCAATGTGGCGGGCTCCTTGCACTCATTCCTTGCACAACCATTTCAGTGCTTCTGGGGGTGTACCTCTCAGTTGTACACACGCAAGTCGTCTCGCTCCCTGGAGTAGAACTAGGAGTCCTGGGTGTGGGAGTGTAGTTTTCCTCATTCAAAGAATGGTGCATTCTGAAGATCGAGATGATTCGATTCGATTCTCAGCAGTCAATGTTGAGATTCACGTCCGTAGTTACAAAGCTCTCGTTCTCTCGCACTGGTGTGGCTGGTCCGTCCTTGGTGTGTGAGAGTATGGCTCTCTGGAGATCTTCAGAATGCCTGATTCAAAGAATCGTGCATTCTGAAGATCGATTCGATTCGATTCTCGGGAGTCAATGTTGAGATTCACGTCCGTGATTACGAAGTTCTCTGTCTCTCGGGCTGGTATGGCTGGTCCGGAGCCTAGGTGATCACTCGTTTGATCACTTGTTTGATCACTGGATCTGCTACCAGTGTACGTGATCGTGTTTTGTATTGTTTTGGTTTGTGCCTTTGTAGAATTCTTCGTTTAGGAATTACATTTTTTTTCCCAGGTTAGATTTCAATGCAATCGTCGGTGTGTGAGGAGAATGTGGGACGGGTAGAGTGCACTGAGAGGTCATGAATGGGGCCGTGGAATTATACACGAATTTAATCTGGACGAATTCAGTCTTTGAGATTGAATGCGTTGTCTCTGAATTTAGAATTTGGTTCTTTCAAGGGTAGAACGGATTCGGCGATAAAGCTGTTGGAAGTGATGACATTGTCCAGATTTGAAGATTTGTTCAAAGGTTCGAAGATTTGAAGATTTCGGCGTTCCTTATCAGCTCTGTCGCTCACTTACATCTTGGAGTACTGCATCTACACATCCGTGCGCCTTCGCGACCCTGTGATCTCGCCCACCATGACGCTTCCATTTCCGCACTGTACAGTTCAATGTACTCCAGGAATGTAAGCTAGAAATTTCTGAAAGGGGATGGACACGCATTCAGTGATTCCATTCCATTTGAATGTCGTCGTGAAATTTCATGGTGGATTGAAGAGACCCAGTGTTAGCAAATGTTGCCAAATGGGTAGATGCAGCACTACAAGAAGTGCGTGGGCCATGGGCTATCTATACCCGATCTCCACTCCGCCTCTTTTTCGGCGAATATTCGTTCCACTTCCAATTTCAGGGGCACCCGTTACAGTGAAGTCTCGTCGTGCCACGCCGGGCTCATCATCACTTTCACACGCCTGCAGAGATGCCGGACCGGGAGCCCGCGGGGCCTCTGGACCGGGGGTTCGTCGCTTGCCCGCCATCCATGGCGGCGCCTTGCGCAATCAATTTCTACACTCCAATTCCTACACGCTCTCTATAAAAATAACGGCTTCTCGTCTTTCTTTTTCCACAAGTAAGTTAGCTTTTGTGTGCTATTTCAGGGTAGTGACAGATTGACTTTGGAAACGAACTTGTACTCATGCTTTCGATTGGTTGTTGGGTACAGGTAACTGTAGCAGCCAGCCAGGTAGCTCCAATTCTGTAACTCCAGACAAGCCAGGTGGCAAGGAACTGGACGTGCCAGGTTCACTTTGGCTTCGTCAAGCTCATCAAACATCATGCTGGTTCCGACATCCTCGACACGCTAAGTAAGATTTCCACAGATAAGACAAATCTCGTCTCGGAAAGAATCTCACTCTTGTTATCCGCCTTGGTTTGTGCTCCTGTAGTACAGTATTCGAATTCGAATTCAGTACACTTAAGAACAAAAAAAAAGCCCCGACTTCGTGCGCTTGTGGGTACTTGCCAACGGATCCTCGGTGTGACGAAATCACCAAACTCATAGAAAGTCTTTCATAATGTCTGGTTCATGTACCTGAGTCGAACGCTAGCACTGTCCAAGTTGCAACCTTTTCTTTTTTGATAATTTTCTAGGACTCTTCCTGTGCGGTCTGCGGACACTTTCTGCTGATTTTTGAGTACAGTGACCCATTCTTTTTGTGTTGATTCCCCATCGGAGAGGGCTCTTGGTTCGGAGCATGTATTTTGTACGATCCAATGGGTCCATGCACTTCAGGTTGCTATTTACTGAAACCCAGAATTCAATTCTTTCACTGTTTCCGCTGGAATAGTGGAGCTTTCCACTTCCCACTTGCTATCGGAAATCCAGCTAACTTAATGATTGTTTGCTTCCCGACTTTGCACATGCACCAGCTATCATATGACGCCGGAAGGACAATTTGCAAGCGAGACGAACCCACTCCCTGTCTGGGAACATTCAATTTCGTGGAGCCCTGGGCGCGAGCATCTCGCCATGACGTAGTGACGTACGTCCAGTTGATATATATGCATTGGAATGGGACTTTTTTTCTTTAATTTTTTTTTTTTTTCACAAACGAGACTTGAGCCTCATTGCATCGAGGAAAAAATATACTAATAAAGCAAGGCCAAAGAAAGAGGGGATTTTTTGTACAAGCGATGCCAATCCGCCCGCATGGGCGGCACTGATAGCAGAGCTAGTGATGTAAAATTTAGTATTGTTATAAATATTCTCACGATGTGCACGAGGCTAAATTGGGCGCTGACTTGGAAGGAAGAAACTGGTAGATGCAGCCAAGCGCTTAATTAGTGGGTGATAGATGAGCTTGCTACAGGAAGCTTAATGCTTCCTGTAGACACTGATTTGTAGCAAATTAAGTGAAGTTTTAAGTTAAGCGAGGAAAGGACTAATGCATCCCGACATCAAAGGAAGCTTACTTGGGTCCTGAACATTCGATTTGTTGTGCAGTTGTTGTCTGTGGAGAGCTGTGGTGTGAACGAGATCCGGAAAATTTTACTGTAGCAAAAGCGGCAGTGCAAAGTCAGTTCAGAGTTCAGAGTCAGCAAGGAATTAGGCGAAAGTTTACCCTAAGTGCTCGAACTAAAACATCATAGTAAAATAATTATAACTCGTACTGTAAGAGCTTTCATTTAGGTAGAGCATTCTTGCTTCTCTCCATTGATAATTAGAAATCCCTTGTGCCCATGCCACAATGACAATGATCAGCAAGATAGGAGGTTCATGAAGTGCACAATTAAGAGCTGAAAATAAATGTGGGGAGATTTAGACTTCTTCAAATATTTTTCAGTAATTTTTTTCTTGAAAGATAAATGGAATTGGCATCAAACCCAAGTAGTTTCATATTTTTTGGAGCTTTTTAGAACTAGTTATGAATTTTTGAAGTTGAAATGCAATTGTTGTTGAAAGTGTCTCCCTCCTGAAATGTACACTATTTATATAATGTAGGTGCAGTGAAAAAACAAAATGTACCTCTCTTTTAGAATGCTTTACGAACCTCCTACCTTGTATCATTTGGAGTTGCCACAAAAGCAATGGTCAATTTCTTCTTCAATCTTGGTTTATATCCATTTTTTTATTTTTTAAATGTAGCAAATTACACTACAAAAAAATGATGGAAAAGACGATTGCAAAAAACAACTGAAAAGCAATCGTTGTGGACACAATGACTACAATACGACTCAGGGCCTTGGAGTTGTTGTGGACAAGTTGTTTAGGACAACGACTGCAATATATTATTACCATCCATTTCTACATCTAAGGTAGAAACGGATGAAGTGATAAAAAAAGTTGGGCTTAAAGAAATGTCTATAAAGATTCCATGTGGAAACCGGACCCCTAAAACATCTGACGTGGACATCCACGTGGCCAGTCGTTTTGAAGTCATTCTAAAGTTATGACTGACCCGTGATGAATCTGACGTGGACGGCCACGTAGGAAGTTGTTTTTGAGTCATTGAAAAGTCATTTTACAATTATTTTGCAATCATTGTTGTTGACGTCTCTAGTCATTTTCGAGTCATTTTAAAGTTAACATGACATCCGTAGAAAAAAATGTGGGGCTCATTATTCGGGGAGTAATCATTATGCAATACATTCAAACTTTCACAACAATACACCATATATAATACATCATATACCATGTACAATACACCATACAACATATATCATACATTGTAGTTGGCATGTGTCACATAGCTTTCAAAGCCACTTAGTGTGTGAGTATGAAGAAGTGAAATGACAAGCCTTTTATACAAGTGGGATGGTAGGAGACAAGACAAACCATGTGGGATATGTAAAACATAGGAATTGTGTTATAAGTAATATTTCAAATTCCATTTAAGCATGGTAGATTAATTTTTTTCAAAAACCTTTGAACTAAAAAAAGGTGGAAATTCAACCTCACTTTCATCTCTAAAAATCCATTTTATAATTTGAGCCTCATATCAAAAGTTATGGACAAATTTGTGAAAAGGGTTGGAAAGGATATTTTCTTTTGACATTTTCTAACATCCTCTCTAAAACTTGTCTTGCCTTTTTGTATATGAACCATGATGAAAATGTGTTGTAAATGCAGCAAAAGTGTGATGAAAGGTACGCAAAAGTTTAAAAATTGCAGAATGCATTACAACGCACAAAACACTGAAGCAGTAGTTGATCAGCTGCACAGCAACCTAAGATGTTTCAATTCATTCTATAGTCTCAAGAAGTCATTTTGCAGTTGCGGGAAGTCGTTTTGGAATTGCAAGAAGTCATTCTATTGAAGATGAGAAATCCAATTTGTGACACTATGTCATATTAGTGCACATTGCAGATTTTGAAAAATGCACAAATGATACCAAATTATCACAAACCTTTCACAGCCTGCAACTACAAATCAATCTATAAAACCCAACTTTGACGGCACTAGAGAAGCAGCATTGTTGTTTATGTAAGAGGGGAACAAGACTAACAATTGCTTTTACGACTATGAAAATACCTTCCAGCCTTTGCATTGGGACCTCAAGAATGTCTATTTTGAATCATATGAAATGTCTAGAAATATTGCAAAGGTACCAACCCAAATGGACCAAAATCATAGTTGTTGGCCTAGTTGGAGTGTAAATGAATCTTAAAGTCGACCTTGACAAAGAAAACAATAGATCCCAACAAAACAAAAAAGCCATCGGGAATGCATAATTTATAAGAAAAGAAAAGAATAATTTTTTCTTTTTAAAGAAAGTCAAAGAAATAAACTTAAGAAGATAAACATAGAGTAGAAAAGAGAAAGTTAAAAATGATTTAAAGAAATGAAGAAGAGAAGAGAAAAGGAAAAAAATGAATAACCAAAAAATTACAAGGATTACAAAATAGGAAAAAAATCTAAAGGAATGAAAATTACCGAAAAGAAAAAAATAATTATATTTGTTTCTAGGAAAAATTCTAGGAAGTAATAGCAAATGAAACTGATAAAATAAAATAAAATCAACAGCACATAAAAAGGGAAAAGGTAGAAGAAGAGATGAAAAGATTAAATTAAATTTTAAAAGGAGAATAAAAAAGAAATAAAAAAGAAATAAAAAAGAAATAAAAAAATGACAGAGAAGAAAAAGCCATTTTGTATGCATCATTTTCTAAAGCTCAGATGAATGACTTCAAATCATTCGATTCCTATGGAAAAATAAATAAAACATAAACAAAGAGTGCATATTAAGAATATTTAGGAGCTAAGGCCCTTTAATTGCCTAACATTTATTAATTTATTTGTAGACAACACATCATCTTGTTAAAGTTGCATCTATTAACAATGTAGCACATGGAAACATTCTAAAGAATAGAACTATTTTGTGCCCAAATACCTAGAAGGTGCAGTGATTATTTAGTCATTCCATAATGGCCCTACAGTTAAATCAAAGTTGCTCGGAACATCTTTTCTACCATGTCTTTTGTAATGGCCTCTTTCTTTTTCTTTTTCCATCATTAAGCCAAAACTTCTTGAAGTTGTATGCCAGTTAAACTATAGTCATTTTTTAGTTGCATTGCAGTGAAGGTAAGTTACAATATATAATAGTCGCTTCCTTGTTTTCAATGCCATCCTGCCACATTAGACTATTGACGACGCTGTCAACGAAATTTGGCGGATAAAACTCGCCCTTTATTGACTCTTCATCTTGAAGTCGCGGATACGACTCTGAGGTGACTCAAGCATTATGGGATTAGCAACGTTGGTGCAATTAAGGAGCCGCAGTTGTTTTGAAGACACATTTTTCTTGCAGTCGTTCTTTGTAGTCACATATTTGGCCATTTTCTTGTAGTGTTATCAATATCATTGACGTATAATTTCTTGTGTGCAATCCATTCTTGGAATATGTTTGTTTCTTTTAAATAAAGTCATCCAAAGTTTGCAACAACGTACCACCATCTGGCATATTTCACTCTAAATGTTGAAGGCCTTATTAAACTTGCAAAATAAAGCAAGAGATAATGGTGTCAAGGTTTATAAAATTTGTCAAAAACACTACAAGACGTCGTTGACCTGACATCCAACATCAAGTTATGATTTAAACTATTGTATAAGGGAGAATGCTAACATGTGAACATAGAATCTATGAACCCATGAACCTAAATGTCTGTATTATAGACACCTTTCATCGTTATAGGTGTCTATATTATAGGTCCATATATTATAAACACCTTCAAATAGTTGTAGGTATATACCTACAACTCCGTACAAGGCTTGTAGGCTCATGTCTCGGCACTCACATGCTAGCATCGTTGATTGTATACAATGTGTCTTAAATTCATTGACAATTTGTTATTGTTTTCACAAGGAGCAAAAAGTAGATAAGCAAAACCAAAACTTTTTTAACATGAACTCCATGGATCATATTTTACAACTATTGTTTAAAAGTCATCGTTAATTTTGTTCTAAGTTTAATTTATAATACATCTTTACAATTTTGGAATTTTTGGACTACCTCCTAGTCCCTTGGGTGTTAAATCCATCTTTTAGGTATTGGAGAATGAATGGTATTATAGTTGGACATGCTTACTTTAAATTCCAAATCCCCTTTCTTAACTTCTTCTAACAACTTATTTCTTGCCCACAATGAAGTTCTTTCATTTGTGTCCCATTTGAAATGCAAAAAAAATTAATAGTTTTTTCTTGCAATCACCCCTTTTCTTTTACAAATTAATACTAATAAAAACAAGAGACAAAACATTTAACAATTCTAAACATTGGAAATTCAACAAAAAAATAACTTGAAGAAGACTCCAACTTGCAATCAAAGAACATGCCAAATAAATATAGACTATAATGAAAAAGCATCTAGAACAATTGTTTAGAGAATAATTAAAGAATTTTGAGATGAGATCATGGCAATGCAACCAATATGAGGTGTAGAAGTATTTTATAAAATGGACTCAAGTTCTAATTTTTGGTGTGCTAAAATTTCAACTCAAATTTATTTGTCCAACTAAAATATGCAAGTTGAAAACCATATCCTCTAATTTTCATTGAACTTAGAAGTTGAAAAACTCCCATAGGCTTGTAATGCAAAAAAAAATGATAATATTTTAATCACATAGGTCTCAAAATTAATAAAGAATTTGAGTTTGAAACATTTTGTATTTATTCTATATAAAGAGGAGATTAACATCGTAAAATTACAATTATTTTCACCTAAAAAATTTACCTCCATCCAAAAATCTTGATTCAAATATGACTAATTTCTAAGCTTTTGGGTTGAAAACACAAAGAATTTTTGTGGATTAATCTACATGCCCAATAGGGATCAAGATTTGCTTATTGCACCCAGTGGTTAGGTTCAACATTCTCTGCCAAGTAATTAATTAATCCCTAAAGTCCCATTGTCTCCTCGGGAGACAAAATGGATTTTGGACAGGCTCTTATGGTCTCAATATTTGTTGTAATTTTTTGAAATTTTTAGTGAAGGTAGAAAAGTATAGAAGCTTTCCAAACATGTAATTTTTATTTCAATCGGAGCCCAAATGAAAAAGTTATGGTACAAAAAGTCCTTTCTAAAGTTTGGCGGGCAGAAGCAACCCTCAAAAAAAATTAAAATAAAAAAATTAATTTTCTTTTCTCATAGATTATGTTTTTATCTACACAAGAAGCTTTGATTTATTTCTTTTGGATTTGTTATGTGAAAGTGATAGACAATCTTGTTTTTTTGGGCATTTAGAGCATCTTCTTGAAAAAATAACTTGAAGGATCCATTTTTGACCTCAATTTTATAATTTTTCTAGGAAAAAAGTTTCACAAGGTTAAGATTTCTTTCTAGAACAATCACACTATTGAGATTAGAATGTTCCAATTCCATCTTAGAGCTTTTATTGATTTAGAGTTTCACTTCAATCTTGAATCTAAGCGTGTTTTTTTAGAATTTGTTTTCCTAGACTCTCAACTCAATTGTTAGTCATATAAAATTAGAAATTCAAAATCAATAAAGCAAAAATTATAAGTTATGAAGGTTCAAAGCCAAAAAATGTAATTGAGCAAGGTGCAAAAAAAATTGTTTCCATCACTTTAAATGCAAATATCTTGCAATCTACATGGTCAAAGTTTGTGAAATTTCTTCCATACATTCTTGCACTAGTCTAGTATAATATCCTATGGTTAGATATGCAAAAAAAAAATTTAATTTTTTTTGCTCTTTGCTATAGAAATGGTAGTTTTGAATGGTTTTTGACGGAAAAGAGGCCTTGAGACTTTGTGTGCATATTTGTATGCAGGTACAAGAATGATGTTTTGAAGCCACAGAGAAAGGATCTCAGCATTGAAAAGCTTCCGCGAAATGTGTAAGTTTGCAATTTCAAACTCTTTACAATTCCAATTTTTTGTTTCGGAATACGTACAAACAGATCGGTTCTATACACAACCTTTGCATTGGTCAATTTGTATAGATACCCTTCTTTTTTTAATCTCTTAATTGGGTTAGAGCCAGTTGCTATTGGGGGCCGGAACTGGAGGCCCATCCAGGTTGACCACGGGTAGAACTCTAAAAAAACTCTGAAATTTTCAAGAAGGGTACAGTTGGGAAAGAAAGCTCTAGCCTAGGGTCCAGAAGGTCCAGTTCTGTTCTCCAGTTTCGTAGAGCTGGAGGCTGGAGGTCCAGGCCTGGACCCCTCCAGCCCCCCAATGGCAACCGGCTCTTAGTCCTGACGTTAATCACAAGTAAGGAAGGGCGATTATGTATAGGGCAATGCCTGCAGAGGTAGACATTGCGCCAAATAATCGGCCGACGAGGAGGGCGGAGCCCGACAAGGAGGGCCGATTATTTGGCGCAATGCCTGCTGATCAAGGTATTGCCTGACATAAATCATGACTGAAAGAGGAGATAAAATTGGATGAAACAATGAGCCGGATGAAAAATCTGTAATCCCCGATTATGTGGTTTTGCCCGCGTAATCGGGGATTACGGCACAGAAGCTTCCCGCTGATTGAACGGGACGGGAACCAGGAGTGGTTTACGGAGTGGTTTAGAACCAGGCTTCAATTGGTTTCCGAGTTTTGGAATGCAGACCCAGCAATCACTACAAGGGAGCAGTGTTAATTTGGACATTTTTTGGTCAATTTTTTGTCAATTTGGACATTATTTTGTCAATTTTCTGTCAATTCGGACATTTTTTTGACAGGATTCTGTCAATTTGGACATTTTAGTCAATTAGGACGTGTCAATTCGGACACTGTTTTCTTGTAGTGATTTCAGCAGCGTTTTCCTTCAAACACAATTCTGCACTTGGGCCACCGTATCAGCCGTTCTGGTGGATACCAATTTTATCAATTTCCTTCAAAACAAGGTATGAATCTAGAGTGTTTTACCAGCTTTTGGTAACATTGCAGTTTTTTTTCATGGGCTCACATTCTTGGATGTAGAATTCAGATTCTGAATTTGAATGTGTTGTTACTGGTTTGCAGTTGGACTTGGAGAAGGCGATGATGGACTTTTGTATGCTAAATGTGATCAACTTGCTATTGCAATAGGTCCACTGTTGTTTGTTAGATCCTTGTCAATAGACATGTAGCAATTTGTTTGTATTGTTAGGTTTGGACAATTTTTGGCCATTTGACACTTCATATTCAAATTCCACGTCATCTTCAGAGGTTCAACTGATCACATGCCGACTCGTGCCACTTGTTGTTTTTGGAAACCAACTAAGGTGGGATATTCCATCAAGTTTTCTCGTGGACTGAATACGTGGATCTGAGCTTTTGGGGAGGGCACAGGTACTCCTTGTATCACAAATTGTATAAGGACTGAGCTAGAGAAATTGGGTCAGAAGTAAGGGAGGAGGTTCTTAAACCGCTCGGGCTTTAAAATTGCCCACCTCCTCAATGTTCACTGCTTGTACATGTTGCTTTTTGCAATGTACAAGCTGTGAACATTTGAGGAGGTGGGCGATTTTAGAGCCCTCCAAAGCGTCAAAATTTTGAACTTCAAAAATTCATAACTAATTCCACAAAGCTGCAAAAAATATGAAACGACTTGGGTTGGATGCCAATTTCATTTGTCTTTGAAGGAAAATTTACTAATAAATATTTCAAGAGGTTTCACCTCCCCAAAATTTAGTTTTAGCTCTTAAGTGAGCGCTTTATGGACCTCCTCCCTTACCGAGTTGCACTGAGGCATTTTCACTTCCGTTTGGGGTAAGTTAGTAAGTTTGTCTCCTAGTTCATTATTCTTGTTTTTCTCACTTAGCGGCAGATTCTTTGAAATGTAAACCTTTCCTTTGGGTCAGAATAAGTTCATCAGAAGATGCAGCAGTATTCAATGACAAAAAATAGGTTGACCTTATAAATTGCGAACAATTGCTTCTCCTGTCTAGTTGCTGATGTTGTAGTAGTAATTTTTTGTATTTCTGCTGAGTGACTCGTGAGTGGATAGGCTTTGTCTTTGTTGTTCCGAAGTACAAGCAATTTGTGGTGTGAAGTAAGTATTTTTTGTGAATTTTTTTTGTGGAAATAGTTGGCAGGGTAGCAAGGGATCCACGGTTCGAGAACTTACCTTGCACTCACAAGGTACATACGCTGATGACTGCATTGTGGAGCATGTTACTTGAGTGAGACATCTTCTCACCCTACTAAGGTGGGTACACCCAAATGCGCCATTGACCTTAACCCCAAAAGGACCATTGTCCGTTTGGGGGACAAATGGGATTTTGGGCAAGTACCTACAAGTTAAATTTTTTGCATGATTTTCTGAAACTTTTTTTGAAGATAAAAAAATTGATAAGCTTCGTGGGATATTATTTTTTTTTCAGTCGATGCCTGGAAACAAAAGTTATGCCCACATAAGCTGAAATCAGGGGAGAGGGGGCAACAAAAAAATTTTGCAAAAATTAAATTAAATTTTTTTTTTTTCCCCCTTATAGACCATATTTTTGCCTATTTGGGAAGCTTTGATTCATTTCATTTGGATTTTTTATGAAAAAGTTATGGATAGTCTTGTTTTTCGGGCAATTAGAGCATCTTCTTGAAAAAAATAACTTGTAGGATTCATTTTGGAATGCAATTTTTGCAATTTTCAAAAAAAACACTTCCACATGGTTTAATTTTTGTGCTAGAACAATCTCACCATTGGAATTAGTGCATTTTAATTCCATCTAAAAGATATTAATATTTTAGATTTTCCTTCTATCTTGTACTATCTTCTATTTAATAATTTTTTTAAGAATGAAAATTAAGTTTTTTTGAATTTCTTATTTTTCCTAGACTCTCAACTCAATTCTCCACTATAAAGATTTAAAGCTCAAAACTCTGTAGTGCAAAGAATTTAAGTTAAAAATGTTCAAAGTCAAAAAATCTAGTCCCACAATGTGCTGAAAATCTTGGTTTTTTTCACTTTAAACGCAGATATCTTGCAATCTGTGCGGTCAAAAATTCTAAAATTTTTCCCACACATTGTCATACTAGTTAGGTATAAGATCTTACCGTTGGATGTGCAAAAAAAACTATTTTCAGATTTTTTTACTCTTTGCACTAGAAATGGCAGTTTTGAGAGTTTTTTGGCAGAAAAATGGCCTTGGTCCTTTAGGGGTTAAACCGCTATCTATACTCTCTGTACATCTCCAAAATCAGTTCTGTACCCATGTAGAAGAAACGCTTTTAGAACCAACTTTGTTCCTAAATAACTTTTGCATACAATATCCAAATGCTACGTTCTTTGGTGCGTTGGAACCTCCTTTCACTTGCCAACAAGCCAATATGAAAATCTGACCAGCTTAGTAAGGTAAACCAGCCTAAAGCCGCCAGCTTCCTATTTCCGCCATCCTAGTTTTGGCCCCATTTCCGTCACTACACTCATCCAACTCCACTCACTTTCCTGACAAAATCAGAGCATTGATATCACCAAGACTAATGTGTCAATTTTTCATTGGTCCATACTTACATGCTAATAGATACATGGAAGGGTGGTTATGGGTTGTTGGTATGATGTTTATGACTCCAGTCTACAAGTGGTTTTATAATTTCAGGGTTGACACTTCAAAATTCACAGAAATTACAATTTTGATTGAAAAATTATAATTCCACTTGGGTTTGATTTGCGAAACAAGCGCACACCTCTGAAAAATACATGCCCTTCTTGGAATTGGCCCCAATATACTCAGATTGCAAATCAGGGTGGTAATAGGCTTGTCTACCTTAACAGTAACTAGACACAGTACCAATTTGTGGTTGTGGTGGTTTTGGGTGTACCCACCTTAGTTTGCTTTGTATTTTGGTGAGAACAACGGAACGCTGCAATTGCGGCACTCTTTCTCTGGGATAGGCTTGTTGTCTATTCAATATCAGATGAAGTTCAATCTCCTGCAAGTTTTCATTGCACAGCTCATATTCTGCTGCTTCTGGCATTAACGACTCATTGCGCAGAATAATTCTACATTGTTGCCACATGCAATCGGGACTCGATGGGTAGCATTTGGAAGGTTAGACTATTACATATGCTGAGAGAAGATTACGCAAAATAGTGAAATTAGGTTGCCCCAAGACTATAGTTGACCATGTCTGAAAGTGTTAGATATGAGAAATTAGTGGGGGGCAACCTAATTGCACTATTTTGTGTAATTTTCTTGTCTCATTTAGTACATTTATCATCTTCTTAGCATTTTTTTGGCAGAAACAAAGATCATGATTTGGGATAAATTGTTGGGATTTGGATGTAGTTAAAAAAGTATCTGAATAACCACATTTCTAATTCAAGGACTACAAAATGAGGCTGCTGTGCCAGCAATTTATTTTGTGTAATTAGGTTTTTAGAATTTGGTGAAGGACACAGCAAATGATTCTTGAATTGCGTGTCACTCTCACTGACTCCACACTAATGGAAGTGGTAGTTTATCTAAGACCATCTGCAATGTTGTCACGGTACATGGCCCAGTATCGGTATAGCTAACTTTTGAATGCTAGACAATTAGAATTTGAAAATTGTCTTATTGGAAGCGCAATGGAAAGAACATGGAGAAGGAACAAAAAAAATTTCAAACTAGACATTGGACAAGTATTTCAAAAGCAAAGTACAAATCTGAAATTATAGAGGTCTTAGCAAATCACGGTTACCAAAGCAACATTTGGCCATTGACCCTTTAAAAATTGTCAAATGTGGAGGGTCAATGGCCAAATGTTGCTTTGGTAACTGTGATTTGTTAACACCTCTATAATTTCAGATTTGTACTTTGCTTTTGAAATACTTGTCCAATGTCTAGTTTGAAATTTTTTTTGTTCCTTCTCCATGTTCTTTCCATTGCGCTTCCAATAAGACAATTTCAATTTCTAATTGTCTAGCATTCAAAAGTTAGCTATACCGATACTGGGCCATGTACCGTGATTGCATTGCAGATGGTCTAAGAACCACTCTATTGTCCATTGCCTTCTGAAAGCATCTTTACTCAATTCAAAGAAACCATCGCATTAAAATATTACAATCCATCCCAATGGCTGGGAATAACCGGGAGCTAGTTTAAAGTTAGTTAGTGGAATTGGGAAAAGAATATTTGCATTTTGAAAACAAATGATGTAAAATCAAGCTAGAAATCAACTAGAGCCCCCCAAAGCTCAAAAATCTCAAGGATATTTTAACCACCGCCTTTTAGTTGCCATGAGATAATAATTAGTGGCTAATATGTGGGTGGGACGAGGTCCCTAGATGAAGTGGGAAAAGTACAAGTTTCAGAGGATAGGTATTAATACAAGGGGTAGAGGGTTTGGCTGTTAGAGCTAAGGATTGACAAGAATTATGTTTTGCAAAATAGAACTTTGCAATAGTCATCAACTTGATGTATTGTCCTAAATTGCTTAATTCATACAAAATTGATGACCATGAAGAGCAAAACATTAAGAAATGGCTTTGCTGAACAACAAGGGAAGAAGACATTTTGGAAAAAGCCAATTAAGTTTCAACAATTGGAAATTGCAAAGAGCAAGGAGGCCACTTTATAACTTCCAACATGGGCCCTTTACATCCACGGACCAAATTGAGCATATGTGCTCAAACCATGAATACATAGAGAAATCTCACCTAATGTGGGAAAGACCTGTGCCTTCACTTAAATCTAAGCATCCAAAGGTTGCAAGGTTACAAAAGAAGTTGCAAAATTCAAAGAGTACTATATGGAGTCAAATGAAAGATTCCAATCTATATATAAACTAGAGCAAAACATTGAGAAATGGATTAGCTCAATAAATGTGGAAGAGAGAATTTCAAAAAAAAAAAGTAAACTTTGGACAACAAAAAATTGTGAAGAATAAAGAGGAGAAATTGGAGCTTCAATATGCAAATCCTTAACATCCATTGGCCAAATTGAACTAATAATCCCGACCATGACTAAATACGCTGCAAAATCATAGTCAATATAGGCAAAGCCCTATGCCTAAACCAAAAATGCAATATTCACTAGTACTCTCAATTTGAAATTTGGTTTTAAACTGGTATCAATTTGAATTTGGAGGAAATTGACCGGTGAGGAATAATTGATATTCTAGGAAATGTGTAGATTTTGCAATTGAGAGGATGCAACCGGTGAGCATTGAAGAAAAATTGGTCCATTTTCATAAAAGCATTGTTAAAAAATATTGTCTTCATATGTTTATGTAAATGAGTCACTGACATGCATCATCTTCCACTGTGCTATTTGCACATCCAATCTATATAGCCAAAATAAATAATGTCAAAGGCCTCTGGAGATATGACAATTATTTTTTTGAATCTATACAGCTTCTATCTTTTGACATGTTCAATGAATGCTTGATGTCATATGCCAAAGGACCATAGATAAACTATTCTAATGCAATTCCTAAAATATTTATTACAATGGTATGTGAAAATTTACTCACATTGAAAACAGCTTAGCCATTCAAATGTTTGTGATAAATTTGAAAAAATCCTTTGTACCAACACATGAATTTATTGCCACAAGTTGGACAATATGTATTGGGTCTTATTGCTTGACATGAGCCATTGTTGCAAACCACACAAGGATTTTTGACATTAAGAAATGTCCAATAACATACATACCTATGATGAAGTTATATTTCTTTCTCAACCACAAGATTTTTTCGGCAATAAACTTCGAAATTGGAGATAAATTTGGATTTTGAATTTACGTAGTTGTAAACCATTAAGCTCCACTTTGTACAACTTTAGGGGCATACATAAATTCACAGGGCTACAAATTTAATAACATTCTTTGCTCTCCAACATTTGTCTTATATTGCTATGAATAACCATCTAAATTTGCCCCATTTTGTCATATCCCAATATTATCAAATCCCTCTCTACCTTGCTAGATTAGTGATATGCAAATATTTTGTGACAAATTTAAATTGGTTCTTTGATATCAAAATAGAGATAGTGAGCAATTAAAAACTGACCCTTTCTTATGCTAGAAGGACTTCACATTGATATGGCACCTTATTTTCATATATAGTATAACGGCTATAAAGTTAACATCTTCAATTCCAGCAATGTACAATTTTCCTAATGCAACCCTCTATATGTCTACTCATCTATATTCACTACCATTGTATATCAATGAGTATATCAATTTGTCTTAGTAATGATGTTTCATAATATCTAAACTTGCCCAAGCGCCTTAAATAAAATAGAAAAACTAGGAAACTAACATTTAGAAAAATTTGACCTAAAACAACCAAAGAAATTTACTTTAATTTCCATCATAGCCATCGTCATGTGCGACCTCTTCTTCCTCTTCACTGAAAGCAAGCTTGGGATACTCAATATTGGGCTTGCTTCCGCTATCATCTGCAAAATTCAAAAGTTTGATATATCAAACCATGCAAAATTGACCCTCTTCACTTTCTTTTCCTATATTGTACCCCATTCTAGTACCTTCTAGTCTCATCCCATTCAATGATTTATTTGTACTTAATTTTCCTATCAATTGGCAACAATAAAAAAAAGTTGTTTATTTTTCGTAAAGCAGATTTTCTTCTTTTTTGGTCAAATTCGCCAGTGTATTGCTATGTTTCAAGTTCAATAGTCAAACTTTACCTAGATATCACCTACTTTTGATATAGATATCACCAAGTATCACCCACTGAGAATCGCATGAAAGGGTTGTTGCAAGAAACATTTAACATTTTGTATCAAAAATGCTACTTTTGGCCACATTACTACCACTTCTACGAGTATTGTACAAGAACATATATGTCATAAAAATAAATTTAAAAATGAATTAAAAATGAATTGAAATAATTTATAACCATTCAAAATTTAATAAAATCATTAAAAATCATAAAACAAATGTTTAAAAATATTTAAATGAAATAATGATCAAAATGTAAAGTGTTTAAAATAAAAATTAAAAATAAATATATTTATCAATTAAAAATCAATAAAGATTGTGAAAAATAACTTAGAATGAATTTAGAATGTCTTAAAAAAATTAGTGCAATACTATACACTATAGTAGAGCCATCCATTCCTAACTAAAGAGCCATGCCTAACTTGTAGGGTGCACTTATTTCTAAGGAAGGTTAGTACAGATTTCCAACTTGCAGATTTCTATTGCTCTTGTTCTAATATTATGTTGGAAAAAACAATTGTAATCTAACTAGTGAGCTTCAATTTGAAATGGTAGTGAAGTTAATCTAAATATCAAGTTGGTGGTGGAGAATAAAAATGCAGAGTTGTTAGTTTACAATGAAAGAATTGCAAACCAAGTTGGAGTAAAGTAAAGACAAAAAGAACCAAATCAAATTCCAACATTCAAAGAGAAAAGCCAATTAGTTGCAAAGAAACTAATGAGCATTTTATTGAACCTTTATGACTTTTAAGAGGGAAGTTTTTATGTTTGACAAATTTAACAATTAGCCCAAATTGAAAAAGAAGGCCTTTATCTTGAGATATATAGCACAAAGCCTATTGGTATAGTTTAACCTTACTCAACAATCTCTCAACATCAAATCATATATTATTTGGGATTTGTTCTTGGTTGAAAGTTAATAAATCCTAAATCGTACACCTCAATGAAAATTACACTTCTCAGTATAATGATTGGATGTAATGACATAATTGTTACATATATTTTAAAGGCTTTTATTGACTTTCTAAAGGAATTCTTCATAAATGACTCCATCTTGTGGATTTTAAGGCTACATCATGTGTAGCCTTAAATCATTTGGAAAGTAGGGGTGACAATGCTATATATAAATTTGTTTGTAGAAAAGTGGAGCGATGGAATAGCAAAGTGTCAATCCCTAATTGGGAGAAGGGAGCACAAATTGAAGGCTTTGGTAATTATGTAGGTACTCTCCGAAAACCACATGATCCATGACAGGCTGATTTTAAACTAGATAAAAAAATAATTGGCTTGAACCAGGAGATCAAAATATTAGATTGTGTGAAGTTGCAAAATTCTATGAACAAAATAATATTTTGTACAAAAAGTTTGCACTAATTCATTATAACTCCAAAATCTTACATTGAAAATGTAGAGGCCAAAACACAATTAGAAAGTACAGTTTGCATTAGACCCAACACTTAAGAAAATCAACTCAAAATTCAACTCTTGCAAAGCAAGAAGAGCTAATGCAAAATTTGGAAATTGAGTGTAAAAAGATCCAGCTACTCCAGTCCCGAAGATAAACTGAATTCTTTCCCGCAGTCGTTCCAATGCTGGATTGCGGTTGTCTTTATCTTGAAACAACCATACCAACCAAACCTCCTCAAAATTCTCCTTGAAGAAGGACGATCGGCAACCTTTGCTTCCAAAAATGTAAGAAATTACAAAACAATTTGCATTTTCAGAGCATTCTTAGTACCGGTAATCCTGGCACTGTTGCAATGAATGACCTCTGTAAGTGATCAAAATATAGGTAGTTACAACTGAGCCGACTATTTTCAGCTCTCATCTTCCTGCAGAGTTGCCAAGGGTGTGAATATTTACCGGCAGCGTAAAACATGAATCATAAAAGATTCATAGCAAGATTGCTCGCCTTCGGCCCTCATCCTAATAAGAGAGCAGGGAGACAGTATATCATAAATTTGACACTAAAATCCCCTACACAATTATAATTTTCGCAATCAAGTCAGCGTCCAGAGAAAGGCTAACCTTGAAGATTAGTCTCAGGGTGTGTCTCAGAATTGAATGATATTTAAGGAAGCATTTGGAAGGGTGGGTTATCCTGCCCAAGCATCGAATTTCTGTCAGCATGCTTCTCTGCTTCAGGGAGGCCATACAATCAGGGAGACCATCCTGAAAAGCAAGTGAGGTAGGGACACCGAAAAATTGCCATTCATTCAGCTGGTGAACCTCCCCTTAATCAATATGTACCTATAGTCGAAGAAGAAGCATTTTAGAACAGCGACCAATAAAACTTCGATGCAACATACTCTTGCATATGGTAGTCAAATAACATATGGTAGTCAAATTGCATTCGTGTGCTGGAATCCTACATCATTTGCCAACAAAAGCATATACGGTTTATATAAATTTGACCAACCTAACCATAAGAACTATGCTCAACAGAAGAAGTCTGGGACAGAAGAATGTTGGGTGTCCCTACCTTCAGACTCGTGTTGAGATTACACGCCGTTCCATGTCCGGCATGATGGCAATAGCTTCCAGCAGCTCCACGCCCCTTTCATGATGGACATCATAATATTCACCCGCGTCTATGATCAGCGCAGCTTTTCTCCGCAGAAAGAAAGCTGTGGCTCCCAAAAGAAAGATGAGGCCCCAGCATGCAACTTCATAACACCAGAAGAGCGCAACAGAACACGAAGTTCCCAGTCTCAAAGTGAAGCAGCCCAAGGCAACGGAAAGGAAAGCAAACGTTGTCATGAAGGATAAATTGAGCGTTGAAAGGCACCGCACACTACCTGAAAGTCCACAAAGAAAACAAATCATCAAGTTATTTTCTTTATTGAGGTTGCCATTGTTCTTCTCTCTAAGAAAAACATACACAATTGAGTTAACGATTGAAGATTCTTACAGTCAACACTGCATATATATATGTTCAAGTTATGTAAATTCCTGGATTGATGAAATTTACACACCCCGCCTTGCTGCACAATGGTCGTTCTCCACAACCTTCAGGCAGCTATGCCTTTCCGGAGCTACGTAGACCACTGAGATCCCTGCAAGACATGCAACAAATGTGAAGTAAGAATTAGGTTCCATACCTACCTTGCAGGCTGCTCTTTACATTTCAGCCCTGCAATCTACATTACATTCATGAGTAGGGTTGAGCTTGCACACTTTCCACTGTAGCAATTAAGACAAAAGGATCACTGACTAAAGCAATGAAAGAACTAGGAATGTCAACATCCATGAGCCCCAAGCACTTTTGCAGCTTTAGAACCATGGAACAGATTTGACTACTTTAGAACCACAATGATTCAAATTTAATATCAGATGTTTAACTCAACATGTGAGCAGAAGTGTGTCAAAAGAAAGTAAAAGTCATTGAATACCGATTCTCTCTTGCTACCCAAAGTATGAGGAGCTGATTTCAAGAATGGTCTTATGTTGCTCATCCGTGAAAACCAATTTTCTGCAACATTCATGAGTGTCACCAAAAAACACTTTTCACTGGTGTTGGACACACTTCTCTAACTTACACCAACATCACACGGTCTATCATCCCAATTACTAACAAGAATCAGATCATGTACGGGAGATTATTTCTTACTTCGGTCAGCAATTTTTCAAGCGATTTTTCGAAATATTTTGAATGAGAAAAGAATTCACCAAAACGTGTGCTATCTCCTGCAAGCAAATGACATTGTAGCACTCAAAATTCAAAGACAATCACAGACAGCTAACCCCAAACCCTAATTCATCAAGTGGCGACGTTCAAAGAAATGGAATGGCAACGAAGGCGCACCGGCGAAGAGGTAGATGGCAGAGAAGACGAAAACGATAGAGGACGGTAGAAACACGACGAGCCAGAACGCATCCACCGCTTCTTCTTCGCTGTACACGCGATGCCTACCCCCGACGCCCAGCTGGTACGACGGCAGACGCCTGGTCTGACAGAACGGAAAAGCATCACCACTCACGGCGAACACGACGTCCACCATGATCATCATGGCCACTACCACGGCAGCCCACACCACCACCACCACGGCCACACACAGAGGCCTCTGCAAACTCGCCCACACGCGCTCCTCCTCTCGCAGCTCTTCGTAATCCTCGCTCGACATGATGATCATGGACTCCTGTAGGGACGATGCTGCATCATCCCTCCTGGGATCCATGACGATTCAAGAATTCTCTCAGCAACCTCGTACCGATTCTTTACACCCCCGCCATGACATAATTCTGCCAACACCAAAGTACCGATTCGTCACACACCCACCATCATGCAATTCTCGAGACAACAACGTACCGATTCTTCAAACACGCCCCATCACAGAATTTCTCATCAGCACACATATCTCTCTCTCTGTAAAGACTCTTATAACATCGCCAAATTCCACTTTCATCAACTACAGGATGATCTCGCACATCACACGACTAAGCTCGCACAACCCCGCTAAGCTCACAAGTTACATGACGCGGCCTCTATCTAAAATCTTCCAACGATTCCCACTGCCAAAAATTCCGCAAAATCGTACACTGAGCAAGTTGACTAGTAGCCATACCAATGATACCATGGAATTCGGCACGAGGAGAGACCTGCCACAAGAGACCATGACGAAGTTCGTCAATGTCGACGAACGTAAACGGGTGACACAGGGTATTCGTCGGTGTATCATATGGGTATCATCCATGATATAACACACACAAAGAACTGGTGGAACTGCGAAGAGAAGTCTCTGAACGAGAAGGAAGAAAGGTTTGGAGCATCGGCAAGATGGGCGTGCCGGTGGCCAGCGATGGCGACGACGATTACAAAGAGGAGGGCGGCCCTGCGGCGCCTTCCAAATCTTTGAACAGTCTGGCCGCAGGTCTGTTTTGGGTTTAGCAGATCGGTCGAGATTGCTGAGGAGTGAATCTTTTGTGGTTGTGTGGTTTGGTGTTATGTTTTCTTTCGGTTGTGGAAACTAAATGTGGGAGGAACGCATGGAAGGATCAGTAGCAGGGAGAATATGGATTTGCTGCAATTAGGGCATGTGATGGGTGAATGTCTGGAGATCAGTGACGGTCCTTCTGTTAGGTTAGGGTTACACATGCTGCCGTTTCTTGCAGTCCACCAAAATGTGCATGAAATTGCGATGTTGTGAGATTTTGCTGGTGTTGGCGTGCAGTTTTTATGACAAACTGCTTACATCATGCAGAAGTTAGGCTACTGACTGAGAATGCGTGGATGTGTCTTGCTCAACGCAGAGGCAACGATGGCGTCGGTAGAGGCTGATGGCTATACAGAGGTCCGTAGCTTAGCCTTCTCTCCAATACGTAAGTGCTGCCTATCAATTTGGTCCATGACGGTGTGAAATTTTTGGGGTTCACGATCAAGAGGCATTTTCACAGTGATGAACGTTTTGATGGAATTTGCTGCTCGCCACTTTTAACACTCTGGAGCCATCATGCCAGACTGATATGTGCAATCTAACGTTGGTGTGTCTGTGGACGGGATCAGCTTTCGCGTGAAGAAAGGGCTCGAAAAGCGTTGGAATGTGACTGTGTGGCTGAACTTCGTGATGGCCCTTGTGGCTCACAATTCAGTGAAGCCTTTTATTGCTTTCTCACAAGTACAGCTGCAGAACAGGTATGGCTTCAGAGCTCTAAACCCGATTTTCTTCCTTTTTTTTCTGCACACCATTTAGGTATGTATTGTAATGCCTCTCAGAGTTACAGACTGCCTAATTGCAAGTAGCAGCATTTGCTTACATCTGTTTTGGGTCGATTTTAGAAAGTAAGAGCATTATATGCACTCTCTCTGCTTCTAGAATTTTGATGTTAGTAAGGCTGATTCTCCATATAAAGTCAATTCTCCCAGCCTATCATAACCCCTAAGCGCTCCGACATATTCTGGAAGATGAAGAGTGTGCTTCAGGTTATTGTTTCGTCCAAATATCGTTCATCTAAAGCAAGTCTTGAATCTTTAAAAGCTGACCTTTCTTTATGACTAAAATGATGATATTGAGGTAAATAACACATTCGTACAAAGATATACTCAAAAATGTGTTAAAATCCAAAAATGGAATCAGGCGCTATGGGTTTAAAATTAGATCTCTGGCAATTAATCCGCGTGTTAGTGTGCCAGTGTATACGCTTGTTTCTTTTGCAGTCTCTTATGTGTCAATCTATCTGCTCTCTGACCTTCAAGCTTTTCCCAGGCCCTCTAAACATTGCCTGGGTTGAATCTGTCTGTGCAGGGCTCAGACTGCATAAAGCCGTTCATTGCAATGCAGACTTGTATGACTGCCAATCCTGCAGCCTTTGTTAAGTACAGTAATGACGTCGACGTGAACAACAGTATTTCTACCGAAGGAGAAATCAAGTCACAGCAAGATCGACCGCCTGTGCCCTCGCCTCCAGCAGGAGTTGTGAGGAATCCTATCGCGTAGCTTCGACAACCGGATAATCAGACTTCTTTTTCTCAAAAACCATGCGCAAGAAACTTTGTTTTGCAGATTAGTATCAGGTGTTAAATAACTCTTTAGTGTCCACTGGTGTTGCCATTCTCTTATGCAGGACTCCATTGGTGTTGCCATTCTATCATACAGGACCCATTTGGTAGACATTTGAGGAATTTAAACGTTAGAGTTTAGGCCGGAGGGATTTGCATCGGCAGCTTGTTGGTTGAGCGAATGTTAACCCTTGAAGGCTCATGAACATGAACAGATTGTAATTTGACTTTTGGGGATCAAGAGTTAAGTTTTTTTGTCCATTCAAGTGTCCTTAATTCTTGTGTTAGTTGTTTACCTTTTGAACTTCTGAATGTTTCACTTCAAAACTTGGTTGTCTTAGTGCCGTTTTACACTTGGGAACCAAGCCAAGTAAGTAAAAATCTTGAAGCAGTTTCGTTGGTAGAAATTCATAATTTTTTATTTCTTGGTTTGGTGTCAAGTGTAAGTTGAAAATCATCTTTTATTAATGAAAATGTCAAGTTTTAAGAACAAAGCACCCAATGTGTTAAAATATAGTTTCTAAGTATGCCATTTTATTGGTACGACACCTTGTAAAGAATTGAAATGTACTCCCTCCGTCCCGAAATGATTCTCCCATAACAAACTTTTCTCAAGATTAAGGCGAAATATGAGAATTTGGTAAAGTAATGAATGTAGGCATGTAGATTAACTTTTGATTTGCTCAGTTCTTTGCAAAAACAGCAATATCAAGTTTAAAGCATGAACTACTTAAAGCGCAAAAGTTGACGCTACGAGTTAACATGATAGATAACCTGCGAGCTTACGATTTCCTATCAAAAATGAATACTGAGCATAGCAACAAATTGTTTTCTATCTTGTCTTTTGTACCAAGTGAAGATTTTGTAAAGATAGTTTACGATTAGATTTTTCTTGAGTAGCTTGTGAATAGCTTGTTGTAAGTAGCTTATGTAACTAAAAATGACTATTTCATGAATGTATCTTTGTAGAATTGACACTATCTATTTCATGAATTGTGTCTTCGTCTAACTAAAACTCTTATTGTGACATATTAACTATTTCATGAATTGTATCTTTGTAGAATTGACACTATCTATTTCATGAATTGTGTCTTCATCTAACTAAAACTCTTATTGTGACATATTAACTATTTCATGAATTGCATCTTCATATAACTAAATTTGAAGTAGTGGACAATCATTTCTAGACATCTATTTTTTGGAAAGATGGACAATCATTTCAGGATGGATGGAGTAAATAATATGACTTGAATATACAATTAACAAGGATTTATGCAAAATATTAGATGAACATAATTTCAATACCAATAGCCACAAATATCTATTTCATACTAGTGTGACCCTGTGCCGTTGGCCCAATTTTCATCTACTCCCGATTCCACTCCTGGTTCTACTTCCAATTCTACTCCCAGTTCTACTCCTGGTTCCACTTCCAGTACCAAGAACGCCACCAAAATCAAAGTAAAAGTAATTTTCTAATTTTTTAATCAATAAATACTTTGAAATTCAATAACTTTTGCACCACCGCTCTAAATGCCACGAAACCAAGCCGGTGCACCCCTCCTAGGCGAGAGCTTTCCGACGGTACCAAGTACGCGGCCGGGGGACGCACGGTCAGGAAGTTGTCCATGCTACAAACAAAACAAAACAAAATAAAAACAAACAAACAAACAAACAAACAAACAAACAAACAAACAGCCTCATTTAAGGTATTGATTAATGTAAAATAGATATTTGTGACTATTTGTAAGAACTTTTATGGCTAATGCAAATTTATAGGGTAAATTTTTGAAATAAATTTGAAGCTAGTACACCATTTTGTGGAAGTAGTTTCTGTACATTGGTAAACATATTTAATTAAAATATAAGAGGAGGATTTGGCACCTTTGATGTAATTTCTTTAACTGTTGGTATATTTTATTGTCTCACAATAAATTTGTGGTTTCTAACGAAAAATTGTGGGAGTACTACAGATTTAATTTGAGAAAGAGGATATATTAGTATAATCCTTGTAAAAGGGGTGACCTAACTTTGAATATGAAAGGAATAGAAATCTAAAAGTGATGGATTCAAATACCAAAATATATGCATTTTTTTTTAAAAGTTGTGATTATTTGACAATCATTGCAAATATATTTTTTACGAAAAATTTACTTTGATTTTTGGAATTTTGATCCAAATACTTGCGTTATCTAATACATCTCCATCCATGTGACAAAAGTTTATCTCATTAAGATACTAGGTCGAGGAAAATGTATCAATCATAATGAATTTTAGAATTTTTTTTGGATTTTTATCAAATATAAAGGTTAAAATGAGAGAAAATATTTTTTTGATTTAAATTTAAAATCATTGTTATTATAGAAATAAATAAATAAATCTAGTATTGTATAATTTGAAAATATTAAAAATAAATTAAAATGGAGTAGAAACAAAATTTATAAAGCTTCATTTTTGGAATTTAGACCAATATTCCAAACAACTACTATGAAAGTTACATTAAGTTTGACCAAGGCGAATTTAGAATTTGGATGCAAGACCAATTACTAGAGGTTAATTTTCAACCAATCAAAACTAAAACAACTTCCATCTTTTCTTTTAGTAATGTACTTTTTGTAAAGGAAAAGGTAGTATTTGACAAAGTTGCCAATTATGGATTATTCTTTGTACCAAATAGAATCCTTTTGTGGGTTCAAACATTAATACTTTTCATTCCAAAATTGTCTATAGATGCTTTATTTGCCACTCTTGTGGAAAAGTACTAAGACCATCCTCGATCTGACCCAGTAAGCCATTTATAACTTTGAAATTTTTTTGAGAGATATTTAAAATAGTTAATTAATGCAACAAGCCTTAAACTAAAACATCCTCAATGAGGCCTTTACGTGGGCTCGACAACTTAAAAGTTGAAATGGGTTCTTTAAAAAAGAAAAATAAGTCTATGCTACTAGTCAACAAATTAATTCCACCTATTGTCTTATACTATGAATAAGACGATTTGTGATTGGTTCACTATCTATTTACCAAGCATAAAGAAAGGAGTGATGGAGTTCCTTGCAATTGAAGTTGAAATGTAATGGTACAATGATATCATCTACAAGTGACACATTTTTTGAGTCGCACTACTTCAATGACCAAATGACCAAAAAAAATTGATGATAGCAATACCTTAAATGAGGCTGGCTGGCTGTTTGTTTGTTTGTTTGTTTGTTTGTTTGTTTGTTTGTTTGTTTGTTTGTTTGTTTGTTTGTTTGTTTGTTTGTTTGTTTGTTTGTTTGTTTGTTTGTTTGTTTGTTTGTTTGTTTGTTTGTTTGTTTGTTTGTTTGTTTGTTTGTTTAGTTTAGTTTAGTTTTGATTTGTTTGTAGCGTGGACAACTTCCTGACCATATGTCCCCCGGCCGCGTGCTTGGTACCGTCAGAAAGCTCTCGCCGAGGAGGGGTGCACCGGCTTGGTTTCGTGGCGTTTAGAGCGGTGGTGCAAAAGTTATTGAATTTCAAAGTATTTATTGATTAAAAAATTAGAAAATTACTTTTACTTTGATTTTAGTGGCGTTCTTGGTACTGGGAGTGGAACCGGGAGTAGAATTGGGAGTAGAATCGGAAGTAGAACCAGGAGTGGAACCGGGAGTAGATGAAAATTGGGCCAACGGCACAGGGTCACACTAGTTATTACTAAACTAAAAGAAACGCAACTCAATTCAGCTTGGTGTCGGTTTTGTAATTTTCCGTAAAAGAGATTGTGATAGAGTCTCTTGAAATGGGCGGGTACTTTGAAGGGAGAATGCAGGGGCCTGTACTGGATGGACTATAGAACGGTATCCATCAACTCCACAACAATTTCGGGTCGGAGAGAGACCGAAGCAGGCAAAAAACCAGGTTCGGCTCAGACCCGGGTAGAGGCTCGGCAATTAGGGTTCGGGGGACGCTAAAGTGGGCGGCTGCCATCGGAGTTCCCCCTTTTGCTGTGCGGAGCTCCCTCGCCCTGCTCGCAGCTCTCGCCGTGCGTCGCAGCTCCGTCGCCAGCAGCCATGGTGTCCGGTTCAGGCCTCTGCGCCAAGGTCGTCGTGGTCGACGCCCGCCACCACATGCTCGGCCGCTTGGCTTCCATCCTCGCCAAAGAGCTTCTCAATGGACAGAAAGTGGTGCGAGTGTGATTCTCTTCTCATGTTTCTGCTCTTGCGTTTGAAGCCGTGAATTCGATTTAATGTCGTCGAATGTTTGTTTCGAATCAGGTTGTGGTCCGTTCCGAGGAGATCTGCTTGTCCGGGGGCCTCGTCAGGCAGAAGATGAAATACTTGAGGTTCTTGAGGAAGAGGATGAACACCAAGCCTAGCAAGGGACCCATCCACTTCCGCGCTCCTGCTCGTATCTTGTGGAGGACCATCCGTGGGTAAGCTTAGGAAGCTTTTCTTGTAATTGGCAATCGGGTAGGGTTCTGGGGGTTGTGATCGTGGTTTTGTGGAGCTAGGGTTTTGTGAGAGGTTGACTTTTAGGTTTTTAAGCACTTGTCAGCCACATTCTTTTCATTCATGGGGCATGCCGTTTTAAATCTAAAATTTAGGTTTAGGTCAGATTGTTGGTGTGCCCGATGGATACCTGACGTATCAGGACATGTCGAACAGCTGTTGTTTCTTAGAGTTTGCCATCAGAACTATGTGAGTGGGACTCGGACGTGTTAGTAACTGGGGCCGCCCGCTGGCGTTGGCCTGAGCACAAAGATAGGGTTCTCTGGATTTTTCATCAGTCATCGAAATAGGTCAAATGGAGTTACCATCACCGGTCGTGCTGTCTCCTCGTGGTGGGAAAATACTATTTTGGGGGTGTATAATACGCACTTTTAATATAACGTCTTACGGCGATCTCAATTGGTCCAGTCCTTCGCAAGTTTATCCACCGCTTGCTGTTATAAACCGATCTAATATTATACGGGCTTTTCATTTTGAACTAGAGAGTAATGCGTCATCCTTTCAAAGCACACTCCTTAGTGTCTTAAGAGTCCTCATTGTTTAGTGCGGTTTTGTTTCAGAATGATCCCACACAAGACCAAGAGGGGAGCTGCTGCTCTTGAGCGTTTGAAGGCGTTCGAAGGAGTCCCAACACCTTACGACAAGGTGAAGAGAATGGTCATCCCAGATGCTCTCAAGTGAGTCACTCGGGACGCTATTTGCACCTTTCCAAAACTTTATTTGGTGCGGAGTGATTTGTGTATTAGAATGTCCTCTTTTTTTTTATTTTTATATTAGGTTATCACTTGCAGGAATGATGTGAACGACTCTGATTGAATTTTCCTTTTGTAATCACTATGTGTTTCAAAAAATATATGCCATGTGGTAATACGAATTTTTCCTTGTTTTTTAATCACCAATTTCTACTGCAGGGTATTGAGGCTTCAACCTGGGCATAAATTCTGTTTGTTGGGTCGTCTGTCCGAGGAGGTTGGATGGCACCATTACGACACCATCAAGGTGCGTTTTGTTTTTCTTTGTTGTAAGCTCCTGGCAGGCATCAGTTCTGACCTCGATCTAGATATTTTGGCGAGTGGCACCCGCTTCTGTTTTTGGTAATGTGTAATTTCTTTGGATAGATGGAGCTTGATCTATCACGGGTTTAGATCATTTTTCTAAATGTTGGTCGATGCTAGAATATTTTTCCTTTGTTACAGGTGTCAAGCCATCTGCTAATTGTTTCTTCTGGTTTGCAGGAGTTGGAGGAGAAGAGGAAGGCCAAGTCCAAGGTGTTTTACGAGCGCAAGAAGCAGCTCATTCAGCTCCGTCTCAAGGCCACGAAACGCGTCGAGGAGCAGCTTAGCTCTCTGCAAGAAACTTTGGCACCCATCAGTTACACTTCTTAGATTTCTGCATAATGAATCTTGTTTCTTGCCCATGCCTCTTTGTGGCTATCAGTTCACATGGATGCGGTTTTGATGGAAATATGATTGACGGGTCGCAGTCTTTCGTTCAGAATTTCTACGGATGAATGGATACTCAGCTTTTGTGTCTTGTGTTCTTTCCAGATTCATGAGAGCGTAAATTGTGAGACTACGTCAGGGGAAGTGTGTAGTAGCCCAATATTTTTTCCACTTCTCCTCTTCGCTCAGCATAGAGATTTGAGTTAGTCAGCGCCGACCACGAAACTTTTTGTCAAGTTTGTTAAGGAATATGGTGCTGACATCAATCTTGACATGAAAGGTTCGGTGTTCCTGATCTGCAAGGATTAAAACAATCTAATGGCTCCTTCCTACGCGGTTTTAGAGGAGGTCCTTTGCACATGCTTTGTGTTTCACGGGACATGGTTCAGTGATATTCGTCGAGGTTAGTTGGCGCCAGATTGGGGTTTTCGCTTAGCTTTGCTGACGTCTTGGTAGTTTATTTCGGAATTCCTCAATAGTATTAAGAAATGGAGGCCTCATGTTTGCAGAACCGGTGTTTCATATCGTTGCTGTTGCAGGAATAGAATGTAACACCTCAGCCTGAATCGAGCACCGGCCATAGCACGCATTGACATACGCATTTTGACTTGAGCTTCAGCACCGTTATTTAATTTAGGTCGTTTCGTCAGTACCGTATGTGGGTTTATATTTTGAAACAAATGAAACGGAATTCCATTGCAAAGAAAAATAAATTACAAGACCTGCCAGCCGCAAGTGGCCTGGCAGGGGAACAATAGCAAGACAGACTTACTTGGGTTTCTAAACTACATGAATTGTACTTGGTTTAATTTTGCACACTAAACATTTCTTGTTTTTTTAAACTACTGTAGTTTTTTTTGACAGTGTACAACTTTTTAAGGTAGAAACACTTAAAATGTCCCTATTTCTGTTCTTGTTCCCTGAACTACCACTAAATGTGTCCCTAGACTTTCATTATGTGTCCTTCAGTTGCTTAACTTTGACTTGTTGATGCATTTGAAGGACACGTACTTCACTCTGATTTGGTGATTTGATTTTTGCAAATTTCAGTTCAGAGTTTGCTATAAGA
This sequence comes from Neckera pumila, assembly GCA_963969595.1. Lineage (NCBI taxonomy): Eukaryota > Viridiplantae > Streptophyta > Bryopsida > Hypnales > Neckeraceae > Neckera > Neckera pumila. The sequence goes on along the minus strand of OZ018410.1, from coordinate 21,213,874 downwards.
GTATTCACATTATCTTATCTTTAACCCTTTAGGCCTGTTTTGGTCAATTCTATCCAAATTTTGGAAATAATTTTTAGCCAATGGTCCACCTGTTAGTAAGGTCTGAATGAAATATGAAGGCATAGAAATTGTGTATCTGACAAGCCCATGTACAGTGATTTTGAATAAATATCCACCCTATAGAAAGGGGGAGGTCATAGAATGTAACTTTATGGTCATGTATAAAAAAGTCTATTAGATTCTATTGCATGAGACATGCAATAGTTTGCATCCCATCCATGTAGACAGATCAATACAGGGTCCAAGTGGTTATCAAGTGTACAATGAAATTGCCACCAACTTAGGATTATGTTGAATTGTTCCAGGGTGCCTTGGGCCCTAAAAGGTTTAGGATCCTTCAACATTGCTTCTATGTGGCTAATACAAAATGAAATAGTATTTGAAAGCATCCCCTTCCATGTTGTGTCTTCAACCTCCACATATTATGGAGTATGGAGTATAACAAATGCTCGTAGCATCCACCTGGCAATTTGCATTGACAATCCATGTAGCTTTCTTTGAAGAGATTCACACCATGATGAGAATCACTTATCAAGAGTTCTCATAAGCAGGTCTTGAAGATACTGTAGTGATATCAAAATTGTTGCAGCACATACAATCTATCATAGCTTAAATCGAGTAATATCCAAATAGATGGCAGATCTTGTATTTACAATTCTTCACATGTACTCCCCTTTTACTAAGTTCACACTTAAGAGCTCTTATGTTAAGTTCACATAGAGACGTGAAAAGTACCTTTGTATGATTGTACAACTTCCTTGTCTTGGGCATACATTGAGGTAGCTACTAAACAAATGCCACACATCACTTACCTATAGTCAAGTGCATTTTATTCACACCACCAATCCACAATGATTTGAAATTATAAAGGGTAAGAAGTTGAAAGCATAGACAATGAGACCTCCCGGCAAAAAGTTGAGTGATAAGCAACTACCATTTGTCTTAGCTAAGCATTGATACAAAATTTAGTATAATGTATTAGAAATTTAATTAAACTTTGCATCAGGCCATCGCATTAGATGGATGCGCAAGCATAATTTTTACCAAAGTTTGACAAATTTGATGAAAACTTGCTACAATTGTTGGAATGTGTATAGCCCTTAGCCCCAATTCAACGGTAGAGACTTGTTCCACAATCCTTCCATTGCTCTAGAGTACATTTAATATCGTATACTGCTCTCTGAATCTACAAAGTATAAGTTTATTTTTTTTCCATAACAATAATGTGCTACATTATGCCTAGTTTCCAATTCAATATCCAATTTACATATGTTGATCATAATAAGAGTCCGGGTTCCATTTTGGCTACATTTATACTCTGAACTTTGAAAACTCATAGACGCTAATACTGTGTTTCAAAAGTTTTAAAAAGGAAGGAATTTGGAATTCACTCTAAAGATCGTACAAAAACTAAGACAAAGACAATATAATGTTACAAACTATGTTGAATGCTTAAGCACCTTGACGTATGTTCAGAAGATCATTGATCAGGTTTGACCAATCATGCACCAGCCTCTTGGACTCAACTACGACTGAGCACTTCTCAATTTAAGATTACTCTTGGTGGGTCACTGGAGACAAGAGTAGACTTTCAAGCTTACAATGCCTAATGTTTGAGATAAGGTGGGTATACCCAAAACCGCCACAAATTGGGCTATGGATAATTTGAAGGCTAAGTAGTAAATAATGAATACAAGAGAGTAAAGAAATGTGTAGAAAAAAAAGTAACGCACAATCAATTTTTTGATTTTGACAAAAATGAGATTACATTAGGGGTCAAAAGTTTTGAAAGTAGAACATTCAAACCTGTTCATAGGCAGCATTGAAAAAAAGTGATCACATTCAGAAGCTCTTTCTCCCAAGGTGTTAGAAGTAAAAACATGGATGTGCAATTGTATTTTCATATCTATTAAAAAAGTATGCAAGCTTGTAATTCCACAATTTTATATCCTTGTGTTTTGTAAATCATATGAAATAACATGAGGATTTAATAATAGTTATGATCTTTTGATCTCTGACACATGCTTGAAATAACATGACGATTTAATAACACAAGCATACTTTGGTTGATCTATGATCTTTGACAAGGCTTTATGCGTACTTAAATTCTCTTGTCATTTAAATCCTTGTGTTTTTTGAGTTTAGAAGCTAGTCACCTGTCCCAAAACGGCCAATACTTCTTTGAAGTACCACATAGACTTGGATGTGTAGTTTTTTAAAATATAATTACACCATCTTGGAGCTTCATTTAGGCTGCGGTTAAAAGATTTGCACAATTTTGGGGGTACCTATTGTAATCATTGCGTCAAAGCATGCACCTCCCCCACTTCCCTTCACTAGCATTTGGAATGAGGGTCTTACTTTACTTCCAAGAGCTTTTTCAAATTGTCAAAAATTTCAAAGGATGATTTTTCAAATATTAAAGCGATAGGGGCCAAAAACCTTGAAGCGCCTTAATATATTTTTAATCTATTAAAGATCACGCCTAGAACTTATATACCTATTCCAAAACCAAATGTTTAGAAGCAAAAGGAACTCCATGAAGCTCAATAACCAAGTCATCATTGTGCACCGCAGTTCTAGATTTTAGAGATTTAGGGATTACCTACAAATGTTAATAAATTTATTTAAATAAACATATCCATTTATTTTTAGAACTACAAATTTAGTATTAGAGGCTCAAATATAAGGACCTTATTAGGATTCTATTCAATGTTTAAGCTCTGTTTTGTGCTCCAAATACTCAAATTTTATCACCTCCCTTGCCTGTATCAAAAATCACAAAATATAAAATTGGATTCATATCACGAAGTTGCATCTTGCTATAGACTTATATAATTTCAAAATCTAGTTTCAAAAATCTACAATAGATCTAGTCTATTATGTATGAGAGCAATCATTTTGTGTCCAATATACAAATTATGGGAACATCAATTTCAATAAAAACTGGCTAGATTTCAGGACTTGAGAAATATTCAAAGAGGGCTCCTTGAAACCTAAACCTCTACTAGTACTAACCTTTGAAGATTTGTGCACTTAAATCTCACCATTCTAGCACTCTAAATTGTGCCAATATCGTGAAATTAACATCTGGGGTTAGACTTGCCAAGTCTGATTAACAATCTCAATCCTAACTTCTAAATGATGTTTAATCTATTACCTACCATGTGGTTATTACCAACAACATGCTAATGATCAACTTTGTGGCTATCAGCAGCAATTATGTTCCAATTTCCAACAATGTATCAATGTGCCAATTACCTACAATGAGTACAGTGTTACACATCAACAATTAATATGATAATTCGGCAACACCAACTAGGTTTAAACATGAAGGCACAAAAAAACTAACTCTAGTTTGCTAAAGATGCCAACATCACAAATACAAATATAGACTACTTGAGAACCATTGGAAGCCAATTTACTCTCCATGACCTGATCCATGATTTTGGATGCTATGTCAATTGGTACCACATAAGTAACCTTATGAAAAATCAATGTTCTCCCTGCATTGATGCCAACCACCTCACCCTGAAGGGTTATCAATGGTCTGCTGGAACTACGGCTTGAAACAACAATTATGATAACATTCTTGATACGTTTCATAATATCAAAATATCTCCATCAACAACAAATGTATCATATTCCTTCAAACTATCCACTAAAAAGATGTAGCAAGAACCCACTACGCCCCCTCCCCTCGCGCAAAAAAACAACAGCCGTCAAATCTCATTAAAAAAAAAATTGAACCCCTTTCATTCTCTCAAAGCCGTCGATCTTTTGCCCTGGAATAAAAAACCTTAGCCTTTGATCACAATTGCTGCTATTGACCTTGACTGTCTGTGCAGCTTAGGATTTGGAGATTATTCTTAATCTTTGCTGTCTCTTAGCAAAGGTTGAGTTGGACGGCGGGTTTTTTTGAGGTTCCAGGCTTCTAAGCTTCAGATACTTCATGTCGAGGCGCAACAAGGTGAGTTAGACGGCATGTATTTGGATACTTGGCTTGAGGTTTCAAGCTTCTAGGCTTCAGATACTTTGTGTCGAGGCGCAAAAAGTTGAGTTGGACGGCATGTTTTCGGACACTTGGCTTTAGGTTTCACACTTCAAGCTTCAGATACTTGGTGTTGGGGCGCAATAAGTTTTGGAAGCGTAGCGTGAAGAAGATTTGTTGCAGAGGATGCTATTTTGAAATTGTGAAAATCATTGTGAGAACTATTTTGCTTCTGATCTTATTTGATAAAGTTTTATTTAATTATTCAAGAATTTAAGATTTTTTATTGGTATTTGCGTTTTTGTTTTTTCTACTTGTGACAGCCATTGCTTTCACTGACGATGTAAGTGAACAATTGCATTGTGTTTGCGTAATATTATATAGAGAATGTGATCCCATGGTTAACAACTCATGTGAATGGTTTGATTCTATGGGTGGAACTTTGTTCTATTTGTTTTGTCTTCTTGAGAGGAGATTCAAGTACTTGTTGCTTTTGCAGATTTCCCTTGATCAAGGGAAGAAAAATGTGTCCGGCACAATCGGCTACTATGCAACTAGTGTCCTATACAACTATCTTGCAATTGTAATCCTCTCTATTAAAACCAAATCTAACTTCATTGTTTTATGTTGTTGTTTTACAGCATTGATACATTGTTTTAGTTGCAAAGAAGTCAATCTATAGTTACAAAAAATGACTAGAAAACAACTAGAAAAAGATTGCAACTATAAAATAACCAAAGTTCTTTACTAGTTGCTTTCTAATCGCTTTCTAGTCGTATATTAGTTGTTTCTTAGTCATTTTCTATACTACTAGAAATTCAGCTCTTCTTGTTGATTTGGTTGCATAGATTTGATTCACTTTTCTATTGATTTGGAGAATGATTTGTTGATTTGGGAGAAATCAATAGAAAAGTGAACCAAATGAATGCCACCAAATCAACAAAAAAATTGAATTTTCTAATTGTGAAACTAGTCAATTCTTAATTGCTTTTAAGTTGTATACTAGTTGTTTCTTAGTTGTTTTCTAGTTGTTTCTCAGTTGCTTCCAAAGTGCATTCCCATTTGTCTTATACCAATTGTCCTATATCAATTGTAAAGACTACCATTAGATTGAACATATAAGACTTGTAAGTTGTTGTAGTCTTATGCAATTACTTTTTTTGATTTAATTCTAAAATTTCTATGATTTGTAGGTTTCTATAGATTTTTGGTTTCTATGATTTGTAGATTTCTACAATCTATAGAAATAAAAAAAGATTTAAAATCCAAGAAATTTTTAAAACCTATAAAATTGTAAGGTTTCCAAATTGATGAAATTGATTAAATACCAATATTTAAATTTTTGAAATCTAGGAATAAGGTATATTCAAAATTTAGAAATTTAGAAAAAGATAGATTTGAAATTCTAAAATCTAGAAGAACGGTAGATCTGAAGTTCAAATATCTAGAAAAAAGGTAGATCTGGAATTCAAAAAATCTAAGAAAAAATGGTTTATCTGAAATTTAAAAATCTAGAAAAAAAGAAATTTTAAAATTTTGTAATCTACAATTCAAAGAAAATAATATTCTAAAACAAACAAGTCGCACATGAGATGGTGTCCACAGCAACTACAAGTCGACCAAGAAGTCTCCACATTATCACCAGTTGTAAAGTAGGCACAAGTGTCCTATGCAACTGAAAACTAGTTGCATAGTGTAGTTGCCATCATTTCCTACTAGTATAATGGCATGTTGGATTTGAAAACTGCACTCTCTGCTAGTCGATTTGGTCACTTTTTTAATCCCTAAAGTTCCATAATTATGTTTTCATCGAAAACACTCCCAAACTGCCATTTTTAGTACTAATACCAAATTTTTTTTTTAAAACTTTTTTGAGACATGTAACCATATGATCTTATGGTAATCTAGTTTTAGAAGATGTGGAAAAAATTTCAAAATTTTCCACCATGCGGATTGGAAAATATTAGCATTTGAATTGGCAAAAATCCTTTTTTTGTCCCTGCAAAAAACATGGTAGCTGCACTTCACAAGGTCACATTTGTATGAAAAAATGTCCAAAATGGTGGTGCATCTTTGAATTCTTTTTCCTAAACAAGCTAGCTACATGCCTAAAAATTTTCAAATCATTTGATATTTTACAACATATACAAAAAAAATAGTAAGTAGAAAGAAGTAGAGAGTGATCCCCAGTACTAAACTGTTAAGAATTTTATTATGGAATTGAAAATGTCAATCCCAATGGTTGTAATGTTGTAATAAACAACCTAAATCCTATGAATTTTTTTTCTTTCAAAAAATATTAAAAATTGAGTTAAATAAACAACTTCAAAGTTTATTTTAGAGTAGAGAAGATATAACTGCCCGCAAACTAAAAACCCTCGTAACTTTTGACTCATTGGTCAAAATGGAATGATTCAAAGCTTTCCACGTATATATAACTCTAGAAAATCAATTTCAAATTTTTATTTTTGAAAAAGTGATTTTTTTTTATCTGCCCGGACTGCCCAGTTACGAAAAAAAGTAACATATTTGGCTATAACTTTTGACTCCTATTTCCAAATGTCATGAAATTTAGTGCATATGAAAGATACTCCTCACGCCCATCTTCTATTAAAATTTTAGCTTAAAATATAGAAATTTCTAGTCACACGTACTTGCCCAAAATTTTTATATTGCCCAAAACTGCATGCTGGTCCTTTAGGGGTTAAACAGCTTGATCATTGTCCAAGGCCCAAATAATTGGTGGTTTGAAATGGCAAGGTGTGAAACAAAAGGCGACATTAAATTCCGGCCGCAGTAGCGAGTTTGATAAACATAGGTCACATTTGTATTTAAATACTTTGTGTGCAATTTTGGTAGAAAATAGGTGTTACCTTGCATTTTTAGAGCGGTTGGGGTTTCATTTTGCAAGACTTATGAATGTTTGCTTTTGGTTTTGCGTGACCTAGGCCTGTACATCAATTAGCAAGATTTGTAAAGTTGTGGTCCTTAGTTGTCTATTTAATCCCTAAAGGACCAAACATTGTTTTTTAGCAACATAACAATTTTGGGCAGCTCACTACGAACGGAGTTTTTATTTTTTTTCTTTGGAAATTTCATAGAACATGTGCTTGAAGAGTAGCTTTAAGGTCCAAAATTTTTCATAACTTTTGACTACACAATTAAAAAGTTATTGCATGATATGTAGTTTTTGTTACTCGGTGAGCAGCCCGGGCAGCTCAAAAAACTTCTTTAAGAATCACTATTTTGAAAAATGAAAAATTGAAAATGGTTCTACAGATTTATTTAGACAAAGAAAAGTTTGAATCACTCAATTTTGTTTAATGAGGTGAGAGTTATGAAGGATTCCAGTTTGCGGGTAGGTTTGGAATCCAGAGACTCTATACCTACCCGCAAACTGGAATCCTTCATAACTCTTACCTCATTAAAGAAAATTGAGTGATTCAAACTTTTCCTTGTCTAAATAAATCTGTAGAACTATTTTCAATTTTTCATCTTTCAAAATAGTGATTTTTAAAGTAGTTTTTTGAATTGCCCGGGTTGCCCGCCGAGTAACGAAAACTACATATCATGCAATAACTTTTTAATTGTGTAGTCTAAAGTTATGAAAATTGTTGGACCTTAAAGCTACTCCTCGGGCACATATTGGGTGAAATTTCCAAAGAAAAAAACTAAAAACTCCATTCATAGTGAGTTGCCCAAATTGTTATATTGCCAAAAAAATGGTGTTTGGTCCTTTAGGGATTAAGTCATTGAGTCGAGGGAACGGTGTAGCCACTACTGCAAGATTGGCATAGGCAGTTTCTGGTCTAGGTCTTGTTGCTCTTCTAAATTGAGGAAGGATTGATGAGCAATTGAACGAAGTGGTTGGATTTGTGTATTCTTTATTCTTTTTGTGTTTTTGGTTGAAACATAGTGCGCAACATTCTGGATGGTTTTGGTTGTACAGAGCTTTGCCTGGGATGGAGTGCCAAACCAAAGTGGAGGAATACCATCATCATCAAAATTTAGATGATAAATATTACAAAATTGTTGAATTTATAATGAGTATGGTATTTATTTAAACCTTGGTGGCATTTTTTGTTTCAAAATTTTTAAAGTTCTTTTTATATAAAGACCAATGGACTCCTTTGAGATTTTTGTATTAAATGTTTTTTATTGAATAAAAAATGACACCTATACTTGCTTATAAATTGATGTTGAGTTTTCCCAGTTTTGGCACAGTTTGTCATTATCCACACAATAGATAGCCCACACAAATAATAAAGTAGAAGAATTTACAAGCATACTATGGTTGCAGCATCAATGAAAATGAATCCAATTTTTGTGCTTTACCGATCTACAAAACTACAAGTAACAACACCAGTGAGCTTGAACCCAAATTTTGCATTTTTTTAATTGATATAACTGCATACAACAACAATATAAACTTCCAAAATAAAGATCTGGCTAAGATTTACAACACACACTAAGAGCAGGTAGGCATAGTATTGTACATTTGTAGTAGCCAAGAAAAGAAGCACACCTAAAAGTACCAGCCGTTACCAAATTTTGTAGGCAAATAGGATTATTTACAACAACCAGCCACTCACCTAGCCTCAGGTTTAAATTGCATCTACCAAGCTTTGCAACAGGTAGTGACATGGGGAAGACTGTCACTTTTAAGATCGCCAAATCCAACGGGATGTCATGGTTGACTACCTTAGCTTTAAAATTCTGACCATCTTGTAAAGTCACACTCACTTAAACTATAAGGGCATTAGAAATAAATTGTAAGACTAAGACTCAACTTCATTGACTTTAACCCCTAAAGAACCAAAGCCATTTTTTTGCCAAAAGACATTCAAAATTGCCATTTCTATAGCAAAGAGTAAAAGAAATTGAAAATTGTTTTTTTTTCACATATAACCCTAGGATCTTATACCTAACAAGTATGACAATGTGTGGAAAAAATTTCAGAATTTTTGACCACACAGATTGTAACATATATGCGTTTAAAGTGAAAAAAACAAGTTTTTCAACACATTGTGGGACTAGGGTTTTTGACTTTGAATATTTTAGACTTTAAATTTTTGCATTATAGATTTTTGAGCTTTAAACCTTTATAGTGTAGAATTGAGTTGAGAATCTAGCAAAAAAAAATCAAATCAAAAAAACTTAATTTTCATTATTAAAATTTTTTTTAGTAGAAATAGGTACAAGATAGAAGGAAAATAAAAATCTAAACATCTTTTATATGGAATTAAAATGCACTAATTCCAATGGTGAGATTGTTCTTGCAAAAAAACAAAACCATGTAGAACTTTTTTTTTGAAAAGTTGTAAAAATTGCTTTCAAAAATGAATTCTACAAGTTATTTTTTTCAAGAAGATGCTCTAAGTGTCTGAAAAATTAGGTTGTCCATAACTTTCTCATAAAAATCCAAATGGAATGAATCAAAGCTTTCCAAATAGACAAAACTATAATCTATGGGAAAAAAAAATTCAAAAAAAACAAAATCTAATTTTTGCAAAAAAAATTTTGCTGCCTCCTCTCCCCTCTTTTGAGCTTATTTGGGCATAACTTTTGGTCCTTGCTACCGATTGAAAATTTTTATTCCCACAAAGCTTATCAATTTTTCTAACTTCAAAAAAGATTTCAAAAAATCAGGACAAAATTTCAGCCAATAGGTACCTGCCCAAAATCCCAAATGTCTGGATTTATTGGTCAACATAATACCATCCAGCTTGATTATAAATCCAGAGTCTTCTGATTTTTGAAAATATGCATTCTTCTTTTCTATGCTTCTCCAAAACCTCACATCACATTCTGGCAATCCAATTATCCAATTTATGTATCTCATATAAGTATATGACATACAAACAGGCAAGGCATTTCAATCAAACAAATAATTGATAGTTTCTTGGGTTGTCACCTGTCAAAATAGGTCCAAACTCCTCTAATCCCAATGGTTTTTGAGCACTTTACTTATTTTCTCCAGAAAAAACCTTTTATGGTTTTGCTGCTTAAGGTACCAAGAGAGAGTTACCATTAGAGCATAAAATCTCAATTTGAAAGCAAAGGCAAGAAGAAACAAATACAAAGAGTGTTGGTAAGATTGGAAACTCAACTATTGAAAATTTGATAGATACAACAGCAGGTGCAACCCTTGCTGCGGCATCGGCAATAGTAAGCCGATCCAAGCAACCCTCATGTGAGGATGAATTTCCAACAAAAGAATAATTTGTTGCTTTTGGAACAATTGTTGTCAATGGAGCACCTTGCAATTCAAAATATTACACATCAGCATTGGGAACGTTTGCTCATTAAGATCTAAATAGTTGTTTGTTAGAAGTATGGAAGAATTGAAACATCAATATGGTATTCTAGAAAATAACATTGATCCAATGCTCACAATGAGCTCAGAGGAATAAAAGGCCCTCATTGGAGCTTATGTGTTTTAAGTAGTTTTGAGTAAGTTATTTGAAGACTTTACTCTGTCTAATTTCAATCATTTCTAGAAAAAATACATACATCATTCTTCATTGATTCTACTGATATAAAATTTGACCACATTTGAATTACTTTTTCACAACATGATCAATCAACTTGGTCAATTTAAAACCATGAATCCTTGACCCTTGCAGGGTAGATTATATTATACTTCACTTTAACAATCCTAAATCGCCACAAGAATCTTCACATTCAGTCCAATATGAATTCTGAGGTTACAAGAGAACCAAATTCATGTTCTGACCTAAATTCACCACCTTGCATCCAAAGTTGTCTTGTAGAATTTATAAATGCATTATAGAAGCATTTCAAATTATCTTGTAAAGATTTGAAACAAATGTCAGTCTCTCCATTGTAATTCACATTGAATTCAATCAAACACAAGCGCAAAGACATCAATACATTTCACATGTTGTCACACCCCACAATCCCTACTTCAAATTATGTGATCACTGTAGCGTTATCTTGGCACAAGACACCTTCCAATTCAGATTTGAGCTTACAAGAAATTCTCGAGCATATCAGATAATTGATGCTACAAATTTAATAGTGAATGTCTGCAAGTGCTCGGTGAAGGTAGTCACACCTTAAAGAATATTTGCCAATGCATTCCCAACCTGTGTTGAAATTGCAAAACTTGTTCCAAAAAATTAGGATAGTACTCTTCCATTTTGGACGACCATATATTTAAATGGTTGAATAAATGAATCATTTTCATCATATGAGGATTTTTTGTTTTTGCAATGAATGAAACGAAGTTTGTAATTCTAGTTAAACTTCTTTTGTGCATATTTTGAAAAAAAATAATATCATAGGATGAAGATTGTTTATTACAACATTGCAACCAGTGGATTTTCCCCCTTCAATGTCATGTTTTCTTCACCCCAAGTGTTGAAGGGTTTTTTGAAGCTTCTTGAAATATTTAAAAATGGAGAACATTTGGCCAAATATTCTTTTGTAATCCAACTTTGCTAGAAATCACCACAGTTAGGAAAATAGTCTTAGATAAAATTAGCTAATGATCACCACACATTTGCATGAAACCTTCAAAAAAATTGGCACGCATGTTCATACTACGTGAACACGTCAATCGGCAATCACAAATCCATTTCTCTCTCCGTAAAAGTTTGGCCATATTTTTGTTACTTTTTTTGAAGCGCCTCCTTCTTGCGGAGCCATTTTTTCAATGAACCTTTTGAATACCAAAAAAATGAGGTACACAAATTTTCTATGCGACTTTTGCAAAGTATAGATCTATGCAATGTGAAGACAGGATGATGATGAAGTTGCAAGGGATTGAGTCATAGTTCAAATATGTTCATGTAGAAAGCTATGCTAGCTAGATGGCTGTCCATGCACAATTTTCTTGCTGTCATTGTTATTTATAATTGAATAAATTGAGAATCTAGTTTGTGCAAGAAACTCTAGTGAATTAATTCAGAGGGGCATCAATTCTTTTAACCCCTAAAGTCCCATTGTCCCTACGGGGGACAAAATGGATTTTGGGCAGGTTCCTATGAGCTCAATTTTTAATGAAACTTTCTGAAACTTTCCCATGAGATAGAAAAACTTATTAGCTTTGGGGAATGTAATTTTTATTTCAATCGGTGCCCAGGAGCAAAAGTTATGCCCAAATAAGCTCAAAACAGGGGAGAGGGGGCAGCAAAAAAAATTTGCAAAAAATTTAATTTAATTTTTTTTAGTTTTTTTTCCTTATAGATTATATTTTTGCCTATTTGGGAAGCTTTGATTCATTTCATTTGGACTTTTTATGAGAAAGTTATGGACAATCTTGTTTTTCGGGCAATTAGAGCATCTTCTTGAAAAAACTTTTTCTTTCACTTTGAATGCTGATATCTTTCAATCCGTACGGTCAAACATCACAAAATTTTTACTACATCATTTGTAAAAAGTACAATATAAGATCCTACGGTTAGATTCTAAAAAAAATTATTTTTTCTGATCTTTTAGATGAACGCCACAAAAGTAGCAGTTTTGAGTGATTTTTGACAGAAAAATGGCCTTGGGACTTTAGAGGTTAAATTCCGGATGGTTCACATCTATGCTTAAACACCGCCATAGCAGGTTTTATGACAGTATATAGATTCTAGCTATTGACTGACTGCAAGTAGTAGATGGATGCAAACCTTAAGGTTGATCTTCACATTGATCAATTAGTGCTAGTAGAAGTACACATTCTTGCAAATGCATTATCTTATTGATTTCTATAATCACATTAGACTGTTCATCTTAACCGTCCAATATATCCGCCTATCCAGGACGTCCGGTGACTCTAACTGCCCACTGTGACTACTGTAAGGTAGTCACATTATCTATCCGGTTTGTCAATTTGAATGTCATTACCTGTCAAATTTATATTTTTAGCTACGTTAGGAACTCTTTTTTGTTTTTCAAAGGTTCAGTATATTTGCATCAAAGTACATCCGTTTGCACTCCAATAGCCTTCAAAAGGCATTTATTAGGTGTTCATTCTACATTTACAAGAAGACTAAGAACTAATTATTGAAATGGCCCAGAATTACCAAATGATATTACAAATTTCTCCAAAAATAATGGTTATAAATCCTTTGAGGATCTCGGTTGAGAGATGCTCTTACAATGCTTTAAGATGCTTTGAAATCTCTTGTAGGAGATAATCATTATTCAAAGTATTTGAGAAGATAACACATCAGTTGCATAGTATTACAACAATACATATAATACCACAAGATGCTTTGAAGCATTACCTTTTTTTCATATTTTTCAAATACATTTAATACAAATCTTTACAAGTAATTATGAGTTCTTTGAGCATCTCGATTGAGAGGTGCTGTGCTGCGTCTCATACTACTTCAAGGTAGTTTGAAAATCTTCATTTGTAGTAATCATTAATCAAAATGTTTGAAGAGGCAATGCATTAGCTACATAGTGTGACGACAATATTTGTAACACTACAAGATGCTTTGAAGCATTATCCTGTTTTACATAATTTAAATATTAATCTACACAAATGGTTATAAATCCTTTGAGGATCTTGATTGAGAGGTGCTTTGATTTTATCTCATAGTGCTTCAAAAATCAAAATACTTTGAAATTCACGCATGAATAATCCTTAATCAAAGTATTTGAAAATGTAATGCATCAACTGCATGGTGTTACAACAATATTTGTAACACCACAAGATGCTTTGAAGCATTGTTCTTTTTCACATTTTTCACATATTAATTTTAAAAATAGTTGTCATATTGGATAGACCATCCATTCTAACCGTCAGATATGTTCGCCTATCTGGGATGTCTGGTGATCCTAAACTGCCCGGTGTGACTATTGTGAGGTATTTACATTGTCTATCTAGTCCATCCAAATCATCCAAAATGTCCGCCCGTTTGGGACATCAGATGATCCTAGTCGCCCACTATGACAATAGTGATTTTAATTTTAATCTTCACAATAACTTAACAGTTTGTTGCTTTGATTAAAATATAGCATCAATTTCACATCTTCTAAGGTTTATAAAGTGCTTTTTTTGTGAATTCATTTTATTTTTCAATTCCCTCTTTATAAAACGTTGCCTATACAATCCATCAATTAATATAATCTATTAACATCAATCTGGGTGTCAATTAAATTTAATCTTAGAACTTTGACCCAAATGTCTATTGTTGGTGTTTGGCTACCTATGAAGTAGTACTTTTGGATGTCAAAAATCTCAGATATTAGGCTCATTAGATTTAAAATTATTATAATGGTTTTGTGACATATAACTTAGGCAATCACTACAATGAACCATTAAGTGTCGAAGAAACCTTAAGCAACACACTATTTCATGAACTTGTATTATTTGTATCATAAAATGTTATATAGAAAATTCTGTCAATTGGTAACACTGGAGTGAAGGAATGAACCATCACATTGTTGAATAACTTTTGTTATATATCTATATCACATTTTTTGTTGCTCTCAATAACCTACTGCACCAAAATTCTACCTATTAGAATTTTTGAATCAAACAAACTTTTCAACATTAGAGGACACTTGAGGCCTCTAGAAGACTGTTTCAGGCCCGTTCCCAATGCTGTCCCAATTTTGTGAACAGCCGGTACGGGCTGGTAGAATTTTTTAATTAAAAAATAAAAAATAAAAAAAATAAAAATCTCCAAATATCATTCGAAGCAAAAAAAATTATTTAATTTACTTTATTTTTTCAAAAATGACGTGGCACAATCACGCCCACATCAGCCAGCAGTTATCCTGCATTCCCGTAGTCTGGGAACACAAGATAACTCACAATCTTCTAGAGGCCTCAAATGTCCCCTAATGATCAATCAAACTTTTTGATAACACAGAAAATACTAGGCTTCAAATTTTGTATCTATAAGCTTCTAGGAGTGTAATAATGGTTGATGGGAACTACATTTGTCATTAGAAGAGATTTGAAGCCTCCAAGAGCCCGCGGGTTATCATGCGTTCTCAGATTGCGGGAATGCAGGAAAGCTACTGGCGGATGTGGTCGAGACAGTGCCACGTCGTTTTCAAAAAAAAAAAAAAAAAAAATTTGCCTGAAATGATATTTGGAAGAGAAATTTATTTATTTTATTATTTTTTGAAAAAAAAAATTCTGACAGCCCATACCAACTGTTCACAGATCTAGCCGGATTGGAAAACGGGCCTGAAACGTCCCTCCAATGCCCTCAAATCTCTTCTAATTGTAGGAATACAGTTTCAGGCTTTTATTACTACGTTCACAGCTACTGATATCATTGACATATTCAGTGAGACCGAAATGGTTTGTTGGTAACCATGATAACTCCATCTCACCATTTGAGGGAGGCCATTAACCCCTAAAGGACCATTGTCCCTTCGAGGGACAAATGGGATTTTTGGTAGGTGCTTACGGGTTGAAATTTTGTCTTGATTTTTTGAAACTTTTTTTGAAGATAAAAAAGCTGATTGCTTTGTGTGAATATAATTTTTTCTCCAATTGATGCCCGGAATCAAAAGTTATGGCCAAATAAGTTCTAAACAGAGGAGAAGGGGCAATAAAAGAAAATTTGCAAAATTTTTAATTTTTTTCTTATAATTTTTTTTTTCGTAGATTATTTTTTGTCTATTTGGAAAGCTTTGATTTGTTTCATTTGGATTTGTTATGAGAAAGTATAGATAGTCTTGTTTTTTTGGACAATTAAAGCATCTTCTTGAAAAAATAACTTTTAGGATTCATTTTTGAATGCAATTTTACAATTTTCAAAAAAAAAAAGTTCCACATGATTTAGGTTGCTTGCTAAAACAATCTCACCATCGGGATTAGTGCATTTTAATTCCATCTTAGAGATAT
This sequence comes from Neckera pumila, assembly GCA_963969595.1. Lineage (NCBI taxonomy): Eukaryota > Viridiplantae > Streptophyta > Bryopsida > Hypnales > Neckeraceae > Neckera > Neckera pumila. Next base: position 21,197,996 of record OZ018410.1, on the reverse strand, counting down.
TAATAATTTAGATTTTCCTTCTATCTCATACCTACTTGTACTTAACAATATCTTTAAGAATGAAAATTAAGTTTTTTCTTCACAATAATATTTAAATCTCAAAACTCCGTTGTGCAAAAAATTTAAGTTCAAAATGTTCAAAGTCAAAAATTCTAGTCTAGCAAGGTGTTGAAAAATTGGATTTTTTCACTTTAAACGCAGATATCTTGCAATCTGTGCAGTCAAAAGTTCTGAATTTTTTTCCACACATTTTCATACTAGTGAGGTGTAAGATCCTATGGTTAGATGTGAAAAAAAATTTCAAGCTTTTTTACTTTTTGCTAAAGATATGGCAGTTTTGAGTGTTTTTTTGCAAAAAACAACTTGGTCTTCTAGAGGTTAAATGGTACTCCACCTTCCCAATAGCATTCATTTATTTACATCTTGCCATCTCACTTGGATCTATATCCTCTTGAGATCAATCAAGTTTCAAGGAGCAGGAGACTTCAAGCCATCATTTCTGTGGAGTTCGAAGGAGCTGCAACCATCGCTCCGTTGTGATCGAAGACTTTGACCCGGATTTAAGGAGTAGGCGATCTCAAGGGCTCTATCGCCCTTCTGCTTGATGGACAAGAGGCCAAGCTACGCTTCAATCTCGTAACTCCAGTCAATTAGGTATCACCGAACCAAGATGGTACGTGTTACTCTGTGGAATCATTATACCGTATACACTTTGTAATGTTTGTTAGCATGCAGTTAGCAATCATACTGTGCCAATATAGAATGGAATCACTGGTACTTGACACTTAACAAAGTTCAGGAGTTGTGTAATTGGAAGCTCTGCTAATTGTCTATTCTACGTAAGATAACTTAGTTCTGAATTCGTCTACCAAATAGCTTCCTTTTTTCTGGCTGGAAGAATCTTAATTTTCCATCGAGTTCTCTAGTAGCTTAAATCTAGGTAGGGTTTGGGTTCATCTTACCATATCCAAACCCTAATTTACAAAAATAAAATAAAATGAAATAAAAATAAAAATAAAAATAAAAATAAAAATAAAAATAAAAATAAAATAAAACAGGTTACTACAGCAAACTTTTTCATGATGCTATACAATTTGTTCTAGACCTAAAATCAGAAATGGAATTGTACTGTGATGTTGTGAGGAGGGAGAGACGCTACTCAGCTGATGAATACTTGGAGCTCCACCGTCAACACGCCATGAACATTCAACAAGATATGCATATGGAGCGCCATATTGGTCAGCCACAGCACTAGCATCATCAGCAGCACCATCGACAAGATCACTGCAGGCCGTCTTCAGAGCGTATTCAGTTCCACGGGCCGCACCAAAGTCAACCAACGTATTCAAGGGCACCACCAACAGAGGAGCGCCACCCCCACCCCCACCACTTGAACCATCAGTTACAACGGCCACATTTTTGCCACCCTTGCCAACCTCGCAAACCCCAAAGCTGAACCCGTTTGCTGCCGCAATGGGAGAAATCCTCCCTCCCAATTACTAACGCAACTGGGCCGGACTCCTGGTTTAGTTACACAAGGTTCTATACTCTGCCTATCTCAAATCCCCAACTATACAGCAAAAAATTCAATACCTCCAAGATCATGTCATTATAGCAAGCTTCGTTGGAGGGAAGCTAAATGATCAGGCCCTGCAAGCATAGATGGAGGATTTAGGACAAGCATTCTCCCCTTACCGCATCATCATGTATAAATCGGCAGGATACGGATTTTACTGCGTCAAATTCGATGATGCTGTCGTAGTCACCAAAGCTATCAACCTCAATCTACATCGCTTTCCCGGAGGAGAAGCAGCCTACCACCAATGGTTCCCGACGTTCACTCCCTCTTCTCCTATTGGAACCTTGAACCCTTGTTGGCTCTCCATTGACAGTATTCCATTGGAGTATATCCCTTCTTCTTAATATATTGCTCAGGCCCTGGGAAGAGTACTTGCAGTGGACGTCCTCAACCCTACGCTAAGCCAGCATTGCTATTGTGTAGCACTTGACGTTTCCCAAGGATGGACATCGCAGGTGTATGTTGAGAGCCCAGCAAGGGATATTGTTGCCATCCCAATAACCTATGAGGACCTCCGTTTGAGTTGTAGCAGATGCCATGATCCAATTCACCCGACATTGGAATGCCTGCTACCCACTCAAGCAACGGATAGAATTCATCAGCGGACCAATCCTACTCCCAGCCCCCACAATTTTCACGTGGGCTCCCACTTAGTTAATATTTGAGGACAATCAGCAAGGCAGCAATCCCGACACTCCTAAGCCAAATCAACCTCATCTCGGCGATTCAATAGACACAGTGCTAATCTGAGTCGATCAACCCGTCCCTCTCCGACTCTTGATAGCAAAGGCTTCATTCCAGTCAAATATCGACGCTTCCCTTAGCACCCTCAACGCTCCAATACTCCTGCAAGCTCCAGCCACTATTGGGCCCGGCGTGTTGCTCAAGATCAACGGGACGAAGGCTTGGAGCACAACAAAGAAGTGGAGCGCCGTCAGTCACACATACCACCTTCAGTCCAAGACACCAACTCCCCTGCCTACTCCTCGATCTCCAATCAAATTGGCTCTAACTCTCGGTCCCAACCAACTGGGGTTCAAGTTTTGAATGGAGCTATCAACCATCCTATTAGCCCCTCCTCCGTAGAGCTTCATCGCAGGCACATCCCCTGCAAGGTGCCGAACTCATTAAACCAGGTGAACTACAAAACCAAATTTGTTTTAGGACATCTCCAATAGATGTAGCGACTGCCAAGGGAGATATGCAAGTCCTACTCGGAGAGGCAGCATGGCAAGCACCATCTCAGGTACCTCACTCCCATCTTCCTCCAAATGATTTGCCTCCATCGTCACAGACATCTGAAGATAGTATCCAGGAATGGAGCATCTCTCAACCCATTTCCCCGAGCCACAGATCCTCCCCTCTTCCAATAGATCAAGTTCATCATATCCCCAACTCCCCTAACATTAGCAACCGAATGGAGATAATTCCTGCCAACTCTGACCAATACAAGTCTCCTACCTTGATCCCTCATACTAGGAATACCACATTTGACTACAAACTATTTGTAGATGCTCAGCCTAACCTTCCCAAGCATGGAGGCCCGTCCCAATCAACATGGCCCTCACAAAATGATACCCCCTTTGCTTTGAGGGTGTTCAAACAGATCACAGGAGCTCTACCACAATGGAACTCATAAGAACCTTCTGCAGTAGGGAACTCGGTAGTAGTAGCAGATTTCTCCTTAAGACATGCCAAAGCCTCCGCTAGACAGATTCATGGAGTTCAAGCTCATCCTTCCCTGTTACAGGGTGAGCTTGTAAACGTTGACCCTAACCTAGACATCTGGGGACACAGGCTGCCCCATCCCTTTGACTGTGTAGAGAGCGCTAGGCAATTTCTCAATCCAAATACCATACAAAAATTACATTTTATCACAAAATATTAGGGGTTTAAATGACCCTATAGTTGTAGAAGACCTTCGCAACTACATCCATAGGAATCCAGTAGATCTCCTCTTCTTACAAGAACACAAACTTAGGGGCTCCGGAGTTTCTAACTTGGGATGTTTGCTATGGAAGAGAGCCACAACTTTTTGCAGTGAAGCTGAGCTAGGTTATACCTCAGAGGGTGTTAGTGCTGGAAAGGGGGTGGGGTGGCGTTGTTCATCTCCCCTAGATGGGCAAAATTGATCTCTCAATCAAGATCATTATGTGGGGGAAGAATTCATTGGATTATACTTGCACGCATACCTGGAAGGAGACTTAGGTTTTGTTAATATTTATGCCCCTACTGATTCCCTCCTGCGCAAAGTCCTTTGAGGGACCCTGGCATGTGAGCTTCCCAAGACTTGCAAATGGATCATGCTTGGTGATTTCAACATGGTGGAAAGAAGAAGTTACAAGTCTAATACACGTAGCAACTCGATCTCGACTGCAGAGAAGCTTCTTTTCAACGACCTCAAACAATCCCTACAAGTAGAGGATGTTCCTCTTACCTCTCCAAGCATGTCATACTCCTCGGATAATGCTAGAACTGACAACGCTCGCATTATGGCACGCCTAGATTGTTTTTATATGTTTTTTGACTCCCCATCTCATCATAGGAAGATACTAGAGTATCGCATTAGAGGAGACAATACTCGATCGGATCATCATCTTGTCTCCCTCACTTTAGAGCTAGCTAAGCCAATTTAGTGCCCTAGTAGATGGATCATATTCTCTCTCTACCTCGAGGAAACTAACCAAGTAATTCGTGACATTTGGACCAAGGCACCACTAACTACCTCATTCTTCTTCAAATTGAAAAGGGTTACACGCTTTTATTGGCACCACTTCATTCAACGGGCACATGACTATCGTAAGCAAGAAGAACCTCTCTGCTCTAATCTAGACCAAAAGTCAAGCCTGCTATAGAGCCAATTCCAGTGTACACAACTCCAAGAGGAGGTTATTCTTATTCAATTGCAACTCTCCAGCCTTGAGAACCGAAAAATCGAAGGCCAAAAAGTTCGACCACAAGCTAGATGGAGACTCTTCGGGGATCGTCTATCAGTTGAGTTTTTCAAAGCAGTTCGGGAGGTGTCTAATACTTCATCAATCACAGAGCTCCGTAATGACAAAGGTACACTGCGGTATGAAAGAAGTGAAATTGAGGGGATCTGCACTCAATTCTACACTAAACTATATACTAGGGAAACTAGCTCCCCACAAATCATAGCAGACCAAAAATCGATATTAGACTCAGTCCAAAACCGATTCTCTCTATTGATGGCTCAACAACTTGACCTCCCACTTACTAAAGCAGAATTTCATCAAGCCCTCCTGCAAATGGCTAAAGGCTGTAGCCCAGGCCCTGATGGAATATCTGTGGACTTCTTCTGCAAATTCTAGAACCTTATTGGAGTGGACTTTACGAAGATGGTACAGCTAGCGATATCTCAAAACCATCTTCCTTTTGGCATGACCTTAGGAACTATTGCCCTCATCTTCAAATCAAGTGATCATGCAGACCTCTCCAATTGGCGTCCAATTACTTTACTTAATGTCTCGTATAAGCTTATTGCTAAGGCGTTACAAATTAGGCTACAAAGTCTCTTGAGAGATGAAATTAGTCCCAAGCAATTGGCCTTTCTTTCCCATAGACACATCTTATGCAACATCCTCCTCCAATATGAAACTGTAGAATGGGCTAAGGAATCAAATATGGACTTGATCTTCCTAAAGCTTGACTTCACGAAGGCCTATAATGTAGTATCATGGAACTTCCTCTTCCCAGTTACAAGGAAATTGGGAATTCCGGAGTCCTTCATCTCCCTAGTCTCCATGTTACTTCAAGACGATTTTGCCACCGTGTCATTAAATGGGAAGGCCACAGACCAATTTCCCATTCAACATATTGATTAGATAAGGTTGTCCATTTGCACCATATCTGTTTCTTCTCATAGGAGAAGCTTTCAATATGGCCGTCAATACAGAACAACGCCTGGGGAGGATTAAAGGGATCCAACTCCCAGAGAGTGACCTTGAGCAGTTACTATCTCAATACGCCAATGATCCTAGTTTCTCTATTCTAGGACAAGAAGTGTTTCTGAGAAATTCCGTATCCCTTCTCAATCGATTTGGTTCAGCTTCTAGATTACTAATGAACTAAACCAAGAGCATTGGCTATTGGTTTTCATCTAGACCAAAACCGATATGGCTGGAGAACTTGACCTTATATGGGCCCCCCTTGGCTCGCTATCCAAGCTTCTCGGGGCTCTATTTGGGATCTCATTGGAAACTCATGACATAGATAGCTTCCTCAAGGACAAAGTTACAAAGAAATTAACTTATTAGACCACTCAGCCCCTATTCTAGCCGGTCGTACCACAGTGGTAAATGCAATCCTCCTCTCTACACTTTACTACTTCATTGCGATATGGAGTGGCTTGCTGCAAGCTGTTTGCACTATACGTAGCAATCTAAGGAATTTCTTATGGAGTGGGACTGAATATGCTGCCAGAGCAAGAGTATCATGGGATGACTGTTGTCTTCCAAAGATGGATGGCGGCTTGAAACTATTAGATCCCGAGGTTTCTCCTACTGCCCTACTTGCCAAGTGGCTTCTTTATGCCATCGAACCAGGCAAATCCAACCTCAAGGTTTTACTTTGCTATCGCATCCATAAGATGAAACCACATCCTAAAAGTGGCTACTGGTATCCTTCTCAAGCATGGCTTATGGTACATAGATCATCAAGCTCAAGAGACTCAAGGGTGTGCAACCACATTACCTCCGCTTGGCGACACCTTGTGAAGAAGATTGAGCTCATACCACCCTCCACCTCTGACGAGGTTCTTACAACTAGCTTGTGGTGGTCCACAAGCTTCATTGGAGCTAACTTTAATTTCTCGGCTGCTAGGGCAAGGGAACTTGCCCAACAAGGGCTAAGGACCATTGGTGATTTATGGGACTCTGACTTACACGACTTTAGATCATGGGAAGACCTATCCTCTTCATTTACACTTACCGATCTTGAACACCATCATTGGTTTTATTTATGATCGAGAATCCCACCCCAATGGATTGTACTCCTCACTTTCTTTTTTAATCAGGCCCAAGAAGGAGAATGGAAAGAGCTATTTTCTCAACCTGACGATCCAATCCCAATTATGACTTGGCAGATTAGTGGTCTGAACTTCAGTCTCCATCATTTTGAAGTCCATACATTTTCTCTATCTCGAGGAACCAAAAGAGCAACCGTGGGTTACAACTCCAGGATACTTTCATTTGCCTCACCTAACAATGATGAAGATGAATATTGTGGCTACACACGAAGGATTAGGGTGGTGCAGATCCACAAGAGTCGAAATCAAGCCTTCTATTTTGCATTTCATGGCATCACACAAGGTCTAGTCTTTGACCCAGGGCGTTGGCAATGGAACAATGGTCTATCACTAATGGAATATTCAACATCTGTAAGTTGCTCTCTTATCACCCAGAATGCCCAACCAAAGACCACCATCATGTCAAAATGGGATGGACATCTTCCACCCACCTTCACTCCCAACTAGAAAAATGTGTGGCACAAGGCTCGATCTCTTAAAGATGCAACTTTCATGTGGTCTGTCTGGCACAAAGCGGTTGTTGTTCACTCTTAGAGAGCCCATATTACCCCCGGCATTGACACCAATTGCAATTGTTGCTCACTAGGTCTTGAGGAAACAAATATGCACCGGTTCTTTGTTTGCCCACAAGCCCAAGAGATATGGAACTATGCTCAGTCCATTATCCACCACATATCAGGATCTCAACCTACCTTGGGGCCTCACATTGGGTTCAATGCCATTCAATGTATCTTTGGTTCTACTATTCTATGCCGATTCACTAGCTTCCGTACCATTTGGTCTTTACTTAGAGGTTCCTCCTTGTGGCTCATTTGGATAGCTCGCAACAACACTGTCTTCTCAAGGAGCACCTGGCCCCTAAGTCTACTACAAGATAAATTATGGAATGCCCTTTTGGACTCAGACAGGGCAGCTCAACTCAAGGCCCAGATTACTTCCCGGCAACACCCCCAACAACATGATATCATTTGGTCCAAGTTTGATTGTATTTGGCTCCAATCTCTTGTGTTAGCCTTTCGGAGTGGATCGACCATTAATTGAGGTAGGAAGGGACCTACCATTTGTTCCTTCACTTAGTTCTTTTGGTTCTTGTTCCTTCCTTTTTTTGTTTTTTGTTTTGCTCTTATCTCTTCATTTGCCAGCCTCGGCTTGGTTGTTGTTCCTTTTTTTTTTTTTTAGTGCAATGGTACTTTCCATTTGTTCAAAAAAAAAAAAAATGGTACTCCAGCTTTAGTGTCATACTTCTCCATGCAAGAAATAGTCTGTCCCACAGTCATGAACTCACAATATATTTTAAAATAGTGTCTTGAGAGCACAAAGCTAAGAGAAAAAAGGTTTTTTGAAATTACGCAAAACAAAAAATTCAGGGAAGAACCTGTATAAGAGTGGGGCTAAATTAGACATCTGCAATCTTAAAATGATCAGCTTCAACTTCTATTCTAATATACAATTTAGCCCCTAAAGAACCAAGGCCTCTTTTCTGCCAAAAACTCTCAAAACTGCCATTTCTAAAGCCAAGAGTAAAAAAAATTGAAACTTGTTATTTTTGCACATCTAACCGCAGGATCTTATACCTAACTAGTATAAAAATGTGTGGAAAATTTTTTGGAATCTTTGACCGCACGGATTGCAAGATATCTACATTTGAAGTGAAAAAACACGGTTTTCAGCACATTGCGGGACTAAATTTTTTGACTTTGAACATTTTTAACTTAAATTTTTGCACTATAGAGTTCTGAGCTTCAAATCTTTATAGTGGAGAATTAAGTTGAGAGTCTAGGAAAAAAAAAGAAATTCAAAAAAACTTCATTTTCATTCTTAAGAAAATTGTTAAGTAGAAGTAGGTACAAGATAGAAGGAAAATCTAAAATATTAATATCTTTTATATGGAATTAAAATGCACTAATCCCAATGGTGAGATTGTTCTAGCAAGAAAACTTAACCATGTGGAATTTTTTTTTGAAAAATTGCAAAATTTGCATTCCAAAATGAATCCTACAAGTCATTTTTTTCAAAAAGATGCTCAAATTGCCCAAAAAACAAGATTGTCTATAACTTTCTCATAAAAAATCCAAATGAAATGAATCAAAGCTTTCCAAATAGACAAAAATATAATCTATAAGAAAAATAATCTATAAGAATTTTTTTTTTTTTTTAAGTTATTTTTTTTGCAAAATATTTTTGTTGCCCCCTCTCCCTTGTTTTGAGCTTATTTGAGCATAACTATTGTTCCCGGGCACTGATTGAAAAAAAAATTATATACCCACAAAGCTTATCAGTTTTTCTATCTCCAAAAAAAGTTTCAAAAAATCATGACAAAAATTCAGCCCGTAGGTACCTACCTGAAATCCCATTTGTCCCCCGAAGGGACAATGGTCCTTTAGGGGTTAACTCCTAAATGTCCGAGGCACCCAAATCTGGTGTTTGCAAAACTTTGAAGTTAAATAAAACCTAATGAAGTTGCTATTTTTAGTAGTTTATATTTTTAGAAAGTTTTCCTTGATTTCTAATTTTAGCATCAAAAATTCGATCTTGAAAATAAATGATAATGATCTTTCTATTCAGGTTTTTGTACAAGGGTACCCATTGCAATCTTGACTTCCCATAGTGTTGAGAGCTCTTGGAAACGAGCCTCAAATACACTAGATCTTGGAGAATAAATCACATTCAAAATTCATTTAAAAGAATTGTAGAGTAGATTTTAAGAAGCCATAAATTGATTGGGGTTATACAAGTTAGGTCCTTTAACCTCAAATTTTTTTGGTCACCAACGTTTTTCGATTTGAGTTGTGTAAAGATGATTGAAAGATTTTTGCAGTTTTAGCACCCTCATGGTCAAACATTATAATCTTTCACTCCATAAGTGATATTGTTGTGATTTCTTTTCCTATGAGATCTCTAACATGTCCAGTTTGATTTGGTACGGTTACAATTCAAAATTTTTTTTACAACTTATCAAAATGTTGGCATTTTGTTCAATTTAGAGCAAATTCCAGGGAGCCGAAAACAGATCTTGGGCATTTAGGGGTTAAAGCACGAATACTTTAGAATCCAAATGGAACCGAGAGGTACACATGATAATCTGGAATATTTGAAACAGATATTTACTGGCTATCTGGAAGCTCATAGGGAGTTGTTTGTTTATCTGAGTATGCCAGTCGCCCTTCAAGATAATCAGCATAAATCTTCTCCAAAGCTTGGCTCAAAATTAATCGCAACAAGATAAATAAAGCTTGCTACATCTCTCACAAAAAACAAAGACTCAAGCAGCAAGTAAACCTCAACAAACCACCATGCTTCCAATCTTGAACAAGAAGAGTGAGTCGCGAGAGTGAGGAAAGATTACCATCAAAAGCAGAATATCGTACGCAACAAATTGGGTCAGGGTCAAATTTGCCAATGCAATCTGAAAAATAATAAAACGAGTGGTAGAAAGTTGGGGTGACTCATTCTAAACTACAACATCATTAACCCCTAAAGGACCATTGTCCCTTCGGGGGTTCGAGCAGGTACCTACGGGCTGAATATTTGTTGTGATTTTCCAAAACTTTTTTTGAAGATAGAAAAACTCTAAGCTTCATGGGAATATAGTTTTTTGTTCAATCAATGTCTAGGAAAACAAATTATGCCCAAATAAGCTCAAAACAGGGGACGAAGGGCAGCAAAAAAAAATTTGCAATTTTTTATTTATTAATTTTTTTAATTTTCTTTCTTATAGATTATATTTTTGCCTATTTGGAAAGCTTTGATTCATTTCATTTGAATTTTTTATGAGAAAGTTATGGACAATCTTGTTTTGGGGGCACTTAGAGCATCTTCCTGAAAAAAATAACTTGTAGGATTCATTTCTGAATGCAATTTTTACAATTTTTCAAAAAAAGAAGTTCCACATGGTATAGTTTATCTACTGGAATAATCTCACGATTGGGATTTTTGCTTTTAATTCCATATAAAAGATATTAATATTTTTTATTTTCCTTCTATCTCGTACCTATTTTTACTTAACAATTTTTTAATAATGAAAATGAAGTTTTTTTGGATTTTTTTTTCCCCTAGACTTTCATTTGAATTCTCCGCTATAAAGATTAAAAGCTCAAAACTCTATAGTGCAAAACATTTAAGTTCCGCAAATGTTCAAAGTCATGAAAATCTAGTCCCGCAATGTGCCGAATAACTTGTTTTTTCACTTTAAACATAGATATCTTACAATTTGTATGGTCAAAAATTCTGAAATTTTTTCCACATATTGTCATACTAGTTAGGTATAAGATCCTATGGTTAAATGTGAAAAAAAAAAAAAAAAAATTTCAATCTTGATACTCTTTGCTATAGAAATGGTAGTTTTGAGTGTTTTGTGGCAGAAAAATAGCCTTGGTCTTTTAGGGGTTAAGTTAGGTTGGTAATTAGTCACAAACCTCATACTTGGCAAGTTTCCTTGCGCTTGAATGAGAACTGTCGTTTGATCTACAAGCAAACTAGAATTGTTGGAGATAAATACATTGAATAGGGAAATTAGTTTGCTTTACACTGATTTCTCAACATTCTACATTATATCAACATCACGGTTATTGTAGAAGGATGTAGTGATGTGGAAAACATAGGTGCTACGTGGATTGGGGTATTGATTCATGGCTCGGGATTAGAGAGTGGCTTGTGCCTCCATCTGGACAAGCAATGAGTCATGAGGGAACATGAGGTAACTTCTCTGGGTAAGGCAGTCTAATTTCACTATTTAGTGTAATCGATGCAAATGAGCACATTTAATAAAGCAGTTTCTTTCGTTCCAAATTATAATGCATACATTTAACAAAAAAAGACAACGGAAGGCTGAATAGCCTATTACTCGCACTTATTTATAACCACATGCTTCAGTACCTTAGACCATCCAAAATATTAGTAGTTAATTTCAGCAAGGTGGCATATGTGCATATAGTAAATCACCTTAACCCTTAATCCCTAAAGGACCGGAGGGGTGTCCAAATTTCTACAATTGTGAAGATCTATTATAAAATGCAACTTAGAAGAATATTTAAATGATGACTCTCAAACAATAGTTGTAATTTGCTATTTATAGACCACATCCATACAATTAGATCAACAAAAATACATACCAATATTTTTCAATAAAATTTGAAGCTAGAAATTGGAAATTCCTTCTAAAATCAATTCTAGATTGAATATTTATGATTTTTAAATTTTTTCTATAAGTTCAAAATATTGAGTTCTAATTATAGTGATTTTTGAAGATTTTTATTTGATTTTTTTATTCAAGTCATATTTGAAGGATCATTTTTTGAATTGAAAAAATTACTTTTTGAAGCTAGACCTCCCAATACCTTTTGAATTATAAAATATTTGCAAAACAAGATCTTTATAATTTGAACCATGCAAATGTTCAAGAACTAATATAAGAATCTTCAAACAAAATTGATGGATGAAAAAATGCATTTCAGTGAGTTTAGGATGTGTTTTCGTTCATTCATTGTTCAAAATCTGCACTCATGGTCCTTTAGGGGTTAATCCTTAACCCCTAAATGCCCAAGGCATCAAGTTTTGGTGTTGACAAAACTTTGAAGTTAAATAAGACCTAACTAATTTTTATTTTTTAGTCTTTTACATTTTTGACAAATTTATTTGAAGTTTAGTTTTTAGCATCAAAAATCTAATTTTGAAAATTAATGATTATGATTTTTCTACTTAAGATTTTATGCAAGGGTGTCCATTGCAATCTTGACTTTTGGTAGTGTTGAGGGCTTTTAGAAATGAGCCTCATATACATTAGATCTTGGAGAAAAAATCATATTAGAAATTCATTTAAAAAAAATTGTAGAGTAGATTTTGAGAAGCCATAAATTGATTAAGGTTATACATGTTAGGCCCTTTCATCTCATGTTTTTTTGGTGACCATTTTTTTAATTTGACTTGCAAAAAGAGAGCTGAAAGATTTTCATAATTTTAACACCCTCATGATGAAACATTATAATCTTTCAATCCTTAAATGATATTGTCATCTTTTTTTTCCAATGTGATCTCTAACATATCTAGTTTGAATTTGTATGGTTACAATTCAAAAAAAATTGATTGAACTTATCAAAATGTTGTCTATTTGTTCAAGTTAGAGCAAATTCTAAGAAGCTCAAACAAAGCCTTGGGCAGCTTGGAGGTAAAGGACAAAGAAGTGATTCTGGAAATCATCCCTTTCCGTTAATATTAACCCTTAAAGGACCAAACGGCGTTTTTTTGGCAACATAGCAATTTAGGGCAGCTCACTCAAACAGAAATTTTTTTCTTTCTTATAAAACATGTACTCAAGGAGTAGCTTTGAGGTCCAAAATTTTTTAAAACTTTTGAAAAATCACTTTTAAAAAAAATAAAAATTTGAAATTGGTTTTCTAGATTTATATATACATGTAAAGCTTTGAATTATTCTATTTTGATTTATGAGATGAAAACTATGAGGTATTCTAGTTTGCGGGCAATTATAGATTCCCTACTCTAAAATAAACTTTGAAGCCCTTTATTTAACTCAATTTTTAATATTTTTTGAAAAAACAAACAAACGTAGGATGTACATTGTTTATTACAACTGTTAAGATTGACATTTTCAATTGCATAATTAAATTCTCAATAATTTAGTGTTTTAAATCATTATCAACTTCTTTCTACAACCTATTTTTTTCCAATATGTTGTGCAATTCCAAATGATCTAAAAATTTGCAAGCATGTAGCCAACTTGCTTTGAAGAAAGAATCCAATGAGTAACCACCATTTTGGACATTATTTCATTTAAATATGACCTTGTGAAGTGCAGCTGCCCGATTTTTTACAGGGCCAAAAATAGGAATTTTGTCAATTCAAATGCTAATATCCTACAATCTACAACCTGGAAAATTCTGAATTTTTTTCTACATATTTTCAAATAAGCTAACTACAAGATCCTATGGTTATATGTGACCAAAAATGTTTTTTTCTAAAATTTGGTACTTGTACTTGAAATAGCAATTTTACAGTGTTTTTGGTGAAAACATAGTCTCTAACCTTTAGGGATTAAGAAATAACAAAAGCACTTACTGGAAGTCAAACTATTGTAGAAGACCTCTCATTTTTACTAAAAAATTTTGAGGATGAATTGTTGCACTCCTGTCCTATACAAGAGATTCTCTTGTTATTCATCGACTACAAACATCCACCTCAATGTTTAATCCCTAAGTGCCCAAGGCTTGTTTTGAGCTTCTTGAAATCTGCTCTAATTTGAACAAAAAGCCAACATTTTGATAAATTCAATCAATATTTTTTGAATTGTAGCTGTACAAATTCAAACTAGATACGCTAGAGATCACATTGGAAAAGAAACACAACAATATCATTTATTAATTGAATGTCAAAATGATTTGTCAAAAATATAAAATATTAAAATTAGAAATTCAGTTAGGTCTTCTTTAACTTCAAAGTTTTTTGGCGATACCAAAATTTGGTGCCTCGGGCATTTAGGAGTTAAGGGTTAAGGCCTTTGGATTTGAGCATTCGTTGAAGGCAATCAGTGTAAACTTCCCCTGCAATTCCCAATTTTACAAAAGCCTGTCAACCTATGTTCTAAATTAAATCAATTTCATATAGGGCAATGCCCAAGGAGGAGGGCATTGTGCAATAGAAAGGGCCAACGAGCGGTATTTCCCAACATAAACCACGAGCAGAAAGTCAAAATCGGATGAATTTTTTGGATGAGAATTCCCCTTGGATGGAAAATCCGTAATGCCCATTTGCCCGCGTAATCGAGCATTACAGACTCATTGCGCCAAGAAGCCTCCCCGCGAATGTATGGGACAAGTCCCGCGAGTGGTTTACAATCCCATGAGTCACTTTTCAAAACATGAGAGCAGACACAAACTGAAGTGCTTTCAGCCTATGTTTTCAGGAAATGACATTCACAATGGAAATGTCCATCAACAGAGATCCCACCAATAAAGTAACAAGCTCTAAAATTACACATACTTTAAAACTGCTTACATCCTCAAATGTACATTGTGTGTACATGTTGCTTTTTCACAGCCTTTAGCAATTGTATAAATATTGTTCATTTTAGGAGGTGGACAATTTTAGAGTCCTATGCCATTTCAACTTCAAAATTTTATAACTAATTCTACAAAGCTCCAAAAAACATGAAACAACTTGGGTTAGATGCCAATTCCACTTGTCTTTTAAGAAAAATTTACTGAAAATTATTTTAAGAAGCTTTGTCTCCCCAAAATGAACAATATTTGCTCTTAATTGGCCGATTTTTGGACTTGTTACCTTACCAATTTAGTGGACCACATGCGCAGCAAATAGAAGAGATTCACAAAATCTTTTGAAGAAGATATCGATCATGCACTACAACCACAATATTGTACATGTAGGACAGTTTTGGCATTGTCCTACCAAAATAACTTAGTTTTTGCAATGTATATATGTGTACAATGTGTACATCTGGGTCACTCCACATTGACTTATTGTGTCAGATGGACTTCCACTAGAGTTCATCTTACTTTTGGAATAAGTTTATCCTAATTAAAAAGTTCATCCATCCTAAGATTTGGGTATTTAGGCGGAGACAACTCCTTGACTTGACATTGTTGTCAAATCAGGTTTTGTGAGTGTTTTTAGAGAGAATTGTGGATTTTTGCTTTGCTTGGAGATGAGGGTTTCTCAATTAGTAAAGTACGGAGTATTATCTTCTATTCTTACACTTGCACTTTTGGATTCTCCCTTCGTGGACTGAGAGTTGTTTAATTGTTTGTGTGTAGATTCTGTGCTCTATCTTTGAGTGTGTGTTTGTTATGCATTCTAGCTTAGTTTGTGAATACATATTTGATGTAAGTTGTGGCACTTGATCTGTTGTGTGCTACAATCTTTGTTTACAGAACAAATGCAATGATTTAAAATTGATCTGACATTGATAGATTTGTCAATGATAATTAGTTTTAAATGTGAAGGTATTAATAACATTATTAGAAATGCAATTCTAAACTTCTAATAATCTATTTTTCACTCCATCTTAAAATTCGTCAAAATTGCCAAATAGTCATTTTTGTGACACTTTATGAGGCTAGATCTTATATACATAAACCATGTAACTTTTGGGCTTTTTTCAAGCCATTTTTTCTTTGTATGAGCTCAAGAATTGCACCCATTATATCATAAAATATATATCCACATTTTCCAATGTTCTTTAAAATTTCATACAATTTGAATCATTATTTGCATTTACTATAGTTTTTTCAAAGAAAATATTATCAATAGTCTTCAAAATTTCTATTTCATGTCCTTAATAATAAATAATTGAAAACAAAGTGTAATGTCCCTTGTTAATGTCATGTTTTCTTAGCATCAAGTGCCAAAGGTCCTTTTTAAGCTTCTTGGAATGTTAAAAAATAGAGAACATTTGGCCAAGTATTCTCTAGTAATCCGACTTTGCTAGAAATCACTACAAATAAACAAAAATCTCAAATGAAATTAGCTACTGTAATGGTCACCACACATTTGGATGAGACCTTTCAAAAGGAAGGATTTGCGTGTTCCCTTGAAAGATTAGGTTCAAAGGTACTCTTTTTTATTCTAATTTTGCATACATTGTTGTTTATACCATTAGTGTTGGCTACAAAATAGCTATCCACTATAAAAGAAAGGATGTCTGAGAAAATGTACAAAATGCAATGATATTGTACTTAGTCTACACTAATGATTTAGAAATTGTGTGACATTTAGTTGATAAATTTGTCAACGATACTCAGGTCTACATGCGGGAGTTTCAATTGCATCACTAGAAAATTGAATAAACAAAGCTATCAAAGTAGGAAAATAGATAAGGTATCCTCTAGAGTACCAACCCTTAGCTTAGAGGACACTGCACTTCTAAGGGGCATTTTGAAAGTCAAACCTCAATTTCCACAAGATTCTTGATTTGAAATGCTTCTTAAGTTGAACTTAAGAAATGCGGTTTTAATCATCTATTCCCTACTCCATCTTAAAAGTGTGTCAAAATTGTCAAAATTGTTAGTTCCGTGACACTTTATGAGGCCAACATCTTGGATGCTTAAATTGCATCACTCTTGGGCTTTTCTCTAGCCCATTTTTTGGTGAAGTTTATCACCACTATCTCCAATTTTCTTTAAGATCTCATACTACCATATTTGAATCATTTTTTGCATTTCCTATAGTTTATTCAAAACTCAAAAGTCTTCTAAAATTCATTTGATTGTTTTGTAATTATGGAAGTTTGAAACAAACTGTAGATGTATATCACTATATGTAAAAACAAAATATCAAATATTGAAATGTATGTTTTATTATAGAAAACTGAAGAAGTTTGCCTAAGCAGGAAGTTGATTTGCCAAGCCCTTATTGAAATGAATTGGAATTTGATTGAATTCCAATAAATACTATAGTAGTATTGCACAAAAGTATCTTAGAGCTACTGGAAGAACAACAAAATCCAGAGAATGATTACCTCTTTACCTGCTTAACTTTGAACCCCAAAAGCACCAATATATTTAGAGGCCTAAAATTGTTTCAAAATACTTGTCCTTAAAGCAAGGTCAAAATCTTCATCAATATTTATATTTTTGTTATCAAATCCAACAGCAGGATCCTTTAGTCAACTTGTTCAAGTGCATTGTTCCAAAATTCTAGAATAAATATCCCCACTGATTGTAAGTTCAACGTGCCTAAATTGCAAAAATGCAGGCTTTTCTAGCCCTTCTAAAAGGTGAAGTTTTGTATTTCAACATTTTCAGAAAAAAACATGTATGTACCATAATTTATGCATTTTAGTCAATAGATTAGAAAATGGATTGACAACATATGTACAAAATTTTAACCAAAAATATGTTCCAATTTGTCTTCAAAAAAATTGTACAATAAAAGGTAGTACTAAATGAAAGAAAAAAATAATATGCTAATAACTTTAACAAGAAATTGCACATTCTTATTTCCAATGGTAAAAATGTTCTACAAAACAATTGATATCATTTTTTTTTGTTTTTATTTAAAAAAATTCTAAATTGAGAGCAAAAGACAAATTTGTATGTGTTTTCTACTGTCATTGCCCATAGTTTAAAACTCTTTATAGCTTTTACTTCACTATTTGGAATTGAATGTTTGAAATGTTTTTGATCGAGTATCAATTTGTATATTTCTATAAAAATAATTCATATTTTTTAGAGCATCTTCTGGCAGCCCAGTTTTAAACTGAAATTTTTAAAAAACTTTTAACTTTTGTAATGTTTATTGGAATGACATGAAACAAAACTTCACATATAGATTATGATGAGTATCATCCATCCTTAGAAATTCATGCAAAAATTCCAAATCATGAAGTCAATAGAGGTTGCCCAGGTTCTCAAAAAGCCCAAAATAAGCTCTTTTGTCCTTTAGGGGTTAATATTGATGTAAAATTGGAAATATCCAAAATGTGAGGCAATGTATAAAAATAGATTTTATTTCGATTGAGTATACCAATGAAGTACTAAAAGGTACTCCTAGCAATCGTGTAAAATGATAAAATATCCAAAATGTGAGCCAATCTCTAAAAAACAAGTTTTGTGTCAATTGATGGCACTACACCAAAATGAATATTCAGTATGGGTGCATAACTGGCCACCCAATAAATTGGTAGTCTACATTAAAATTCACAAAGTAGATAATTACGGTGTCACATGTATGATATAATTATATTTTTATAATATAACAATATAATAATAAAGTAATAATATGATATTATGATACAATATGATAATATAATTTATATTATACATCTCAAATACTAAATTCCATCTAAAAATTGATGAATCTAACTTATAAATCTTGTGAATTTCACCTAAATTTCACTTCTACCCTTTTCTAGAGTAGTGGTAACAAGCAACCAAAATCACCATAATTTGGTAAGATTTTAGTGAAAATTCGCCAAAATTGAATGCCACACTAACTCTTAAACATCAGTCTAGTGACCGTGGAAATTGTCCCTTTTGGTTCTATGTGACATCATCTACTTTAAAAGAAACAAAACTACTCATAGGAGATCAAACTCCTAAACAAGATCTTCCCATTTTGTACAGAATTCTGAGGATGAACAATTGCACTTCAGTTGATTCGTTGCCATTCATTAGATAAAAAATGGCCGCGGTGGCGGGATTTTAAGGGTTAACTAAGGGGTTAAATGAAAGCTCCCAAGGCAAGAACCCCCAGCCTTCCGTTCCCCGCGGGGTCGTTGATTCCTTTCCAAACTGCCTTGGGCTTCTCCACACACGCGTGCTGGTAGTACACCGGGACCTCTCCTACTTCGAGTTCTGTCTCCGCCTTTCGAATCAAGGGCGCTGGGGATTTCTCTTCGAAACTCTGAAAATCCCGAGGCACGAACTCGTCTCCCTCCACCTGCTCATCATGACCACGGTATACGTCAGGAAATCTCCATTCCATCGCCCATTCCCAGCTCAAATGTCTCCAGAAATTTGCACATGTCCAAGCAATCTAAACCCTTAACCACTTTCGCGATTGGAAAAGTTCAAATGTCTAACAATTATCGAAACATTTGTACCTGTCCAAGCATTCAATCGCTGAAAATTTGCCAATTCACAGATCAAATGTCCAAGACTTTGCACTTGTCCAAGCAATCAAGAGCTTCTGCGATCGGAAATTCTCCAATTCGCAGTTCAAATGTCCAACAATTGGCCCCAAATTTACTCCTCTCCAATTGGGAACCTCGGGAGCGCAAGCTATCGAAACCCTAAACGCATCCGTGAACTGAAAGTTCCGAAATGTAGTCGGAATTCGGTTGCTTTACCTGGATTGGCGATCCCTTGTAGTAGATCAAAGTTCCCATCTCCCCGCCCGCAAGTCGATTCGCAGCCTCTCTCCCCACCCTCACTTGAATGTCTACACTCCCAACCACCTTCTCCCTCTGGTAACTCCCAACCCGCAGCTTTTGAATGTCTAATGTCATGCGTTTCGGCTCACTCCAAGACGAGTCCCCGGTGGAGCTCCCCCACACCAGATTCGATTTCAATTCGGAGAGCAACACATTGCCCTTCGCCACCACCTTCCAGTCGTCGAAAACCTCAATGACGAGCTTGGCTTTGGCCGCAGTCCCGAACAGAGCCTCTCTGCATAGCATCCGAATCACGGAGTTCCAGGAGGTGTTGACCCCCGTGGGGCCGTGGTTTGCAATATGTGTGGAAGCCTTGGAATGTGAGTCGACCCACAGGACAGCGTAAGAGGGTTTGCTCGTGCCGAAGCGGTAGCGCCGCTTCAAATTCGTCGCGGCGAGGACGGTGATCTCCAGTTCTCGTTGCATTCCCATCGTGCAAGCTGATTTCTTCAATTCGACCTGCAGCAAATTCCTTTAAACCTCTCACAAATTTCCTTGAATCTAGTGTAAATTTTTTCGATACTTTGCAGATGTCTTCAAACTGTTCCGAATTTCTTCAAATCTGTCACACTGGCTTGGTTCTTGTTTAGCAATTTGCTCAGGAAAGAATTGCTTTCGAACATTCGCTGTAAGTGCTAATGGAGTTGTCGCCAATGCAAATCAAGGGCGGGGGAGCCAACACGTGATCGCCGAGAGAAGCTAGTATTGTTGCTGGTGCTTGAAAGTGGCATTGAACTGAAGAATTTGCTCTGAGAGTCTCAGCGATGGCGGTTCAGTATCAAAATGCAAGCGAGAGGATCAATGAATCACAGCGATGCGCGTCGGAAATTCAGTCGGCACATTGACTGTGGTCTCGATAGTCGCAGTGGGGTTGACTGTCGTCGTGTTCCGACGTGGAATTTTAGTTTTTAAATTTAAAATTTGCAAAGAGAACACGTGGGGGTGTTCCCGACGTGGACTGTTGATGGGTTGTTGGGACCTTGATGATGCAGTGTCAGGGGAGACATTTGAGCCAAAGTAGCCAATATTCATAGTTTTCTATTGGGAATCTATCTTTTTTTTTTTTTATATAGTTTTTCCGTGTACTTTTGTTTTTAACTCTGCAATGATATTGACTTCAAGCAAATTGTAGAAACAAAGAATGCATCTATCACTACTCTAGAAAATCTATCTTTTGCAACTGGTTACAAACAACTCAATTCTTTTGAAAAACAATTGATTTTTAAAAAACAAGTTGCTATAGATGAGTTATTCTAGACTCTACCCCTAAACAAATTCATTTTTAGTTGCTATGGACAAATTATGAGTGAATAGGGACAAGTTATTTTAGACAACGGAGTTGCAAAGGACCAAATTTCTACTAGTGTACTAATCAATGAATCTCATAAGTTTTGGTTGACTATCTTGAAAATAGGATTCTAACTTTTAGATTTTACCCTATAATGCCGGGTTGGTCCCCATACAAATAATTTTTTGTGACATTGTATGAATCTTTTGCTTAAAAAACCCAAGAGTATTCATTGGAGGTCAAACCACTGGGCAAGACCTTCCATTCCCACGTAAAATTCCAAGGATGAACATCTATAATTTTGTCTTATATAGAAGGATTCTTCGTCTTCCATCGGACATTAGTATTGGTAGTAATATTACAAGGTTAAACTTGGAAGGACCGACTAGCCTATCACTAAAATAGTCAACTAAATATTGTGAGATTTTTGGACCAATAGGTACATTCTTCATTTCTATAGCAATATGGAAAGTCATCCATTGAGTCATTGAC
Source organism: Neckera pumila (assembly GCA_963969595.1). Classification (NCBI taxonomy): domain Eukaryota; kingdom Viridiplantae; phylum Streptophyta; class Bryopsida; order Hypnales; family Neckeraceae; genus Neckera; species Neckera pumila. The sequence continues at coordinate 21,176,689 of OZ018410.1, read as the reverse complement.
CACTTTTCAGCCTCTCCATCCTTACAGGGTTAAACAAATTAAATTTTGAATGTAATAGGGCTTAGACAATGTCTTTGAAGGTTTGATTTCAAATCAATGAATTCAAAAAATGAATTGCTTCATCTTAATCTAGTTGCTAGTTCTCTCTATACATTAGAGGTTTAATTGCTTTAATGTTGTAAATTGACTCAAGACAAAAAAATGTCCAATAATTAGTTAGATCACTTTTTGGCTACTGTGGTGATAGATCAGTAAATTTGGAAAATGAGTTGGTTCTTCTTACTGTTGCTCCTAGTTTTCCCACGTATCATTAGAGGAAATTTCAGGCCTCCGAAGGGCTGCTCCACAGCCCCTCGAGGTATCCTGAAATTTGTTTTTTTTTGCTGAAAAACTTGTTTTCCCCTTATTTCCGCCCTGCTAAAATTGCAGCAGCAGTGGCGTAAGAACCAAAAATTCCGGATAAAAATTTATTAAAAAATTTATTAAAAATAAAAATAAAATAAAATAAAAAATCACAAAAGCTAACTGCTGCGGGGAGCAATCAGCTTGGTGTGACAGACCAAGCTTTTAATAGCTTGGTTTGTCACATTCTAGCAACCCTCCGGAGGGTTCAATTTTTCTTTAACGTAGAGTTCAAATTGCTTCAACGTTGTAAAGCGACTTTGGACGAAAACATCCAATGAGTATTTAGATCATTTTTTGGCTATTGTGGTGATTGATCGAGAAAAAAAGCGACTTTGGACAAAAAAGTCCAATGAGTAATTAGATCATCTTTTGGCTATTGTAGTGATTGGTTGAGAAAAAAAGCGACTTTGGACAAAAACGTCCAATGAGTAATTAGATCACTTTTTGGCTATTGTGGTGATTGGTCTTCTCTTTTCATGGTTATAATATACAAGTATATTGCAAGATGAGAAGTCTTATCCCTTTAACCCCTAAAATTCTTTGACTATGTTCTCACCAAAAATGCTCCAAAACTGCCATTTCTAGCACAAGTACCAAATTTTTGAAAAATATCATTTTTGGATGTATGTAACCATAGGATCTTGTAGTACTCTAGTTTGGGAATGTGTGGAAAAAATTTCAGAAATTTCCATCGTGTAGATTGGAAGATATTAGTATTTGAAGTGGCAAAAGTCCTTTTTTTGGCCCTGCAAAAAATCGGGCAGCTGCACTTTACAAGGTTAGATTGTTATGAAAAAAATTCTAAAATGTTTGTGCTTCTTTGGATTCATTCTTTAGAGCAAGTTAGCTACATGCTTAAAAATTTTCGGATTATTTGGAATTGTACAACATATAGGAAAAAAATAGTAAGTAGGAAGGAATAGAGAATGGTTCAAAACACTAAATTGTTTAGAAGTTAATTATGGAATTGAAAAATGCCAATCCCAATGGATTGAATGTTGTAATAAACACTTTACATCCTGTATGTTTTTTTTTGAAAAATATTAAAAATTGAGTGAAATAAACAACTTCAAAGTTTATTTTAGAGTAGACAATTCATAACCGCCCGCAAACTAAAAAGCCTTGTAATGTTTGACTCATTGATCAAAATGGAACAATACAAAGCTTTCTACGTGTACATAAATCTAATAAACCAATTTCAAATTATTATTTTTTAAAAAGGTGATTTTTTCTGATCTGCTCAAACTGCTCGGTTACGAAAAAAGTAACACACTAGGCCAATGTCATGAAATTTGGTGCATATGAAAGATATTCCTTGTCCCCACCTTCTATAAAAATTTCAGCCCAAAATATGCAAATCTCCAATCACACATACCTACCTAAAATTTCTATGTTGCCAAAAAATGCATGTTGGTCCTTTAGAGGTTAAGGCATTAGAAAAAAAAAAGCAGCCCTCCAAAGGGTTGCTCCAGAGTGATATGGCCAATTTATTTCAAGCTTGGCCTTCAACTTTCATATTTTTTTATTTTTTTATTTTAAAAAAAAAAGATTTGTTAAAGATTTAATTTAATTTTTTTTAATTTAATTTTTACTCGCAAATTTGGGTTCCTGTTACGCCATTGTTACAACAGGAATTGTTGCGCAGACAAGAATTGTTGCGCAGACAAGAATTGTTGCGCAAAAACTGCCTCGAAAAACACTATTTCAGGATCCTTTGGAGGGCTATGGAGCATATTATCAAATTGTGCAAATCCATGATTCTTCTTTTTCAAACTACTAGATCTTTTGTCACCTCCGGCTACATTTACAACAATGGAAAATACATAATTTTGGGAGAGACAAAAATAACATCATTACACCACTTTTCAATACCGACCATCCATCATAATCTCAATTCAAATAAGATTTGATGCTATGACAAATTTTGAATGACTATGAATAAAAAAGGATAAGACTAATGTATCTTTTACTAGCCATGCATATTTACCTAAAGGTGGAATTTTGGAGTGATTTTTTTCAAAACTCATTTTGGATCCAAAAAATGAATTCTTGTGCCAAATGATGGATGATATTTGTTAAAATATCGATAAAAATAATCAGATTTGAATAAATAAAGTACAAATTCATAGATTAAAAATTTTTTCTATCCAAAAATGGCTACATAATGGATTTTATTGTCACCACCAATAAAATATTCAAAACCCCTAAGAATAATACTAAGGTAAGAATGATAACATTAAAGTTCTAACAATGGGCCTAAACTATATGCAAATAGAATTAAGTATACATGATTAAGTATACATAGTGGTGTAAATCAAGTACTGAATGTGACAAAAGTGTAACAATAGAATTAGGATTTGTTGTACTTCCTACATTGAGATTATGTCAAATAACAACCACAATTTAGTTCCTCCTTCACCATTGATTTTATTCATTGGGTCCTTACCTGCAATTATTCTTCATATTCTTCACTTTCCTTTACTTAGTCCATAGTAAGCTACCCCCCAAAATGTGAATGAAACCTCAGAGGGATTTCCAAATGCTGTTCTGAAATCACCTTCTCTCCACGCAAGCTCACCTTCTCTACAAGCAAGCTCAGATAACCCTAGTCTCTTCTATGAACCTATCTATGCATGTGGAAACACACTTAATCGTAAGAAGGATGAGACCTATGCGCCATAAATCACAGCGTTACAAATTGAAGAGAATTCAAATCACACCATCAAGTTGGAGAGAATTCAGAGAGAGAGAGAGTCAAGTCTTCTCTACAATTCCACATCTGGGGACACAGCGAGCAATTAAGAGAAAGCAACACAAGAAAAGGTATCACAAGAGAATGCCTTCAAATCGTACCTTGCAGCGGAACAGAGATAGAAACATGATGAGTGGAAAACTACGTACAATTCAATATAGTTCTGTTCATAAGCACATACCAGTCTCTAAAGGCTTCATTTAATACCAACGTAGATTGTATCAATTCATACCCAGGACAACACGAATCAAAGACACGCAACGCAACGTCTTTTCTGCATCGAACAAGAGACCTACAGACTACTCTCCAAATAGACGCTCTCAAACACTGAAACCCAAACATCCTGAGACCGAAGGAAAACACAAATGCACAGCCGAAATCACGTCCTCCACAAACTGTTAAACTTTGCACCAAAAAACATGTCTTTAAAACATATGCACCGGCCCAATATCTCATACACTGAAGCACAAACGTCCAGAGACCGTAAGGAATACACAAGTGCACAGCCGAAATCAAGTCCTCCACAAAACTGTAAACGCACCGGAAACGCTGCCATTAACGTACGCACCAGCTCAATAATACATGAATATCCAGCAATGGAAGCCACAAGGTTCATCTCCTCATTTTACCAAACTTGGGGCGATTCGCCTTCCGCTCCGCTTTCTCCAGTCTCTTCCGCTCTCTCTCGTCCATGGGACCTTCCGGCGGAGCAGGTTTCAAGAAATTCTCGTACACAAATGGCCAGGCCTTGTAGATCCCGAAGCCCGGGATGACGAGATACAACCACCAGAACTTGTCGGACAAGATGGAGGTGACTTGCAGGAAGCTGGTGATGTAGAGCAAATCGTGCATGTAGCTACACAGCCCTCCGGTGTTCATGTCGAACCCGCCGTCCACGATCTCGCCAGTGGTTTCATCCACCACCGGCTTCGCCATGCTCGCCAGCTGGTCGTACACCAGCTTGTAAATCACGGACGTGAAGAGGAACATGACGCCGTGGAACCACCAGAGGCTGCGAAAGCGCAAACCGAATCTCAAGACTACGTAAATCGTATTGGAGATGAGAATGACATTGCGAAGAAAGGCCATGTGCTTTTCGTTCTCTTCCTTCCGCTTCTTCGCACCCTTGTTCGCCATCGCTATTACCTAACCAACGCTCGGGGGTGAAATCAACACAGCTCAAATTGCTGAAACCCTGACCTGAACCCTGAAAACCCTAACTTCGTAGAACAGCCACTCGAACGCTCGACAGGGAGAATCGTAACCCACAAGCCAAGGACACGAATTGATATGCCGCAGAGGATTTCTGTGTAGCAATGAACTCTGAAGTTTGAGACCTAATCTCGTGACTGTCGTCTACTTTGACTGAGATAGTGAAGAGTAGTAGTGCGGTGTGAATAGGTACGGAATTAGGGTTTAGGGTTTTTAGGTTCGAGTAAAGCAAACCTCTTGGGATTGCATTCTCTCTTCAATTGCCTATTGCTTGCCGAGAATCTTTCTCTGGCCGGGACTGGGGTGCTGCAGCCATGGCGGTGGGGAAGAAAAAGCGTATCTCCAAAGGGAAGAAGGGCGGCAAGAAGAAAATGTAATTCACGCCTTCCTTCGTCACGAGTCTGTGTTTCCGCCCGCCTTTCAGGTCAAGCTTTGCCCAATTTTGATTTGCATTTTTTGACATGAGAGTTTTAAATGCTGCGCAGTGTCGATCCTTTCTCCAAGAAGGATTGGTATGACATCAAGGCTCCCACCACCTTCACGCAGAGACCGTTGGACAAGACTCGTCACCAGGACGCAGGGAACCAAGGTACGTCAGTGGTGTCCCTTGCTACAGCTTTCGTGAAGCTCAGATTGTCGACTGTGAGTGGGGCTAGGCGCTTGAATTGGGATTTGACAAGGGGTTTAAAACGTTTTGGGTAGCGCAACAGATTGCTTCCGATGGATTGAAGGGACGGGTGTTCGAGGTCTCGCTGGCCGACTTGCAGCAGGATGAGGATCAGGCTTCCGCAAGATCAAGCTCAGGGCTGAGGATGTGCAGGGCAAGAATGTCCTCACCAACTTCTGGGTACGTGAACCGGAGGAGAAAGTTAGGCTTATCTCGGCTCTGTAAGCACAATTTCAATGCGGAAAGTCTTATCCTTTGTTGCGTGAGTGCAGGGCATGGACTTCACGACCGACAAGCTGCGGTCTCTTGTGCGCAAGTGGCAGAGTTTGATCGAGGCTCATGTGGATGTGAAGACCACCGACAACTTCCAGATTCGGATGTTCTGCATAGCGTTCACGAAGAAGAGGCCGAACCAGATCAAGAAGACTTGCTATGCCCAGTCGAGCTAGATTCGTCAGGTTTGAACCAATCCTGTGTTCTCTTATTGCATATCTTGAGAACTGAAGCTGTACTTTCCGGAAAAGTAAATCCTTACTAAAACGCTAAGCCCTAATCCTGCACCACTAGAGTTTCCAAGTCTTCTTGATTCTCGTCATGCTTCTAATTGGGAGAAGGGCAGACCTTCAGGAATCTAGTTAGTTGGTTGGACCTCTTGGATTGATGATGAACCTCCTTGAACACGCCTTTCGAATGTTCGGTACTGTTTCCGCAGCATTATAATTCTCACTTTTGAACTACAGATTCGGCGCAAGATGCGAGAGATCATGGTGCGTGAGGCCCAGAGTTGCGACTTGAAGGAGTTGGTGGCGAAGTTCATCCCCGAGGTGATTGGGAAGGAGATCGAGAAGGCCACGCAGGGCATCTACCCTCTCCAGAGCACTTTCATCCGGAAAGTGAAGATCCTCAAGGCTCCCAAGTTCGACCTCATGAAGTTGATGGAGGTACGTTATGTTCCTATGTCATAAAAATATATCTGTCATTCTAAACACACATGTGCAAGTTGATCGCGTTTTTTACCTGGCTTCTATTCTGAAGGAATCATCTTATGACCAGCAGTTTAGTCATTGAAAGGCAACTCAGCCCTAGTTTTGTCGCAGTAGGGGTCGTTGACGTGAACACCTACAATATATTTTCAGGTCCATGGAGACTACAGCGAGGAAGTGGGTGCCAAGATTGAGAGACCGGTAGGAGATGACGCAGAGGCTACACCTGCGGAGGCTGTGCCTGTGCCTGGGGCTTAGGTTCTGATGTGTTGCTTGCGGAGAGTTTAGCTTTGCTTGTGAATCTGAAGGTAATCCTCCTTCGATCTGAAGTCCTTCGACCTGGATGCTGAAACAGTTTTCGCTTGGTGAATCGTTAGTTAACCAAGTCAATGTCTGAATGCGATTTGAGCAGCATCTGAATTGATGCATTGATATCCTCGTGCGAGGAGCTGGACCAACAAGGTCATTCTTTTGTACCTTGCTATTTGAATGCAGGTTTCTGGTTCTCCACTGTGCATTGGACAATCTGGCTGTGCTTCATTGAAATGACATGAACTTCCGTATGAGTGTACTCTTGTGTGAGTCGGTGTACATGATCGGTTACCTTCACATCCACAAATAAGAGGCCAAGCTTGCATTCTCAAGCCTATGCATGCGAAGGTCGCTTGTTTACTTACCCACGTGTAATAAAGCTTCAGGGCAACTCTTTGACCCCAAGGAGTGTTGATGGATGTTATTTCTAGAAAGAGGCTCATTGGGAACTAACCCCCCCACTGTGTTAGTGTTGTTGCAATATTGTTTCATAGGGCCTGCAGTCCAGTAAAGAAACTTTCGTTTGCACGGCTTGCTGCAAGGTCGAATGGGGAGTTCAGACCTGATGGGGCAAGGCCAAAGCGTGAAACTGGACTAGTGGTGCCGTGGATTGCATGGCCTCCGATCCTGTGCTTCGTTGCTTCATCGCTTTACAATTGTAGGCTAGGATTGCTCTATAATTTTCAAAGTCAACAGAAAAATCAAAAAACGAAGGACGCACGTCAAAATATATATCACCTTCCATGAAAAAACATAACCAATGGCGTTTCTCTGGCTACGCTCACAATTCAGGAACGATCAAATACGAGAAATTGTTGTCTTTCTTAGAACAGTATCCAAAACCCTTCTACATATCGGAAGCAGGTGGATACGGTCGCTGACAAGTGCGGCACTCGATCGACACTACAGGATTTTATCCAACTGCCTGCTTAAGATACCGTTCAATCTAACCCAAAAGCCCACCATCGGTAATCCTGCGCTGCATAGTACCCTAATGGCATTGGCGCTGTACAGAATGTCTTGTTGTTCATATCCTACATCAATGAGCTAAGTTACAATGAAGACCTGAGACAGCCAACGTCCACACGACAACCAGAGCAAGAGTCTTCAAGTGGATGCTATAATCACAGGTTAATTAAATCAAACCAAGCCCAAGATGTGAGTCTCTTTAATGACAAAATCAAAGAAAACTTTTCTCAAGACAACGTACCAAACATTCGATAACAGTAGAAACCCTCACAACGGCGAACTTTCTCTAGAAAAAACCTTCCGAGAAAAGCAAAATTAATTATGGAGTACGTAGTGCAGGAGCTTTAATTTTGCTCGTGGCCAAATTACGCGTCCCATTTCTTCCAGTGACATGGACAATGCTAGAGATCTACAATAAGCTGGTACTAAGTCGAAGTGGGCAAGACGCGACTAATGCTAGAGCGCTTTCATAATGCGGACTCGATGCCTGCACTTCAATTCTCGTCGAAGCTTGAAGTTCAAATGCCAGAAAGAGAGTGAAGCTCAGAGACAGCGGAGCCACTTCGAGCATCCCACCAATTTTTTCTATCCCCATCCTCATCTTGGATGAGTATCGAGGCAGCAGAGATTGACAATATTAGCATTATCCGGGAAAACAACTACTTGTACATTATTAATAAGGACAATCTCCTCAAGGTGCGGAACTAAGCCTGTTGTCTATTACATTAGATGAGATTCGGGGGTCTTGGAGGGCTCCGAGTTTCCCCTGCTATCTGTTGTGTTCCCAGACTGCGGGAATGCAGCAGCAGCTGGCTGACGTGGTCAAGCAATTGCCATGTCATTTTTGAAAAAAAAATTTTTTTGCTTAAAATGATATTTTGATAAAAAAAATTCTTTTTTTTTTTTTGAAAAAAAAATTTCTGACACACCCATACCGGTGTTCACTAAATCTGGGCAGATCAGGGAACAGGCCTGAAACGGCCCTCTAAGACCTCCAAATATCATTCAAGGTGCAGAACTAAACCTGTTGTCTATTATGAAGTCAGTACGTAGCTAGCCTATGGGGATGGCTATCAGCTACTAGTTTTTCAGTCTTCTTTGAATCTTATAGAACGTACGTTGTGTAGGCTTATTGTACTTGTTGCAAGCCAGAGTAATGGTGATGTTCAAAAACTAGGAAGTCTTCGTCTCGTTATCCATATCATTCTGTCATAACAAAATAACAAACCCTTTGTTTGTGGAGCAGGGATTGACATAGACACGTCATAGCAAATTTGCAAGCAGTAATTACATCATTGTCTCAAAGCAAAAGCCAGACTCATGCAGACTGCTAAGGGTGGAAAACACAAAAGATACCACGTACTAGGTTAGAATCTATTCAGCATCAATGTGATCAAAGATGTGAAGGAGATTTGAGTAAGGTGATTACCCCCAAAACTGCTATTTTTTTGCTTTTGTGCCTAATTATTATTACAAGACTGATCAACTTTTATTCCATATGCAAAAGTTATGAAGGAACAAAAGTTTGGTTTTAACCCCTAAAGGCTTATTGTCCCTTTGATGGACAAATGGGAATTTGGACAGGTACCTACGGGCTGAAATTCTGTCTTGATTTTTTGAAACTTTTTTTTGAAGATAGAAAAATTGATTAGCTTCATGGAAATACAATTTTTTTTCAATTGGTGCTGGAACAAAAGGTATGCCCAAATCAGTTCAAAATTGGGGAGGGGGCAGCAAAAAAATATTTCAAAAATTTGAGTTTTTTTTTTTAATTTTTTTTCTCATAGATTATATTTTTGTCTACTTAGAAAGATTTGATTCATTCCATTTGATTTATTATGAGAAAGTTGTGGACAATCTTGTTTTTTTAACAATTAGAGCATCTTCTTGAAATAATAACTTGTAGGATTCTATTCTAAATGCAGTTTTTACAATTTTTCAAAAAAAAAGTTCCACACGGTTTTATTTTTTTGCTATAACAATCTTACTACTAGAATTAGTGCATTTAATTCCATTTTAGAGATATTACTAATTTAGGTTTTCCTTCTATCTTATACCTACTTCTACTTCAAAACTTTTTAAAGTATGAAATCTAATTCTTTTGAAGTTTTGTTTTTTTCCTAGACTGTCAACTCAATTCTTCACCATAAAGATTTAAAGCTCAAAACTCTATAGTGCAAAAAATTAAAGTTAAGAAAGTTCAAAGTCACATAATTTAATCCTGCAATGTGCTGAAAAATTGATTTTTTTCACTTTAAACGCAGATATCTTGCAATCTGTGCAGCCAAAACTTTTGAAATTTTTTCCACTCATTCTCATACTTGTTAGATACAAGATCCTATTGTTGGATGAGCAAAAAAAAAATTTTCAACTTTTTTTACTTTTTGCTATAAAAATGACAATTTTGACAGAAAAATGACCTTGGTCCTTTAGGAATTAAAACAATTTCTTCCATATAGGTACATAAAGGATTTTGGAGATGTACACAAAGTAAAAATGGCGATTAAGGGTCATAGTTGCATTTGGATGTGCCCACCTTATATATATTTTTTTGCAATGGGGATGGGTAATTGGAAAATGACAGTCATCTTTGTAAGAGCTTTAGAATTTATTCAGTTTTTTTAACATATAGTGATTTATCTTTGTCTTTGACGTCTTACTATTGTGTATGACTAGATTGCAACTGGATAACAATTTTTTTTATAGGTACAACAAAATGGAAAATTGTATGTTGGGCCTTTCACGAAATTGTAGTCTAGAATGTAAATTATAGAAAATCTACAAATTGGAGATATTCTTGAGTTTTCAAAGCACAATCATGCTCTTTCAAATGTTGACATGATGGAATGCTTTCAAACTTTAATCAATGAGCCCAAAACAAAAATGGAAGTCTATATTAGAAGCAATAGTTGATTCTAAGTATATCATAACATTCTTGAATGGAAAGGCATGGGGTGCTTCTATAGCAGTACAAGAATATAGTCATCTTATAGGAACCCATAATATATGGGAAGACTTGCATTCAAGTTTTCTACAGTGAAAGATTGAAAGGAGCCTTGATTAATGGAAAGCAAAGGGTCCCCCTCATTAGATTTCAAAAATGTTACGTTGAATAAGTAAACTTTGAAGACAAAACATATTAGTGGTATTGAAAAGTCATAGTGTGTTTGTGTCTCTACTTCAATTTTATAGATGCATGTTCTTTATAAAATTGAAGTCAATGTGGACAAAAGCAATGGCAAAAAAGTGCAATATTAATGACCAAAAGCGTTTTAGTATCCATTGGGATGCCAAAAGTACCAATATTCCAATATGGAAAAGCAACCAATTAGATTGTATGCAACTACAAGTTGTTGTCATTTTGAAAAGGTAGAAAATTGAATAAGTAAACAAATGAAATATAGGAAAATATTTTAAGTTTTATTCTTGGTATTTGGTGCAATTCTTTTAAACTTCAATAGGTGTAAATATTTCCAAAGGAATTTTCATTGCAAATGATAATGAATTTTAGCAAATGGGATTCTTAGAATTTTAAAGAAAGGGAAGAATGATCCATTCCATATGGGTACATATGGTACATTTTGAACTGGGAATGGACCGTGATTTTAAAGTGACCACATACCCTGTGCTCATTGAAGATGCCCTAATCAAATTACATAAATTTGTAGTATCATAATAGTAAGGTCCCAAAATAAGTGTCTCCTACATAATAAATGTTGCTACAAAGTTTGTTTATAAGGATATTTTTACAACACACCTATTTTAAAGATCATATCATTTTATTTAATCCCTGAAGGATCCTTATGTGTTTTTTGGCTAAATAGAATCCCAATCACTATTTTTTTCCTATATTTTTTTTTAAGTAAAGAAAAAGTGATGTATAAGCGGCAATTGATCCACTATTGGAAACTAAGTTAAAATGTCAAGTATTTGGTGAGTTTTGTTGAACTTGCAAAAAGCCTTCATGCTGGATCCACAAATATAAGGTATTCATGAGTCATGCTCATTCATCAAATAAAACTCATTATGCTTTTTTTCCAACCTTTTTTGTCCTAAATTAATGTGACATGATGCTCATTCTTAGCTATATCTTTGAACTTAATCCAATCACAAACATAATTATCACTAAATTGATTTTTTTTATTAGGATGTGACACTAATTTATCAGATCACAATATTTTAAACTCTATACAAAATAATACTATTCTATTTTACGTTCACTTTTATTTCCTCCTCTAATAGGACAAACCATTGAAACTTGATCTCATGCTTGACATATAACCAAAAGCACTCTCATGAATAAAAGCAAAAGTTAAAAAACAAAATAAAAGTCAAATAAAAAACAAAAAACAAAAAATAAAAATAAAAAGTAAAAAGAACAACTATTGTTATTTTAATTATCAAGCTTTTGCTATTATATCCTATACTCCTATATGCGTGAATTTGTCTTAGTTTCCAATTGATATTGCATGAGGTGCTAATTTCCCTCGTTTTGCATTTTTGCAAAAATAACTTTTCAGTGGGATAAATTAATGTAATTTGATCCCATGCTCAACACTTAACACGCAATAATAAAAAGCACTCCTATACAAAAAAAAAAAAAAAAAAAAAAAAGTTATATCAAAAGTCAAAGTAATATCAAAAGTCAAAGTTATATCAAAAGTCAAAGTTATATCAAAAGGAAAAGTTATATAAAAAAGAAAAGTTATATCAAAAGGAAAAGTTATATCAAAAGGAAAAGTTAAACAAAATGAGTTATATAATGTACAATCTTAGCATATAGAAGCAAAAATAATCATTTTTTATTTATTATCATACTCCTTCCACTTCTCCAAAATTGATTTGCTCTAATCTTAATATGGTACAGAGAGGGGGGAAAGTATCTTCACCTTAAAAATTAGTGGCATCACCAAATTGGTGCTCTTCTGGATACACTAATTCAAAAATAGTGTAACTATTTGTCAATACTGTGACACATACCAGACCAGTGCTTCTCCACCCATCATGGCCTATTCCAATATTATTAATACCCTTCCTCCCTGGGGCTGCAGCATCTGCTTTGAGGAACCCCGCGACCTTGTCAGCACCACTTGCGGACATCACTTCTGTTGGCCCTGCTTGTATGCATGGATCCAAATCTTCAGAGACTTGGAGAAATCATGTCCCGTATGCCGATCCCGTCTCACCATCGACGCAAGCACCGTCCCCGTCTACGTCGTCACCACACAAGGCGAGCCTCCGGCACAACCACCTGTTGCTGCTGTTGTTGTTGCCATTGTTCCAATTCTTCCCCCTCTGTTCCTTCCACCACGTACTTGGGCCGAAGTGCACGCGTATTGTGAGAGCATGCGGCAATTGTGTCACCAGGAAAACATGGACCGCGCCAAGCTTGCAACACAGAAGGAGATTGTACCGATGCTGAGCGCGTCTCACAGTAAGAAACCATTGTTTATCGTGACAGGTGCAAAAGCCATTGCTCATCGTGACAAGAGCTACACAAAATTATAGTGAAATTAGGTTGCCCCACACTAATTTCTTGACAGTCCACACTATAGAAATCAATTCACTGCTTTTGTGCTTTTGTACAATGGAGCAATTAATTTTGAGACGCATGTGTATATCTTAGATTTGAGTCAACCAGTTCAAGACTTGGTTCAGAGAGTGGCATGCACCTCCATGTGAAACAAGCATTGATCCATGAGGTAGTTTATCTCAGGTATGGCAACCTAATTGTTGAGGCAACCCATATTTCACTATTTTGTGTAGGAATATGTATGTATGTGGTGGACACGGCCATGACTGAGTGGGTGTCAAAGCTTCCACTAGGAATGAGTGCTGGGACTAGCAGTGGCAACAAAATGAACCTCAACCGCCAAATTCACGACGCAGAATATCGATCTGTGGTGCATCTTGGCCCAGTGTCTAAGTTAGCTAGTGTAGATATCTTGTTTTGGATCAGACACATACATTAGTGACAGAGAATAAGGGCCTCAAAAGGGCCGTAGAGCGGGACGAGCAGTGCAATTTCTAAAAAAAATTGAAAAACTTGCAATATGATGTGGCATTTTTGTACTATTGGCCCAACTCTAGTGCCCCTCTTGAGGCCCATTTTTTCTGTAATGACTTGGCTATATAAGGTAGACCAACCTTTGCCACATAGAATGAGTTGATTTGTCATATTGGCAATGTTATAAGTTTTTTAATTTTATTTGCACTTAAAAACAAATGAAAGAAATGGAAGACCAATTGAAATTTTATTTCTTTGACAAAGTGTGAATTTATTATGAATTTTTCACTTGTTCTGCTCAATTAAACCAAAAGAGTCTATAGACTACCTAACATTAACAAAGAGTGTTTCTATAATGGTCATCTTACTCACCTAAAGTAGTCACAATATTTTGTACCATAGCCACAATATGAAGTCTTAAAAATGTCACTCCTTTTGATGAATTTTTATTCAAGAGGTGAAAGTTGCTATTGCAATCATTAACCACTCCATCACCATCATCCAAGACCAACTCAATCTCATTTGTTGAAAAAGTGTGTCATAGGTTGATGCAAGACTTTAATGGATCATTCCCTAGGTGTTTGTAATGGGTCTTTTGCACGAGTCATAGGTTGGTTTACTTTACGTAGAGTACTTAGGGCAAGCCACTTTACATAGTTAAAGGTATGATCTTCACTTTCCTTGGTCATATAATAAGCAATATAGTATATGTTAGATAACATTCACCAAAAATCAGCCAAATAAGCAATGGAGGATGGTTCCTATTATTGAACTATCTACAAGGTGTAGGGAGTCAAGCTTCTACTAGAAATTCTCATAGTGATGGCAATATGGAACTTGATCATCCTCATGAGACAAATTTCATTCCGTGCATCTAAAATGCCATTGTAGAATGCCACTAGGTTCTAAAAGACAACTTGTTTTTATTCATATAATTACTTGTCTAAGTATGTAGAATACTGAAGGCACTTCACACACTCAAGTGTATGATTGTCACTTTGGTTACATAAGTGGTAGTTAACCCCTAAAGGACCAAGGCCATTTTTCGGCTAGAAAACACTCAAAATTGCCATTCCTATAGCAAAGAGTTAAAAGAATTGAAAATTGTTTTTTTTCTCCACATCTAACTATAGGATATTATACCTAACTAGTATGACAATGTGTGGAAAAAATTTCAGAATTTTTAGCAGCACAGATTGTAAGATATCTGCGCTTAAAGTGAAAAAAAAAAGTTTTTCAGCACATTCATTGTGGGACTAGATTTTTTAACTTTAAACATTTTTAACTTAAATGTTTTGCACTATAGAGTTTTCAGCTTTTAATCTTCATAGTGGAGAATTGAGTAGAGAGTCTAGTAAAAGAAAAGAAATCCCAAAAAATTTAATTTTCACTATTAAAAAAATTGTTAAGTAGAAGTAAGTACGAGATAGAAGGAAAATCTAAAATCTAAATATCTTTTATATGGAATTAAAAAGCACTAATTCCAATGGTGAGATTGTTTTAATAAAAAAATTAAACCACGTGAAATTTTTTTTGAAAAATTGTAAAAATTGCATTCAGAAATGAATCTTTCAAGTTTTTTTTTCTAGAAAGATGCTTTAAGTGCTCAAAAAAAAAGATTGTCCATAACTTTCTCATAACAAATCCAAATGAATGAATCAAAGCTTTCCAGATAGACAAAAATATAATCTATAAGAAAGAAAGGAAAAAAAAAAAAATTGCAAACTTTTTTTGCTGCCCTGCGCCCTCTGTTTTGAGCTTCATTGGGCATAATTTTTTTTCCCAAGCTCTGATTGAAAAAAAAAAAGTCCCATGAAGCTTAGCAGTTTTTCTATCTTCAAAAAAAGTTTTGGGAAATCACGACAAAAATGCAGCCCGTAGGTACTTGCCCAAAATCCCATTTGTTCCCAAAAGGGACAATGGTCCTTTAGGGGTTAACGCTCACTGAAAAGGCTAAAATTGGTCAAATAAACAATTGACATTGGATCCTATTATTGAATTTCCAAGCTTTTGTTAGATCATGTTGGAAGTAAAAAAGAGATTTTGGATTATCTTAGTATGTATTTTTTGGACACTTTGTACAAGAATAAATTCCAAATTTTTGTAGTATTGAAAATAAATGCATGCAAAATCAACCCTAGCCCTAGTTCATAAGCCATAGGCTATCATGAACAGAAGCCTACATATTGTGCAAAAATATGCAGTACAAGTTGATTTTTAGAAATGGGTCATAATTAGATGGAGTTCTTTAGGTTTTGTTTAGGTAATTGGGATTGTAAATTTTTTTTCCTATATAATAGAAAATTGTGTAAAAATGTTGATATCAAAACAATTCAACATCAAAATATGAAGCATATATAATCTAAGCACAATCATGTCCATGTTCTACAGTGACTCCCAAATTAAAGTATTTGGCCACCATGTAATCCGCTTTCATAAATTGGAATTAGAAAGTGAAATTTGGACATGTTGTGCAAAAGGAATTCTATCTTCACGTGTAATTTCACTAAAATTAGACTATATTTAGACCTACTATTATTTGAATGTAATTTCTATGCAAAAAAAGACTTTTTGTGTAAAGTCAAAATGTCTCATTTCTTTTTATAGGAAAAATGTTCATCTTGACCAAAAACACATGTCACAAGTTTCATAAATTTTGAAATATTATTGATTGAAATTTGACCTCAAAATTTTTATTTTTTTATTTTTTTCACTCTATAAATTGCAAAAGAATAAAATATTTTTTTTGAAATAACATCAAATAACTGTATATATCAAAAGCATATTTTTTGCAATTTATGGAGTGAAAAAAAAAGTCAAAATTTTGATGTCAAATTTCAATCAATAAAATTTCAATCAATAAAATCCAAAATTCATGAAACTTATGACATGTGATTGTGGTTAAGATGTACATCCTCCTATAAAAAGAAATGAGACTTTTTTGACTTTTCACAAAAAGTTTTTTTTTGCATAGAAATTTCATTCAAATAATAGTAGGTCTAAATATAGTCCCTTTTAAAAGAAACTACATGTGAAGATAGAATCTTAAGAAGTTTTTAAGAAGACCTTCAAAATTTTCATTCAAACAAATTTATTGGGTACTATTGATACTTTTACTACTATCTTTCATGCTATTTGATAAATTTGTTGGACTTGTAGAAAGCCTTCATGTTGCTATCCCAAATATAACTTATTCATGAGTCATGCTCAATTACTGAATGAATCCCATTATATTTTTTTCCAACCTTTTTTTCTCTAAAATAATGTGACATGATGTTCATTCTATTTCTTTGAAATCAATCCAATCACAAACATAATTATCACTACATTGGTTTATTTTATTAGGGTGTGACACTAATTTATCAAATTGCAATATATTTAGTTTTGTACAAAATATTACTCGTCTATTTTATGTTCACCTCCATTTTCATTAAACTCAAAAGATTCAAAGTTCTAAAATGGATTTTTAAGGGTTTCAAGCTAGTTTCTACAATGTCAAATCTTAAATATTGGTATTTTTTTTAAGCTTCTTATTGATTGTAAGGGAATATATTAATATTCTAGGAGTCACTAATTATTATTTTTTTCCTCTTCTAATAGGATAAACTAATGAAACTTGATTCTATGCTCAACATATTACATGTAATAATAAAAAAAATTAGCAACAATGAAATTTTTTCAAATTTTCAGAAATAGTTGTATAATTTTATAAATATTAGACACAATAAAATTTTCCCTACTTATTTCCAAAACTTGCCTACATGTATGGTAGTGTGGCGCTTCTATGAGTGGGTGGCAAAATTATATATGGATCTATATAAGTAAATATTCAATGCCAATTCACCATAAAATAATTATAAATTTGTTATTCTGTTAGATTCATCGAAATTCCTAAAAAATTGTGTGATCAACATGTTCAGCTAGCAACTCTAACTCACTGGCAAAAAATACTACTTCCTTCGTCCTAAAATGATCTTCCTACTGGTCTTAATTTTTTGTCCGAAATTGATCTTTTAGTAGTGAATAAAATTAACCCTCATATTGTATTACTCATTAAAATGGCGGAGTTGCATATTGAAGAAGCATGCACATTCCAATGCTTGGTATGAGGGTAGTTGAATGGATGAGTGGTTCAAAAGTGATACATGTAGCTTCATTATAAGTCACGAAAACCAAAGGCTATTCCCTAAAAGGCTACTACATTAGAAACAAAATATAATTTTTTTTAAGTGAGGGTGATCCACCTTAATTTTTTGAAATAAAATACAACAGAAAAATAATAATGATAATAGTAATATTTATAAAAAAATCATCTCCAAAATTTGACCTTTATTTTAACTACTAAAAAGTCCCTAAATCTACATTTAGGGAGTTCTTATAATATAAAAGCATTTCCCTTGAGCAAAACCTTTGGAGCACTCATAACAAAGTCACTAGAAAACAATTAATTGAAATATATCTAGGTTCTCAAAAAAGTTCAAGTGTAATGTTTTGTTCAATTGTGATAAGTCCATGTACTACACTTCAAAAGTTCCATACTCCTATTAAAAATTGAAAATCAGTCTTAATTAAACCAACTACATAAATTTCTTTATAACCAAGTTGTTAATTATTTTGAGCAAAAAATTGTGAAAATATATGACCATTTTTTGCTTAAAACCTAAAGCCTCTGTAATGTTGACATTTTTTGAAAATATCTTTGTGACCGGTTTTCTAAGTCACTCATCCACGCATCTACCTATAACTTGCTACAACTTTTGGAAAGTTTTTGGAGCTACATTAATAATTTGCCTCCTTGTAGAACAATTTTTTTTTATAAGGCGGCACCAGTTGCATCTTCTCCTTATCAAAGTCCCTTGGTTCATTTCTTCTAGTATCAAATTCTTACGGGTCATTTCTTTCAACTTCAAATTTGCAAAGGCTACAATCATCTTCTTTCAAAATCATGTCAGTTCTTAAGCTATACTCCAAATTTCATTACATTGAATAGACACACACAACAAAGGCGGGGCTGGCCGCCACAACCAACCCTAAAGTGATGCCTACCTTGTCCAAGAATAGACCTGCCTGCTTGCATCCCGGATATTACTTCTGCTGCTACTTGGCTCTTTGCAAAGCTTCTGTCCTTTATTTTGCAGCTTTTCATCCTACCATTCAACAATCAATATGAAAAAATCAATCCAAAACTTCATAAAAGCCTAGGTGTGATTTAAGATGAACGTTGCACCAACAACTTGACAATGAGCAGAATCCTTGAATGTCATTTTCAAGTAACAATCTCACTCCTAATTTTGATCACTTTTTAAAACCATAGAATTTAGATTCTTGTCTAAAATGTACTTCCATTATTCATGAGAGTCTATAATTGGTTGCCCTAAATCTTATTTTCAAGAACTTTGAAAATTCATAGTTTATTCACACGGTGATTCAAAAATGCATTCTAAGAGAAGCTAGAATCTCCTTTTGACTACCAACATGACCTCGCCAAAAAATTTCAATATAATAATGGAAACCATGTTGTATTGCTTTATTATGCGATTTCAGATGTAGTTACCTTATAACTTTACTAGTGTTTGCTCAAGAATCAAATTTGCTAATTTTTCTCAAGTGAATGTTGAGCCCTTCAAAAGCATCAAAGTATGTCACAAATCAATTCCCAAGACTGAACTCAAGAATGCAAAGGACCCATCAGAAACACCTAGGAAATGACCCATTAATCCCTAAAGGACCAACATGTGTATTTTAGCAACATAGAAATCTTAGGCACATACGTGTGACTAGAGATTTCTATATTTTTGGCCCAAACTTTAATAGAAGGTGGGGACAAGGAATAACTTTAAGGCCCAACAATTTTCATAACTTTTGATCACATGGTTAAGAAGTTATTGCATGATATGTAGTTTGTTTCTCAATTTAGGAAGCCCGGGCAGATTAGAAAGAATCACTTTTTTCAAAAATAAAATTTGAAATTGGTTTTCTAGAGCTATATATAAGTGGAAAGCTTTATATCATTCCACTTTGAACAATGAGTCAAAAGTTATGAGGTTTTTTTTTGCATGCAATTATGGATTCTCCACTCTTAAATAAACTTTGAAGTCCGTTATCTTACTCAATTTTCAATTTTTTTTTATAGAAATAAAATCATAGGATGTAAATTTTGTATTACAACATTACCACTAATAGATTGGCATTTTTCAGTTCCATAATTAAATTCGTAACAGTTTAGTATTTTGAATCATTCTCTACCTCTTTCTACTTACTGTTTTTTTCCTATATGTTGTACAATTCCAAATGATGTGAAATTTTTCATGCATGTGGCCAATTTGTTTAGAAAAATGGATCCAAAGAAGCACCACCATTTTGGACATTTTTTCATAGAAAAGTAAGCTTGTGAAGGGCAGCTGCCCGGTTTTCCGTAGGAACCATAATAACAATTTTGTGATTTTAAACGCTCATATCTTTCAATCCACTCGGTGGAAATGTCTGAAATTTTTTCTACATGTTCTCAATTCAGTGTACTGCAAGATCCTTTGGTTCTATGTGTTAAAAAAATTTCAAAAATTTGGTACTTGTTCTAAAAATGGCAATTTTTGAGCATTTTTGATGAAAACATAGTCATGGAACTTTAGTCTCACATCAGCCTATGATAGATTTTTTCAAATAATGAGATATAGGCTACATCAAGTTGAGTTTGTGGCTATAATCTATGTCAAAGATGATGGTGATGGAGTGATTAATGATTGCAATAGAAACTTCTACTTTTTGAGTGTAAATCCATTCCAAGCAATGATTTTTTTAGGCCTTTAAATTGTAGCCATTTAAGGAAATATTGTAACCACTTTAGGTGAGTAAGATGACTATCATAGATACACTTTTTGTTGGTTTGGGAGTAGTCTAAAGACTCTTTTGGGCGAATTGGGCAGCACACTTCAAAAATTCATGTCAAATTCATACTTTGTGAAAAAAAATTCAATTACTCTCTCCATTTCTCACATTTGTCTTTACGTGGATAAGAATTTTAAAAATTTCAATAATGCCAACAATGCAATCCAGCTAGTCATTGTGGCTAGTTTTTCTTAAGGTAGAAGCGCCTATTCCCATCCATGCACCCACTATTCCACTATAGAGTTCCCTTAAAGTGTCTCCAAAAGTACCCCAAAACCATCCCCATGCTTAATTACAGTTGTTAGGTGCTGATTTTTTTTTTGGATTTCTGTGTCAAAATCAAGGTAGCTTTACTAGAGTGCATTTGGGGTGCCCTAGGGAGTTCTACTTTAAAAATTCATAGAAATTACATACCTTATCCAAATATTATATTCTTTTTAGCAAAAGGTGCCTCCAACTAGGGTGAACTGAATTGCTCAAATGTGCGGGAATGGGTGCTTCCACCTTAGGTTGTGAATCAAGCAACAGTCAGTCATGCAAAGTAACGAAGCCGGTCATCTGCACAAGTGACGAGTGGCAGAAGATATTTGCCATGTCACGGAGGAGTTGGACCTGCTACGCATTCCTGAAATTCCACTTACAATTTTTTTTTTTTTTAAAACTTTACTCATCAACAGTTCCTCCAGTCACTCAGAACTTTCAAACTTTCAAACCTGTTAGTGTGGTCCATAACATTATTAACCTTCACTGGGGGTCCCTTTTGCTCCCCCCAAAACAGTAGCCCCCCAGCGAATGAAGTGCCAGTCATTGACAACACACAGGTGCCCAACCAATCAGATTTGGATTATTATAACTAAAAACTCTCCCCAAGTATCTTGGAGGATATTATACCTCCACTTGGGGGGAAGTACCTCAACCAATATACAATGTTATGTCCCAAATTGAACGCGATCAATTTCACAGACAGCTAAGGTAGAAACACCCATTAGTGTCCCTGCTCCCATTCTTGTATTTTAGACTATTACTAAATCTATCCCTAGACTTCTCATTAATGTGTCCTTGAAATGCTTGGCTCTGATTCGCTAACGCATTTGAAGGAAACATACCTAATTCTTATTTTCTAACTACTGATTTTTGTAGATTTCGGTTTAGAGTCCACCTATGTGACAATTTTAGTGGTCTAGGGAGCCATCTCTTTGAAAAATTATTAAAGTATTACATATGACATCCAAAAAATCTATTTTTTTTTTTTGGTATTCATCATTTTCACCCTCATTAATACTACAAAATTAATTTTAGGAAAAGTTGCCTCCAACTGTGCTGAATTGCTTAACATTGACAGTTTGGGTGCTTCACCTTCAATGTCTTTAAAAATTCTCATTCAGTCAGCACTCAACTGTTGAATTCGCATTTTCGGCAGCCGGCATTTGTTGGAAATTTGACTAAATTAAGCTAATTTAGCGAAGACTGTTACATACAGACTACTGTACTGACTCCGTAAATTCTACGTTTTCTTACGACGTTACAGTCCTGTACTCTTACAAGAATCAGAAGTCAGTCGAAGCAAACAGGAGAATGGGTTGACTGAACTGGTCAGCCAATTATCACCAAAAGTTCATGCTGTTGTTGACGTAATTCTCAAGGCGGTTTCTGAAGCAGCGAGGATCATTCAAGCTCAGTCCCTCCCTCATCCTGGGGCTTTTCTGATTCATTCCAGGTGGGTGCTGAAGCAGCTAGCAGCAGCATGGTCAAGCCGCAGTTCAGCTGTAGAGATCATTTCACTAGCTAGAATCCCACTTCTTCTGCCCAATTCTTCTGTTTTTCTAAAGTATGCTAGCTAGCTGGAGTATATATCCACAAGTTAGCGACGTTGGACTTAGGTGGAGAGCAGGGAGTGACGAATTTAGTCGTATGTGAAGGTGGTTGATCGGCGTTGGAATTCGGGCGCCAGCCTATTGAAGCAATTGCTGAACTTTTGTTAATTTTGAAGCACGAACAACTGGGCTTTTGAGAGATAGAGAGGGAGAGATTAGTGGAAAGAACTGCGATTCTGCGAACTAATTTGGACCTTCTGGTGGTGACGATTGCTTGCAAGCTTGCACACTCTTGATCGAAGGTACGTTACTTCCTCTCCCCTTGACCTGTCAACGTTGCCGAAACTCTTGTATCGTGAGACCTTATCGTCACTCGGTATAAAGACTCTCAATTCGGAGCCTTACTTAGTTTCTTGTTCCTACACGAATTTAATGGTACATCCCGGGACTACGACACCACCTTCGTTCTGTTTAGAATCATCGCTTCAGGGAATTGCAATCTAGGGTTTGGTGCATCATGGCAGGAATTCGGCCTTCAAGATGGATCGGAGACATGACGGAGCAGCAGAGAATCTTAAAACGACTGTGTGATCGCAACAGAAGAGTAGCCATAGCCGAGAGAGCTAATTCGAATGTCGTCAAGCCAAGATGGCGGGCTGTGGGGTTTGGGCCGCTGGGCAACAGAATCTTCATCCCCACCCCCACCCCCATCCCCATCCCCATCCTACGTAGAGGACTACCGTTTTGGAGGGCCGCAGTACTCCAACACGCCTTCGTACTACCCCGATCCTTTTCCTGCACCAAGCGCCCCTTCGTATCCCGACTATGAGCTCCCCTATCCGCCATATCCACCTACTTCTCAACCCTACAACAACAGCTCTTCTTCCTTGTACCCTCAAATTCATGAAGCTCCCCCCCAATCGTCGGGATTCTACCCGCCATGGCCAGGCTCTCCGTCTCCGTATGTGACACCTCCACCTCCGTCGGAGCATTCGAATTCGTACGCTCCGTATATTTCAGGGTACGCTTCGTATGGAGCTCCACCGCAGGCGCCTCCAGGAGCCAGTGTCTATGGCGGATTTGAAGCTTCAGTGCCTGCGCCTGTGCCTTACAACCAAGTTGCAGAGCCCACTGTGTACCCGCCGAGCTCGACGCCGGGGTATGAAGGGAGCTTGGCGCCTGGTCTGCAGGATCAGAATTTGGGTGGCTATGGCGGAGATGATCGGTTCCGCGCGCAAAGCATGCCGGGTAAGCAATGCTCCCATTCTCGTCTTCGTTTTTTCATGTCTGGGTTGAATCTCAGGTGGTGATTCCTTACGCAATTCTTCGAGCGATTTTTCATGCTGTGCTGGAATCGGAAATGAATTTCAAAGTTTTCTAGAGTCGAAATTGCCTATGGGAGTAGGGTAAGTTTGAGGAGGATCTCTGCTTTGTTGTCAAACTAGAAGCAACCAAAAAGTTTAAGTCTTATGCTAAACTCAGTAAAATTTGGAAACTTGCCTCCCCTAAAACGTTCTTGGCCAACAATTCTGATTCACCTCTTGTAAATATTGCACCCTTCCATGTAATTCTGGAAAATCTTTTGTTTTTTTTGCACATGGAAGTTTGCCCTATAGCAGATTTTCATGATACTTTCTATGTGAGTAGGCAAAACATTTTAGGAGTATCTTGACCTTGTTGTAATTTAAATGCAACCCAAAAGTTCAAGTCGAATGCTAAAAATAGATTTCCGGAAGTCGGAAACTTGCCTCTTCCACTGTTCACGAGCCTCCTCTGAAAATTTTGTTGGTCAACAAGTCCGATTCTCTTCTTACAAGCTTTGCACACTTCCTTGTAGAACTCTAAGTTTATTTGTCCTTAATGCAAGGTTTGGTTGATTTGAGGTGCACGGAGTAATCAAAACATATTATTAGGAATTTGAATAGAAAAGACATGGATATCTTGGTCTGGCTCAAAATTCTCTCCCTGACGCTGCTTGTGGTTGAAGCTGGGAGGCCCTATTCTCGCTCGGATTCAACACCTCCGCCATACACTCGGAGTAATTCCGAGTTTTCGAACCCTCAAAGCCCAGCTTCAGGTGGAGGACCTTCACCTCCTTACGGTCGTAGCAGTTCTGATTATATGAATCCACAACCGCGACTCTACCCTTCCATTCCAGCTCGGTATAGTGGTAACCCAGGTACGAAGTTTTCTTGTCCAGGCTCATTCAAGTTAGCTATGCTCTTCCTTTTTAAAACTTGGGCCTAAGAATGTTTACAACTAGGCTTTTTGAACGCTGATTTAGATGTGGACTCCTCTCCATCTTAGTAGTAAGGGTCTCTTGTTCACCTTGTAGTATTCACTCAAGTCATTCACATCTATCTTGACTCCCACTAATGAGAGACATGAAAGAGATACTAAGAACACTCTTCCTTGACAGTTGCTGTTACTGTAGAAGATCCAACTTTGGATCCCCGGACTAATAACGGGACAAACATGACCCCTGCCTCGCCCTCATTCCGGAATTCACCGCGAGGCGAAGGCACTTTGCTCCACGGGACGTTGGAGGTGACGATCTTTGCAGCAGTACGGTTGCCCAACATGGACGTATTCTCCCAAAAGCTCTCCGATTTTGCGTCAGGGCTCAACATCCTCCAGAAAGCCAAGAACAAGAACAAGCTGAATGCCCCTAACGTGCGCATCACGAGCGACCCGTACGTGACTGTCGTCCTGGCGGAGGCTCGAGTGGCTCGCACCCGGGTGGTGAGCAACAGCATCAATCCAGAGTGGAAAGAGCACTTTTCCGTCCCTGTGGCGCATTTCGTGCACCATGTTGTGTTCAATGTCAAGGACCAGGACATGCTTGGGACGCAACATATTGGTGATGTCAAAATCCCCGTGGAGCAGGTCAGTCAAAAACATAACCAACGTTTCTGTGGATGAGTTATTTCCGAGCAAATTTCACCGACAGCTATGATTTGTGAGCCATTTGAGGTTTGATTTTTCGAACATGCCAATGCAAATGGTAGTTGCGCTTAGCTGTAAGTCTACGAGTGATGTTTGAATGCTGTTGCAATAGTTACCAGAACTCAAAGTTGAATTCCGTGCCCCAATTTCTTAATTTCGAAGTTATGCAATGACTGATCTAGATTCATTGAGACACACTTTAGACGCACCCACGGTTTTTGCCCATCCTACCGTACGTAGCTTCATCACAGTAGTGCAGATCAATCAAAACTTGCATAACATACTTTAGTACTGGCAAGTCCTGTTTGCTTCACCAATGCTCCCTAAAGTTCTTGAACCAGCTCATATCTTGCATCTTAGACTTCAATTAAATTGAAAGTCCTCACATCAATCTTGCGGCACTGTAGATGGACCAATGCCACCTATTGTGCAATTGTAGAAGGACACCAACCAAGTCCTCCAAGCATGTTATGTGGATTGTTGATAACTTGATATCCTTGGCGTTGCAGGTACTGAATGGCGGTGTGGTCAATGGCTGGTTCGATGTGTTGGACTCCCAAGGCCGGCAAACCAAGCACATTGCTCAGCTGCAACTGCAAGCAAGTTACGTTCCAGTGGAGCAGAATGCAGTATACAATCCGAGGCCGGGCACGACCACCGCGGATTCGCATGCAGTGCCTTTCACGTATTTCCCTTCCCGGAAGGGTTGCCGTCTCACACTGTATCAGGATGTGCACCTGTACGATGGATTTCGTCCGCGGATTCGTCTGGAGGGAGGCAAGATGTACGAGCCTCGGAGATGTTGGGAAGACTTGTGCACTGCCATTCATGACGCACAGCACCTGGTTTACATTGCTGGGTGGTCTGTGTATGACAAGGTGAAGCTGATCCGAGATTTCCAGCGGCCGGTACCAGCCGGTGGCAACTTGACTTTGGGGGAGCTTCTCAAGTTGAAGGCCAGCCAGGGCGTCCGGGTCCTGTTGATGATCTGGGACGACAAGACCTCCCATGATGTTACCGTGGTTAAGACGGTAAGCTTGTCTCAAATCATGAAGAATTTATCATCCAATCATCATCCAATTATCATCCAAATCTATCATGTCGGACTTTTTGGAGAAGGCCAATTTCATTTATTTGATGTTCTTGTTAAGTAGGAAACAATCATCAATTTATGAAGTCAGCCACACAATTCTTTCTCCTTTCCATAATATATATATATGAGCCATTGTTCTTGGCCTTCTTGGGGAGGTCACTATTTGTGTTTTTTGGTAACTAGGTGCATCTGCGGGGTATTTCTTAGGAAGTTATAAGTAACATGCTTGAAATAGAAACATTCTAGAATATACTTGAAATATTTGAAGAATATTCTTTTGATGTGATTTCTGAAGTCTCTGTTCTACTTATAATGTTTTAAATTTTTGTTGTTCAACATAAATGACATTCTATGTTTAGACTTATGTACCATCCTAAGATTCAACCGAGTAATCCCCCCAAAGCCAATGCTTATATATACACTTTTAGAAGCTGATTGCAATCTAAATTGTGTGAAAGAAATTTCGCAAGGTGAGGAAGTTGTAATGAAGACAATTTCTTTTCATCTCATGAGATTAGCTTAAATGTGATGTGTATTGAAAAAATGGGCATTGAAACCTTTTCATTTTTTATCTTGTCATAATTTCAGAGTGGCGTGATGAATACCTATGACGAAGAAACTAAGAAGTATTTCAAGGGCTCGGGTGTACGGTGTGTTCTGGCTCCACGATATGGTGCCTCAAAGATGAGTTGGTTTCGGCAAAAGGTGTTCTTTTTCCTCCAATTATTGTCTTAAACTTCTCCTCTTGTCTTCATTGGAATTTCTCCATTTGTCTTGAATTTTGGAATTTGAGAGGTTCTTTTAGGGTTAGTCCAAGTATGGCCTTGATAGTCATGAATTGGGTGATTAAATATTGTTCAAGATCCTATAATTATTTCACAAATAACAAAATGCATAAGCTCAAGTAGAGACTATGGGTTATAGAATATAAAATTGTGTTATAGTGTGTCTGCATGCGTTGTTAGTAGAACTAACCTCAATAGAATCTTTATTCATATTAGTTTGTTGGCACCAAGGATGGCACTTGTTACTTGTATATTGTGTAGTTGGTAGAACTACCCTAATAGACTCTTCATTTATGTTGGTCTTTAGGTACCAAGGGTAGAATTTGGTGTTTGTGTCCACATGGGTAGTTAGTGGAATTATCTACAATAGACTCTGACAAATTCACATTAGTCTTTAAGCACTAAGTCTAGAACTTGCTACTTATGATTTAGATGGTGTGGTATAGTTAGTTGAACTACCCTAATGGACTCTTCATTTACCTTTGGTATTTAGGCATCACGATTAACACTTGCTATTTTCATAGGTGCTTTTATTAGTATTGATAATTGTCACTTTCATTGCCATGGGACATAGGGTGATTGGATGAATGAGGGTGGTTTCAATTGATAATCCCTTTCTCTAGTCACTTCTTGAAGGAGGTGTAGATCTCTAAGATTTGAAGGTCTTGATCTAATGTACAAGAGAGGGTTAGGTCCAATAACGAAATGCCTCTCCATGGCTTGATCAATTTTCTAGTACATTAACAAAAAAAGGTGGTTTGTGTGCTTGTAGGTTGTGGGAACTTTGTACTCGCATCATCAAAAGATGACAATAGTTGATAGTGGGCCTAATGAAAGGAGGACCGTGACAAGTTATATAGGCGGTCTAGATCTAACTGGCGGTCGTTGGGACACCCCTTCTCACACTCTCTTTGCTTCATTGGAAAATGAGCATAAGGATGATTTTCGCAATAAGTCATGGCCGGTGCGTTTCCCCTTCCTCCTACATGGATATGTTGTAGCTCTTACGCACATAATAATCCATTTTTGGGAATTTTCAAATACTTAGGAATTTGGTTTCAGAGGTTTCCAAAAAAGAAAGAAAGAAATCAACCATATATATCAAGTGCCTAATAGAAGGTTTGTCATGTTAATTGAGGTGTTATAATGCTATAAATTAGAAATCCTTTGTGAATCAAACAGTACACTTGAACATTTATTCACAAATACAATTTAGCATTATGTCCTGTAACCTTCCCAACCTTCCCAACCTTCCCAAACCTTTGCTTACTCCTGAAATTCATGAAAGTTAGTAGTCTTAAAATGATCAGTGACTTCAATGTTTGAAGACCAAGGAAATGTTTCCCCCCAATTAATGCATACAAATGTGTGACCTGTTGTACTACATTATTTACATTATTTTTACATTTGTGTACATGGTTTCTGAAAACATTGTTGAAGACCCAAGAATCAAGCTCAAGTACTCCTTTTTTTTTGTGTGTGGGGACATTGATATCTGAACACTTGTAGTAATAGAGCAGTAAACATTGCTTTTCCATGTTTTTTGTTTTAATTCTTTTGAAGTGTGGGTGTAACAGTATGCACCTGATAGTGGCGGTCCAAGGGAGCCTTGGCACGACTGGCACTGCCAAATTGAAGGCCACGCCGCGTATGATGTGCTCACCAACTTTGAACAGCGCTGGAGGAAAGCCACCAAATTGCACGACGAGGAGCTACTGGATATTGACCGAAGAAGCCGCCTCTTGGGTCCTTCCAATAGAGCCCCTCTCAGTGGAGATCCTGCTCTCGTCGTTACAAACGACTCTGATCCCGACACGTGGCAAGTGCAGGTGGATCTCAAATCCCTTAAATTTAACCCTATATATAAGGATGCTATGGACCTAAAAGGTTTGATGATTGGTTTCAATGTTAACCTTGTAACAATGCAGCAGCGGCCTAAGAGCGTCCGATGGATGACAGAGAATCCATTCTCTGTAAGACAAAAGTGTAAATGTTTGTCTTTGGAATTTTGTGTAGAAAGGAGAAGTCTTGCATAGTAGTTTGATTTTGCATAGTAGTTTGACGAGTGTTCCTTGGTGTGTTCTTTAAGAATATGGTGTTCATATGGTGCCAATATGGATGATTTTCCCAGTGACCAACCTAGCGTTCCAGGGATAATTGTAGAAACAAAGAATATAGCTAGTAGTCCAATAATCGGAGTCTTTTGGTGACTACCTTGATCATGGGGGCCCCGCGTCCTTCCAAGGAATTTTTTTTCATTTGTTTTGGGCAACACAAAAAAGCAGTCTTTGTTGGAGTGATATAGTTCTCTATGATCGGATGCAACGTGCTAAGTGTGGATAAAACTTAACTTATTCATCCAAAACTTTGCACATTCATCCAAAACAGAGTGATAGACTGTGTACCAATCAGCAATCTCATCCACTGAAAAGTTTCAGGGGGGAATATGTCACCTATTATTCCCTTGAACAAAAGGGGTACCAAAAGTGGCATAACCTTTGAGCGAACTATAGCTTAAAAAACCCGATGGTCATGAGGCTCAAATTGGGCCTTGTGCTTTTTCACGAGCAGTTTTAGTCAGGGCTTTTTTTTTTCATTTTTGAAGAAGTGCCATAGTGGCAATATAAAATGTTACAGTGGTGCTCCAAATTGCAACATTCATCCACTTATTGGATGTATAGTATGGTTTTCATCCACAATTAGGCGATTTCATCTAATATTTTTTTAAATTTCATCCAATTTTTTTGACATTTTTTATAACCTTTTTTAGCTAGATTTTTTTTTCTGGTGCAATCTGGCACCAGAAAACCCAAAAAAAAAGATACTAAAACTTTTAGTATCTCAAACCTCGTGAGATAAAAAGGTTGGTGTATTTTTGTACCTGCACCTGAAATCCGCCTTAACAAGCAATTTGAGTGCAAATTAAAAATCTCTAATTTGTTTTGTCTCTTTCCCTCTGTGCGCCTGACTCTGAATTGGCATCAATTCTATTCTTGCAGATATTCAGGTCCATTGATAGTGGTTCAGTAAAGGGATTTCCAACTTCTTATGAGGAGGTTACAAAACAGGTAAACACACCTTGCATTACTTCACAAATTTGCACTTTTGTTGCACCCTCTCTCATAGTTGCACATGATTCCAGTATTTCTTGAGAAGCGCTCCTGTTGTGTACACAATTTGATAAATCTCCGCATAATTATCAAGTCATGAATTCATCTGATAGGAGCCCATTTGTCCCTCAAGGCAGTGCAATTAGAGAGGATTTCGTGTACTTCTGCATTATACATCACGAAAGGATTCTTGGTGTATGTATTACTAGAGAAGAATCTTGGTTTTTGTTCTTGAGCATTAGAAGCATCTTTTGTTCAAGGGCATGGGAAGTCCAATTTTAGACGCAACATGTTTTTTGTTTTTTTTGTGTATTTGACACAGAAGGTTCATGAATTGAGGTATTGGCTGTAGAGCCATCGGTAGTGCCCAAAAAATGGAAATTCATTCATGCTCTCCCAATTTGGATCATTATTGCACCTCCCACATGTCAAAATTACATCAATAGTATTTTCTACTCTACTCGTACTTGGTTTTTGTGCCCACTGAAACAAAGACTTGCCATTGGGTGGAATGCAGCATCTTGTGTGGGGAAAGAGTGTGGCCATAGACATCAGTATCCACATGGCTTATGTGAAAGCCATTCGCTCCGCGCAGCATTTTATTTATATTGAGAATCAGTATTTTCTGGGATCCTCCTACCACTGGCCAGACTACAAGACTGCAGGTAAGTAATGTGTAATTCAAATCTCTTTTGACAAATGCAATTGCCAATACAATAGGATTTCTAATAAGCAGCACTCTCTAAAGTAATAAACCTCTCTAAAATAATGTGCTAGACCGATCTTGGACTAGGCTGCATACAAATGTCATGAATGCAAATGACCCTCTCTAATGTAATGTGTCAGACTGTATTTGCTTATTAAAGTTTCTATTCTATCATGTTGTTCCTGCTTGTTTGATTCTCATAACATTGTTCAGCTACAGTAGGTAATCCCCCAAATTTCCAATTTTTGCTACTTTGCCTAGTTACTATTATTAGATTGGTCAAAATTTCATTGATTTTCTTGTTGATAAGGGAAAGGAGGTCCCAATGCACCAAAGGAGGCAGCATTTGGATACCGTATGCAAAAGTTAGGAAGGATCAAAGTTTGGTCTGATAGATGTCCGAAAATCGTTTCTTCAGCATACATACATATTGATTTGAAAGATGTACACAAAGTGATTTTGGGAGTTTTAGGGAGGGTGTGATTTTGGGTGGTACCCACCTTAAGTTGATTGTTCCCAAAGTAATTGAAAAGAAGTGAAATATTCTATCTATATGTTAGTGGCCAATAATTTAACAAAGGAGTTTCAAGTTTGGCTTATTAGGTTTGAAATTTCAAATTAAGTCAAAAAGAGTAAGAAATTAGTAGTGGTTGTATTATGATTTGTATAGATTTACTACTTGAAATGTAGCAACGTTTTATGTTGGCCATCTCAAGGTACCATGTTGTTGTGATTTGTGTAAAGCAGGTGCCAATCATCTTATTCCAATGGAACTTACTTTGAAGATCTGTAGCAAGATTAGAGACAACCAACGTTTTGCAGTGTACATTGTGATCCCTATGTGGCCTGAAGGTGTCCCAGATAGTGGTGCTGTTCAAGAAATTTTGTTCTTTCAGGTGTGATTTTGTTTCTTCAATCCTTATATCAATTTATTGCTAATCTGTGGTTGAAGTTCGTCACTATACTAGTTGCTAGAATATAACCTTAACCCTACATCATCTGCAATACAAAGGATTGAATATAACCTTCTCCTTTATCATCATTATTATTATCTAGTCCGTTTCAACTTAAGGATTTTGGAAGTGATAAGTTATTTGCATGTTTGTTATTGATGATTTGGAAAAGCATTCTGACATTAGACATTGGAATTGGGTGCAATTAGACACAAACAATGAAGATGATGTATAGTTTGGTGGCGGATATGCTAAGAGATTGTGGGCTTTCACATCTGCATCCGACAGACTACTTGAATTTTTACTGCCTAGGAAAAAGAGAGACCAAACCACATGGAGAACCTAAGCCTCGCAACCCACCTGATTATGACTCAAAGCAGGTGAGTTCATTGTAGTTTCTAATCTAAATATTTTATTTCAATTCATTATAGTTAATATTTTGCATTTCAAGCTCCTAACAAATTGATTTAGTTAGGGTGAGAGTTTGATTAATGCAAAAACTCTTCACAATAATTTGAATGAATCTTGGATGAATGTCATCCAATTAGTGCATACATTAGATGAAAATTGGATGAATGCAAATGAAAGTAGATGAAGTTAGATGAATGTAGATGAAAGATGGATTACAATCATATGATTTGAGAAAGTATGAAAATAGCATAGACCACATTATATCTTGTTTATTTAATGTATTATGTGAAGAGAGAGTATAATAATTCCAACTGCTACTGGGCTGAACTACGGAGCACCATGTTAGTACAACTCAGAAATTTACATAATTCTCAAATTTGTGCAAGATAGTGTTACAATTGTTGGTCGCACCAATCGTATTAGCTTGCTCTAAATCTTTTTAAATCTTGTGAAAATCACAAATGTTCAATTACTTGTTTGTTTTCATGTTTCACACATTACCGGTACATGCTTGTTGTGATGATTAGAGGTTAAGTGGACACTAGCAGGGTCCCTATTTTTGTGAAAATTGTGAGAGGATCATGTTAGGTACTGTTCTGTATGAAATGGGAGGTACCCATCATTTGTAGTGGTTTGTGGTTTATCACAGTTTCCCAATTTCTCAACACTTTTGCTGGTGATATTCATAGAGATGATCCTCACTGTCTCCAACTGATTGTCGATGAAAATCCTTTGTAATTCGCAGGGAAAGTCCCAAAGAAACAGACGGATGATGATCTACGTGCACTCCAAAGGCATGATTGTGGACGATGAATATGTTATCTCGGGTTCAGCCAACATAAACCAGCGGTCTATGGATGGCTCGAGAGACACCGAAATCGCTATGGGCGGTTACCAACCCCACCACACTTGGGTGGCCAGACAGAACCGTCCCCGTGGTCAGGTGCTTGATTTTCTTCCACTTCTCTGAAAACGCAAATTCAAATAAGTTGCCAGTTCTCAATCAGTAAGGTCGGCACACGCACAATCACCAGTATTAGCGTAGTTCCTGTTGTTGTTGTTTGCAAATGAAAGAGGATTCTAATGCAGCAAACATTACGTTATTTGGATATTATATGCGAAAGATATGGAAGTTCAAAGCTATATTGGTAGATTGCCAAATACCGACACTTCGACAGATGTTTAGGTGGTCTACAAGTTCGACTCAATGGCAATTATGCGGTTTCCTACCTTATTTAAAAACTACTCAAGTTCATCCTGCGAAAAGATCTTTGAACGATTCTGTATGTTTCATGAGAGACGAAAGATCAATGGAAAGCAAAGAAAAGGTTTGTGAAGATCAAACGAAAGATGCAAATGTAGTTCAGCTATCATGCGCATGGAATTCAATCAGCGTAGGTGTAAATCAATACCTGGAACACTGTGCAGGTATTTGGATATCGGATGTCGTTGTGGGCAGAGCATTTGGGACCTGTGGAACCTATTTTCGAGGAACCCGAGAGCTTGGATTGCGTCCGAAGGGTGAACGACTTGGCAGAAAGGAATTGGCAACAATATACTGCTCCGGAGGTGACCGACATGGCAGGTCACCTCATTCGTTATCCTTTGAAGATTGAAATCAATGGTACCATCACAAATTTGCCAGGCCACAACACTTTCCCTGATGTAGGTGGAAAAATTATGGGGTCCAACCAAGAGAACCTTCCTGATGATCTTACGGCGTAGTCCCATAATACTTCTATAACGTTCAAACTTTCTCACTATAACAATATCCTTCCAAGGATTCCACTTCAAGAACAGTATTGAAGCCGCAAGCCTTGGCCATCACCCTGTGACCAGTAAGCGCAAGTGTGGTCTCACGTATGAGAATCAAGCGATCCCAAGAGGTTTTCAATTGTCCTAACTTTCCAAGAGAAAAGGAGGCCACTGTGTCTTCACCTGGCAGGGTCCTAACTTTCCAAGAGACAAAGGGGAGGCCGCAATGTCTGGTATAGAACGATATAAGTAGGGCAATATAATTGGTTGATCATCTTTCCCTCTGATTGGGTATAGAAGGCATTTGGAATTTGATCAACGTCGTGTAAAACGTCTTATGAAAGTAAATATTTAAGCAATGACTTCCTTGTCTGCTACTAAAGATGATGAAGGCAGCAGTTTCTGTATATACGCAGAGTTCACTCAGAAAGCTCCATGCAGGATTCATTCCTGGATGTGGATTGGTTGTCTTCAAAAATTGAAAAGCTTGCAATTTAAGGTCACTGGAGTTGCTTGAAGGACACACCTGACAATCCAAGAAGCGTACACCTCCATGCTTCAACCGGCATTTTGGCTTGCCTTCCTCAACTGCTTCAAGTTTTTCAATCGGTCATTGTAGCAGCCTATGAGGTGGGATTGCTGAGGAGGTTTGATGCTTGAAGGAACCGATTGATCTATTAGTAGATCAAATCCTCCCACCTGAGTGTCACAAGATAATGTGTGGTTAGGCTTCCCTCTCAGACCAGTATAGATATAATTTCAGAAATAGGGATCACTGCCGTGTTACACGAATTGCACCTGGTTAAAGCTTTGAGGTGGTAGTTTGTGCTCCATATCGACAAGGGTGAGCACATCATCCAGCATTCCAAACTTGAGCTCATGGTCTACAGGGGTATCAGCAGCCAGACTTGGAGACGCATTCACCTGCAAGTACATTTCGAAGATTTAGAAGGCAAGCATGCAAGTGGCTGGTATACAAATGACCATCAATCATCGACATATGAATTGGTATTCCTCTAGGTGCTGAGTCTAAGACAGTGCAGCAGCACCAAAAAATACAAAGAACCTTTTGCGTATCTGAAAGTTTTGGAGAAGTTTCCTGAGCATTTACCTCCAGAAGCCAAGGTTTCAATGTATCATCCACAAGAATATCGTAGCCGTAAAGCTCAAAACAATGCTTGTCCTGAATGATGACGTTCTGAACTGCCAGCAAAGACCGCAAGATAAGCATGTGGATGTTATGAAAGAGCCCATTTACATCCTGTTCTCCATGCTTCGATATCATGTGCATTTTCAGGCTGTGTAGGGACCTGATTGAATGACAACGTCACTTATTCATTCTCAATTCATCATCAAATCAGTAATAAGCATGTACTTCGATAAGGTAGTCTATTATTTGAATGATGCCACCCCCAATGCAGGGTATTACGGGTTGCTGTTAGAGCAATTAAAAGTCACGATAGTGATGCGTGTATTTCGCTAACCATTTGGTGCCCGTCTTGGATTTAAAGGTGGGAGCGTGCTTCTGGATGGAGAAATTTGTAAGATGCACCAAGTTGTTGACAATGTCTTCCTTCTTTATGCTGAAGTGTGCAATCGTAAATCGTGCAAATCCAGATCTGTACACATACGCCTGCCACAAATCGACTTACAGCGGTAAGAGATGCACACAGTACACGGGATCGATAGTAGCATAACCTAAAGAGCGTATGTTCTCCTCTTCATCAAGTAGAATACTGGTTTAACAATTTGAATAAGTACCTTCAGTGGAGCATATGAAAGAACAACCACGTAGAGACGAAGATCAAATTTCTTTCCACCTATTAAATACGGATTGTCAATGTACCGCTGCACAATGTAATTCTCCACCTAAACCATCCACTCACATAACGAACAGCCCATGAGAATTAGTTCATATGTGTGCTGTTTCATTCATGAAAGTTCATTTTCTGGGCCTTACAATAATCAAATTCTAGGAAATAAGCAAACGAATATTTTGGCAAGACCGTTCACAGATATCGGTGAATTGAAAGTTAATACTTGCTTGAATTCTCTTACTTGAGGATTCTCGATTTTCCAGCGGTGGTCCTTTTTCCATTCACTGATCTGATTCAGCCTCGTGAAGAGGAATATACCCCGACCCCTTGCTTTTCCAACCGGTTTCATTATCCACACACCCTGAAATGGAAGAAACGAGACACTAAGAAGGTAATCTCATTGTCAATCAAAGTGCTGGTAAATCAGTCCTTTCAGTATCCAATTAAAAGTAATTCAAAAAGCAACAACGTGCTGAAATGTGAGGTGACACTTACAACTTCCTGTAAACTTCGAGACCCCTTTGGCAACTTTGTAAGGCTCTGAGTCTAGAATCACAACATGCCAAAGGTAAGCATTCATAATGCGAGGGGAGAAGAGACACCTCAATGTTCCCAGGCCGATAAATGCATGAAAATGTACTAATTAACAGAATTAAGATTGACAAGAACCTCCATTTCTGCTGTAATGCTCATGAAAACAGTGACATACTGGTGATGTTCTCTTAAATTCTTCAACAAAGAGGCCATACTCGGCAGGCAACGCATAGGTCTGCGGAAAGAAGTTGTACCTGCGAAGTGATGATGGAGATATGGTAAGGCAATTCGGAAGATGTGCAAAATCAAGAGGAATTGTTCATAGGCGGGTGATGTATGGAGATAATCAGTTACGCCGTCATTGCAATTTGCTAAATGTTTCTCTCCAGAGAACAACTTTAGAATGGCACATACTTTCCTGCTTCGACAAGTTGACCATCACGCTCCAAAGTCTTTTTCATACGCTTCAGGTTCTTGATCAGTAGGTCTTTCCTTGTCAACTGTGTCGGCACGAGTCTCCAATAAGTCATTAACCCATGAGGTTACACAAGTAGCAATTGAAACGTCAGCGTAAGCTATTACAGATGAAACATTATATGATGCCTAAAAGCCGAAGAGCAAGATCCTTCGAAGGAGACAGAATGATACCTCATAGTAATTTCGAAAGTGGTTGAATCTCTTGATACCGGTATTCCACGTATGCAGGCATACAATGTGCAAAATCAGAAATGCTTTTATCAATCATGTAGGATTCAGGAATTCAAAACGCAGCATCAATGCTCCTCTGTTGTGTGTGATGAAATCACCAGGGACAAAGTTAGATGCTCACCTGATGATCTGCGAGGTGGATATGATCGAAGAACTCATACATCCAGCCGACATCTGACCAGAAAAAATCCCAATCCAATTCGCTGCACTCCCCGATGTTAGCAATAGAACAAATTAACAGAATGCAGTTGACAGGATGAAGAAGCATCAAACTGCAAAATCTGACAAAGCATAAAGCAGCTTACACCATCTTGACTCAAAAACCCACTGACATTTCGAGAACAAACAGGAGCGTGCATTAGGGAAATCCAATGGTCTGAAAGAAAACCAGATTTATTGTTGAATGCACCTCTCTGTCTCAACCCATCCTCGACTCTTCAAGACTTCAGCAATCACGGTCGTCTTCCAAAAACACCGGAATCTGATTCTGCAAGACAAGAGTTCATAGAAATTGCACACGCCTTCAGTGGAGACGTTTAAAAACTCTAGCTCCAAAGTTCACAGGCATTGCATTTAAGTCCAATATGCGAACGCTAACCCTAATGCACGGGAATGACACCGTGCGTTGCAAAGGTCCTCATGAACCACAGAATTCATGCCTGACGGTAACAAATTCTCAACTTACATATTTTTAGAAGGAGACCTCAGGGCCATATTGGCGGTGGTGGTGCTAATGTTGTTGTTGATGTTGATGTTGTTAGCTGGGGGTAATCTCTGAGGAGACCCTACAAAAGTTCAAGTTCCCCCCTACATCTGTTTCAAGGTTAGAAAATAGCGTTCAAAAAAAAGGAAGCAATATTGCCAGACCAGTAAGCTTCAGGAACAAGTACGGAAGAGTTGACCGATCGAAATTCCCATCGACAGTGATTTCTGAAGGCAGTGGTCCGCATTTGCAAGAATTCGCATTCAATTGATTGCTGCGAATCAAGTGCATGATTCAAGTCAGACGAGATAGAGCCAAGAGTAACTTACGTGTAGATGGAGATGACTCTCTATCAACAAACGACGACGGAGAAAATGTCGCGGAGTATCTGCACCACATGCGGCAACATCCACATTAGACTCTCGCAATTCACCACAAAGTGCCCAAAGCTGAAAATACTAAGTCCACTTTGGGAAGCTAGTAGTCGACTCTAGTCGATTCAAGTAACTTTCAAAACACGTTACTATCATTCGTAAATGTCGGTATGATTTCTTCTTTCGATTAGTACATTCTGTTTGATTCCTTGAAACTTCCAAAAACGATTGATTTCAACTCCCGTAGATGTGGAAGCAACCGCTTTTAGTCATTTGGGCAATTAGAATTAAGACACAATATTTTAAGCAAAGGACTGTCTTTCAATAACGGTATATCTTGCATATAGCTTGGATAGTCGTGGTGACAAAGGGAGTACCGGCAGAAGGACGGTCTCGCATCTTGGATTTTCTCCAGATTTTGCTTCCACAGATGTTCCACTGTGAGCGCCTCTGGACCTGGCCGTGTGCTCATATCAGGAATTCATTCCACAGGTATCATCAACCAGACATGCCAGACGCAAGAGAAAACGTAGTACCCCTGCGGTCGATGGCTGGAAGGCGGATCGGGGAGGCGGGATGCCTGGTGGGCTTGGCAGAGTGCAGGGCCATGGGCAGAGTCGATGAAGATCACCGAACCGCAGCCGCAGTGCTGATAACGGTCATGGCATAACGGAACCTCCCTTTCTTGCCTTCAGGACATGTTCCCCTCTACAGCTCCCTTCGCTCCCATACTTTCCCATCGCTGCAAAGAATTCTTCTAATTGCATGAGACTCGTGCAGCAGAGCAGAATATGCACAAGCCAAGTCGCAATGCGCATCAATGTTCGAGACGACGAAGTTATGAGAGCAAATATTTTGCCGTATCGGTTCCTTTTGCAGCAACATGAAGAGTTTCAATTCCTTATTTGAGATTCGAGGACTCTGGACAAGTAACGATTACGAGAAGATAGGGTTAAGTCTCGATGTCCAATAAGGAACTGCACCATTAAGACTCTTGAAAGATCAGTTACCTGCTAAACAGAGCGGAAAATCAGCACCATCTCTAAATGGCCATATTAGACCAGAGAAACTCCTCCACTTTAATAGTATCCCATAATCGGTAGAATCAGACCTCGAATCAGTAGCCATTACTTGACAATTCAATTCCGCCATGATCGACTGAGTAAACTACCAAACTCTAATGCTAATCTTCTACCAATATACTTATTCGAAATTTTCAGGCTCTGAACAAGTGAAGATGGCGAAAAAGATAGGACCACGTCTCGATGCTCGTTAACCGACTAGACTTCTGTAAGTTCAATCATCTATAATACAGAGCAGAAAATTAGGAACCATTCCAAAATAGCCACATTGCGGTACCACTTGCGCGAAACTCCTCATTTTCATTGCATCCCGTACTAATCTGACCCTAAATCCATCTCCCGATCCCTCGCCATGGCCGACTGAGAAGTCCTAAACCATAACTCTCCCAATTGCGACCTCCCCAAACCCTAATTCCGCCATATGGGCAGCGGCGAGTTCCCCAGTCCCCAAACGATCTCCATCCCAATGCGCTACGCCGTGCTGCTGCGCGACCTGCGCTTGTCCGTGCCCGTGTTCGACGACAGCTTCAATGCGGACGAATTCGCCACCATCTTCGGCGCGCTCAAGGGACTGCAAGTGCGCATGGTGAAGTTCGAGCACAACTTGGACAAGATTGAGCTGGGCATGAACAAACTGGAGCATCGCATCGACAGCATGGAGCATCACATGGAGCAGTTGCAGAAGGAGCTCGATCCGGATTCTCCACAGCAACAGCAGCACAATCTGCTGCTACAACAACAACAAAAGCAAGAAAAGCAACACTATTACATTGAAGATTCCTCTGTTCCAAACAACTGCCCCCAAGACCGTGGACAGCATTTGTGTTCTGGGAAGATCTCTCAGTAGCTCTTGGCTTTGGGAACTCCCCCCTGGATGAAACTCACGTCCCCTACCACCGGCTACTCAATCGTTTTGAGGTATGTACACCTGTAAGTATTCAAGTACACAGGTTTCTATTGTTGAATTTCCATTAAAAAAAAAAGATTGGCAATTGAAAGACAATTGGCCAGCATAGCTTAGCGTGTATTGTTTGGACATTACGTGAATAAAGTACAAATGCTTAAAGTATTGATTTTGGGCGACATTCTCGAGTGGAGAATGGGTACATTTTAAATAAGAATCTCCAAGGTTCACTTTTTTGGATAATTTTCTGTCAAGCCTATTCCTTGGCTACGGTACATGAATCAATTTTAAATTTCTTGAGTGTTGATTATTGGTCCTGGATTCTCATGTGGAGCATGTATTGGTTGCAATTAGGAGATTGTTGCTTTAGTTGCTTCGTATAATGTGGTATGGGATTTGTATGAGATTTGCGCGTGCGGACGAACGGTGCTGTTTGATGCAATTTCATGAGAGTAAGTTTAGATGTTGATCAGTTGAGTTTGATAACAATCTGCAGAACAATCGCCTTCATCTTCATCTTGGGGCTGCTGTGCCTTCACATTTTGTGGCAGTGTTGTATATCCCTTTGAACAATCCTGCAAGACAAATGCAACCAGCTTCTTGAACATCAGTCATGTATTTTTGGTACACTTATAATAAACACTTTGAAAATTCACAAAATTTATTCCAATTCATTCCTAAGGTGTCCATGAAATACATGCAACAAGAATTTGAAATCCTCACTCTTTCAATTGCCAAATACCAACAATTCCATGACTTGAACCAATGCTCTCAGTATTGTCTTTACGTTTAGTATATACTCCGTAATGACAACTCTGTGATCAGTTTTGTGAAAAATAAGTGAAATAGACTAACTTCAATCTCTTTTGAGAGATTGGAGTCTCAGTTCATCTTGTGTCCCACGCTGTACTCCACAAAATGCAATCTAATTAACTTCTTAAATACGTTTCCCTAGCTTTTCGTGCGCCACTGGAAACATTTGATCGAGCACCACCAAATTGAAACTTTCCGTTCAGTTTGGTTCAAAGTGCATCATTTGTTTTGTTGCTTCAATTTGCAGATGTCAGTTGTCAGATGTCTATTGCAGCAGTCAGAAATCTCCCTGAAAAAAAAAAAAAAAATCTTCATTCCATGTCGGTGATAGCCAGAGTTGATTGAAAACTGATATCATGAGTTTTTGAGAAACCTCCCACAGCAGTCAAACACAGTCACACACCAATTTATAGTCTTCGCAGCTCCGTCACTCTTTCACCTGCATCCAAGTAGTACAACAGCACTTATTTGGTAGACAATGATCATTCCAAAACATTATTGATGGAATCGGAATCCAAATCCAAATCCCACGTATCAGGCAGTGGTGTACGTTTCAGTTCATGAACAAAAACATCTTCAGGCTCGATCAGTCTTTGAATTCCTGTGGGTGCCTGATCGCCATCGAGTGTCCAGTCCAGTACATTCGGACACTGGTGCTACTGTAAATGTTTGGTTGGTACTAACATGCATGGATCGACTCAGTCAGCTTCAAGTAAGCACTGACCGGATTAATAGCCTGAGAGCAATTTAGCATCCTCCTCGATCTCTCAAAACAGAACAGGTATCGGTACTTGTTGGGAGGAGGAGTCGGAAAGACACCATTCTCATCAATCAAAGCTAATTAACGTTTACAGATTCATCTTCTGTGAGTTCTATGTAGAAACTGACTGGAGGAGTTACAAAATATATTCATGTTAAGCGAATTGCTTTAAGCGACAGCTTCAATGCGGACGAATTCGCCACCATCTTCGGCGCGCTCAAGGGACTGCAAGTGCGCATGGTGAAGTTCGAGCACAACTTGGACAAGAATGAGCTGGGCATGAACAAACTGGAGCATCGCATCGACAGCATGGAGCATCACATGGAGCAGTTGCAGAAGGAGCTCGATCCGGATTCTCCACAACAACAGCAGCACAATCTGCTGCTACAACAACAAAAGCAAGAAAAGCAACACTATTACATTGAAGATTCCTCTGTTCCAAACAACTGCCCCCAAGACCGTGGACAGCATTTGTGTTCTGGGAAGATCTCTCAGTAGCTCTTGGCTTTGGGAACTCCCCCCTGGATGAAACTCACGTCCCCTACCACCGGCTACTCAATCGTTTTGAGGTATGTACACCTGAAAGTATTCAAATACGCATGGTTTCTATTGTTGAATTTCCATAAATAAATAAATAAAGAATTGGCAATTGAAACACAATTCCAGCATAGCTTAGCATCATGGATTGTTTGGACACTATGTGAAAAAATTACGAATGCTTAAAGTACTGATTTTGGGCGACATTCTCGTGTGGAGAATGGGTACATTTTAAATAAGAATCTCCAAGGTTCACTTTTTTGGATAATTTTCTGTCAAGCCTATTCCTTGGCTACGGTACATGAATAAATTTCAATTTTCCAGAGTGTTGGTTATTGGTCCTGGATTCTCATGTGGAGCATGTATTGGTTGCAATTAGGAGATTGTTGCTTTAGTTGCTTCATATAATGTGGTATGGGATTTGTATGGGATTTGTATGCGTGTAGACGAACGGTGCTGTTTGATGCAATTTCATAAGAGTAGATGTTGATCAGTTGCGTTTGATAACTATCTGCAGAACAATGGTCTTCATCTTCATCTTCGGGTTGCACATTTTGTGGCAGTGCATCCCTTTGAACCTTCCTGCAAGGCA
Source organism: Neckera pumila (assembly GCA_963969595.1). Taxonomy (NCBI): domain Eukaryota; kingdom Viridiplantae; phylum Streptophyta; class Bryopsida; order Hypnales; family Neckeraceae; genus Neckera; species Neckera pumila. Next base: position 21,134,100 of record OZ018410.1, on the reverse strand, counting down.
AATGCAACCAGCTTCTTGAACATTAGAGCCTAGCGTTATGGTATTTTTGGTACACTTAAAATAAACATAATTCATAATTCACAATTCATTCCTAGGTTGCATGAAATACATGCCACAAGAATTTGAAATCTTCACTCTTTCAATTGCCAAATACCAACAATACCCAAAAAGAAACCAAGACAGTTCCATGACACAAACCAATGCTCTCAGTATTGGTTTCACGTGTAGATACGTAACAACAATTTTGTGATCAGTTTTGTGAAAAATAAGAGAAATAGACTAACTTCAATCTCTTTTTGAGAGATTTGAGTCTCAGTTCATCTTGTGTCACCGCACGATGCAATTTAATTAACTTCTTGAACAGGTTTCCTGGCTTTTGGTGCACCACTGAAATCAATTTATCACCACCAAATTGAAACTTACCGTCCAATTTGATTCAAAGTGCATAATTTGCAGATGGCAGATGTCTATTGCAGCTGCAGTCAGAAATCTCCCTGAATAAAAAAAAAACATTCTTCATTCCGCAATCCGCATGTCGGTGGCAGCCGACAGATGCCAGAGTTGATTGCAAACTGATATCATAATTTTTTGAGAAAACTCCCACAGCAGTCAAACACACCAAATGTCAGTCTTCGCAGCAGCTCCGTCACTCTTTCACCCACATCCAAGCACTACAACAGCACTTATTGGGTGGACAATGATGATTCCAAAACATTATTAATGAAATCGAAGTCGAATCCAAATCCCACGTATCAGGCAGTGGTGTACGTTTCAGTTCATGAACAAAAACATCTTCAGGCTCGATCAGTCTTTGAATTCCTGTGGGTGCCTGATCGCCATCGAGTGTAGAGTCCAGTACATTCGGACACTGGTGCTACTGTAAATGTTTGGTTGGTACTAACATGCATGGATCGACTCAGTCAGCTAACTCAGCTTCAAGTAAGCACTGACCGGATTAATAGCCTGAGAGCAATTTAGCATCCTCCTCGATCTCTCAATGCAGAACAGGTACTTGGGAGGATCGGCCGGAAGACATCCTTGATCCTTCTCATGCATCAAAGCAAATTGTAATGTCTACAGAATCATCTTCATTCTGTCTGTGTAGAAACTGACTGGAGGAGTTACAAAATATATATTTTATGTTAAGCGAAGTTGCTTTGTTGGAGATTTACTGTTACTTAAGTTATGATCTTGGTTGGTGGTAGGATCCGTAACAGCAGCCCCACTGCAACACGCCCAAGCCACACTTTAAAAGTTCTCCATCATTGATCTTCCTGAAGAACAACCAACAAAGATCTTAACTTAAGGTAAGTGTCCTTTTAGAGAATCGCGGAGTCAAATCTCTTTTGTTGACTGACGACGGTAAGTACCTGAGTGTCCAATACTCCAATACTGCAGCTGTCCCGGCACTGACTCCAGCCTGGTTTGGATTTGACAAGGATTCGTAGGATCTTCAAAGCAGATTGTTTGGACGGAGGTGGGCACCATGGCTTTTTCTTTCTTTTTTGGCTTTCTGGTGCCAAATTGCATCCCGAAAAAATAAATTTGGCTAAAAAATAATGGCAGAAAAAAAAAAAAAAAAAATGTTTTTCATCCTTCAAATATAAAAAAATCTTGTTTGAAATTGCTAGATTCGGTGGACAAAATCAGAAGATAGACATGTGATATGTGCTAATGTGATACTTTCTATCCAGTATGTGGATGAATGCTAAAATTTGGAGCACCACTACTAACAACATTTTATATTGCCACTTTAGCACTTCACAAAAAATGAAAAAAAAAAACCCACAGGTGGACACCTCTCCAAAACCAACACTTTTTGCTATTGTGTGCCCAAAGTAGACGACCCATTTTTTATCATTACCCCCTCCATTTTGGTGGTTGGGGTGAATTGACCCCCTCGCTCGGCCATCTAAGAAAAGCCCAAAATTTTTTATTTGCCACGCTTGATTAAAATTTGCAATTTTTGAATTCATATTTGCAATCAAAGGCCCCAAATTAGCTAGGAGAGGTGAAGAATATAGATTTAACATGGCTCAAAATAGGGGGCTTTTTTTTACATGCACCAACTGGAATGGCTTGGGCGGGCTGAACGAGGGGGTCAATTCACTCGGGCCATTTGGTGGTATAGGCTGTTGTCTTTCCGTGAATTTGTGGCTCATTTCCCGGAGCAGTTGTGGCATAGTATGATTGGCTGCAAGGCGGTCAATATTGTAACGAACCCTTGGTTGATTTTGCAATCAGTCTGTGGTCAAAAATAAGGAGGTCTATATCACCATTATAGGTCAAACAGAATCTTCCACTTAATAATTTATAGTGATTACGTTTTTTGTAATAAAATTTTGGAAAAATATGCAATCCTTCCAAACTCTATTTCCGTACACGGGAAAAAATCCCACTCAAAAACCCTGTGCTCCAAATATGCATAATTGCTTGTGGTTGGAAATGGATTGGTTACCTTAGTTACCGTTATGAGGTTGGTCAAATTTTCATAGATTTTCTTGTTGGCAAGTGAAAGGAGGTTCCAACTAGGGCTTTTTTTTTCATTTTTGAAGAAGTGCCATAGTGGCGATATAAAATGTTACAGTGGTGCTCCAAATTGCAACATTCATCCACTTATTGGATGTATAGTATGGTTTTCATCCACAATTAGGCGATTCCATCTAATATTTTTTTTAATTTCAAAGTTGTCTAGCGATTTCATCCAATTTTTTTGGCATTTTATATACCCACTTTTAGCTAGATTTTTTTTCTTGGTGCAATCTAGTACTAGAAAGCCAAAAAAAAAAGCCCTGGTTCCAACACACCAAAAAACGCGGTATTTGAATATTGTATGCAGAAGTTAGAAAGGGTCAAAGTTTGTTTTGGTAGAGGTTTCAAAATTGTTTCTTCTTTATAATCAGTAGGTACATATTGATTTTGGAAATGTATCCGGAGTGATGATGGCAGTTTTGGGTTAGTAAAACATTAGAAGGGGGGCCACCTTAAATTAAGTCTTTATAGAACACTTTCTAATCCTTCTAGTTTACATTAATATATGTATGTCTCTAATTGTCCCTAATTACAACTGAGCAAAGTTACTATTATTAAATGTATATTTCTTATATTGTATCTTATTGGCAACTGAAAGAGGATTCCAACTCACTTCAACGTTGGGGCACCACATGAAGAAGTTATGAATTATTGTCTCTAGGTATACAAAAAATCAACACTATCTAGGCTCTCATGGATTTTCATGACTTCATTGTGTACACCTTATGTCATCAATATATTGTGTACACCTAAGTTTTTATGATATTGTTTGACCAAAACATAGGCGTTGCATTTTTGGTAGTATTGATTATAGGTATATATACCGTAGCTATGCTTTATTGATAACCTAATAGCATTAGAGGGGATTTGGGGCCTCTAGAAGACTATGAGTTTCCAAACTGTGGAAATTCTAGGAATTCCAATCTAAACATTGAGACACTATCACATCAAATATTATTAAATAATTAATTTTTTCATATTTTTTATTTAAAAAAATTAAAAAAATTAATTTTTTTAATAATTTTTTAATAATTTTTTCATTTTGACAAAAAGGCACTAATTCCTAGCAATGGAAATAGACTTGAAACAGTCTTCCAGAAGACTGAAATCCCCTCTAATAGATGAATTTGGGTTAATAGTGTTTGAAAGTTTGTACAATATCCAACAAAAATGTGACGGGACTTCCTATAATTGTGCCATTCAAGTTTTTTTGCATAATATAAAATACAATTGGCAAGTTTTTGTCTTGCATAATTAACATTAAATTCTTATGCAATCCCAATCAAGCATACCGAATTTTAATTTCAAAAAAACAAAACTTCATTTTTATTAAATTATTTTACATGAACCCATAATTGATTAGAAAACGTTAGTGATGAAATTATTTAGTTCAATTTCATAAATATGTAAAAAACATCCATACGCACATCTTTCCTTTTAACAAGCATCTCCAAAAAAGCAACTCGTACAACAAGCTTATGTACTACACAATATAGATGATAAATTAATTAAAATCACAATGAATGGCAAATGAAATATTCAGTCCATGAGTCTCTGGAACCACTATGATCTGGAGTCATAGGTTTTATGAGCACCAAGAAAGATTCCTCACTCATGATGAAATGGTAAATTCCAGTAACTAAGATGAACTATAGCATCCTTCTCAATTACAGTATTTGTGGTGTACATTTCCCCTCTAAAATGTATCCCATGGGTACATGAGAGCAAAATTGAGAAGGGTGGCAGTAAGGTAGAGCCACCCATTCCCAACCAGTGACCCATTCCCGACCTATAGGTGCATGTATTTTTTACCAAGCTTAAAATGTATTTTTTTGTCCTTTTCAAAGTTGGAACTAATAAATACATGACACATGTCCCAAGTTGTGAGAAAGAAAGTAGGAAATATTGATTAGGAAAAAAGTTATTGAATGATCAGAACTGGAAGAGTCTAGATGTTGGCCATAGGTTCGGAGCACATTTTTGCCTCCCAAATTCATAATAATTACAGTTCAAGCAATAAAATTACCAATTTTTTTGTAGTCCTTGTTATTTCTGTTGATGTACCTCTGGAAAATGTTTGTTGTGCCTTCACTACTCCAATTCATGTTGAAATTCCTTATTTGGTCAGTTATGGGTGGCCTTACCTTAATGGGTTGGTTTACCTTAATATACAACAAGTAGGTACATTTAGGGTGGTAAGGAAACATTTGGGACTAATGTATGCAAAATAAGTGAGAGCATCAAATAAATAACCATGGTTTTTCAAACGTATTCAAAATTTTCAAAATTGTGAAGATGTATTATGAAGTAAAACTTAGATTTGGTTCATTACACCAAAAATGAGCAGAGCAAAAAAAGTGAAAAGTCTTTGTTTCCAAACCCATTTGATTTTTGCCATTGATAATTGAAGCCCTTCTTTGGAAGTCATGACCATTGAATTAGTGTAAACCACCAAGAAGGTGTAAAATGAACCACCAAATTTTTTTGAACATGTTTCTCAAATAGGGCAACTTGTAAGTAGGACAAAAATATTTGGAAAATTTGGAAAATTATTAGCTTCTAGTGCATTTCAAGAAAACACCCCAGAATAGTAGTAAAATGCACCTTTTCAAAGTAGGTATATATAAAATTTCGGGGGCTCAAAATTTGAAGAATCTTGTTGTCATATAGGAAAAAAGTGCACTCCACGTCATTGGACCTTTTTAGAGACCCATGACTTCTCATTTCATGGTGCAAATCCCTTTTCCAAAGACTTCTTAATTTTAGCCAATCAAAACTTCAAAATGTGGTCCCCTTACCTCTCAATTTGGTATAAACTAGACCTCAAAAGAATAAGTTGTAAAATGTGATCTATAGATCATATTTATATGGTTAGACCTACCATTAAACTAATCAATGAATGACATTTTTTTTTTATTTTTTTATCAATTAATGTCTTTTAATATATTTGAAACTAGAAATTGAAAATTCCTTCTAAAATTTAGTATAGATTGATTATGTATAATCTTCACAAGTTCAAAACATTAAGTTTTAATTATGGTGAATTCTAGGAAATTTATTTTATTTATTCATTAAAGTCATTTTTTAAGGTCATTTTAAACTATAAAAAAGTTACATTTTGTGCTTTAATGATAAGTCTCACAATAGTTGTAAAATATGAGTCATGGATTATATTTATACATTTAGATCAACTACAATAGTGTACAATCCAATATTTTTCAATTAAGTTTGAAGCCAAAAATGAAAAATTCTTTCTAATTGATTGTACGAACTCCAAAAGATTGAATATTTGTGATTTTCACAAGATTTTTTTCCTTGAAGTTCAAAATGTTAAATTCTAACCATAGTAATTTTTGAAGGTTTTAATTTATTTCTGTCATTCAAGTCATTTTTTGAACTAAAAAGCTTATTTTTTGAGGCTAGTCCTACCAATACATAGTGAATAATAGAATATTTGGGTCAAATCACACTCAAATGTACCACAAAAGGAGTCAAGCCCACTAAAATCTGCAATGTAACTTCTTTTTAGCTATTGCTTTCTAATACAAATCTATTAATTATAAGTATTTTAGTCCTTTTTGACTAGTATTTCAAGTCATATTGAGCCTAATACTGCTTCACTTATCAAAAAATAAAAATCTCTTTATTATAGTTCCAATTGAAGTTTTAATGTCAGCATGTCAGGTTTTACAATTGTAGAAAAGGGTTCTATTTTATTATTAATAATAATGTAACTGAATCCAAAAAAATCATGTAAATATGTAATCATATGATATAATAAAAAAGGACTATTTTTTAACAACATGAATATTTTTCCATTTTATATAATATTCAGAAGTACAAACTTGTAAACATCCTTTTCAGTATAAAAAATTAATCCAAATGATGATTGTGTTAAAACAAAAAATGTTTATAATATTGACTTTAAAGTCACTACATGAGCTATTTTTGGATTTGAATGTCTAAAATTTGTATGAGATGAAATTAATAATTTGTCAATAATCATTTAATTAATTAAAAAATTATACTATTTTGAGTTCAAGATTTAATCACTAAAGATCCTTTTAACCTTACAGTGTGATTTGACCCATTTGCAGAGCAAAGTCTTTATAATTTATATCATGCAAATGTTACAAAATTAATACATGAATCTTTTAAAATATTGATGGATGAAAAATAAGCATTTTTTGTACTTTGGGATGTGTTTGCGTTCATCCATTATTCAAACTTTGAACATTTGGTCCTTTAGGAGTTAAACATATTTGAACCTTTTGAACTATAGACTATTATAAAGAGAATCTGTATCGTGTAAATGCAAGAAACTAACCAAAGAATATACAAACAATTTAGATGGGTGGAAAAAAAATTCCATGTGTTTGGAACATATTTGCGTTGGATTGTTGTTCAAAATTTGAATGGCTAGTCTTAACCCCTAAAGGCCCATTGTCCCTTGGGGGGACAAATGGAATTTTGGGTAGGTACCTATGGGCTAAATTTCTGTCCTAATTTTTTGAAACTTTTTTTGAAGATGGAAAAATTGATCAACTTCATGGAAATATAGTCATTCCATTTAGATTTGTCATGAAAAAGATGTCTCACATGGTTTAGTTTGCTTACTGGAACAATGTCACCATTAAAATTAGTGCAGTATAATTCCATTTTATAGATATTAATAGTTTAGATTTTCCTTCTATCTTGTACCTACTTCTGCTCAACAATTTTTTGAAGTATGGAAATCAAGTTTTTTTGAATTTCTATGTAGCGAAAAAAACGCATGTTGGTCCTTTAGGAGTTAAAATATTGATGGATGAAAAAAAAGGCATTTTGTGTGCTTTGATATGTGTTTATACTCATCCATTAGTCAAACTTTGAATGCCTAGTCCTTTAGGGGGTTAAACATACTTGAATCCTTTGAACTATAAACTATTGTGTAGAGAATCTATACCTTGCAAATGCAAAAAAACTAACCCAAGAATCTACAAACATTTAGATGGATGGAAAAAACAAATTCTATGTGTTTGGGACATATTTGCGTTGGTTTATTGTTCAAAATTTGAATGGCTGGTCTTAACCCCTAAAGGCCTATTGTCTCTTTGGGAGACAAATGAAATTTTTTGGATAGGTACCTATGGGCTGGACTTTTGTCCTAGTTTTTTGAAACTTTTTTTGAAGATAGAAAAATTGATTAGCTTTGTAGGATTATAATTTTTTTTTCAATCGTGCTTGAACTCAAAAGTTATGCTCCAAACAGCTCGGAACCAAGAAGGGGGAGGAGAAGGGGCAGCAAAAAAAAATTCAAGAATTAAAATTTTTTTCTTAATTTTTTTTCTCATAGATTGTATTTTTTTTTCTACATGGAAAGCTTTGATTTATTCCATTTAGATTTTTTGTAAGAAACTTATGGACAATCTTGAGTTTTGGGCAATTAGAGTATCTTCTTGAGACAAAAACTTGTAGAATTCTTTTCTGAATGCAATTTTACAATTTAAAAAAAAGAAAGTTCAAAAATGGTTTAGTTTGCTTGCTAGAACAGTCTCACCATTGAATTTAGTGCATTTTTTTTTCCATTTTAGAGATGTTAATAATTTAGATTTTCCTTCTATCTTGTACCTGTTTCTACTTAACAATTTTTTGAAGTATGAAAATTGAATTTTTTGAATTTTTTTTTCCTAGACTCTCAACTCAATTCTTTGTCGTGAAGATTTAAAGCTCAAAAAGTTTGAAAGTCAAATAATTTAGTCCCGCAATGTGCTGAAAAACTTGTCTTTTTAACTTTAAACGAAGATATCTTGCAATCTGTGTGATCAAAAATTCTGAAATTTTTTCTACACATTTCCATACTAGATAGGTGGAAGATCCTATGGTTAGATGTGGAAAGAAAACAAGTTTTACAAGTTTTTTACTCATTGCTATAGAAATGGCAGTTTTGAGTGTTTTTTTTGAAAAAAAAAGCCTTTGGCTTTTAGGGGTTAAGGGATTAAATTCTTGCGCCTTTCTGTACTCTATTCAAAATCTAGATCAAATCATTATGTTAGTAGATTAGTACATCCCTCTCAAAAAGATAAATATAAGGTAAGATTATTCCAAATCAAGAATACCAGTAGTCCATGAGATTCTTTCTTCTCTTTGTGCTTTATTGGAAAAATAAATAAATAAATAAAAAATAAATAAATAAATAAATTGGCATCTATTTTACGATCATTGTAATTTTCAGTTCACTCAAATTGTACTCTTTTGGCTTTGTTTTTTGCAATGGCAGAAGCCTATGGTAATCATACAAGACAAGGAAGAAGCATCATTCAACACCAGGTGACAGGTTTTGTCTCCGGATTCTTATTAAATTTAACACACGCACATGATAAGGTAGGAGGTCCATAAATCGCTCATCTAAGAGCTGAAGCTGAATTTTTGGGAGGTAAAACTTCTTAAAATATTTTTCAGCTTTTTTTCTTGAAAGGCAAGAGAAATTGACATCTAACCCAAGTTGTTTCATATTTTTTGAAGCTGTGTAGAATTAGTTATGAATTTCTGAAGTTGCAAAAAAGGGCATTTTTGTGGGCTCTAAAACTGACCACCTCCTCAAATGCACACCACTTGTACATTGGAAAATGCAAAATGTACCTCTAGAGCCTGATTTGGTTTAGAACCGGCTCCATTTTAGAACCTCCTACCTTATGAGTTGCTATAAGTGTGTGATAAGTTAACCTGATGTTGGGTTGTAAGCTGTAACTTAACCTCAAAATTCAAAGGAGCCCACTGAGGACATGAACATGAGTGGTACTTTGCACTCCCTGTTATCTTCCAGGCCCATGTAAGTTACAACAGTTATTTTAATATTTAATTAGTGTCGCAATACAGTATATGAATTGAAAAAACTTATGAAAATGACATTGAACAAAAAACGTTAAATCGTGCCATCCTTTGTGGGCCCAGCAGGGTAAATTCGGGTTTCACGAGGGTAAAAGTAAATAAAAGCCCCCTATGATTGAGCCGTGTCTAGGGATACTTACTAGCCCCCCTAGCTAATTTAGGGCCTCTGATTGCAAATATGAATTCAGATTTTGAAAAAATAAAAATTTGTGACAAATAAAAAATTCCAGCATTTTTTCTAGGGTAAATTTGGCCCGCAGGACCCACCAAGGATGGCACGATTTAACGTCCTGCATATTGAACCCACTCATGGCAAATATTGGGATGTGTGGAAAGTTTAAAAATGATGATGTAAGGTAACTGACCTTAAATCGCACAATCAAGCAATTCACCCTGATTCAGCATGATTTTCACTATTATATTGAAAAAAAAATTGTGGTGTCCCATTGATAGTCAAAAAACAATTCTAAATCTCTTGAATGCATTTTTCGGACATCGTGTGAATAAACTATGAATTTCATTAACCCCCATGACCATAGTATTTAGATTATTGAACCAATAGGTGCATTCTTTGTTTCTACAGTGAACAATGAAGTCATCCATGATTAAATACTATTTGGCTTCAATGTCCTTCATGGATTAAGGAAATACTCCCCCTCTTTCTTGTAATGACTTTGTCACCTTGGAGATATGGGCTCTTAACCAAACCCTTGGAGGTTCCTTGAGGCCTTCACACTACATCTCAAATCCCAACTCCCTAAGTCCTAATTCAATGCAAAATCCCAACTTTCTTAGGTTGTAGAAGATGAATAAAAAATAAAAAAATATTGAATTTGGAACAAATAGTGTGAATGCCAAAGTCTCAACTCTAAATCCCAACTTGTTTTTTGTATAGCAATTAAGTGCTCCGCAAATGGATCAATAGTAGTACAGAAGAGGGATCTAAGCATTGAGGACTACAATAGTGCTAGATCATGGTGCCTAAGGCCCATGTTGGCACTAGCTTGGTGCCAATGTGGGCCTTGGGCACCACACTTTGAGTCTACAATGAAACTTCCCTTTTGCATGGGAATGGTCGGGATTAGTTTTTAGCTATATGCACATAAAGAAGCTCAAGTGCCAAAGGCCAATTAATTTGAACATGCTCATGTTGTACAATAATTGTATTTGATTGGTTCAATTTGGTTGCTCATCTAAGAAAATCAGTGGTGTCTAATACAATCAACTCAATTGGTGGTTTGTGCAGTAGACTTTATGCACATAAGGAGTGCAAATAAAGAACTACAATTAGTTATGCAAGTAGGGAATTTGCATTATGAGAGGTTTTATGATATTACTTGGTACTCCAAGCTCAACATTCTACTAGTGCAAATAGTCAAAAACCCATTTAGGGGGCGCTTTTAGCTAGCATCATATTTGTATTGGAAAAATTTGGAAAAAATTCCAATCCACTAGTTATATGGTGTTTTTTCCTTGTTTTATATTCAAAGACATTGTTGGGACTTGGAGGTCAAGTTGAATTTCCATTTTAGCTAGATCCAATTTGGCCTGCAAGTTCTACTTCCCGTACGCTAAAATTTCCAAAATGTATTGCCATGTAGGGCATTTTCAGACTTGCAACATAGCATGAAGCTCCAAGTTCCAGTTTCTTACTTTCCACCAATCAAACTTTGAGAATTCAAAGGGACTTGTGACTTGGGATGTAGTAGTAGTGTGATAGTATCATAATACAATCTAAAAATATACAAGCAGAAGTATATGGGTGATTGCAAGAAACACTTGCAAATTTGATTGCTTTTTGCAGAATTGAACACAAGAACTTTTGAATTACAAATCCAACGTCTAAAACAAAATAAAATTGTTATTAGATGTCTTGATTGTAATCATATTCCTTGTTTTTTCAAAAAAATTTAGAAATTTTTTATATTTAAAAGTCAATTTTCTTAATCTGTCACACTCTTGGATTTAAGTGGTTTAAATTAATGATTTTTAGCTAAAATTTATGTTGTATATTTCTATAGTAGGTAGACATATTCCTATCAAAGAGCATCTAAAAATATGTTATTTTATGTCTTCCATGTTTGTGCAGATAGGCCACCCATGAGTGTATACTTCTGAATAGTACTTCTAAACATTAGAGATGGTTTTGACCTCATTTTTTTGTCAATTTTCATCACCAATAAATCCTCCCAAATGAACAATTTTTGAGTTTTTAAAAGTTTAATTTTCTTAATTTTTATAATTTAAAACGTCAAAGTTTGTGTTTTTCTAGTCACAATTCTATGTCCTAGAATATACCTTAAAAAATATGTAATTTAATGTTTTATTTTGTAAAAATAGGAAAAATAGTTTTGCATAAATTGCATTAGTTAGTGAGTTGAAAAATCAACTCATAATCTTGTAAAAATATTATTTTTGAATATTTATTTACCAATTTAATCTATTCATTTATGTTGAAATCTAGTGGCTTCTACTTTGATAAAGAAGTAAGGAAGTCTTGCATATTACCCATTGCAGTTTTTCAATATAGGAAATCAAATCATAGTAGTTTGACACATATTGCATTACATGCAAAATGAATGCTCATAAGTATGGGCATTCATAATCAAACTTGCCCAAATGCCACTTTTACACTTGAACCGTATTCTCTAAAAATACAAAAATGTACATAATGATGACACAAGATGTACTCAATGAAAATTCAAGAGCCTATGGTATAAGAATCTAGTGCCAATTTTGAATACACCTACAAACAATATTTTGAAATATCATGATTTATTGGATTGGTCTCTAAATAATGCATTATTTTGAATTCTTCTTTCAATTGCAAGTAAGATTCCATTAAGTAATTTATGTTTAACAAAAAAAAGGGTATTTACTTGCTTTTTACATGATTGCATTTACTTTAATTACTTATATGAAAACAAAAATTGAACAAATTAAGCATCAATCTATTTGAATTTTATATGTATCAAACTTTTCATTCGAATCCTAAAGCGAGACTCAAATTTATCATAAGGTAATAATGAGATTGATTTGATTTCTTAGCACTCAATAATTATTGTGGATGAAATGCAAGAACTCTCTTTCATTGCTTGTACAAGAATAATGTCACTTTAACTTTAATGTGACAAATGATCTAACACATTTCCTAGTGTCAAATTTGATATTTAGTATTGTGTCACTTTATTTTGCAAACCTTTTGGTAAAATAAGTATCTTCATGAAGTTACATTCAAAGTTTTGTCTCAATGAAAGAACAACAACATTTTTGTTTATTTGGGTGCTACACTCTTGGAATCAATAGAATTCATCTCTATTATTGTACTTGATGGATAAGGTTGGCATTCCCTAGCCAATATTTAATCAAGTTTGACAAACGCAATTCAACAAATATTTAAAAACACAAAGATTTGTTTTTTCCATTTCACTAAAAAAAAAATAGTATCTTACACTTTTGTCATGTGTTTTTAGAAATAAAAAATATATATTGACCTTAACAATAAGGTATTATAGTTGATATTTTATAAATGCATTGAAAATGCTTCAACAAACTTGTTAATTGAAACATTGTATTCACGTAATGAATAAACATTGTGCCAAAGCCTCATTCAAAATACTTGAAGCCAAGTACCTTTGTCTAATTTTTTTAATTTATTTGTTAAAGTCCAAGGTTTCAAATACTACATTGAAATGGTTATTTAATATGTCCTATTTTATTTTTTCATATCACATACTATTATACATCAAGGTGAAAAAAACGTGAACACTCTATTCATCAAGTTTATTTTTCATTGATGTTTAATATTGTGGAAGATATTATTTAACATCTTGATATTTAGGATGGTATAATATTATAAATAAAAATAAAAACTATAATATAATATGATAATTATATGATATTAAAGTATAAATAATAATAATACAATTTAATAATATGATTATATTATAAAGGTGACATCCTAATTATTTACTTTGTAAATTATATATATATATTATATCAATTTTCTAAACAATCAATATTTTATCTATACTAAAATAATAATTTTGGTGTAGGGTCAATTCAAGTTATCACTAAAAGATATGAAATAATTAACACCAATATCAACATCCATATTTGCATTTGCACTTGTATATATGCTTGTCTATATTTGTATTGACATTTGTACCAGTACATGACAAACTTGCATAGGTGGATCCTTTGTTCTCATCTTATTTCTCTTTCAATTGATCTCAACTTTTTAGAAGCTTGTGGCTGGTGTTTTTGAATGGATAATATTCCAATTATTTTAATTGAATAATTACAATGTCTTAATGAAATAATGTAATATAAAATCTATTTTTTGTCAAAATTAAAAAAATCAAAAGAGGTATATTCTGTTCACTTTGGTAGGCAAGGGAAGTGAAGCAAAACATCAAGACTACATGAGTCATTTTTTCTTCTTGATTTGATGTGTCATGTGACTTTGGTGAAACATGTTTTGAACTCTAAAATATATCATTTTTCTTTTATTGGAAGAAAAATTCAAAATATGAGATGTTGAAAAAAAAATGAAATTATGGAAAACGGGTTTATCAAATTGTAGTTGATGTTTTAAAAAACTTGTATTGATAATTTTGAAGTATCATGAATCGTCAAAGCATTGTTTACATCTTTATAAATTAGAAAACTTTACAATAAAGTGATGTTTCAAAATCGGCATGAAGTTTCTTCTTTAAATTACCATATTTCTATACAATAACTTATAATTTTCCCTAGGCATCTTTCAGTGTAGCCACAAATGACTTGTGTTAATATAATACACCACTTTAATGATCACATGTGCCTATATGTCACCTAATAGAGGTCTTACTATGACTATGATTATGTAAGAAATCAAAATGTAAATATTTGACCTGCTTTTGGAGATGTAAAATTAGCAAGAATGAGATTTGCAATGATTTAGAAATGATTTAGCCCCTAAAGGCCCTAGGCCTTTTCTTTGCCAAAAAACATTCTAAACTACCATTTCTATAGCAAAGTATAAAAAATTTAGAATTTTTTTTCACATCTAACCATAAAATCATACACTTAATTAGTATAAGAATATGTGGAAATTTTTTCAAAATTTTTGACCACACAGATTGCAAGATATCTGCATTTAAAGTAAAAAAAACAAGTTTTCAACACATAGCGGGACTAGATTATTTGACTTTGAACTTTCTTAACTTCAATTTTTTGCACTACAAAGTTTTGAGCTTTTAATCTTTATGGTGGAGATTTGAGTTGAGAGTCTAGGATAAATTCAAAAAATTTAATTTTCATACTTTAAAAAATTGTTAAGTAGAAGTAGGTACAAGATAGAAGGAAAATCTAAATTATTAATATCTATAAAATGGAATTAAAATACAATAATCCCAATGGTGAGATTGTTGTAGCAAGAAAACTAAACTATATGGAGTTTTTTTTTAAATTGTAAAAATTGCATTCCAAAATGAACCCTACATGTTACTTTTTCAAGAAGATGCTCTAATTGCCCAAAAAACAAGATTGTCCATAACTTTCTCATAACAGATTCAAATGGAATGAATCAAAGATTTTCAAACAGACCAAAAAAAATCTATGAAAAAAAGAATTTAAAAAAAAAATCAAATTTTCGAAATCTTTTTTTGCTACCTCTTTTTCCCTACTTTGAGCTTATTTGGTCGTAACATTTTGTTCTTGGGCACCGATTGAAAAGAAAATTATATTCCCATGAAGCTAATTATTTTTTTCTATCTTCCAAAAAGAATTCAAAAAACCAGGACAAAAATTCAGCCCGTAGGTACCTATCCGAAATCCCATTTGTCCCCCCAAGGGACAATGGGCCTTTAGGGATTAGTGAATAAAACATAATCTTGTACCTTCTGGGTGTTAAACATAAAAAGAGAATGGCCATTCTGTAGCCTTGAGGTTGAGGCTATTTTAAATTCTTTTAAGGACATTTTAGTATAGCAAGATGATTATTATAGATGGATTTTTTTGTCATTTTTGAGATGACCTAGTGGCAATATGGACTCTCATATTATAGTACGCATTTAAAAAATTCATATTGCAATTGCACATTGTCAAAATAATATCATTAATTTTAAATTCATATCAAATTTTTGTAAAATTGCCTTGAAATGAAGAAAATGTTTTTATCCCATACCATATCATGAAGTATTAGAAATAAAGGCACAAATTAGAGCAGTATAATCAATTGCAAGTACCTAAGCTAAAAATAAAAAGTCCCTTGTTGAAGGTAATAGTTGATGATTGTAATTTTCAATACATACTTTCAATGGTTCTAAAATATAGAGTGAGTTCTATCTATGGGTAGTTGGGTACACCTTTTGATGATCTCCTTCAAAGCTTTGTAGATGATACAATTCAATGTCCAATTTACTGCTTGGGCACTTAATTAGTAGGTAATAAAAGTAGACTTCTATATAACAAGAAATAAGAAAAATATGAAAGAGACAAAACAATTACCAATTTTTGTGCCTTTTAGGAGGGCACAATGTGAATAACGGTTGATCTTCATTAGTTTACTTCATTGATGTTTTGAAATGGCTCTATTGGTTACATTCCACGAGCATTCTGGTAGAATTATTGGTATTCCTTTCTTTAATGTTGCAAAGACCATCCCACTGATCCAATCACTTCTTTATTGTGTTCAAATTATCACATCACTTCCTTTTTTAAATGAATTTGTGTTCAAACAATCACATCACTTCATTTTTTGGTATTCAAAGAGTCACATAAATTCATTTTGAGGTCCTAATTGTCACATCACTTCTATTCTACTCATTTGTTTCCCCTCTACTCTCATAGAAGTGTACAACCATTGTTTTGATTGCCAATATCAGTGAGACATTGCTGACAAATTGGATATTTGATGACTTCGATGTCCGCCTTTTCTTAATTTCATAAGATCATGCTCATTTGAGAAGCCAATGTCGGGCATTTTTTTTTTTGTGATTTGTTGCCAGATTGCAAGTCCAATCAAAAGATTTCAGCCAATGCATCTAGCTCCCTCAAAATATTCACCTTTGCTAGGAGGGCATGCAAGGCTCTACTATTGCTCTACAGTTCAAACTGGGGAACAATGTCCCGGATTGAGAACTAGGTCATACACAGGAAGCGACCCTGACGCCCCAACCAACGGCAATATTGAAACCCGGTAAAGAACCGGCGGGTACTTGAGCGCCATGCAGCCGCGAAGACGGAAGTGAGAGCTTGAATTGCTTTGCTTTAGCTTAGCTTTCTGGCTGCGCGCGTGCCTGCCTGCCTGCAGCGAGCTCTTGCCATGATATCGTGAAGCCCGCATTGAAAGCTTGAAAGACCTCCCACTACCTTACTCATGAGCCCTAGCCTCCAGCTGCCTGCATGCCCCTGTCGCAGCAAACCCTGAACAGTCAGAGCAAGCTAAGCTAAGCGTCAAACCTTCACTCGCTTTGGAACCGTTGGCATGTGACCAACAGCAGCTGCAGCATCCTCCATTGATGGTGCCTCATGAGTATGCTCTCATCATTAGCTTCCAGCTTGTTCGGACATGTGATCATTCTCATTTTTTCATCTCCTGCTGTTCTCTGCATTGACCGATCGAGAGAGAGAGAGAGAGACTCGATCAAAGAAAAGTTCAGTTTTCTTTGTTCAAAATAGTTTGCTCTTGAGAAGAGAAGAGAATGGAGGCGTAATTGAATGCGTGGTATTTGCGTTTTTTTAGGTTTGTGATGGAGTGAATGGAAATTTGAAGATTCCAGGGGGCGGAGCTAGCTTGGTATGGAGAGGAGAAATTTTACTGGAGAGGGAGATTGAGGGGGATGTTGAGTTACCATGGAATGCATTACTTGCCGACACATGCGAAGAAGGACGCCTCACGTGTCGTACGAGGGAGTACTTGAGATGAGCCTCTGTTTTCTCGTGTTGGTCGTGTGGTGAGCTATGGCGAAGACTGGTACAAGTGTTCTTGGTTCTTAAAAGATCGCGCTGCATGTGTCACTCTTCTTTCGAACGGAGTTTATTCAAGAGCGGGCATGTACGCACGTAGGTGAGGATTAAGGGCATTTTTTATTTAGAGACAATCGCTGAGAGTCTCTGTCGGGGCGTCAGATTCAAGTTTAAGGACCAAGTGCTTGCTCAGTTGCTTTGGTGTGAAATGGAGCAATCTACCACGGACATGTCCGTAGCGCTGCACACCGACTGTGTTTCTTGAAGAGTACGAAACATTGACCGGAGTACTGAAGAAACGCAACCGTTACAGTGCTAGAACCCCAAGCTGGCAGCGACTGACAGGAAGGTTCATTGGGTTTAGTGGTCTTCTTTGCAAAGTGCGACATTCATGCCGTGAGAGACAGGATTATCAGCGAGCTCTCGTATTTTTGAATTCTTGGAACGTTGCCGATCACTTGCAAGAAGAATGCAGGCTCATTACTTACGCGGGATTATTGAGGTGCAAGTATATATACATCCAAACACAGGCGAAATTCAACCTGCATTGTTACATCTTCTAGGGTTCACTTGTAAGTTTCGATTGCTTGGGCCCTTTTATGCGGCTTGCTACATTGCCAACCCGGTCAATTGAGGAGTTGCATTGATAGAGTTGCCATTGGTTTTATTTCCTCTTTTTTTTTTTAAACAAGAAACGGTGTGCATTAAAAGGAAGGAAGGAAACAATCAGTCCGACTTTATTTCCTATTGTTAGTTCGGGCGATATCAAAATTATTTACATCTTTTTCAGAGAATGCAATTTATCACTCCTAGTTTCGACGATTAGTACTGTCTGATAGCGAGTTTGCAAGTTTTGCTGGTTAGATTGCAGTCAATAGGAGAAACGTTTGAAATGCATATCCAAAACATTCGAATCCGCGCGCTTGATTTTTATCCTGGCGTGTCCTCCGAACTAATCAGGCACTTTGTCTACGTGCGTTGTGAGAGAAACCTCATAGCACTATTAGTAATTGTAACTGATAGCACGACTTCAAGAATTGCAATGTGCCTGGGAGTCTTTATTAAATCTGCTGAATTTGTTGTAGGTGCAAATGCAAGGGAGCTCGTTGGTGGTGCGGATGGAAACAGCGACAGACCATTGCTGAGGAAGTGAGGGGGTTTCGTGGCTCACCTCACTGGCCGGAAAGAACTGAATATATTTCTGGTCATTCGCTTGCTTTCTATATTGTTCAGTCATGAGTATCTTCACCCTAGTTCTGCTTGGGTTGCTTCAAGTAGTAGCCTTGAATAATAATTTCCGTCCCGCTCTGGCCTTGAATTCTGAGGGCACAGCATTGCTGGCACTCAAGAACGGGCTCAAGTGGCAAGGTGCTGATCCTCTTTCGAACTGGCTTGCCGTGGACAAAGACCCATGTATGTGGACTGGAATTACTTGCAACAATGTTTCCCAAGTCATGATGGTCGCTCTTCGTCATGGTCTTCAGGGACCGATTGCTCAGGAGCTTTTCACATTGGTCCAGTTGGAAGTGCTTGACCTCAGCAGTAATGGACTCTCTGGAGCTCTTTCCCCTCAGATTGGTAACTTGACCAGTCTTCAATACCTGGATTTGAGTGCGAACCAACTGTCTGGAGCGATCCCTTTGGTTTTCTACAACCTTTCCAAGCTACTGAACGTTGATGTTAGCAACAACGCATTTTCCGGGATGCTTCCCAGAGAGATTGGGCGATTGACTAATGTGCAGTCACTTGTCCTTAGTTTCAACTCCTTCTCAGGGTCTATTCCCAGAGAGATAGGTAATCTTGTGAACCTGAAACGGCTGGACCTCAGTTTCAACTCTTTCAACGGGCCGATTCCTTCTCAGCTGGGTGCATCGGTCAACATGGAGGATTTGCGTTTGAATGGCAATGGTCTGTCTGGCAAGCTACCCACACTTCATACCATGTCCAGTCTCAGTACTATTGATGCAAGTGGCAACCAATTAACTGGAGATCTCTCTCCCTTGTTGGCCGCTATGAAGAGAGTCAAACGCTTGGACTTGAGCAACAACTCTCTTTCTGGGGAGATTCCTTACAAGCTGTGGACTTTGACATCCCTGGAGGAGCTTGTACTTGGAAGTAACCATGATTTGATAGGCACCATATCTAAAGAGATCTCTAACCTTGTGAACTTGACCACACTGTCTCTCCGAGAATTGCGACTTTCAGGACCTATTCCAGAGGAAATCACTCAATGCACTAAACTCGTGAACCTTGATCTTGGCGGTAATCTCTTCACGGGTACTATTCCTGCGTCAATAGGGAACTTGAAGAATCTGGTAACTTTAAATCTTCCAAGTACGAATATTAATGGCTCTATCCCTTCTTCTCTTGGCCACTGCGTCAACCTTCAGGTCAGTATGCTCACCAAGTCCATGATATGGCCACCGGAAACTATAAAGAAAATTTTGCTTGTGTGAGACAAATGTAGATGTCACAATGATGATCTATTCTTGAAATCGAAGCTGTGAAATCGAAAGCAGTTCAATTTCTTTCTTCTTTTTCCATCGCAATTATTATTTAACAAGAAACTTAAACAAGGCACTGCAGGAGCTGGTAGCGGTTCCGGCTGCACTGATGTATTTATTGGTTTAAGTCATGTCAATTCTCAATAATTAAATCTGCCGTTGCAAGAGCTGATGGAGATCGCGAGTTATTGTCAATTTGGAGAGCTGAAGATTGACGATGCTCATTCTTGCAGGTACTGAACCTTGCATTCAACACCCTTGAGGGTCCGATTCCTGATGAGCTGGCCACCTTGACAAATTTAGTTTCCATTTCTCTTGACAAAAATGAGCTGACAGGACCAGTGCCATCATGGATTGGCAAGCTGCAAAATCTTTCGAGTCTTACCCTTTCCGTGAACCAGCTCAGTGGCGTCATTCCACCGGAGATAGGGAACTGTTTGAGCCTGAGGACTTTGGGGCTTGAAGACAATCGGATGACCGGATCCATCCCACCTGAGATTTGCAACGCGGTTAATCTTGAAGTTGTCACTCTCGGGGGCAACATGCTGACGGGCAATATCATTGATACCTTTCGACGTTGTATAAGCCTCACACAGATAGACCTAACTTCCAACCGGTTGTCTGGTCCGCTTCCTTCATACCTTGATAATCTTCCTGGATTGGTTATGTTTGCAATAGGGGCGAATCAATTTTCGGGAGCCATACCAGATTCTTTGTGGAGCTCAGGGACCTTGCTTGAACTGCAACTGGGGAGTAATAATCTTAATGGAGGTCTGTCACCATTTATCGGCAAGAGTTCACTACTGCAATATCTGGTCTTGGACAATAACCAGTTTGAAGGCCCTATCCCCGAGGAGATAGGAAATCTGACGAATCTCTCTTTCTTTTCTGCACAAGGCAATCACTTCAGTGGGGCAATCCCGGCTGGGCTTTGCAAATGTGTGCAATTGACCACCCTGAACCTTGGAAACAATTCCCTCACAGGTCGAATCCCCTCCCAGATAGGGGCACTCGTCAACCTAGAGTACTTGGGACTTTCTCACAACCTTCTTACAGGGCAAATCCCCATTGAAATTTGCACTGATTTCCAGGTGGTCTCTATTCCTACTTCAAGTTTTCTGCAGCATCACGGCAAGTTGGATCTCTCTTGGAACGATCTTAGCGGTCAGATTCCTCCTCAAATTGGTGACTGCGCGGTACTAGTTGACCTCATTCTGGCAGGAAACCACTTCACAGGTTCTCTGCCCCGTGAGCTCGCCAAGCTTTCAAATTTGACATCATTCGATGTTTCATGTAATAATTTGACTGGCACCATCCCAAGTGAATTTGGCGAGTCACGTATGCTTCAAGGTCTCAACCTGGCCTACAATCATCTGACGGGGACCATACCTTTGACGTTAGGATACATAAGCAGCCTGGTGAAGCTCAACCTAACAGGAAATCAATTGACAGGGTCGTTGCCTCCAGGTATTGGAAACCTGACTAACCTTTCTCACTTGGATGTCAGTAACAACCGCCTATTTGGTGAAGTTCCTAACTCCATGGCTAGTATGGTTTCCATGGTTGATATGGACTTGGGTGGTAATCGGTTCAATGGAAGCATCAGCGGTGCCTTGTCCGAAAGCGTTATGTGGAATCAGTTTCAAGCACTTAACCTGAGAAACAATCTATTCACTGGTGGTATCCCTTCTTCTGTCGGCAATTTCACTGAGCTATCATTTCTGGATCTTAGCAACAATCATTTCTCTGGCAGAATTCCTAGTGAATTCGGGAGCCTCAAGAAGCTTGAGCACGTCGACCTTTCGAACAATGACCTGCAAGGTGAATTTCCTGCGAGTTTGTGTGACTTCAAGTCTCTTTTGTTCCTCAACATATCCAGCAACAGAATTTCTGGGCGCATTCCCAACAGGGGGATTTGCCAGAGACTCAATCCATCCTCAATTCTTGGGAATACAAGGCTTTGCGGGGAGGTAGTGAGAAGATGGTGTGCACCTACATCCGAAGGTGCTGGCAGAAATATCAGTAGGGGAGAGATCTTGGGCATTGTAGTTGGATGCACAATTATCGTTCTGAGTTTCGCTTGTTTCATGTTGAGGTGCTGCTGGTCAAGACGACGGCGACGACGTAATGGAGTACCAAGGGATGCTGAGAAGGTAAAGTTGAATATGATTTCAGATGCTGATACTTGTACGACCATGAGCAAATTCAAAGAGCCCCTGAGCATCAACATTGCGATGTTTGAGAGACCTTTGATGGCGCGTCTCACGTTGGCTGACATACTGCATGCCACTAATAACTTTTGCAAAACGAAGATTATAGGAGATGGCGGGTTTGGTACCGTATACAAGGCAGTTCTATCTGATGGAAGAGTAGTGGCCATAAAGAAACTGGGAGCTTCTACAACCCAAGGAGACCGAGAGTTCTTGGCAGAGATGGAAACCTTGGGAAAAGTGAAGCACCAAAACCTGGTTCCTCTCTTAGGATACTGCTCCTTTGCTGAGGAAAAGTTGCTGGTATACGATTACATGGTGAATGGAAGCCTAGATATCTGGCTACGGAATAGAGCTGACGCACTGGAAGTTTTGGACTGGAGCAAACGCTTTAAGATTGCAATGGGGTCGGCAAGGGGAATTGCATTCCTGCATCATGGATTCATTCCTCATATTATCCACAGAGACATCAAAGCAAGCAACATATTGCTGGATGAGGATTTTGAGCCCAAGGTTGCGGATTTCGGACTGGCGAGATTGATCAGTGCCTACGAAACGCATGTGAGCACTGCTATTGCTGGTACCTTCGGATACATCCCCCCAGAATATGGGCACTGCTGGAGGGCCACAATTCGTGGTGATGTGTACAGCTATGGGGTGATCCTCTTGGAGCTTCTGACAGGCAAGGAGCCAACTGGCAAAGAATTTGATAATATTCAGGGCGGAAATCTCGTCGGGTGTGTAAGACAGTTGATCAAGGAGGGCAATGGTCCCGAGGCTCTAGATCCTGTTTTGGCCAATGGGCCTTCGAAAAATGCCATGCTATCGGTGCTGCTTATCGCCAACATGTGTACAGCTGAGGATCCCGTTCGAAGACCGACAATGCAGCAGGTGGTGCAGATGCTCAAGGATGTTGAATCGAGGTCCCAGTTTTCAACCTCGAGCAATTTGTAAATTTTGTGAGGTACGTTTAGATTCAAACCCGTCAAGGCTAGCTTTTTCTAAGGGTTGACTGTAAATCCTCCAGAGAGACAGTTTCATGATTCCAAGATTGAGTCCAAGCGTGCGCGCAACAAACGTACGTCATCCAGCAATACCGGTTTTCCCATTGCATGCAGAAGGACTCAATCGTGTTTGACATCAGACGTCCAGTTACCGTGCCTTCGAAATAGTGGAGCCATGTCTCCCTTTTCTGCCTCTCACTTCTTGGATTGCTTTGCAGGAACAACAGCTGACTCTCGGTTGCTCGGTGTTTGTGTCATTTGTAAGCGGGAGACTCTGAAGTCAACATTGTAGAAAAAATCTGAAACGAAAGGACGAGACATCAATATGCCCGACTATGGTAAGTACTTGTGTTCTACACATAGAAGTGCTGTAAATTCTTGGCGATACACTAATCCGCATCATTCATTTTAGCCACTCTCTCGAGCGTTGACAGGGTAAGGAGATGACGAGCATTCGTTTTGCAAAAACAACTTCTGGATGAATTTTGAGGGCAGAGTGAATCAAGTGTGCTCTTTTCTAACCCGTTAGCCAAGTATGCCCTCCAGACAATGTAGAGGAGGCTATTTGTACTAGTTGCAACGACCACTCTGGAGGGAGATTCCCATGAGTGTACTAACTTTGACAAGTGTATGGTATAACTGGAGAGAATGCGCTGTGATTCTTCAGTTGAGCAAAATACCATCTTTTCTCCGTTAACAACTTTGGGTAATGTCAATGTTCTTTCATGTTCAGGTGTGCGCAATGGGAGGCTTGTGCTTCTGTAAGGACGAGGAGAATATTTAAGGCTGTCATATACTGCAGAAATGGATTCAAGGTTCACGTGTTTGAAGTTCAGCCATCACGATTAAGCTTAGTATATCTATGTCTGGCAATTAAATCAGTATAGTCAGCTGATTTCGTTGAGGTAACTGCGAATTTGTACATTAATGACTCTTTCTTTTTAGATTGAACACTTATTTTCCAATCCCTGGTCCAACAAATCGACCTTAACCTGAAGTAATTACACTGTTACTGCTTTATGTTTTGGTCCTAAACTATCCCAGTTTAATACAATTGGAAACATACTGTATTTAGCCTGGAAGATTATGGGTTTAGCCTGTGAGTCTATCACGCTCACTTAGCATTTAATTATGCGGGGCCTTTGCGCATTTGTTTTGACGACGACTTTGTAATTCTTGGTTTCTGCTTTGGAAACTTGCAGTAGAATGAGTCAAGCATTAATTGATTCTTCTTACCATACCCTTGATTGTATACCAATTTTATGGGCAATATTCCCAGACTTAACCCTTTAGGTCTCACTCAGGCATGTTGTTCCGGGAAATAAAAGGTTGAATGTGAATCATTTACAATTTCTTTTTTCCTTCTTGTAACTGATGGTCAAATATGACATACTACCTCTGTCCCACTAAAAAGCTCTTGATTTTACCTCCTGTTTTTTTTAAGTAGTTTTGAGTATGCATAATGGAAGCTTGCTTGGGTCCAATTTTTATTTTGGTTGCATTGAACAGATACAATGTCCTTCATGGATTGTGGTGATATAAAATTTAGACCATACTATATTATACATTTTACAACATGGTCAATGTTATTAGTATAAGAAAAACATGAGATAAAATAAGGAGCTTTTTAGTGGGACAGAGGTAGTACTAATCAAAGAGAATGGAATCAGGCTTTTGAGTTTCAAAAATGACCATGGTCCACCATACAAAATGCAAGAATCATTGAATAAAAAAGTCATTTTCATCACAATTGGCCATGCCAAACATTACATAACCATGTATCTAGAAATATCTTTCATCAAGTATTTCTTTTTCACGATAATTATAATCACACTTCTAAACATGGGCACGTATAAAACCTAATAACACCCATATGCAGTTTGATTTTCAAGATTAGCCTTACAAAAAATTTCAGGCCTGCAAGTGGCCGTGAGTTTGCATGGTAGCAATGCAATAACAACAAAAAAATTATTAATTTATTAAGAAATATTTCAG
This sequence comes from Neckera pumila, assembly GCA_963969595.1. Lineage (NCBI taxonomy): Eukaryota > Viridiplantae > Streptophyta > Bryopsida > Hypnales > Neckeraceae > Neckera > Neckera pumila. The sequence continues at coordinate 21,109,032 of OZ018410.1, read as the reverse complement.
CCATTGAAGGGGTTGCAAGTTTTGCACCCTTGCAGTGCAATTAAGGAAAAAAATAAAAATAAAAAAGTTATTTTTTATTTTTTAAAATTAGGCGTTGATGCGGCACTTCAAATTGTTTATTTTTAAAATATTTTTTAATGTTATATTTATTATTTTTGTCCAATTATTTATTATATATATATATATATATATAATTTTTTCTGTAATTGCACCTTAGGGGGCCCAAAAATCAAACACTGGCATCCTCTTTGAGGCCTCAGAATTTTCCTAATGAACAGACGTGGCACTAATTGTGCTACATTAGATTGGCAACTTCATTTTTTTTCTCCCAAAATAAAATAAATTATTCCTTCTATATTTGCAATTGCAATTGAAAGTCAAATGGCCCCTTGCAAGATTCAAATTTTTCTTAATGACTTTTCATTGCATGATAACTTCCACACGTAATTTAATTTCAAGATTAGACTTCTCAATGACATTGTGTATATAAAGAATTAGTGACCTCAACTTGCAAACCAATTCCAAATTTTGACAACTTTTCAACCAATTCTCTGTAGGTGACATAGGATCTAAAGGGCTAACTTGCAAGTGTGCAAAAGACAAAAAAATGTTTGATGAATCACTTTCAACAATAGTGATAAAATAGTGACAAGTGCACATATTAACTTGGTTAATGGGTAGTTGTATGGTTGATGAGCATTTAGTGATAGACCCATTGTTTTAGGATTAAATAAGATAGGGGCATCCAAAATTGTCACATGTAGCATTGAGTATAATACTTATCTGGCTACCATGTGCCAAATCTATATTGGTAAATTATCTTAACCCCTAAAGTTGTTTCATGTTTAAAAGCCCAAAATTGCTTCAAATTACTCATCCCTAAAGCAAAGCTAAATCTTCATCTACATTCATTTTATAACAAATGCAATTGTAGGATCCTTTAACTAACGTTTTCAAGTAAATTATTACAAAATTTACAAGCTCAATGCCTAAACTTTAAAATGTTGGCTTTTCTACCCTTCCATAAGGTAAATTTTGTGTTTCAATACTTTTAGAAAAACAAAACATTTGTATGTCCTATAACTTATGCCTTTTAGTTTATATATTTGGAAATGAGTTGAAAAAATATATAAAAAGATTTAACCAAAACAAATTTCATATTTCATCTTTAAGAAAATTATAAAATAGAAGGTAGTATTGAATGAAAGAAAAAATTAAATTGCTAATAATTTTTATAAGAAAATGATAATTTTTAATTCCAATTGTAAAAGTGCTCCAATAAACATTAGGTATCCTTTGTTTGTATTTGATTTGAAAATTTCCAAAATTGAGTGCAAAGGATGATTGAGAAAATCCTTCTAAATTTTGCAATATTTATCAAAATGACATAAAATAAAGTTCCCTGCATAGATTAGAATGATTAGCATTCATTCTAAGAATTCCATGCCAAAATTGCAAATTATGAAGCCAATAGAGCATGCCCAAGTTTTAAAAGAAGAAGTAGATTCCTTCATTTTTTAGGGGTTAAGCAAACATTTGAACAAACTTTAGGTGGTCTTCTAAAGTAAATATTTACTTATTGCTTATGATTTTAGATGTCAAATTTGGATGTTCTTATACTTTTTTCTCAATGAGAATTATTGTTTTAATGTTTATTCTTGCAAGATTTTGGAGCTAAAAAGTAGCTTATGAATGATTTTAGAATTGCAAAATGTGATCAAGAATTATATTGTTCCATACTTTTTTTGGAAAATTTCCCAATGTGTCTACACAATAAAGTATTAATAACTTCCTCTTTGGAGAGATTAATTTCTCTACAAAATAAGACGCTTGTAACAATGACAATGGGGTTAAAAGAGGCAAATATAGCCTTGTGATCAATGCATGTTTGGCCCCTCCATCAAAAATCTACAACCGTTAGATCTAGCAAGGAAAAATTCACCCCTCTTGTGCCCCCCCATCTACTGATTAAATTTCTTTTTAGAAAACCTAAGTCGTTGATCTTGAAGTAGAAAAATTTGGACCCCCTTCCCCAACTATTGATCTTGATATAGATACTTATAAGATACGTATAAGGATACTTATAAGGATACTTATAAGGATACTTATAAGGATACTTATAAGGATACTTATAAGGATACTTATAAGGATATCTATACGGAATATAGACAAAAACATATGGAAGTCATACAAAAATATATATGAAATTATACTAAATATGGATACAAAATACATATGAAAATCTTATAAATTCCAAATTGAATGCAGTCCCAACTGCTTCTTGAAAAATACAAATATGTGGTGTGGAGATGTGAGAGTAAGTTTGACAAGCCACAACAGTTAATGAATTGTGCAATTTTGTCACAATGACAATGAGCTCAAAAGAGGCTCAAAAAAGTAGCTTATGAATGATTTTAGAATTGCAAAATGTGATCAAGAATTATATTGTTCCATACTTTTTTTGGAGAATTTTCCAGTGTGTCTACACTATAGGGTATTAAAAACTTCCTCTTTAGAGACATTAATTTCTTTACAAAATAAGACACTTGTAACAATGACAATGGGGTTAAGAGAGGCAAATATAGCCTTGTGATCAATGCATGTTTGGCCCCTCCATCAAAAATCTACAGCTGTTAGATCTAGCAGGGAAAAATTCACCTCTCCTGTGATACTTATAAGAATACTTATAAGGATACTTATATAAAATATAGACAAAAACATATGGAAGTCATACAAAAATATATATGGAATATATATGAAAGTATACTAAATATGGATACAAAATACATATGACAATCTTAATAAATTCCAAATTGAATGCAATCCCAACTGCTTCTTGAAAAATACAAATATGTGGTGTGGGGATGTGGGAGTAAGTTTAACAAGCCACAACAGGTAATGAATTGTGCAATTTTGTCACAATGACAATGAGCTCAAAAGAGGCAACAACTGCCTTTTCCCTTGATCCATTTCTAGCTTCTTGCTTTTAACCCCTAAAGGACCAAACACCCTTTTTTGGCAACATAGCAATCTTGGGCAGTTCACTACGAATGGAATTTTAATTTTTTTCTTTGAAATTTTCACACAAGATGTGCTTGAGGAGTAGCTTCAAGGCTCAACAAGTTTCATAGCTTTTGACTTTATGGATAAAAAGTTAGTGCATAATATGTAATTTTCTGCATTCGGCGGGCAGTTTGGGCAGCTCAAAAAAATTATTTAAAAAACACTTTTTGGAAAAAATAAAATTTGAAATTGGTTTTGTAGATTTACATATACCTGGAAAGCTTTGAATCATTCTATTTGGATTTACGAGTCAAAAGTTAAGAGGATTCTTAGTTGGAGGGTAGTTATGGAATCTCTACTCTAAAATAAACTTTGAAGTCCTTTCTCTCATTCAATTTTCAATATTTTTGAATTAAACAAAAAACATTGGATGTATGTTGTTTATTACAACATTAAAACCGCTGGGATTGGCATTTTTCAGTTCCATAATTAAATTCTTGACAATTTAGTATTTGAAGTCATTCTCTACCTCTTCCTACTTACTATTTTTTTCCTATATGTTGTACAATTCCAAATGATTTGAAAATTTTCAAGCATGTAGTCAATTTGCCTTGAAGAACGAATCCAAGGAGTAACCACCATTTTGGACATTTTTTCATACAAATGTGACCTTGTGAAGGGCAGCTGCCCGGATTTTTGCAATGATTAAAAAAGGATTTTTGTCAATTCAAACGCTATTATCTTGCAATCTACATGGTGGAAAATTCTGAAATTTTTTCCACCTCTTCTTAAACCAGTGTACTACAAGATCCTATGGTTACATGTGTTCAAAAATGTTTTTTTTTCTAAAATTTGATACTTGTATTAGAAATGGTAGTTTTGGAGCAGTTTTGGTGAAAACATAGTCAAAAACCTTTAGGGGTTAATCTTAACTTAGGCATTAAAATAATCTCTAGATTGAATTTGAATTCAGCTACACTAATTTAATTACCCTATTCACAAGGATGCAAAATAAATGTCACAACAAGTTCAATTCATTTCAATAATATTTTAGTCTACCGTAATTTAAATATACAAATTCTGATAGTGTAAAGTTCTAACTGCCTTTTTCCTTGACCCATTTTTATCTTCTTGCTTTTGATCTCAATTTAGGCATCAAAATAATCTTTGGTTTGAGTTTGAATTCCACTACACTAATTTAATTACCCTATTCACAAGGGTGCAAATAAACAAATAAATGTCACAAGTTAAAGTCATTTCAATAATACTTCAATCTACCCTAATTTAAATGTACAAATTCCGATAGTGTAACTTTGATAAATTCACACAAACGTGGGATAATTACCCCAATGTCCTAAAATGAAGCGTACCAATTGCAAGTTAATTTAATTTTTTGCAATCTGAAGATTCCAGCACATAACCTGGGCAGGACGATACAAAACTTTGATTTTCCCTACAATGTTCTTCACACACAAAAATTTCTCAAGTTTTTTCTTAAGAATTAAGAATGATATTTTATCCATATGCTATAGAATGCTGCTACATAATTCATCCACAATCATGGATGTAAATAGCTTGATCATTCCACTTGTGCACTTAATAATAAAATGGTTCCAAGAAAATGGTTCCAAGAAGTGAAGGACGGCGTTTAACGGCCTGAGCGGGAGCGAGTGTAACCGTCCACAATGAAGTTCCAGAGACACAGACGGAGCTTCTTCCACTTTCTGCACAAACGGAGCGCTTCAGCTGCATTGCTACTTTCCCTTTCGGCTTTGATGTGATTAATTTGGTACGTGCAGCTCACTTCTTCTTCAATAAGAGTCAGTGGTTCCAAATGTGATTTTCATAACTAGCTCAAGTTGCTGGAAACCTTGCTAAATGTGCTCAAGAATCAAAGATAACACTGTCTGTTGTTCGCTTTTCCAGTAGCAATCACACAGTAGTTTTGGTAGAAGTTTAGTCACATTTGTGAACACTGATGATAGTTCCTGTACCCATGTAGGTAACAGTTACAAGCTGAACTCGTCGATTCTCTATGTCTGCCTGTTAATTGCGGTGCTCTTCATTAGTTTCAATGCAAGGAAATGTAAAGAATGCATCGATTTTCATTTCAAGTGGTGAATCTGGGTTCGTTGATAGAAAATGTATTATTTTATGTTTGAGTGGAATGTAGCTAGGCAGCGGCTGGATTTCTTGAAGAATTAAGTAATCGGTCTGTTTGTATTGCCCTCGATCTTGATTTAACGGTATGGACTGTCTCAGCTTTCATGGCAGTGAGAGTGCAGCCTGCAGTTGGAAAGAAAAGTGAAGGAATTCAGCAGCTAGCATGGATCAAGGAAGCAGATAGTCGCCAACAATTCTGAAGCACTATTAACTATTGTATTCGATCTTGAGGGCCTGTTTGACTGGTAAGTGGAATTTATTATCGACCTGCCTGTTTGACCTTAAGTGCCTGTTTTATTTCTTGAAACATTATTTGGAGGTTTAACTAATAAATGCAATGTTTTTTGCCTTGTACAGTAATTGTTAGTGGTTGCACATTCATTGATTACGGGATAAGGCTTTTTTTTATTTGGATTTTTTCGGCTCCTAGCTTGCTGGATGATCAATCGCAGCCTTTGTAAACTGTTGTGGAAATATGTGAACACGGGGTTTTGTCTTAAGGCTACCTTGCATGGGCAAAGGTAATGTACCTAATTGCAACCTGCTTCCAAAAACGACCCCGACGGTTTCTTGCTTTAAACGTACAATCTCTATTCACAAGATTCGAGCTTAGGTTCATTTTGGTTACACCTATTCCCAACATTTCAATCATGCAGAGTTTGTTCATACGGAATCCAAAAAATGCATGCTAAGAAGATGTTGAATCCCTCGTTGACTTCAAACAAGATCCAACAAGACCCAACAAAAACTTAAGAGAAGGAACCACGATCAAACAGTTCTTATAGGATAGTTTAAGGCGCAGTTCCCTTAGTGGGGTTATAGTGGAAGATTGGAGACAGTTTACAAGAGTCTCTCTGAAATCGAGAACTCACTAGTTTTGTTCTCATTGGAGTAAAGTGTCTGCTCGCTCCCGTCCACCAAAGAAAGAAATAAAACAACTCAATATTTTGCCCAGGTATTAATTAAGCAGCCGCGAAGAGCTCTGTTTCGTCTTGCTTTTTGACGTCCCTCACCCTAAGCATTGTTGGTGCCGAAGTTAGACCAATCCCTTAGATTTCAAATATGAATCAAAGTGGTTTAAGTTACAGGAAAGCTCAATTTCTCTTCCAAGAAAGAATTAACTGCAAGCCGGCCTCCACTTCGAAGGAAGTTTTTGAACTTGTTGTTGTTGCTTTTGAACTTTATTTTTGTTGCTTTTGAACATGACCTTTTGTGAGTGCCTGTTACACTTCAAAGTGACGGCTACTTCTTTCACTTGTCAGTGGTGGTGGGCAGGGAATTGAATTTCAGAACTTGCAACACAGGCCGAATTCAATCAGTGACAGGAAGCCAAGATGGGTCGGGGCAAAAGAAAAGTGGACATTTATGATAATCCAGTGACAATGAGAGCACTGCTGCCGTTATTAGTAACAGCAGTGTTGACAGCAGCAGCGCTGCCAGCGGCCATGGCGACCGAGTTCACCGTCGGGGATGCAACAGGCTGGGACTTTGCTCCCTCCACTTCTTACTACTCGGATTGGGCTTCGGGACTCAAGTTCCTCCCCGGTGATAAGCTTGGTATGTGTTTTTTTTTGTTTTTTTTCCTTTTAATTTTGTTTGAAAAGAGACTGTGTACATTTATTTATAGAGAAAAAATAACTAGTTTCAAGAGGGGTCGTACTGATACTGCTTGAACTAATATTTGTCTTTCTTTTTTTTAGAACATCAAAGTCATAACATGATTTAGGTAAGTGAGTCCATTGTAGGCAAAATTACATTAGTGGTGTACATTTCAGAGCTTGAATGTGCACCACTAATATAATTTTGCTTGCAATGGGCTTGCTCCCATTTGGCTTGCAATGGGCTCACTTACCTTAATCCATGGAGATGGGGTGTATTTGAGAAACAATGTAGCTCATATATGTATAGATTATTGGTTTCTATTTGCTTAATCCTTACTGAGTGTCCAAGTTCAAGCTTAATTAAAATATCCACCTTGAAAGTGACGAATGCTTTCAAAAGTCATAACTTTTTCTATAGGTCCAAAATCTTGTATACTAGGGCATGATTGTTTTTCTTTGATAATACATTTTGTTACTTTCTTTGAAGCTTTGTAAATGGAGTATTCAAAACTTTTATAGACTTAAAATTTAGCGGTCACATTTGGACATTTGGGCACTAGAGGCAATGGTTAAGAACTTGACAACTACTTCTTTTAGTCATTTAGTTTAATGTGGAGAACGTTTTGACTTGCTTATTGTTGTTATGATAATGCGTATCCAGTGTTCAAGTATTTGCCAAGTGCACACAACGTGCAAGAGGTGACAGAGGTGAACTATGCAGCATGCAATAGCGTGAGCCCTATTGCCGAATACGAAACGGGAAACGACATCATTACACTCCCAAAGCCGGGCACGCACTACTACATTTGCGGTTTCTTAGGGCACTGTGACCAAGGTGGCATGAAATTGAAGGCCACGGTCAATAGTCCAAAGGCAACAAATTCATCATCACCATCTCCGTCCCCAGCGAAAACTCCCGAATTACCATCTCCTATGACCAGCACTGTTCCACAAGTCCCAGGTGGAGAGACACATCCCCATTTGCCACATGGGCATGGCCATGGGGCCCCTAACCCTGCTCCCGCCCCAATGTCTATTCCGGGAGGTCATTCTCGTGCCCCCCCGTTTTCCATGCCCTTGTGCCTCATTGGGTTATTGCTTATGTTTTGGGGCATTGCCTCTACTTCCCTCTTTTGGTAGATGATGACTTGGTGGCTTTATCAGAGACTTTTGGTATTAGACTTTTGGAGTTTGGTCTTTGTTATTAGACTTGTGATAGGAAACTTATATTTTAATTAGAGTTCAAGTTGGAGACTCATGAGGCTTAAATCTTATTTAAGCTTCTTGAAGTCCATATTTTGGATGATGAACAAAGTGTGTGGGATTTTGTTTCTTCCATAAATAACTTTTCATTCATCCAAATTGAAACATGAATCTTGTAATTTTTTTTATTTTTTATTTTTTTCAATTAATGCAAATTGATGAAACTTGAGGTCAATAATATGTTTGTACAAAAAAAAGTAAAATTCATAAAACTACTTGAGCATTTAAGAGTTAATTGCCTCATTAATAGCTTTTGCCTAATGCACTATTATGGTATTCATGTTTTTCTCAGATTTACCATTGCAAGCTTTGAATTAAACTAGGATTCAGTAGAGTTTTGGAACACAAGATATGACAAGCTTTTAGCAAGCTGTATACAGATAGACCCTAAGCACACATAATTACATAGGAAATTTGTTAAATGTAGTAATGTTTTAACCTGTACTAAATAAAACAATGTGACCTTTGTAAATTAATGTCATGCGCAATGAAAAAAATAAATCAGAGCAGTTTTGATTTACTGATTGAGATGGGAACATATGTGGTGCATTCAAATTTTCAAGCCATTTTCCACAATTGCTGTAAGGTAGGTACACCCAAATATGCCACTGACCTTAAACCGCCATCTATACTCTCTGTACATCTCCAAAATCTGTTCTATATTTATGTGGAATAAACGCTTTAAGAATCAAATTTTGTTCCTTAATAACTTTTGCATACAGTATCCAAATGTTGCGTTCTCTAGTGCGTTGGAACCTCCTTTCACTTGCCAACAAGACCTGACCAGCCTAGTGATAGTAACTAGGCACAGTACCAATTTGTGGTGGTTTTGGGTGTACCCACCTTATATTGTATCCTAACCTCAATGGAGTCCATTCATGTAGAGGTGACAATTGGATATGGAGAGAATATGGAGAGATGGGAAATTTTGTTAAAGTGGCATAAGAAATCCACTATTTTTCATTCAATTCCTTCTTTAGCCCTGAAGTCTAGGACTAGCATTAGAGAAAATCTGGACTCACTACAGGGCTGGTTGGGGTGCATGCCAATGTGCAATTAGAGAAAAAATTAGCCGAAAAGCTGCAACAGTCAGTGTAAGATGAGCAGTCAGCCAAGGTGCCCCGTCGGACTGCCGATTAAAAAAAAAAATATTTTTTTTTTTTCCCTGTATTTGCACTCCCGCCGAAAATCTGGACTCTCCCAAACAGCCCTCTGGAGAGTCCAGATTTTCTGTAATGTATAGAATTCAGACTGCACGGTCTAAACTGAAAAGCACCAAATTTGTGGAATACCACCATTTTTAACAAAATATTGGTTAGAGCATGATTACCTTAATAATGTAATCGTTAGCACACTTCCATGACTTGGCATGTTATGTTTCATAAAGAAGCTCAACTTTCACCCAACCTAGTTCTTGTCAATAATGCCATAGCATTTCCTAATTTTACCCTATGCTAAAAAGGCTCTAGAAATGGCATTGAAGACTAGCAGTGTGCAATATTCTTCACGGTCCTGCTTGGGTCTCAAAAACGCATCGCGACGTTGCAAATCTGTACATGGAATAGTGGGTTGCAGTAGGTTTGAGCAATTCTTTCCATTTTTGACTGTTGCAAATACACCAAAAATCTCTTCTTTGGAAAAGATGTTACCAGCGTTCACTAATTCAGGATTACATGTGATGGCATCCTTCTGCGAATGAACCGAATTCGTCTGTGAACTTGCATCCTTGTCAATCATCAGAGCAGGGAAGATCCACCGCAAACTACCAGATCTCGAAATACTTGCAACACCAGGCTCTTGTGGTAAACTTCATACATTTAAGTCAAACTCGTGAAGGCCTTTCTCACGTCTTCTTCAATGCTCAACTTGCATGCCACGCCTCGTAGCAATTTCATTACCTCGCGCATTGTCGGAGCCTTGCAGGCATGCAGTTAGTGCACCCCACCCCACCCCACCCCACCCCAATTTTCAAACTTGAATCATCTCATTCTGTGAACTTGTCTGCAACTTGAATTGGAATCTAAGACCTCACATGCACAACCCCTCTGGTGTCACCACTCTGTCATGAACCCACTGCACCAGGTTTTCTCCATCTACGCTTTCTAATGGGTTCTCAGCACGTTTTTCAGTCACCAACTCCAAGAGCGCAACGCCAAACCTGTAGATAGCAATTTTCTCTGTTACTTGCAATCCAAATGAGTACTCCGCACAGATTATGCCACCCACGGTTCATACCACAATTAGACCAAGAAATTGGTGGTGAATTTACGCAACTACTATAAAGCATGTTCAATAAATTCACCATCATTCAAAGCCATGGATGGACGTTTGAAGTACTTCTTCACCTGGAGGAATGTAGACTAAAGAGCCAGCAACTGTGGAGAAAACTAGTGATGCGACGCGGCTGGTCCGCCAGTCTTTGCAATTCCAAAATCAGCCAGTTTCGCTTTCGTACTCCAAGTCCACCAAAAGGTTGTTGGATTTGATGTCTCGATGTAGGATTTGGGGTGAGCAGTGGTGGTGCAAATATTCCAGTCCCTGCAAGTGCAGCAAACGCCAAATTTAAGCGCAGGTTGTTGAAGGCCACATTCAGCGTCCGCGGTGTCAACTTACAGAAGACACCCTCGGGGATGGTTCCCGTGAGGTGGTTCTCCGAGACATCCAATGTGCACAGCTTGCTGAGGTTGGCAAGTTCGTCAGGAAAGGTGCCGTCCAGATGGTTCCTGGACAGGTCGAGCTGCACAAACTCGAAGCAAAATTTGCACAGGCTGATAGGAATGGCGCCGCTGAAGGAATTAGTGCTCAATGTAAGCTCTGCTAAGCTTGACAAGTTTTCTAGCAGGGGAGTGACGGTGCCATGCATTGAAGTCGTTGAAGTCGGCTTGAAACTTGACCAAGCTGGTCTGTCCAATCTCTGCAGGAAGGGGTCTGAAAACATGTTTTCCTGCAGATACAAGATGGAGAGAGACTTTGCGTTTCCGATGCTGGCATCAAGAATTCCATTTAGGTTGTTCCCGTTCAAGTGCATCCTCACCAAATGAGTACCTCCCCATAAGCCCGCCGGCACAGGCCGCTCAAGCTAATTAACATCTAATCGCAATACGCTCAAGTTCATGCAAATGCCATGTGTGTCAGAATCGAGCCAGTGAGATTATTTCCAGACAATATAAGAAATTGCAACGTCACGTTTTTGCCCCCAACAAAGATAAGGCGGTACAGGACCTTGAAGACGATTATTTGTCAAGTCCACCCGCTCAAGCAAAGTAATTCTCCCGAGATCGTACGGGATTTCATCAGTCAATTGGTTCTGGAATAGACGAAGGTCAGACAGCCGTTCCCAATTAGCAATTTCAGGAAGAATTGTTCAACTCAAAATATTTTCACTCAGTTCAAGCCGAGAGAGAAGCGACAGGCTCCCCAAGCAAGGTGGAATCTCTCCACTGAAATTGTTATCGTTCAGACACAGATATTTGAGAAGCATCAGATTTCTCAGACCGGTCGGAATCTCTCCACTGAAATTGTTGATCCCAATGTCAAGCCAGGACAAGCTGCCCCTCAGCTTGCAAGGCCTGCCAAGTCCCCATTCAAGTCATTATCGAAAGCAACAACTTCCCAAAGCCTTCTGCACTGCAACAGAGAGGATGGCAGAGGCCCCCCTTGATCAGCTGATTCTGATCAAGCCACAATCTCGTCAATTTGGGCATGCTTCAGAACATGTCCTGAATGTGGCCGCTCAGCGTGTTATTGCCCAGATTGAGGAATTCCCATTGCGTCAGACTCGCAAGAGATGGTATGGTGAGATGCAATTTGCATATTAATCTGCGAACCTGTCGGCAAAACAAGCTAATGTAAATGTTGTAAATGTCAAAATGCGGCTAGAAATGTCGTCAATTTTTTAAGAAAATGACGTTTACCCCCACGATACCATACAGAACGTGTCTATCTGAGTATCTATCTCAGAAATTGACCAAATCCTAGGAACCTGTGAAGAAAAGGAACAAAAGAACCTGATCTTACAAATCCGTGAAGAATCCTCCATTCCCCCTTCTGTCTCGTCTCAGCTTGTCTCAGGGCAAGACAAGCGCCAAGTCCACTACAACTCAAATGCCAAAACTCCGATTGACGAAAAACAAATCTGTGCTTTAATTGCAACCTTATATGCTGCTCGCCAACTCGCCATGTCCAAAACACGTTACAGAAGTCCAAATATCGCGCGCACATCTAGCGGGGAATAATAAAATTCACATTCATCGTCACTGCACCACTGTGTAATACTCCACTGGAGTACTGGGACTAGAAAAAGAGCTTCAAATAGCAAATCAGTCGGAGATTCTGGAACAATCGCCATTGCTCCAGGTCCCCACTGAGCATGCAACATTCCTCAATATTGAACAGTGTAGGATACCAATTCCAGAAGATCTAGAACGAGTGTCTAGTTGGCGAAGATTTACGGTAGGACCGCCAGTTCCTCCGGATTCTTCACCCATTTCACGCTGGCATTTCAACTATGATTCTCCGAACTCGCATCCTGAGAAAACCACAATCTCGGTCCCGGTCTATAATGTAAGGTCTCCATTCACCATACAGGTGAACTTTGAACTTTTCCACATAACAATCTATAAACTTGCACCTGTCCATCTAAAATTTTGCATATATAGTTTTGTGTTAGGCTACAAAACAATTGCAAAAAAATAATGTCAATAGATCAAGTGTTTTAGAAATGACAACCTTCCTTAATGACCAAAATTCATGAAATTGCAGTAAATGATGTTTCTATATAAAGGTATAAGCAAAAATGTGCAAAAATCCAGAGAAGGATTGAGACATTTAGGGGTTAGGAGTTATTCATATCCTAGCAGCTCTATGCACCTTTGGGAACCTCCGCAATAGGGTGGACCCCATAGTCAGACTAAATCATTTAATGTCATGTCTTAACTCCTAAAGGCCCAACTACTGAAGGCCTTTTTTCTGTCAAAAAACACCCAAAACTGCCATTTCTATAGCAAAGAGTAAAAAAAATTGAAAAATATTTTTTTTGCACATCTAACCATAGGATCTTATACCTAACTAATATGAGAATGTGTGGAAAAAAAATCAGAATTTTTGACCGCACATATTGCAAGATATATGGGTTTAAAGTGAAAAAAAACAAGTTTTTCAGCACATTGCAGGACTAGATTCTATGACTTTGAACATTTTTAACTTAAATGTTTTGCACTATAGAGTTTTGAGCTTTGAATCTTTATAGTGGAGAATTGAGTTGAGAATCTAGGGAAAAAAAATCCAAAAAAACTTAATTTTCATTATTAAAAAAATTGCTAAGTAGAAGTAGGTACAAGATAGAAAGAAAATCTAAAATATTAATATCTTTCATATGGAATGAAAAAGCACTAATCTCAATGGTGAGATTGTTCTAGCAAAAAAACTAAACCTTGTGCAACTTCTTTTTTTTTAAATTGTAAAAATTGCATTTAGAATTGAATCCTACAAGTTATTTTTCTCAAGAAGATGCTCAAAGTGCCCAAAAAACAAGATTGTCCATAACTTTCTCATAGAAAATCCAAATGAAATGAATCAAAGCTTTCCTAATAGACAAAAATATAATGTATAAGGAGAAAAAAAATTTGCAAATATTTTTTTGCTACCCCACCAAAAGTTGTTTTGAGCTTATTTGGACAAAACTTTGTTTTGCAGGCACCAATTGAAAAAAATTATTTTCCCCCAAAGCTTAGCAATTTTTCTATCTTCAAAAAAAGTTTCAGAAAATCATGACAAAAATTCAGCCCGTAGGTACCTGCCCAAAATCCCATTTGTCCCTTGAAGGGACAATGGGCTTTTAGGGGTTAATCATTCAAAAATCCGGCAAAGACCTTAACATTCAATAGCAGAAGGAAGGTCTGCCTCCCCCTTGACGAAATGGTGTGGAATATTCCACACCATATTTAGCTAAAGAACACGTGTCACATGGGTAGCTCATATGCCCTCATTGATAAGTTTTCATGGATGTGGCCTCCAGGGAGGAAAAGGCAACCTCCCTGAAGGCTACTGAGAGCCCGTTTCCATGGGGCCTGAAGGGGGTCCAGAATTGGACCTCTAGGCCTCCATTGCTACAAAAGGCACAAACAACGTTGGAGATTCTGGACGTCTAGCGGGCCTTCTTTCTTGGGTTCTTCTAGTGCAAAAGATTATGAGATTTTGCCCTCCCTGCCTGTGGGCACCCTGGATGGGGGCCTCCAAATCCAGCTCCCATGAAGACGAAGCCTGAATGTTATGACGTGATTTGATGAAGATGCCGACCTAAAATTAATCTGCAAGAAACATGATCGAAAACAAACGAAGTGGCCGAGAAAATGGATCCACAGGCATGGCGGCAGACTGCTGGCTCAACGATCGATGGCACAAGTGCTCTTCCTGCACCTCCGTCTGCAGCTCTTTCACTTCGCTCCCATCAGCCTGGCGCTCTTCGCAAACCCCAAAAATCTACTTCGCCGGTGAGATTTCTACACGTGGATGGTCATTCTCATAAGCAAGGAAAGAAATTTCCAGTTCAAAAATCAGAAACCTATAAATTACTCCGGAGTAGCTCATTAGGGGTAGTCACAGTGTCTTCACTCCACCAAAATTTGCAGAAGAATGAGAAAAACGAGGAGCCAATGGGGAGCCTGGATTCATGAAGAAATTGTGACACCCCTTTCTGGTGTGTCGAGCATGGAGGATCAAAATCAGGCGAATGCTTTTACTCGTGCGACTATATCGGCAACCTCCAGGGTGAGATCGGTAGCCTTCGGCGTGAGAGCAACAGTCCCCGAGGTGAAAACAACAGCCTATAGGGTGAAAGCATCCTCCAAATTCGTGCACTAATGCCTCACGACGCCCATTATTCACCTCCGCAGGAGACTAATGTGCATTGCGAAGCTTTCACAGAAGAAGCTCGCAAAGGTGATGGGAAGCTAATCGGGAGCCGACACATCCCCATTCGCACGACAGTTTTCTTGGAGTGAAGACTACCCCTATTAAGTAGCTCCCACTTGGTGCGTCAGACGATGTTCTTGGATATGTATTTCGGGTGACAAGTGGCACATATGGATATGGTTAGGTCAAATCACTTCAAATATTCACCACAGATTCATGCTTTCTGAGAAAAGCATGACTCAACTTCCAATTTCTGTTTTTAGGTATCTTATTTCTCCACACACGAAATGGAAAGAAGCTAACACTTCCACTGTACTGTGGGTTGGCTTAACTAACCTTAAACTCACTCTTGTTTGCGAGATCATTCGAATGTCACGTTCCAGACAACTTTGACGCAGCGAGCAAAGTTTCGCTTGGAACTCTCGAAGCAATTTCCGTATACCACTTCCCGTAAACAGCTCTTTCTCAGTAACCTTCCCTCCCAACCCCAAATTCTTACGAAGAAGCTACCCAAATTCTCACTCCACCTGAATTTTCTTGCCTCCCTGCTTGAAACCTGAGCAGGTCATCTTCTCGCTTGCACTGCTCTTAGATCCACCATCACAATCGGCGCAAGCTAACAGGATTGCAATCCATGATCTCCATTGCAGGCGTCCCAATTCTGTGGTGCTGGAAAGGCTTAACGATTGTTACAAGGAAATTCTGAGACATATCGGTGATGATGGTGAGCACGCAGCGCGAGTACGAGTTTGTGCTGCTCCACGGGGCTTGTTATGGAGCGTGGGCGTGGTTCCCCGTGGAAGCTGAGCTGCAGAAAGCGGGCTACAAGGTGACGTCCATGGACATGGCGGGCTCGGGTGTGCACCCTGCCGACCCGGACGCCATCGCCACTTTTGACGAGTACCACCAACCTGCGCTAGAGTTCTTGGAATCCCTGCCAGCGAAGGAGAAGGTACAGAAACCTGCACTCCATTGGAGCACCATCCGAGGCTGAGTCATTCCACAACTTCTGTATGTGATTCCCACGTAATAGATGTTGAAAGTTGCGGAATGGATTTTAATTGATTTCTGCTATTAAAATGGAGATTCCCGTACCATGGTGTTAAGTTCACCGGTGAACACAGGTTTGCCATATTATCATTGGAGGAGAGGAAAAAATAGAATCTCTCGTACGAAACCAAAAATTATACTCTTTGAAATTCTTGACGCAAGAATACTAGGTCATGTCCTAAAACCTTCGCAAGCCCTCGGGTTCTGGAGGTTGTCCAACCCTTATGCTTGTTGGTGGGCTTGTGGGTTCAATGGAAGCAGGTGGTGTTGGTTGGGCACAGCATGGCAGGGTTCGCCTTGGCGCAACTCATGGAGAGGTTCCCTGACAAGATTAGTTTGGCGGTCTTCGTAGCAGCAGTGTTGTCTGCAAGTGGTGTTCCCCTGATAAACGACTCCGGTCTTTATCAAATTGTATGTCAGTCTCACAGACCTTAAAACCTTAAATGCTTGACCTCTTTAGTTGTGTATGAAACTGGTTGCAACTTCAGGGGGATTTCAACATCTTATGATTGCGCCCAATATATCAAATTCATGCGGTAGAGGTAACCTGAGAACCAGCCTGGTCTATTCTTGCCTGCAGATGACGAGTGATACGACACCGAGTATCAAGGCAATTGCGTTTCGCTTCAATAACGGAGTTGAGAATCCCCCCACGTCCTTCTACTACCCCGCTTCCACATTGAAACATATCTTTTTCAATGACTTCGATTCAGAGGTACCACATCTTAAACACATTAATCCAATTATGGTCATGAAGGAGATTTCCATTGAATTGACAGATTTCAGTTTTACATGGCATTGCTTTTACAATTGTGCTAAACTGAAATCAGCGCCACTCCTGGAAATCAAAGGAAAACTGCTTGGGAATCTCATTGTTGAAAATCGGAAACTAGCCACATGAATTGAAATTTACCTTCATGCTCTTGATAACTGACAAATCCAGCTGAAATCAACGTGTGCAGGAAATCGTTGTGTTGGCGTCAAAGTTGGTGAGGCCCTACCCAATACAAACGCAGGCAACTTCAATTACGTACACAAAGGAAAGGTATGGGCAGGTACCGTCAGTGTATATCAAGTACTCGAACGATCACACCTTCACGCCTGAAGGCCAAGAGTACGTCTCCAGTCGGTATGGGCCGTTCAAAGAGGTTATTGAGCTTGAGGGTGGCCACTTCAACTTCCTGCAACGACCTGGTGAGTTCACCAAGTTGCTCGTGAGCCTTGCTCAGAAGCATAGCGTGCACTGATCAAAACTTGACTGCTCCTTAGCTTCAGTTTCCCTGGAGAAATTGTGACACTGCTGTAGTGATCTCAGCCCCAAGGGAACCTTTTTTAGGATATTATTGATGAGCTTTCCCTCTATTTGGTTTGTGATCTATGAAGCTGCCCTAAGTACATTTTAACGTAGAACTCTTCTAGGTGACAGATGTGTTCAGGACAAGACATGTTCAAAGTTGTCCAATTGTGTGTAAACGAGGAGGGAACTTAAACCAGACTGTGATACTACCGGTAGTAAGGATATGTGGGTGGTACCGACCAGCCAATTCTAGTTGATTCGAGACGGAAACCCTGAACCCTGATCCAGCTCCCAGTTAAAACCGTTGTCAAACTGCTTACTTCAAATTGCTAAAAATTCTTCCCAAATACAATTTCTTCCAAACTTGGTTACCTCTCTACTGTTGGAAGGCCAGTAACACAGCATGCTTTCTTTTCAAGAAAAGATGGCGTGAGCGTTACATCTCGTGCCTTCATGCATAATTATGGGAAATTGAAAAACGAGTTAATAAGAACTTCACGAATGGCTCGGGTTAAGACCCAGCAACGGAATAGAACCACCAAAGATGTGCATTAGAAACCTTTACGTCCTCAGCACTAATACTTCGATTCGATGCTTCTGTTGGGCGTTCATAAAACATCTCACAATGCCGAAACTCAGCTATTCTTGCGGAGATTCGAGGAACATGCGAGACTACTCTCGGCTTGCAGATCGACTAGGTTAGTCCAAGTGCACTTCGTCATATATCCACTATTCACACAGCCCCTAGCAAGTTGACGCTCTGAGCTCAAGCGTTACCGCACAAGTCCAACCCTCATGCTACGTCAACTTGGGCGGTACCGACAGTCAATCGTACGACATGTGCGTCATTTGACAAACGAACCTGAGTAATCTTCAATGAGCAGTTATAAAGAGCTGTAAGATAGATCTGCACAATTGTACGAATCGAACACACAAATTGACCCTAAAAACCATTGCACTATCTTGCAAGTCGAGCACCAACCACACCACAGATAAGTCATCAAGCGTGATATCATAACTAACGTTACAAAGACATTGCAGGTCATCTGCCAAAGAGACTCCCTTGCCAGAACGTTTGATCTTCAAATGATAATCAGCAAATTGGTTTTGTCAAATATCACATGGGTGACACTACTATGCGCTTCGCCCTACTCAGCTACAAGATGAAAGTTACTGTCCAAGTTCAGCTTTCTTCTTGGCCCACAGCCTGTCAAGAGCGCTGTCAGCATCTCCCTGCATTGTAAACGTCCATATTTCGAATTCAGTCGGAGGAACTTCAAAAAAGAATACAGCTCCTCTGTAAAAGTATACACACACTGTGGCGTCCAAGAAAATAGATCAAAACAAGAACCATCGGCACGCAGGAAGCAATCTATGATAATACCAGCACCAGACCCAAGTAAGGAAAAACATGAATGCAATCCACATGCAGAGAGACAAGGGTAGAGAGTGGAGACAACTGTGGCTGAAAACAGACCTGAGCGCGGACAAATCCGCACAAGGCAAATGTGGTGAATTGTCCTGTGTAAACGCCATTCTCATCAACGTGACCGACGTTCAACTGAACTGAGGCAACATCCTTGGATGTAATCAACCTATTGGTTGAAGAACTGAAACACACAAGTATTTTTAAATCAATCTCTTCCCTCAAAAGTGAGGATCAAGCGTCATGGTGCGCTACAAGGAAGAATGCATTTGTAAGCAAATACTTGCAACGTGACACACTGTGATAGTGGGATTACTTCGTTCCCTAAGGTTCCGTGAAAGAACAGAGGATGTGATATTAGAGAAGGTGACATTACAGACGCCTGCAGTCTGCAATCTCCACTTGTACCAAACACAAATTTCGAGAGGAGGGAAACTAATTTCTAAACACGAATTCCCAAGAGAAACACACCAGTTAATTTAATCTTGAAATCTAGAGATGTCAACGTGG
This sequence comes from Neckera pumila, assembly GCA_963969595.1. Taxonomy (NCBI): domain Eukaryota; kingdom Viridiplantae; phylum Streptophyta; class Bryopsida; order Hypnales; family Neckeraceae; genus Neckera; species Neckera pumila. Next base: position 21,089,807 of record OZ018410.1, on the reverse strand, counting down.
TCTACTATATGGAAAGTGCGTTCTCACAACCTCAAATATGCTATAGAGGACGAGAATACAAAGCATTAAAATCCCAAGGTCGCTCTTGCAAGAAAAGGCTTCGACAAAAGCCCGCTCACGCCAGACAGAACCTCAAGGCACACGAAAAAGATGAACTGGAAGCGTACCACTTCCTGGGAATGTAAAGATCGACGTTATCTCCTTCCTCGTTCTGCATGGTCGCGTTGGAAGCGTCCGACGACGGTGAAATCGCACAGGGAGCAGAGCGCAGATGGAGACGACGTTTAGACGGAGCGGACGCAAAGAGACAGATCAGAGCATTAGGGTTTTCTCATAGACTCACAGCCCCCCTGCGTTCCCTTTTTGCGCGAACTCCATGGGAACCCTTTGGAGCCGTGGTATACCAGACTGACTGAACCCACACTATTTTTCGACATTTCACACTAATTTATGTAATCCAAAAAATGATGAATATGGTACTTTTAAGTTTCTTTTCTATAACCAGCATAGAGATTTTGGAATTATTATTTTTCACTGTATACCGTTTATATATTAAATCGAGCAACCTACTTAGCAAGGTAATAAATATTTATGTGCATAAATATGTATCAAGCAAAAAACATTTATACATATTTTTATATATTATATTGTTGAATGTTACACTATAAATCTATTTCCCATTGTATTTACTATTTAAAAATATGGTTACCAGTTTTCAACTTCAACCTCCAATGTAATATCCACTAAAGGATTGTTTTTGGAGCTTCAAGTAGAATAAAAAGTCAAGATAATTACCTTCATTTTTAGCATTAATTGGAAGCAAAAATTGTCATTTTTATTGTCAAATGTAAATGTGATGAAAAAAGAGTAGAAAACTTTAAATTATATAGACAAGACCTATATAGAGAGGTGGGTGGAATTTCTTAGATACTTCACTATTAAAAATAAGGGCCCTGATCAACAAGAGAGCACTATTTGTGCAAGTTAATTTGGTAGATTTGAAAATTTATCCTTTTAATTCCGCAAAGCAATACAAATTTGACTAATAAAGTTTTACAGCGTCACTATCCCTTTAGTACTTGATGACATGGCAGTTGACATATCTCATTCTATGTGTAAGAATATTAGCCAAATTAGCAAGATGGTGACGTGGGTTTTTTGAGGCAAATAAAAAAGAGATCTTTGGATTATTAGTGCATGTGAAGATAAGGTAGCAAAAGTTTATGTAAGCACATTCCACATGGTGGGCTTTGATTGAAGGATTTAGATCTATGACATCACCTAGCTTCTCTTGTTTTTCACCATCTTTTAATTTTCACAACAAATGTTTGAAGTCATTTCTTGATGTTTCAACAAAGTGTTGTAGTTTTTTGCTTGATGATTTATTAGGGCTTTAAGGTTTTGGTGATAGAATTATGGAGTTTTACTTCTCTAACTTTCTACTTTCCTATCTTTCGGGTTTCGTCTCAATGTTTCAAACAACACAATTTTGCCGCTTTTGATTCAATGTTTTAATTAGTAAAATTTTGCAACTATTGGCATAATGTTCCTTCCTTTTGGGGTTTGCGTAGGTTTTGTTGATAGATTTTTGTTTTTATGGGCCATTGTTCACTTTCATTGCTATTGATCACATACTAGGAGGTTGTCACTTGTGGTTTTGATGTTTCAGTGCACTATTGCAAAAATTACTTTGGTGTTTCATCATAGTTTTGTTTCTAGGACCTTTCTTCTCTTGTCTATCACTTTAAATTTAATTTGTGTATATACATTATGTAGAAGCAATACATTATATAAATATATACACTAGAAGAAAATTGTACTTGTCAAAACCTGCGTTGTATTCAACAAATTAGTATGGAATCAGTATTGTTGAGTTCTCCCTTTATAACACAAAATTTTGCATTCTAACACAAAATTTTGTGATTTACTTGTCAAATTCTATGTTGAAACATTGGAACGCAAAATTTTGCGTTATGAAGGGAAAACTCAACAAAACCAATTCCATACTTTTTTGTTGAGTACAATGCGATTTTTGACAAGTAAAATGCAATTTTCTTCTAGTCTAGCTATATTAATCTCTTGGGGCATTCGAATATATAACGAAGTATGCAATTCCAAAGAAACTTTTTTTTGTATCAATTTTGAATCTACAAAGTGATTTCTTACATTCAATTTGCTGTAATGTGTTAATCTTTCCATCTTTTCATATACACTTGCAAATGCATTGCATATAGATTTACAATAATTGTACTATATTATCTTCTACCATTTTAGATTGATTACAATGTTGCTTTTAAAATACATTTTTATGTTGTATGTTTTCTAGTATGTTGTATTTTCATCAAGCTTGTGTTATTTAGGTTGGGAGTTTGATTGGGAACTGAGACTTTCATAGATCTAGGAATTTACAGACTTAGTTTTATAAATTCAAATATTTATAAAAATTAAATACATTGTTGATTTAGATTTCGAATGGAAATTCTTCATTGATTTGATATATTCCATTGAATTTGAATTACTCAAATATAAAAAATTTACATGATTATAAAGATGTCAATAAATAATGATACATTTTGCAATCTTTTACATTGTCAAAGTTCTCCAAAATGTAGTTTTCAAGTATTTTGTGAATTTTATTTTTTTGAAATGATCATTATTGTAAATGTATAGAAAAAATTTCTTGTGACACTCTACATTGCCACATCATTATCCACATGAAATTTCAAAATAGGATGTAGCATTTGCATAAAAGAAGTAAGGCTGACATGATATAAATGAGCAATTCATTTTCTCTATTGTCCAAATTGAGCCCTTTGAATTGATCACAGGAATTTTTAATACACATTTGTAAGGTATATGACCTATTTCCAACCACTTAAGCAATTATGCATATTTGGAGCTTAGGTTTTTTGAGTGTGGAATTTTTTCATACAAAAATAGAGTTTGGAAGGATTGTATATTTTTCTAAAATTTTATTACAAAAAATGTAACTACTATGAATTTTTTAGTGGAAGATTCTCTTCAACCTATAATGGTGATATAGACCATTCAATTTCTGACTAGAGGTTGACGACGGGGCGGTTGCAATATTGAAAGCCTTGTAGCCAATCATAATGTGCCATAACTGCTCCTCAACTGAATAGTCTATGTTCAAAAAGGGAACAACCTATAGATTAGAAATTAGGGGGTGATCAAAAATGGGTTGGCTACCTTAGTCTCTGCTATTATCTTGGACATTAAATTCTCTAGTAGTGCTTTTAAGTCAAATATCAATTTAATTGAGGACTCATTTCAACCATTGAATTGTGAAGAAAACCTTACAATTGATTTCACTCCATTTAAGTATTTTTGAATTGCATAGACTTCATTTGGTTGGAAAATTACATTACTTTATTCAGTAGTTTCCTTCTTCCCTCTATTATATATGTATCACTACAAGAGAAAGGAGGTGTTTTAAGTGAGTTTTTAAGTATAGTCCTAGACATAAGATTATAAATAATAATCTTTTAGGAGATTTTCAGTAGAATTTTACTAAAAACACATATATTTCTAATAAATTTTTAATAAAAACCTCTTTAAAGGTTATTACTTATAATCTTATGTCTAGCACTATACTTAAAAACTCACTTAAAACACCCCTTTTTCTTGTAGTATATAGAATAAGTTAGATGAAATATCTTAATATGCATTAATAGCTAAGAATTTCATTAAAGCCAAATGAAAGTAATCCATTCCTCTCTATGCCCTAGAATTGTTTTAGAAAAGTTGAATGATTTTTGCGAAAATCCATTTCTCAGTAGATAGCAAATTATTTTGCAAAAAGCTAAATGCAGCAAACCGAAATGTTCATAAACCACCCATTAGATAGCCATAATTGGTTGAGTTTGTTGGACTTATTTGGATCCATGACTCTTACTATTCATTTCCTACTAGTATCTTGAATCCAAGTTTAACTCTAAATGATGCCAACTTATGACCAAAATAGGCACTAATAAGAAATGATCTAATTTTTAAACCAATAGGTACATTCTTTAGTTCTACAATGATCTAGAAGTCATCCATTGGCTACTTTTTGGCCACAATGGTTAATCAAAATTTGTACCAAGGTGGGGGGTCCTCCCAAAGGAAGAATGCCACGACATACATATATTAAGGTAAGAAGTCCATAAATTGTCCATTTAATCCTATCTACTTCATCAATGACTGATAATCAGATATTTCAAGAAGCATGTCACTCATTCCTAAATAGAAGATGCATTTAGAACCCAATCAAGTTAAGAACGTCCTACGTTAGTCCAATTGTTTTTCACTGCAACTTGGTCAGAGCGGCAAGCCATATGTGACCCCCTAAAATTGGATGAATTCATCCAATTCTTGCTGTGCACTAGTAAGTAGAGACCCGTCAAAAAAATCTGAATGAAATCCATTCGTCCCACAGTGTAAGCCACGCAAAAAGACAAATGAAAATCATCCATTCTTCACTATTTGTGAGAGGTTCATCCCCCCAAAGTCGAATGAAATTCATCCGTTCCCCTACTATTCGAGAGAGCTGTTTGATCATTAAGCTTAATATGAAGCCCTTGCTGGGCTCTCGCGACCTTTACGAGGTGAAGGGTGTCCAGCGAATACACTAAATATAAAAGTAGTGTGGGTGGTAGGCGAAGCTTATTATTGTCTCCTCGACGTGCATCTTCCGGTTAGTATCCGGAGATTTGTGCTGCCGCTTTCACGTTGCGTTGTTCCCGTTTTTGCAGCTCTCATCAGTCGTGTCTGGTTGCGCATCTGTACTCTCTTGCGCTCCATCAGTTTTTTTTTTCATTCCGGCATCACATCCTAGTTGCGAGGGTTTCGTGGAGCGCGTCTTTCATGGTGTTGTAGCGGCAGACAGGGTTTTTGGACGAATTTGGAGCTCCGGATAGGGTCTGCCGCCGTCGCCTAAATGATCTATACTGCTCTCGACACCTTTTATGTGACGGAGGAGCAGCTTGCGGACTCGCCGTCGCGGAAAGATGGCATTGATGAGAAGACGGAGTCCACCCTGCGTCGGTTTGGCTGTGACCTTGTACAGGAGAGCGGCATCCTCTTGGGATTGTACGTGCTCGCACTTCTCTTGATTGTGTTGGAAGTTTTTTTTGAATGAATTTGAGCACGTCCTTATTTTGTTTCTTTCGGTGCAGCGCCCAGTCTTTAGGGTTTCATCGGTTTTCAACTTTTTAGGGTTTCGTTGATGACATAGACGCGTTGTGGTTTATGTTAGGAGTGCAGAAGCATTTTTTCTCCTTGTAATCCGCAGCAGGTTCTGGAACTGATTTTCGTAATCATTTATCTGCAGGCCTCAAGCAGTGATGGCGACGGGCCAGGTTCTATTTCATCGATTTTATTGCAAAAAGTCCTTTGCACGATTTTTCGTGAAGGTGAGTGATCTTCTCTTCAGCCAATTTGGGTTCAAAATCAGATGTTCGGAGTCTTTCGTGGAATTTGATGCCCTCGTCTAGGTGTTGCAAAATGGATGAGCTTGAACAATATTTGTTGTCATTCCAGGTGTTTTGTTTTCTCATGATCGGCGTTTGACTTGGTTATATCATTACCTTTGCTTAATTAGGTTAGATTCGAGACGCCACCAGTAAATATAGTATTTGGTTGAATGTGCGCAACTGTTTTAGTGGATATGAGTGAGTTATAATACTGAGAGTTTTTGGAGTGTTTCTGGAGTGTAACTGCATATTGGATATTCTTTGTACGGCCTATCTTACAGGATTTGGAATTGCAGAGGGTGGCAGCCAGTTGTGTATGGCTAGCAGCTAAACTTGAAGAAAGCCCTCGGAAAATTCATGAAGTGTTGCAAGTTTTCAATCGTATGGAGCAGAGACGGGGAAACCTCCCACTTGAGTTCTTGGAGATATCATCACAGGTAATCCTTCAATCCTTTAATCCTTTCGTATCCTCACCTCTGCTGCCTCACACTTAATTTTTGCTACTTCACAGGTTAGGCTTGACTTTGTTGGTATTAACGTGGACCTTGAAACTGCAGAAGTATGAGGAAATGAAGACCGACTTGATTAGGACAGAGCGACACCTTCTGAAGGAGATGGGATTTATCTGTCACGTAGAGCATCCTCACAAGTTCATCATAAGCTATTTGATGGTGCTTGATGCTCCTTCAGACCTGATGCAAGTGGCGTGGAGCCTTGCGAATGACAGGTACATGAAAGTTACAGCAATGTTCGTAGCCCTGTGCATGGTTCCTTTAGAATATCCTTAGTGTTTCGTTGTGACACTATGTAATAATTGCATTCGATTAGTTCGTAACGTTTGAAATGTTTACATTTGTTATAGTTTCCTAGTTGATCAGTGGGTTTGCATTCCAGTTATGGCTTTCGGTCATCATTGTCAGGGCTGATAATTTATGTGTTCTGTGTGTTGCAGCATAGGATCATGCTTTGAGACGGTGTCACGAAGCTGTATCACTTGAGTTGTTCATGCAAGAGCTGATGCACCTTGTTTCGTTTGATGCAGCTTACGCACCACACTCTGCGTGCGCTTCAAGAGCGAAGTTGTTGCTTGTGGAGTTGTTTATGCCGCAGCTCGGAAGTTTCAAGTGCCATTGCCTGACAGGTGGTGGGAAGTGTTTGATGCCAAATGGAGTGACATTGAAGTAGTCTGTAAGGTCCTTGCAGAGTTGTACACACAACCGAAAGGGCATTATGTTGAAGTCGAAAGGGACAGCAAGTCGTTTGTGTTGACCAGCAAAGCGTGGGATATTCCTAGTGAAGGACAGGTATGTTCATCCTCGTCTAGCTTTTTCTATCCTGTATTTGCCCATAGGCTTAGCTACATTGCAATACTGGCTTCTACATCAAAGCTATCCTTCTAAGGTGGGCCTGTGTGTTGCAGGAACGACTGATCAAGACTATGGTGAATGGATCCACTTCTGAGCAGGTACCGACCACAACAAGTTCAGATGCCGCCACACAGAAGGAACAAGCTTTGAAAACGCCTGTAGATAACTTGAAATCTACAGCAATTAAGGATAGGAGTCGTGATATTGACGAAGTCCAAAACTCAAATGCTAATGGTGAGTTGAGGGATGACCCTGGTGTAGGAAAGGAAAAATCTGTCCATCATAGGGAAGGTGAAGCACGGGATAAGATTAGGGATAAGGACATGTACAGACAAAGGCCCCATGAGTCTCGTGACAGTGGGCGCGGTCAAGATGCTGAACGAGAAAGGGCACGAGGTAGGAATCGGGACAGGGACAGGAGAGACAAGGAACGAGAACGTGAAGATCGAGAGAACGCGAAGGACAGGGACTACCGCCGGAAGGAAAGAGGCAGGGACACAGGTGAATTTTCTAGACCAATTTCGTGACATTTTGAAGAAATGAGGTCGTATTCCTTCTTTGGATCAAATTGTTTACTGGGTAGAACTGTGTGCCTTTGGTGCGTGCGACATATGTTTAATTACTTCTTCAATAAGTTTGCTTACGACAGATGTAATTTCAGTTGTAATTGTAAGCTTTGTCTGTTTTAGCGGTTGTTGTTGCCAATATTCGGAATTCTTCATGTGGGCCTGCTGTCATGCATGTTCAATCTCACGAGCCTCTATGTTGCTTTTGTCATCAGCATTCAGTAGTGATTGATGTGTTGGGCATTATAATTCGAGTTATAATTCTTGCAACGTTGTTCAGAAGTTGATATTAGGTTTGTGATATGTGCCTGACAGTTCTTTCTGCCGACCAGCAGCTGTTGAATGGCCTTTGCTATCCGTGCAAGCGCTCCATATGCACGCTTTTGCTGGCATATTGTAAATGCTGATGTGTTCCATGATGCTTTCAAGGCTACCTGTCTACATAGATAATGTGAGGCCGTTCAACAGCTGTTCTGGTAGGGAATATTGATATACTGTTTCTGTGGCTAATATTAATCATGCCCTGGAAGGTCTGTGCATGTATGGGTGATGCGTTTATTGCGAAGTACAAACTAATCTAAGTTTGTGCATTCTGAGCGTTTATTTTAACCTGTGTTTTCACTTTCGTACGTTTCAGGTCACGGGGAGAAGATTCGGCATAGCGCAATTTCTCGAGGTGAGGAGTTGATGCATATAATGCTCATCAACAGTACTGCAGTAGAGGACAACTTCGCTACTAGAGGACAACTTCTTTTTCTTTACTGGTGGTTTTCACCAACTTATGTAAATTATGTGTTTGTCTAGAGACCTATAAATCACACTGAGTTCTTCGTTCTGTTGACTTTCTCTACAGAGCGGGAGTTTCAACTGGCCAGAGAGAATGATCGGCATCAGCACCATCGTCGGCAAAATGTTTGAGAAGAATTTCATGGGAACTATCTGTGGATAATGCGTTAGTAGAAGAACTTTGTTTCTTCTGTTCAAGTAAGGCATGCATGCATGCTGTTTCATAATCATAGCATAGGCTGCTGTACTGATGGCTAGCGGTTTCAGATTTTCAGCTGTACCTTTGTTTCATCTCCCTAAATGTTGCTGTTTTGGACGGACTGATTTTCAGCAGCTTCAATTGGCAGAAACAGCCTCACACAGAACAAGGAACATGGGGAGAGGAGTTCTTGCTACAAGCTGAATTGGATGGGCTCTGTCGACAATTTTACGGTCGGTTCCTGGACTCACGTTCAGTGTTAGTGGAGCGCTAGAATGGGTGCTTAGTAGGAATTTGTGGACTCGTAGATATATAGTCAAATTGGAACTGCTTGGAAATGCATTGTGGTAGGTTTAAAGTAACCAAAAATCATAAAATTATATAGCTGCAAGAGTAGACTTGATGAATTTTTATCTCTCTCTTTACTTATAATTGTACTTCACACATAAACATGCCGTTGTGTGCTACTTCTATGTAGTTCATGACAGTGACACTGTACAAGCATTTATTGTCTAGAGAACGGGTCTCATTCTATTACTGTATTTTGGAGGCATTGATACAAATTCACCAGTTTCTAGGACATTTTGGATCTCTGTATTTCGCCATTGCTTTTGTGTATGAGGATGGAGCACTCCATTTACTAATCGGATGTGCATGCATGTGCACATACTGTAGCAGCCCCTCATCCCAGCAAGAAGCACCCTGTTTACTCCTGGGGGACAGCCCGGCGTGTTTATGTTCTTGACTAGCTGGGGGTAAGTGCGAGCTAGCGATCAGTTCATGCTGCATTTGACAGCTGCAGCAGGTATTTCAACAGACCTCAAGCACAAGCCGTGGAGAAGGATGTCTTTTACCCAAAGTTTTCCAGTTGCTAAAGATGGTTTGGGAATATTTTATCAACTCTGAGTGGCATTGAAACTGGTTAACCCTACTTTATCTATTATGTTATGGTAGTTCATGTGTTTCATCTCTGCTCTTCTATTGTCATCTGGTGTTGTGATTACCCAACGAGATTTTAGCTGTTATTTTTCTAATACTGTTGACTATTTTATTGTTTTTTTACATGTTCTGACTTCATGGGTCAAATCCTCCAAGACACTTTCTAGCTCGTGTTGATGACTCTGTGCTTCAGGGATTCTCTAGTGTGGCCATGGGGATTCGTGGTGGCGACATGCAAGGAAGACTTTGGGCCAGCAGCACAGGGTTCCTTAATCTACAAACAAGTCGATGTGTCTGATGTACGTTCTATGTTTTGTCCAGCAGGCCTATTGTTAACCATCGCATATTGTTGGTCCTGTCGACTAAGGTCTTCACGCTACAGTCATGCATCTAACAGTTTGCTTTGCGTTTGTTCTGTTGTCCCAAAATATTACAAAAGAATTCACTCTAGATATACTAAGAATCTTGACCATGTAAATTGTCCATTTAAATGGGAAGTTTGGGTGAAAGGTAGGAGATTTGTAGAGCAACCATTGAAGAGCTGATTTCAATTTCAGGGAGTGTTCGACTTCCTGAAATGTTTTCAATAAAAAATTCTTGAGAGAAAAATAGAAACTGAATCTATTGCAAGCTGTTTGATGTTTGGAGTCTTCATGTTACGATCTTTGAGGAATTAGTTTTGAATTTTGAATTTTGAATCACATAAGGTTCTGAAAGCATCCCATGTCCAATATTGGTACATTGAAGAATGCAATGTGTGTCTCAATGTTAGATAACACTTCTGGTGTCAAAATGTCAAATTTGTTTCACTAGTTCCTAACTTAAAGGATATTGGAACTGTTGGCAAATTAGTGAAGTTAATCATATCTTATCCCTGATTTTCATAGCTATTTCATGTGATCATCTTGAGCTCAAGTGACACTGTGACTTTGCCTTGCCAAAGTGATCATTGTCTATTTAAGTTTGGTTGTGAGAACTAAGAAATAGGTGGTGAACTTGAGTAAGGTTAGTTTTAGTTGTCTATACCTTGTTAGAAATGCCACCTGTCGCTACTTTGCAACACAATGAAATAAATTTGGTTACCCAATTGCAATTGTTAGAGTTTGTAATATTATCTAGTAAGATGTGCACTTCTTTTCACTCCCTTTGGTAAAATGGCTTGACCTTTTGAAGTTTTTACATGTTGAGAATTCAATGAGAAAGACTATACACAATAGTGTCTTTCATTCTATTTCTAGTGCTTTGAAAATTGAATGTCCAAAAAAGTAATGATAATATTAGTAAAGTAAAATAAATCATAATTCCAATGGTTTTGTAATTTGTCAATGCTTTTGGTAACATTTAAAAAAAATTCAAAGTTGATGCAACCTACACTTAATACTAAATTGACCTTGGATAGACATCCTTGAAGCATTAAATGTCTATTGTTATTCATTGCTTTTGAAAAATTGTGGTTTAAAGTCATAGAAGTAGTCACTTAGGACCTTGATTTTTGTGTGTTGAAAAATGAAATGTATTGCAACTAGGTGCTTCTACCTTAATAATTGTAGGTATAAAAGCAATAGAGGAATATATTAAATAAAGTGTCAATATGAAAGGAAATAATGGATAGCACATATTTTGTTTTGATCTTGTTAATAGTATTAATAAAGTGCCTATTACAAAGAATATACTTCAAACAACATTTTATGGTAGATGAAATTATGGCAATGAAATAATATACCGGTATATTCTTTTGTGAATGCTATTGTATAAAGTTCATATAACTTGAAAAAATAAAATATTTTATGCCATGAGATTTATGAAAGAGGGAAATAATATTGCCTATTTTTATTTTAGTGTAGAAAAACAACCTAAGGAATAGTCCAAGGCATCATCAATGTACATTCAAAACAATTAGAAGTATATTATGATGACTAGCAAGGGTTACTAGGCTTAAAGCAATATATTCCCTTTGTTCCATAATACTAGTCATTTTTTGTAGTCAAGAAATTTGGCAACAAATCTTTAATGCTTATTGCAATCAAATGCTTCTACAATCAATGTACAATGCATCTTCTTAAGTGCAAAACAAGTAAACATGCTTGTTAATTACAATCAAAGAAAGATAAAAAAGCAATAGATTGCAATAGATACAAATTGCTGACACATAAGCTTTATATAGGAGACTTTGTGAGCAACTACTATGTCTTTCCTATAAGTTTAAATCTTACACATGAATAGCTCGAAATTCAATAGATCAAAAAGCAATAGATTGCAATAGATACAAATTGCTGACACATAAGCTTTATATAGGAGACTTTGTGAGCAACTACTATGTCTTTCCTATAAGTTTAGATCTTACACATGAATAGCCTTAAATTCAATAGATTCCATAAATAATTCAATGTCTTGATCTTTGACCCACTCAACTTCAAATTGCTATAAAAAATTTCATCTTTAAAAAATTTCTAAATTACAAAGTAGATATTAAACTAGATTTCTTGTGCTTGTACTTCATTTCATTAGCTAACGTCAAAAATAAAAGAAATCATCTTCAACTCTAAAATCAAATCTAAAGCACATTTGCTAAAGGGGACAAGTAGTTTGGGACAAATGTAAAAGCCAAAAGGGACTACTATTATAGAATAGGGGAGGCAACCCATTCCTAATCGACGCCCCATTGTGGCCATATCTGCTATTCTCTTTCCGTGAAGGAGGAGATGAAGAGTGATTAATTATGGTATGGTTTTCGAGGCAGTTGTGGCACATTAGGATTGCCTCCAAGACTCTCAATATTGCAACCAACCCTTGGTTGATTTTGCAACCAGCCCTTAGTTGGAAATAGGAAAGTCTCTTTGACCAGAATGGGTCAAACAGAATCTTCAACCAAAAAATTCATAGTAAATTCATTTTGAGAAATAAAAATCTAGAAACTTTCCGAACTCTATTTTTACACCCAGGAAAATTTCCCCATTGAAGAAATCCGCCCGCCCTGTAGGTATGCATAATTCCTTAAGTGATCGGAAATGGGTTGCCTCCCCTAGAGGGAGTATATAGATTCAGAATTCAAACTTTGGTAAGCACAATATCCACCGTTCATTAATACTATTAATTACAAGGTATCACAGGTCAAAGAATTCTTTCTAATTCTACTTTGGGCAAGCTAGCAGACAACCAATATTTGCACTATCTTCATAGTCCCAGGTACGACTACTTATCCCTTGAACTTGGCTGAAAGTGTTTTTCTTGCAATCACCTCGCAACATGTCCCAGGTCTACTTTTCTAAGGAATCATGGAAGTCCTCCTCAGATCCATCTTTGCTCAGGTCTGAATTCACGCAAGACTTGGGAGCCATGTCTGCCAGCAAGGTCACAACATCCCGCATGGACGGTCGTCTCGCAGGTATGAAACTGGTGCACAAAATGCCGATTCGCAAGAGTGCAATCATGTCTTCCTGGGAGCTTCTCTCACAGTTGGGATCCAATATCTTGTACACACCTTCTGGAGTTTTCACCTTCTCGGTAACCCAGTGCACGAGGTTGGTTCCAGCTTCTCCGTATATGCTTGGGTCCATTGCACTTTTCCCAGTCACCAACTCCAACAGCACAACGCCAAAGCTGTAGATATCGATTTTCTCATTCACTCGGGCACTAAAGCTATACTCTGCAATTGTCATCCCAATCACAAGGAATCCCAGTCAGACTTGCAGGATAAAATTAAATCACCGACTGTGTGACAGCGATACTACTTCCTGGAACTAATCAAACAAAGACCAATTGAGACCAAAGCACATCATTCACCTGGGGCCATGTAGCCCAGAGAGCCAGCAATTGTGGACAAGGTATGCGATGCTGGCAGTATCAACAATCTTGGCTATGCCAAAATCCGTTAGGTACGCCTCACAATCCAAGTCCAGCAGAATGTTGTTGGACTTGATGTCTCGATGTAAGATTTGGGGGGTGTACTCGTGGTGCAAAAATTGAAGTCCCTGCCATCACACCGGAACACCCAATTCTAAATTGTCAGACCGAAACGATTTGGAAACACAAATTGTCCATCAGAATAATTTTCATATCTATTAAGCCACCATGTTCAAGAGAGGCGATTCAATGGTAAATTCAAGTGCACAAAGCACTAAAAACTTGGACTGGTAAAGATCAGAGCGGTTCTGACAAGCGCCTAGAACTCTAGAGTGCCACTTCCTGGAAATCTTGCTATTTTGGAGAATATGGCGATTAAGAGAGGTAAACTTCGAGTTTCTAAGAGTGGGGACGCACTATGGCTGCTCCTCCAGCAATCTTGTACCAAATTTCCCACGGAGGTGTCTCTGCCCTGGTGCCGTGCAGGACATCTCCCAAGCTGCCCTTGGGCATATATTCGTACACCAGCAGGTTGCAGTCCCGATTCCTACAGCAGCACAAAAGCTTCACAATGTGCGGTGGTGGAGCCTTGCGAGCGTCCTCACCTGACCAGGGTCCCAACGAAACATCAGAATCCGGGCTGTAAAATCTAGATCCACAGCTACAACAAATGCATTGGAGAGAATCAGTGAACATGCAAACCTCAGTTTCGAAGCCATGGCCATTGCTACTCTCGTCTTTTGTCACATTCCACAGTTTCTTCACAGCCACCATCTCGCCGTTGCTGAGTGTCACCTTGTACACTTTCCCTGAACCGCCAGCTCCGATCACATTCTCTTCATCCAGGGCTGTCACCTCCTGTTCACGAAAGCTCTTGTCCGTAAACGATGTCAACGTCCACATGTCTTCATCTGCAACCGTGTCTGCATCTTTGCTGGAGTTGCTCTTGCATCTTCTAAAAACCAGAACCAGCAGCACAAACAGCACAACGGCCAGAGCACCGAAGACCCCCACGACTACAATCCATGCCTATTTTCCGTCACCTGGAGATGCCAAGGCACCGGTAGGTGAATTGGGGGCACAGAAGCCCTCCACACACAAGTGCGGATTTCCAGTGAAGTTCACCGCCATAAACGTTGCACCATTTCCCTCAGTCGGGATGACCCCCGACAAGTTGTTGAAGGCCACATTCAACGTCTGCAAATTCACCATACTGAACAAGCCAGAAGGGATGGTTCCGGTGAGGTTGTTCTCGGAGACATCCAAATCGCTCAATTTGTTGAGGTGGACCAACTCGTCAGGAATGGTGCCGTCCAGATGGTTTCTAGAAAGGTCCAATTGAAAAAGCTGAGAGCAATTGCCAGGTTGGCAGGAATGGCGCCATGGAACGAATTAGCACCCAATACAAGCTCTGTCAAGCTCGTCAGGTTTCCCAGCAGAGGAGTGAGGGTACCGTGGAACCCATTGGAGTTGGCCTGGAACTTGACCAAGCTGGTATGTCCAATCCCTGCAGGAATGGGACTAGAAAATTGATTGCCTTGCACAAACACGATGGAGAGAGACTTTGCATTTCCGATGTTGGCGTCCATACTTCCATACTCAGACGGTTCCCGCTCAATTACATCCTCACCAAGTTGGCGCCTCCCCACAGCCCGCTGGCACAAGCCCCTAAAGTTGATTGTCATCTAATCGCAATACTCTCAGGTTCATACAATTGCCATATGTGTGAGGAACGTACCATTCAATCTGTTTTCATATAATCCAAGGAATTGCAACGACACATTGTTGCCCCAACAAAGATACGGAGGCACAGCACCTTCAAGAAGGTTGTGCCCCAAGTCCACCCACTTAAGTAAAGTATTCCTCCCGAGATCATATGGGATTTCACCAGTCAGTTGGTTCCGGTAGAGACGAAGTTCAGACAACTGATCCAAATTGCCAATTTCAAGAGGAATCGGCCCGCTTAAATTATTTCCACTCAGATCAAGTTGTGTGAGAAGCAAAAGGCTCCTCCAAACAGGTGGAATCTGTCCACTGAGATTATTTGAACCCAAGGAGAGGAATGTGAGAAGCGGCAGAGTCCCCAAAATGGGTGGAATTTGTCCACTTAGAGTATTTGCAATTAAATTGAGGTGTGTGAGAAGCATCAGATTTTCCAAACTGGTCGGAATCTCTCCACTAAAGTTGTTGAACCCAATGTCTATCCAGGTCAAGCTGCCCCTCAGATTTGCTAGGTCTGCCAAGTCTCCACTCAAGTCATTGTCGAAAGCAATAAGTTGCGAGAGCCTTTTGCACTGCAACAGAGAGGATGGCAGAGGCCCCGTCAGCTGATTCTGATACAACCACAGTATTGTCAAGTTTGGCAAGCTTCCGAACATGTCTGGAATGTGGCCGTTGAGCGAGTTGTTTCCCAGATTGAATTCTTCCAGATGCGTCAAACTCTCAAAAAAGGGAATGGGGCCCATGATGTGGCACTTCTCAAGATGGAGAGTCCTCAACTTCGTCAAAGCCAATAGCTCGGTTGGAAATAGAGATGGTGGGAAATTCACGCCCTCCAGGCAAAGATCCTCCAGGCCCTCCCATAAGTTCACATTCGGCCATGGCATCATGTCCGACAAAGACAAAAAATAATTTGACTCTAACCACAGAACTCTAAGGTTGGGAATGGTGAAGAAGCCCAATGGAAGTGTTCCATTCCAGTTGTTATGGGATAGAGCCAATTCCTCAAGCCTCGTCAGTGAAAGAATGGAATCTGGCAACTGGCCTTCAAAGGAGTTCCTGCCAGGACGCAGAACTCGCAGCTCCTGGAGCTCGTCAAATCTGTTCTCTACGGTGCCCTCCAAGTAACCGTACGTTAGGTCCAGCACTTGCAGATGCTGGAGTTTAGGAAAGAAATCTGGAAATCTCCCGCCGATGGGGGTCCAACTCAGGTTGAGATACACCAGCTTGGAGCAGTTCACAATGTCTTCAGGGAAATTTCCGCTCAAACTCGTGTTTCCCACGTTCAAGGTTGTAAGGTTGCCAAACTTTGCTGCATGCCAACATGAACCATGTCAGCAAAGGTAAGTGCACTATCCCCAAGTCACTAACCCACAGCTCACATTATGAAAGCGGCTTTAGACACACAGGTACAGTAATACAATAGGGCCACTCCAGAGGATTCAGCCACTAACCGAAAGCGAGAGCGTGGATATCCCCAGCGAGGTTGCAAAATGCGATAGGGGAGAAGTCTAGCACCAATACGGAACCCTGCGTACATTGCACACCGTTCCAGAAACAAGGACTGGTGTCCGAGGCATTCCAGTTGCTCATACTGTCGTCTACATCCACCAGTGAGGTAATCTTGCTTCCAATTCAGCAGCAGCTTCCCTTCTTCATTTAGCGACAGGACACATCGCAACTGCATGATTGTGCACGCAGTGGCCCATAGAAGAAAAACCCGCCATGGTCCAAGGACACCAAAATTCCCTGTCTCCATCTCTGGTTCAAATCGACGTACTATCCCGCCACAACATGCGACTCCATAAGCTCCCAGCAAATTGATATCTCGTGATCTGAACTCAAAGCATCTGATCTCTTACAACAATGTCACACACGTGTTCAACTGTAGCCTCAAAACGTTTCAAAAGTTTGCACTCTGCATCTCTCATCTCGTTCTCTGCATCGAACTTCAAGTTCCTCTTTCCCCTTCCAGATCCCTCCAAGAAAACTTTATAAGCAAGGCAGCGATTGCTACAAACGCAAGAAACGTAGACGACACTGAAGCCATAAAGGACCTGATCCTTTCTCCTATTCTGACCACTGTTAGGAATAGCAGCTCATCTATTCAGACACTCGGTTGCATGACCTTCAATTAGCAAGATGCAAGTTGGGTATATTCATGACTTGGCTAATGTCGTCTACGGCCTTTGAAATTTGAATGAAAATGGGGTTGTCTACTGCCCCTTAGCTTCAAGAGCGGTCTACCTCCCACTTTGAAAGACTGAGTAAGAAATCGTCATACATTGATTGAGAAAATTCGGCCTGAAGAGAGCTTGGCTACTGTACCCAAAGTGCCCTCTTCACAGCTCGATACTGATCGCGCTCCCCGTGAAAGGACATTCTTACAGGCATGCGTGAAAGTGATTGAAGTGGCGCAAATGGGATCTTCTACCTAACACAAATCTCACAATCTGGACTTGCTGCTCAGGTCTTCCCTTCTCTGCTTGCTGCGACAAGTAGAAGTAGTTCTGCAATGCACCCGCTTCGATCGCCAAGCAGTCCTCTCCATTGACGTTGAAGATGACTGTTCACAATTGAAGATCAACATCCGACAAACTCCTTATAATTAAACAAGTCAAAACTTCTACAGATGCACTTTGCCTAAGTCAACCACGGAAGCGCTGCGATTGCAAGATACCTTCCCAGGATACCTTCCAATGCGGGATCGATTCTCATTACGGTCAACGCAGATTCGTGCTCGGCGAATTCCAAATGCTCGTCACAGTGATCTGTAAGTTACTAAACTGATATTAATCCACCTTGCGAGCGTATCCTGCGCGAGATGCTGGAAGAACAATCGCCACTGCGTTGGTGCCTTGGTGGCCAATATTCGAAGCAAGCCTCCACTGAAATTGTTGAGAGAGTTATGTAATCATGGGAGGTCAGGATTAGCACTGTCAGTCAACTTTTGACCAAGGACATTCGCCATTTCGGTCGTGGAATCCACCTCTCCTACCCTCCTCCAAGTGCTTGGCTGCCAGCACCATTTGAGCTCCGAATTTGCAATTTCGAGAGCGAAGGAGCCAGCGTAAGCGAATCCCATCCATGACCAGTCGGTCGAAAGCTTCACCGGGGATCCAGCTTTCATTGCACTCCCGACCGTACGTGCAACCGCGAATTCGGGAAATGACCGACAGAGGACAAGCTTCTTCGTCCGCTTCTTCGTCCGCTTCTTCTTCCTTTGACGAGCGGCAACCATGGCTGTAAGCCTGTAAACCTTGAAAACTTTGAAGCCTCTCGAAGAGTCTGCGACCATAGCGAAGTACGTGAGATCTCTCTTCAATCCAGTCAGAGACATCCGTTGGCCATAGCCACAGTTGCACCCGGGTTTTCATTTTCATTTCCGGTTGCTCGCTCGGTGCCTTCGAGGATCTGCTCAAGGCTACCAATTACGGCGAATTTCAAGTTGCATTTTGGTTAGTTTGGGTATCTAAAATGCAGTTATACGCTTGGAGCTGGAACCAAGGATTTGTCGAAATCTGGCGAGAAATAGCCACTAAAAGAATCTCTATGCAACCTGCAAGACGCATCTATGGGTTTCTACCGTCCATGAGTCATGAATCACGCGAGACCTTAGGGTTCCAAGTCGGTATTCCGCACCTTGTATATGCTTGATGATTGTGGGCAAAAGGTGGCCAGGATGAGGTGCGCGGCTCTTCTCATGGCCGAGGCGATCGTTGTCGGATCGGACTCTGCTCCTCCCACCTGCGA
Organism: Neckera pumila; assembly: GCA_963969595.1. Lineage (NCBI taxonomy): Eukaryota > Viridiplantae > Streptophyta > Bryopsida > Hypnales > Neckeraceae > Neckera > Neckera pumila. Next base: position 21,071,161 of record OZ018410.1, on the reverse strand, counting down.
TGCCGCCTCAGCTCGTCCATCTTGGGTCTGTTTCAGCTCTTGAGACCCGCCATGGTCCGTCCACATTCTGAGCAGGAATTGCGTGTACAGGCAAGACTGCGGTTCGGCCATCTCTTGAAACTGGTGGCATTGATGGAAGAGGAACAGTCCAGCAATGACGCAATCGATTGGCAGCAGTTCAGAATTCTATCCTTGTTCGGTAAGTACCCGCATCCATCGACACAGACAGACAGCTTCGAAACTGGACCTCAAAGCTGGAGTTCAGGAGCTACCAGCCATTTGCAAAGCAGAGCTGCTCTGGTCGTGTTTTCCGAACCGCAGAGAGAATGAATGGCAACAGCTTTCTATTTACAAGACTGCAGCAAATACGATTCTCCAAAGTAAGTTACAGTAATACAACGGCGATTCTCCTCATCAAAGAAAACTAGATCTTGGTGATGAGAATGACATCTCTTAACCCAACTAAGGTAGGCAACCAAAAAGCGCTACTTTTTGCTACGGAGCCTATTTTCTATTATCGAACTGGTGATAATTTCATAAGTTCTTGTGGGCAAGTGAAAGGAGATTCCAACGCACTAGAGAACGTGGCATTTGGATACCATATGCAAAAGTTATTAAGGAATGAAGTTGGATTCTAAAAGCGCCATCTATGCTCTGGTAAGAAACTAAATTTCAAGATGTACACACAGCATAGATGGCGCTTTAAGGTCAGTGGCGCTTTTGGGATGTCTACCTTAAACATCAACAAACGGGTGTTAATTTACACTTTTTTCAATATAGAGTTCGGAAAGTGTCAAAAAAAAAGGAGATGTCATTAACCCCTTGGGAATCGGATGTGAGCACCAGTTTAATAGAATCCTCATTTTCTATGGATTGAATATGATTTTGCATTTGTATACATTGAGTACTACAATATGAAGTTATACTTATTATGACAATTTTCAAAATTTAGTTTGCAAATATATATTTATTGCTATATATAGTTAATATATTACATAATAACAAAACAAAAATGTATCTGACAAAATATTAACAAACTCATATGATAAAAATAGAATTAAGACATTTTGACAAAATTTTGGTATTACATTGTTGTTGTCGTATCCTATTAAATCACCTACAATCCAAACAAATGTACTATACACAATCTTTACAAACGAATATCTTGGATTGAAAATGATTGCAATGAAAATAATGGTTTTGGTTGCTAAATATAAATTAAAAAGATTTGTATTAATTATACATTAGAACAAATATCTTCAAATCTATTCAAAATAGAAGCAGCAACGGTTGAAATTGCAACTTATAGATTATTTATATCAATAAATGAACTCTCAAGTCTTTGATTCATTAAGAACCTTCAAATTTCATTAAAATTAATATTATCTACATTTTTCTCTCTCTATAATTATTTTGAAGTACATTTACGTCAACTTTTTACAATACAATGGAAGTGAGTCTTAAATGATGTACAACAACATGCAATATAATATTCAAGTCATAGTGGCTCAAAAAAGAAGCATAGGTGCTTTATAGTGATTGGAAAACCCATCTCAACAATTGAGCATATAGAGTGCTTAGTTTTGGAGTCATTTATTTCCAAACCGTAATTGCCTTTTGCTTCAAGTTTTTAGAATTTTAGTGCACAAACAATACTATAGCATTCGTTTTTGCTCATTCAAATTTTGTCCACTCACTTTCAACGTATGGTGCACAAAGTGAAATTGAACAAAGCATATATTCAATTTTTGCACATTGTATATTGCTTTCTTCTTTAGATTTTCTTTTATGTAATTTATTTAACCTCCTACACATGTGGGAGCAATTATTTTCAACAATTAAGGCCATTATTATTCATTTGGTCAACTTTTGAATAACTGATAATTATAATTAATCCCTGAAGGACCATTGCCCTCTCGATAGACAAAATGGATTTTAGACATGCATTAGAAAAAAGTTCAGCCCTCGAAAAGGGCCGCGAGTTTTGTACCCAGCAGTGCACTTATGGACTACTGATGCTACATCAGTACCACGTCGTATTTTTTTTTTTTTTAATCATTTTTTAAAAAAAAAAATATTTTTTATTCTTTTTGTAATTGCATTGCAAGGGTGCCAAAATTTAAAAAACTCGCGGCCCTTTTGAGTGCTGAAATTTTTGGTAATGTTCCTAAGACCTCAATTTTTAGTGAGACTTTTTGAAACTTTCTCATAAGATAGAAAAATTGATTAGCTTTATAGAAATGTAATTTATATTTGAATCAGTGTCTGTGAAATAATGTTTTTTTTAATTATTTCTTATAGAATTTATTTTTTTTACATGTAAAGCTTTGATCCATTGGTTCATTACATGTGAAGCTTGGATTACTAAAGTGAAAGTTATGAACAATCTTGTTTTTAAAGCAATCTAAGGATCTTATTAAAAATTACCTTACAAGATTCATTTCTGAATGCAGTTTTTCACAATTTTTCAAAAAGAATTGTTTGACAAGGTTAAGTTTGCTTGTTAGAGCAATCCTACTATTAGAATTGTTGTATTTCAATTCCATCTTAGAGCTATTAACAATTTAATTTCTCTTTCAATCTTGAACCTACTTCTACTCAATCATTTTTTAAAGAATGAAAGTCAAGTGCATTTTTTTAAAATTGTTTTCCAAGACTTTCAACTCAATTATTCAACACAAAATAATTTAAACTCAAAGTCCATAGTGCAAAAAAATTCCACAAATGGAGGTCAAAATAATTTGAAATTTCATGCTAGTATAAAAAAACTTAAATTTTTTCCAACTTTGAATTCTAGTATTTCTCAATCTGTATGTTCAAACTTCAAGAAAATTTTATCACATGATTTCAAACGAGTAAAGTATCAGATCCTTTGATTAGATTTTTTTAAGTATTTTTTTTTGGTTTTTTGGATGAACGCAGCAAAATTGGCAGTTTTGAGTGGTTTTTGACAAAAAAAAATGGACTTGGTCCTCTAAGGGTTGGGATTGAATTTGTAAGAGTCTTCATAAGCCTATATTAAGGTTTTTTTAATTTCCCTTGTTCAGGCATTGCAAGAAAATTTTTTAACTCAAGTGATGAAGTTCAGGGTTTATCACCATAGACACAAGGGAAGTATACAATAAGTGGGTGAAAAATGCTTCTTATTACAAATTTGTGTATTCAAAAAATAGTGATATCATCCAAAGATGTTGTAGCAATTTTATGATTTCATCCACTTAAAAAGAAAAATATATTGCCAAATGTTCTCTTAAATTTTTTGAATATTTCATTTGAGAAAATGCTCACTATGGCTTGTGAAGAATCCAAACATAAGATTTTCATTTTTGCAAGTTTATCATTTTTTCCCATCTCTATGTGAACTGATTTATAACCTTGTACAAAAGTCACCAAGCACAAGGTAACCAAGCTTGTTACATCATGAAAGAATTAAAAAAATTTATTTATTCAACATATTCCATCCAATTCATATAGCTCCCTCATTAATATGACACTTTTGAAAATATTCATCATCCACTTAGTTGGAATGCAAGCTCTTTCAAGGCATAATTTTGAGTCAAGTACAATCGTAATTAAGAGGAAGTGAAAAAATGAAGGTACTTTTAGGATAATTTTATTGCTTAGTAGAAGGCCAAGGAAGATTGATCCCTTATTGTCTTTTATTTTATCCCTATAGAATATTTTTTACTTGTCAGCCATGATAAAATTTGCAAATTTTGAATTCATACTTGTAATTGTAGGCCCCAAATTAGCTATGGTAGGTGAAGAAATACAAAATTTACTTGGCACAAAATAGGAGGCAATTTTTACATTTATCCTTGGATAGGGAATTAAGGGGAGGGGGGGGGGGGGGGGGGGGGGGCAATCCTCCTTGGCCTTAGTAGTAGACACACTAAGGTAGACCAACCCATTTACCACCAGTTGCCTAATTTCATAATCGTACATTTGACCCCTAATTCCGCCACAAGATTCATCCAATTCCTTCAGATTAATTTATGCCAACAAGGGGTAACATGTCAATTCTTTACTAGTGAATACTGAAGTGCCATAAGATACATGGAAAGATGGTTATGGGTTGTTTCCAGGATGTTTGTGACTCCACTCTATGGACGATTTTGTAATTTTAGGGCAGACCACTTCAAAAATTCACAGAATTTACAATTTTAATCGGAAAAGTATAATTCCACTTGAGTATGATTTGTGAAACAAGCGTGGAAACAAGTGCACAGTCCTCTGAAAAATAGGTGCCCCTCTTGGAGTTGAGTTGGCCCCAAGCCATACTCAGATTGCGAATCAGGGTGGTAATAGGCTTGTCAACCTACGCATGATGGGCCATCTGTGATCGACAGATAACCGTCGGAGAAGCTTCAGTCAGACGTGGACGGCGGAAAACTGTCGATTCAACAAGCCGATCGACGGCGCCTGGGGAGGGCACGATGATTGGGCGAGGACAGAGACACATCCAGATGGCGGCCGCGGATTGCCAGAATTCCGAAGCTTTTTGCATTCCTTAGCCTCTTCAGTACACTAAAAATGATATTTAGTGTTGGCAACACTAATTACGAACCTTGACACTAAATATCATAAGTAAGTAACACTAAATCTAATTTCTAACACTAAATATGCTCTATGGTAAATCTGAAATTTGAAAAGGTTTACATTTAGTGTTAGAACACGTTAAAAAAATGAACTTGCAAAGGAAAAGATTGAAGACAAGTAAAATTGAAGACAAGTAAAATTGAAGACAAGTAAAATGGCTGGTAGGGGGGTAAAACACTAAATGTCATACTACACTAAATATCATTTTTAGTGTACTGTAACTTAAGCTTACTTACAGTACTGTACCGTAAGTAAGCTTAAAAGTTTCTAATTATAACGATGAAATAGCACGCGGCACGCGAGCTCTCCTTCCCCTCTTCCCCAACAAAGGGCCGGGGCTTTCATTCTGTCTACGCTCATAGCCTCATGATCAATCTGCACATCAGCTTCAGTTGCATTACTGAATCGCATTACTTTCGATTGTTTTGCTCCCGAACAACCTTTGCATTTGGTAAGTAATTTAGTATGACGTGTAATTCCCACATGGCATTCATACTTGCTGATGAGAAATTGCAAAATCATTCATCGAGCTCTGACTCCATCGAGGCTTAGTTCCGACGATACACCGACTCCATCCCCGGCTCGGCTCATTCAAGAAACAAAACGGCTGGCGTTGATAGAAATTAGCTAACCGAGACCGTTGATCGAGAGGCATGCGCGCATGCAGGTCACTTAGGCCGATCGAGATGATGTTTGCAAAAATGACATGACATGATTGTATAAATTAATTAATAGGAGTTGATTACTTGGAGGTTGGAGAGATCCAGAAGAGGGAGTGACACAAACAGATAGAGCACATCCATGGAGGTTAGGTTAATGAAGCAGCAATGTCGATGTGAAGAAATAACAATCATATATCAGTTGGGTATTATTTGTATTGCAAAAGTGCGCCGGTTCACGAAGGGATACTGCGCGCATGCATGCATGCGTCCTCAGGCTGCCTGCTGGTCGGTATGTGGAATACTTTGAACAACTCGGGGGTCATGAAACATCAATGCATCCGTCAATCCGTACTGTGCGCCTGACTGCTTTCTTATAATATATATTTCATCCAACGCTGTTGAATGCACATAAAGAGAACGGTTACATTGTGAAGAGTGGATAAATCGAGTGTACTTGGAAACACTTTGCTCGCTGATTGATAGATCAAAACCTAAGACTTACTTACAATAGAACTGGAGTATGGTTGCTCTCGTTCCTAAAACCATGGGATAAACATGGCGTCAAATCTTTCCAGGCCAGGAGTCCATCCTGGTGACTTTGCAAGGGTTTAGAAGAGGCTGAAAGAAATATGTTGTTGGACGGTGCGTCCAGAATGGAACGGTTTTCCTATCTCTTATTCATACACAAATAGCAACCCTGGGAAATCTTGAAATCGAATAAGTATATGAAACACGTAAGTCGGTTTTAAATTCTTACATAATTATATTCTGTATCGTGACTCGTGAGGCCAGATCGAGTCTCGACATTGTTCTTTATACGCCCAGTCGGTTATTCTGTTTTTGGCAATGCCTTTATTTATTTCTCATGAAAATATATGGGTTTTGATAAATACTGTACCAGCAGCTTGAGTTCTTGGTGTCAGCCTTTCGAAACTGCCCGTAGGCAGGAAAAATGATTGATTGATCTTACGGAGCACACTCCAAGCTTCTATTTGTCACCGTGGATACAGTATGTTTAAGAATGAGCAAACGGTGTAGTCGAACCGTTTATCCTCTTATTCCTGCAGCAGTTTCTTGGAATTAATTCTTGAGGGATGCTCATTCTGAATAATCTGACGGCGGGGTCAATTGCATCATCACAATTACATTTCAATACCGAACTGAGAGTTTATACTGGTAGCAGTTTTCGCCGGGCACTGGCACAGGTGCCGGCATACAATGGATGTTGGATGTTGGTTTTACGGCGTTAAACACTGACAATTAATCTGAGCGAGAGAAACAATCTTGAAGATTTTCAGCCCTAAGCCTAAACCAGTGAAGGTGACTCGATTTGGCTTCGTCGTCCTGCTCGAGCGGCATGTCAATCCGTATATTAGGTTGAGGTTTTCATGTCTGCGATATAATTGTTATTTGTTCAATAGAATAAAGTTCTGAAATTTATTTGTATTCAAATTGGCAGCTTGTCCTGCTGCAATTTCTGTGAAGATTGGAGGCCGTAAATGGTATCCTTTGACTTCGCCTGCCGGTCGAAGTCAGTTTAAATTGAAGATGGTCCAGCCAAGATTAAGTTCCGGCAATTCAAAGTATTGGTTGAGAGCAAGGAGTGGCAATAGGACTGGAGGAAAAATCTTCGTCTCAGTGGATTCCCTCTACAGCATCTTCAAAGAAAATCATGTCAGGTCGACGCCGAAGAAGGAAGAGGCACCTGCTGCCGCCATCGCCATCACCACTTCAAGGAGCCGAAACACACACGTAGCTTCTCCGACTATGCCTACTATCCGGAAAAGTGCGCGTCTCTTCGAGAAACGTGCGGCGTTATTAAATTGCCCCCTTGGAAGACCACAATATTGGCTCCGAACGAGGTCGAGAAGGAGCAAACGATCACTCTTGGTTTCGGTGAAGTCTCTCTATCCTTCAGGTGAGCAATACTTTTACAGCTTGCACCTCTGTTTCCCAAAAGCATAACTCGAATATCGGTTTTCAATCGTCGTGCTTCGGAATCCGAGAATTAGATCAATTTCGCAGAGTGTGTGAGGGTAAAGTATTAGATCAGAGAATACCCGTGACACATTTTGAACCTCCTATACCAGAACAAGAGGGAAGCAAGGAAGATGAAAAGGACTTCAAGACTTGCAGTGGCTGCTGCCAACAAGCGCCACAAAGAAGGAAAAGCGCTCGTTTATATGAAAAGCGAGCTGCCTCACTAATGAGTTGTCGAACTGGAAGGCCTGCCAGAGTTCGGCGCAAAATCTCAAAATTCAAGAGGAAAAAAACAAACATATGCTGGTTATACAAAGGCACGCCGTGGATGGGAGGCTGCTATAACTCTAAAATGCTTGCTCATGAACGGATTAAAAGACTGAGAATGAGTTGTGATTCTGGAAGCAAAGGTATTAGATAGCTTCAGATTTTATACCGGTGCATAATAATATCTCGGTACGGTACAGCGTGATTCCCCAGGGATATTTAGCTTTAATGTTTTGAGTTTATAAGGAATGCCTCAACATGGCTGATCTATTCTGTGGTTAAATGTGGCAGATTTTGGTGGCGAAGTCGCCAGTCCCTCTGGTAAACGATTCCACGATCCCGCAATCCGCCCTGTCTTGCAGCGTCTCACTGAGCGTGGAGAAGAAGATTTGCTGCAGAGCATTCTTGAGAAGCTTCCACCTGCCAGTCTTCTTCAAGCTGCTCGAGTGCGCACTTCCCACTGAATCTCTGAATTTTCCTTCAAGTGAAGAACTTACATGGCGTGAATTCAAGCGACAATATGGGCACATGCATTTGAATTCTAATTAATGCTAGTAAGGTGCTATTTTGCAGGTATGTAGATCATGGGCAAGACTCTGCGAGTCAGCTTTCAGGGAAGAATGCCACCGGAAAGGATGGTCATTGCCGCGTCTTCCTCGTGGTGCTACTCCAGCCTTCCCGGTGAGTAATCATAAATTTCACTCCATATATAATTCCACTACACGGTTTTCGAACCAACTTACGAAATGTGGAGAAATCACTAGCCCTTCGTGCTAGCAAGTTGAAATTAAAGTTATGACTCCTAAATCAATCACGATCTTGCTGCAATTTTTCTAATGTTTCCATAGCCTCTGTAGGTATCGCTGTGGTCATGGTGCCAAATCCTTCTAAAGCCCATACTTATGAATTTAATTTATGTTGAACATGCAGTGGAGGTCCCTGTACTACAGACATGCATGCCGAGCTTGCGGCAAGGTGGGAGAGTTCTTCGTGAGGAAGACTCTCAACGGCAATTTTCAGTTCCTTTTGTGCGGTGGCTGCATACGCCTCCCAGATGTTCGCCACAGGTTGGTGCAGTACTCCATCGACCTCTACGGCGTCACTGGCAAGCTCTTGGCTCCCAACATTTCTTCGAGGGGAGCCAGCTAACTAAGTAAGCTCCATCGCCGTCATCCCCTGCCACAACAAACCCAATCGGCACCATTTCCATCACTAGGAATTCCCTGTCGGTTATAATTTTCTCAAGATTTTGCAAGAATTTTCCATTCCACTCCATTCGACAATCCCACAAGTGTACAGGACACAGATGTCCATTGTGATTGTCTGAGAGGTGGTCCAAGGTTTCATTAATTATACAATTGCAAATACCAGAAATTTTGTAGTTCCGTTTCAAGAGTGGAATGCGACGCATCCTTGATTCATCTCCTCTGCTTCATTTGATTGTGTGACTGAACAACCTGGAGGACAAACTGAATGTCTATTGATGGTTCTTGTTACAGATTGCTGATATCTTTTTTATCATTCCTACACTGATGACTATGGGACGCTTTACACCTAGAAGCCCTGCCAATTTGTTGTGTAAGAGGTCTGAAGTCCTCACTTTGTGATTGGACAAAAGGCTGAAATACATGCAATTGGCCTCTAGGTGTAAAACATCAATAAATGATCACACACAACCCAGAAAGTGCACTTGATGTTCTTATGATAATTGAATCCATGGCACTTCGTCACATTCAGTTTGAGGCCTATGTAAGGTTTGTCAAAATTTTAACCCTTTAAGGCCAAGGGTTGTTTTGGTCAAAGCAAGAATATAGACAAAATCTTTAGCAATTGTAGGATTATTGAGGATAGAGGAGCCAAGGTGAAAAAAGTACTTATACCAAATTGGAGAATGAGCAATAGGCAATGGGTGTGCAAAAAATTTAGGACAATCTACTATCGACATTGAAAAAATTTTAAGTTTCTTGAAAGTGTACAATGTTGTTGACATCAACATATGAAAAATGCACAAATACAAGCCTATAGCACACACAAGCAAACTCATGAAAGATTCACTTCAAGGAGGACCTTTGGATTCGGTAGACACTTCTTTAATAATTCATACAAAGCAATCAACACTAAAAAATACACCTTCTATGTGTGAAAATCACATGCCTAATACAAAAACACTTTTGACATGGGCATATACATAATCTTCTATTCAAAATTGACACAAGTTCAGTTGCGTTTCCATTTCATGATTGATCAACACTTACATAGGGATAGTTGAAGCCAACATCTACAACAAAAGATGGGAAAAGGACTTGAAAAAAGCACATTGTTGACCATTATACATGACAGTATTGAAAACATTGCTATACACAATATTAAATGTCATATTTCTTTATGGCGATTTTCTTGAATTTAAAAAGTGCCTATCCACTTGTACCTTCTTCAGTTTGTATTTGCTTTTTCCGCAAAACACCGACAATGTTGTGTAAGATATAGAAGAGAGACATCTTTTCCAATTCTTTCTACATATTTCTATATATTGTATAGATATTGGCAAACATAGTTGTTTATAAGTGTACATAATTGTTGCATGCAAATGTATTTTCTACATTGAATTGCTCCTATCATTAGAGACATCAAGACTCTCTATAGGGTCATTCCCATTTGGGCAGATGTACAATTACAACAAAAAGTATATATATATATAACTTTTTAATATTAAAAATTATAGCCCATGTAATTCCTCAGGTGTCACATCAAATTGCAATTATTATTATTTTTGTTATTATTTTTATTATTTTTATTTAATTATTTTCAAAAAATAATCTTTAAAATTTTTTGTTTGTTTGTTTCTAGTATTTGCATAGCTGAGCAATGTGTCTTAGCTCTCTAGAGAATCAAAGTATTCTCTAATGTCATTTTCTACCAAAAAAATTAGGGACCTCCATTTCCTAACTCATTTCTAAATCCTCTCAGATTATAAGTTATTTTTATTAATGTCACTTCAAAAACCAATTTGTAGTTGCCTAGGTCTTACAGGTTAAGATTTCAATAGGAAAGTTTAGTTACTATGGTGAAATCTTATTTGGGCACAATATATATGGTTTTATTAAGGGAATCATAATAGATGGTCTTGGTTCAATTTATTTAACAAAAACATGATGCGGAAGTCAGTCAGTGGTCCAATTGACAACGAAGTTAGTATATAAGCTTAGAAATACAAGCCTATGAGCCCTAAATCTAGATGTAAATAGATACCCTACAACCATTTAAGGTGTCTATAATATACATACCTACAACATAGGTATCCTATAACTATGAAAGGTGTCTATAACACAATATCTATAACATAAACACCTTGAATATAGATCCCCTATTAACCATGAAAGTTATAGATAATATAGGTGCATTGGCTTCTAGGCTCATGGGTTGAAGATCCTAAGCTCACAAGCTAGTAACCCTATTTATACAGCTACTACAAAGGGATATCCCTCAAAAAGACAATTTCAATTTCAATTTCAATTGAAAAAGAAAAGTAGTGTGTAATTTCATGATTTTTCCTAACTAGGCATTAAATCAAACTTTAAAGGACCCAAATCCTATATAGAATTGCACACTTTCAAAGTCTACGCTCTAAAGAATCTATATTATTTTGACATTGTCAAACATTTCCAATTGCAAATAAGTCTTTTCAATTCAATACAATTTTTAATTTGATATGCTTACAACACAAGGTTGTATAAGCATTATCTATGAATATACAAAATTTTAAATGATTTCATACAATACTAGTGTGCCATGTGTTGTTGCCACATATAATAATAAAATAGAAGTAAAAATATTTTTCTAATTTTTAAATTCATTAAAAATTCAAAATCCAATATCTATTCTACTATGAGTCAGAATGCATCAAGACAAAGTCCATACACCCACAGTTTGTTGCGGTGTGAGAGGTTGCGTTCTTGATACACATAGCAAGCATTAGAGGAAATTTCAGACCTCTGGAGGGTTGCTCCAGCCCTTCGAGGTACCCTGAAATTCTCTTTTATTTTGCTCAAAAAATTGTTTTCCCCCTATTTCCGCCCTGCTGAAACTACAGCGGCAATGGCGCAGGAATCCAAAATTCCAAATAAAAAATTATTAAAAATAAAAATTTTAAAAAATAAAAAATAAAAAATTCTGTGGAACTTGACTGCTCACTAAGAGCATTTTTCGAAGTTGACAGACCATGCAAAGAATAGCATAACATGTCAACTTCGGATGGCTCTCTTTAGAGTTGAAAATTTCTCCAATGCTTTATGCATGAAGGAGTGTGAGGGCTTTGTTTTGTGGCGTTTAGACATGCGATGTGAAAGTTATGGTTTTTCCTAAATAAGAGATAAGTTAATTCAATTTTTTCATTTAAAAATAGTTCAAAAATCTATAATTTTCACACTATAGGTCCAAACACCATAAAACAAAGTCTATGCACCCTCTCAAGAGAGAGCTTTTCAAGGGAGACTTACAGTTTCTTAGATCTAAGCATATCAATCAAACAAAACAAAACAAACTATTTTAAGATATAGATTGAAATTAACCCCTAAAAGCCCATTGTCCCTTCGAGGGACAAATGCGTTTTTGGGCAAGTACCTACGGGTTGAAATTTTCTCTTGATTTTTTGAAACTTTTTTTGGAGGTAGAAAAGTTGATTAGCTTCATGGCAATATAAACTTTTTCACAATCGGTGCCCGGGAATATAATTTTTTTCACAAAAGTTATGACCAAATAAGCTCAAAACAGGGGACGGGGGGCCGCTCGGGCAGCAAACAAAATTTGCATTTCTTTTTTTCTTTTTTTTAGTATTTTTTTCTCATAGATTATATTTTTGTCTATCTACAAGGCTTAAAGTTATGGACATTCTTGTATTTCGGGCAGTTAGAGCATCTTTTTGAAAAAAATAACTTGTAGGACTCATTTCTGACCCTAAATCCTAAACTCTGTAGTGCCAAAATTTTAAATTTTAAATGTTCAAAGTCAAAAAATCCAGTCCCACAATGTGCTGAAAAACGTGTCTTTTTCACTTTAAACGTAGATATCTTGCAATCTATGCGGTCAAAAATTCTGAAATTTTTTCCACACATTCTTATACTAGTTAGATGTAAGATCCTACAATTAGATGTGCAAAAAAAACTTTTTAATTTTTTTTCACTCTTCGCTAAAAAAATGGCAGTTTTGGGTGCTTTTTTGCAAAAAAAAAAGGCCTTGGGCCTTTTGGGATTAATAGAGTTTTGTAGCGAAATATGAAGAAAATCTGAATGAAAATATAAATTCATTACTTTCGACTTCCCTTCATGAAAAGCTAAAAAGATGAAGAAACCTTTCAATCCCCTTCACCAATAAGTATTATATTTGTACATACTTGTGACTTGTACATATAATGGTTAATTTCAACTTGAAAAAATCCTTGGAAGGAAAATGTTATGTAAGGAAAGAAGAAAATTATAATGTAATAACATCTAAATCATTTGAATGAGCAATTGAATATGATTCATATTATTACATGTATTTGTTGGATCTTGTTGGAAGTCGAAAGGAGATTCTAGATATGCAAGCAAGTAATTTTTGAGTAGTATATAAATAACAACAAGTTTTCAAAAGTGTTAAACATGGACCCTTGTCTCACATGACAAACGCTTTTATATTTTAAACAAGAATTTGTATAGGTTGGTTTCAAAGCAAATTACAACCAAGTGTAGAACTTTCAAATATTATATGCATTACATTCTATATACAAAAAAATCTTGCCATCTAAGAGTCTTTAAATTTTCTTTATTGCATTCAACCTTGGACCTTAGGCAACTTTCTTTACAATATTTAGAGTAATTAGTATCTTAATCTAGTATTAATAGATATTTGAAAGTTTTTTAATATTATCTACTTATGAAAAATTATAAAACTTTGAGGTGAAAAACATACAATTATGTTTCATGTCTTGGTTTACACATGTCTTCAATGTATGACTAAAATAATTGAATGAGAAAATATGTCTCATATGCAAAAGATTAATGCTACTTTATTGACTTGTCAATGAATTAATTTTCTTACTTCAAAAACATATTATATTGAATAGATAGAAAATTGTATCGTTGAATTCAAGATTGCACACAAAGTCATAAACATAAGCTTATAGAACGTAATAACACTTTTACCATTGCCAAATTAAAGTAGAATCACTTGCAACCAATTGAAATCCATTGGCAGCTATGAAATTTGTGTTAATTATGTTTGAAATTTTAATACTGTTAACCCTTTTAATTTTAAGCCATTTTCAAGGTGTCTTGGATCTTAACTTTGTAAGTTTTAAATAGTTGAAACTCATAGTAAGATGAGTCATTTTTTATCTTGTAGAAAGCCAAGTCCTTATCTTCTCTACAAAATTTGGTTTCAATCCAAGTCATAGATTGCAAGATTACAAAGTAAGAGTGAAGGGTACTTCAAGGAATTCAATGTTTTGGCATAGCTAAAATTGCAATTTGATTGGCTCTCTTGGACACATAACATTTTAGAAAGCTGGCATCCTATGCTCATTCTCAAGGTAACCAAGTTCCACATGCATGGAAACAAAACTTATGTTTTTAAGACCAAAAATGAGTGAAATAACGGTCATCCAATAGTGACCACTTCATTGTTAAACTTCAGAAATTAGGAATTAATTGGAAGATTTGTCAAAAATATGGAGCCAACATTCAAGATCAATTATGGTAGAGTGAAAGAACACATAAAAGACACATCGTTTGGGGATTTTTTTTTGAAAAACATCTCAAATCTAAGTGCAAGATGTGTATTGCAATGGTTGTTTCTACCCACAGAACTGGGAAGTGTTAAGTCAAAATTAAGGGGGAATACACTGCCTCTCCATGTCTAATTTACTATTGGGCATCTCATTGAAAAGACCATGAAAGGCTAGGCTAGTAATCCATTGGAATTCCAAGCATCATCATTGTCAGAGGCACGCATTCCAACATGTTTTACTTACAATGTTCTTCACATAGCCTCCTTCGTCGCTTCTAAAAGCACACCAAAAGTCTCTAACCACCCCTTTTCCATCCTAAAGGCTAGGCCCAACCTTGCTAACACCAAAAGATGGAACACATGCCTCCACCTCATTGGCCAGAGTTCCCCCCATCCAATGACTCTTTGCCACAACCCCCGTACTACCTATGCTTTATAAACTTTTGAAAACTCACTAGTGAATCTTCTTCCAAATCTAAAATATACCACTTGATGGCTAACTTGAATTTCTTGAGAATGAGCCCAAGTTCAAGAGTGATTTTTAACATTCCTAAGTCCAAAAATGGCTATTTTAAAAATTGATCGACCCATTTTGGATCACTCTAATTTTTAAGTGTTAAAAGAGAGTGCTAAATAAAAATAAATTCCAAAAGAATAACATTAGAACATCAATGAAAAGTCATGAAAGTGGATCATTATTCAATGAGAGGAATTCTAAAATCATTCCTTGATTTCAATGTCTTTGTATTGAATATTGCACAATCATCATCTACAAATTAATTATCTAAACTAGTAGTTCAACCGTTGAAGTTGCAACATTTGCAACAACATCTTGCTACATATGAACCATAATGTTTTTCTTAGTGTGCAAAAATTGGATTTAAACTCAAAAATGCTTCCCAATTTTGGATGAAAATGTACGAGGATGAATGTATGACCATTGAAATGGATGAAATTGTAATAAGTTGTGATACTACAAATTTATAGAATATAATACGGAGTAGATTTATAAGGGCATGGTTTAGAAAGATGCTCAATAAGATGTATGATCCTATTTAAGTTGATCGAGTTTTAGAAGATAAAACTTTTAGTATGTAATTAAGCGTGCCTACATTAAGTGTGCTAATTTGCAAGTTGGAGTTCCTTCAAGAAATTGCGAGGCTATAGTCATATCTTTCTTAGATGGAAGAATCAAACACAAAACACTTGCAAGTGGAATCAAGATTTTATGGCAAAAAATAAATTTATTATGGGTTTCTAAAATATTTAGACACTAAAATATAAAAGAGTCAACAGGTGGGGTCATAAACGCCTATCCAATATGCCCTAACTTCTTCATACACATGCTTGCACCTACATAGATTCATGAAGAGGTGTATCAAAAGTTTAAAAAATGAAAAATGCCTACATATCCATCAAGAATTGTAATTATATTGGCAAAGGGTCCAAAAAAGTGCAAATATGGGTAAGGTATGCATATTAATTATTGATTGATTTTGAACCCCATTGCATCCCTATCTATAATGATCTAACATTTCAATTCCTAAATAGGAATAGGGATGCAACTAAATTGAGGGTCTATAATGGATAAACATATTCTATGCAACATTATTGGATGGAAAATCAAATTAGGCATGTGCTCCTTTGGACCTCTTTATATGCACTAAGTCCAGAGTCCCACTAAATTTTCAACATGTGGAGCACTAAAAAGTGGAATTTTGGACTTCACTCTAAATCCCAAGTCCCACTAAATTTTCAACATGTGGAGCACTAAAAAGTGGAATTTTGGACTTCACTCTAAATCCCAAGTCCCACGTCACTCCAAAATGCTTGTGTAGCAAAACTTTTGGGGAGTTTTGGGCGCCAAGAAAGTAGAAATTGGAGGCCAAATTGGATTCAGCAAAAGTAGAGATAGCAACTCGGTCTCCAAGTTCCAACTATTGTTTTGAATATAAAATAAGGAGAACTAAAATGTGACACCATGTGAACCGAAATTGGTTGAAATTCATTCATTGGCTGAAAATTTGTCCAAATCTATTTAAAACAAATTTGATGCTAGCAATAGTGCTCAAAAACAAAGTTTCTACTTTTGACCGATTTGGGGGGCACTCAATTGTTGTAAAATATTATACCAAAGACAAATTGGGACTTAGAGTTGTGATTTTGGCCTTCACACTATGAATTCCCAATTCCCCCATTTGATATTTATAATTCACCTTCAACAACCCCAGGAAGTTGAGATTTGACCTTGAACCAAGACTCACAAAGTTGGGACTTGAGACCTAATAGTGAATCTCCCTTTAGTTGACGATCTACTCAGAGTTGGCCAACCTTTTTCAATCTGATTCAAAACCTCCTATCCCAGATTCAAATAGGTTCATAACCAACAAATGCACTCAGAACAACTGAACCAATTGCATTCAGTTGTGAAGTCTGTTGGGCGGCTTAACTTAGAAGTGGGTAAGGTAGTGTATGCCAGCAAGTCCTACTAAGTTAAGTAAGTTAAGTTAATCCCATTAATAACCTAACTAACTTTGCAATCAATAGGAAGTGAAAACAATGGTAGAAGCTGATGAGATCGTGAAGCCAGCCCCATGCAACAGACTGAGGAACATCAATGCAAACCACATTTTCAAATTAATTTAAGTTAACTTTAACAGAGTTAACAGCTGAAGGGTGGAGTTTCAAGTTTCAACTAATTGCTACAAGTCACTGTTGGTTATTCTCATTATGACCTGCGCCTGAGACGATTAAATTTACTGTTGAACTTCAACGTAATTCCGAGCTGGCCATAACTAATTTTCTGGTTCAAAAAAGGCTAAGCTTAAGCTTAGCTGTCGAAAAGCTTACTCAGTAACTTACATGGAGATGGAGAATTCACTATGGCTCAGTCACTCGTACTCTGGAAGTCTCATAAAACTGAAGCTTACAAGCTTAAAATTGAAGTTAACTTCATGAGCTTTAGTCACTTGGTAAGTTTAATGAGTTCATTGAAATTGAAGATGGCTCTGACAGCCTCAGAGGAGTTTGGAATGATAAGTAAGCTACTCTCGGTAACTTAGTAATTGATGAAATAATTCTGTAAGTAAGTTAATCCAGCACTGGAGAAATAAATAATACTGTAATACAAGGCTTTTTTTTTCCATTTTTTGTGAAGTGACAAAATGGCAATATAAAATATTACAGTGGTGCTCCAAATTTCAGCATTCATCCACATTTTGGATAGAAAATATCACATTAGTGTATATCACATGCCTGTAATTCTATTTTCATCCATAATCTGGCGATTTCATCCAAGATTTTCTTTTAAATCTAAGTTTTATGGCAAAACACTTCATGATTTTTTGACACTTTTTAGCCAATTTTTTTTCTGATGCAATATGGTACCAGAAAGCCAAAAAAAAACCTTGTTGTAATCCAACACTAAAGAATCAATATGCAATTCAAAAAAATTCTCTTTATCTCACAGAGTCACACCCAATGTTCCAAGAGAACTGCTGGTTAGTTCATTGTTAGCTGGTGGAATTGGGGAAAAAACCTGGTTGCAATTTGAAAACACAAATAAGAATCCAATGAAAAAATCTTTAAGAGTTTGTTTGGAATACAAAAAAAATAGAGCAAAGCAAGAACTCGGTAATAAAAAAAACGGACTTGGTAATTGAAAACAAAGGTTCAAAATGAGAATTAAAAGAAAATAGCTAGTAAAACTAAAAAAATATCTGGACGTTGGTCACACCAATTGAATTATCAAAATAATCCCAGTATCCCTTCTTCCAATCTTGATCCTATATTTTAGTGCTATATTTTAGTGGAGATTATTTTGTCCCTATTAAGGTTATCTTATTCCCCTTTAGTGTGAATTTATCCTAGGACAGAGTATTGAGATTAAAAGAAGGTATATTAGGGTCATTTTGACTCCTTGATTTTAGTGGTGTTATTTATTCATGTAGAGATTCATCACTAATGGACGGATGTTGTTTTTCAAGAGAAATTGTTAGAAATTGCCAAGTTCTAGGACATTGCTTAAAATTTATTTATTTATTCATTTTTGGAATTATGACTGTACAAAAGTGCAGTAAACCATTATGTTAATGTATAGAAACAAATTTAGCCCATTTCAATATGTCGATTGCAAGATAATAACGTTGAAGTTTCTTGAACCAACCGGACATGAACAATAGACTATGAGCCTTTTTGGATTAAATTTTTTTCTCTACACAAAATGAAAATATACACCAATCAATAGTGTATTTTGTTAAGGTAACTCGTGCAAAATTTTAATAGGAAATAAGGTATCTATTTTACTCTTAATTACACATCTATACCTTAAATTTGGCTGTTTGTTTGTTTGTTTGTTTGTTTGTTTGTTTGTTTGTTTTGTTTGTTTGTTTTGTTTGTTATGTTGAGATCTCCCGGACCGTGCATCCGACAGTCACGTGCTTGGTACCATTGGAAAGGGCTCGGCGAGGAGGGGTGCACGGGTTTGGTTTCGTGGCGTTTGAAGCGGTGGTGCAAAAGTTATTGAATTTCAAAGTATTTATTGATTAAAAAATTAGAAAATTACTTTTACTTTGATTTTGGTGGCGTTCTTGCTATTGGGAGTGGAACCGGGAGTGGAACCGGGAATGGAACTAGAAGTGGATGAAAATTGGGCCAACGGCACAGGGCTATTGGAAGTGGAACCGGGAATAGAATTGGGAGTAGAATTGGAAATAGAACCAGGAGTGGAACCGGGAGTAGATGAAAATTGGGCCAACGGCACAAGGCCACACTAGTTAGTATGAAGAGGTCAAATAATTTCAAAATATAATAGCCATTTTTGGTGATTTCTTATGCATTGGAGTATTATTTTTTTAATATCTAAATAGTGAAAGCATAGAATTAAACATTTAGACTATGTGGAATTTTTTTTAGATCTAGAATTACATGGATTACAACATTATCAATACCTTAAATCAGGCTGTTTGTTTGTTTGTTTGTTTGTTTGTTTGTAGCGTGGACAACTTCCTGACCGTGCGTCCCCCGGCCGCGTGCTTGGTACCGTCGGAAAGCTCTCGCCAAGGAGGGGTGCACCGGCTTGATTTCGTGGCGTTTGGAGTGGTGGTGCAAAAGTTATTGAATTTCAAAGTATTTATTGATTAAAAAATTAGAAAATTACTTTTACTTTGATTTTGGTGGCGTTCTTGGTACTGGGAGTGGAACCGGGAGTAGAACTGGGAGTAGAATCGGAAGTAGAACCAGGAGTGGAACCGGGAGTAGATGAAAATTGGGCCAACGTTACAGGGTCACACTAGTGGTGTTTGAAGTTAGAAGAAAATATTTTTTTTTTTCAAAATTGCTCAACATAGTTTAACTCTTCTTGGAGTGAGATTTTTTAACCAAAATTAGTTTTTTCTTCGGTTATATTATGCTAGTTACATATATGTCAAATTTCAAAAGTAGGTGAGATTGTTGAAAAGATTCTTGAACTATTGGAACTATTGTGTCAAAATTTCCTAAACATTTGTTCAAAATTGATTTTGTAGAACTTACCTAAGTAAACATAAAATTGTCCATTCGGCAAACAACTGTCTTTGAGAGGATATTTTATAATTTGTACTAGCTATATTAAAAATTGATTATATATGGAGAAACCAGGTAGTAATCTAGTGACAAATATTTGCTAGAACGGTGACTACTAATATCATAGTGTATTCCAAAAGTATATCACTATACATGTCACTTCCTTATCATCTAACTCTTGTATCCTTTGAAATCCTAAATTCTAACTGCAAAACCAAATTATATATGTATATATATATATATATATATATCTATCTGTGTGTGTGTGTGTGTGTGTGTATATATTCCTTAGTTTTCAATAATTGGTCTTACACATGTATGAAAATCTCCAATCTAATAGTGAGTTTCTTACTAAAAGTTGCACACCTAAATTCTTGCTTAACATGTGTATTGTACACAGTCATGCCAATTTGCAATAAACGGATAGTTCACTAGGTGCTTTGACTTGTCTGCTTGAATAAGATAAATTGTTTGGTAAATATAGAAAAATGAAGCCCATTGAATTGTCCAGTGAAGGGCAATGGTGTTTTTTCATAATAACTACAAACCTAAGAAACCCCAAATTGAAAAAGGTCACAACTTTTTCCTCAAAACCTTAATTTTCTTGTTGTACCTAGCGGAGATAGCTCCATTAGATAAGTATTCAACATTTCCAAAATCATAGTATGATTTCAATAGTATTAGTAATAAAGACCAAGAAACTAGTGCTAAATCATATATGGCGAGTCATTGACGTCTGTATGATACCTATAATTAGCACTTTCAAAATTCATAATTTATTCATACAGGGATAAAAAAATACATATTAAAAACTAAGCAAAACCTCTTTCAATTACCAACAAAATCCAACAAAAACTAACAAAGACCAAGCTCAGGGATATGCTAATACAGACGACTTTCGGTGTGCTGTACCTCCCAAAGGCGTGTTCTTCTTCTTGTACCCGAAGCCGAAGCCCTTTGCATTCCGTCTTGCACCGTTGATTCTTTGATTACGTTATAATTCCGCCATTTGCAGCAGCAACTGCAGCAGCATTGAAGACAACGAAGAGAGTCTGCGGAGTACGATATGAATGGCGACTTAACAATGAAGGCTTGGCAGAGATCGTTCGATTCATCGGTCCATTTTCAAACTCCCTCATTAAATGGCGCTGCAGCCCGCCTTGATGTCTCATCTTTACTCTCTCCGGCGCCGGCGTCTTTCCTATTCCCAAGTGTCACCATCGTCGATCTCCCGCCCCAGCTTGCTCACTTGCTTGGCTCTTTGCGTGTAACTCTCTCCGGCTATGTCAGTTCCACTTCTGCATTCTTGCATTTGCTTCACTGCTGGCTCTTCATCTTCATCATCTTCCTTCTTTCCGCTCTTTCTTTCATTTTGAATGACTATGATTCTTGACAGAGTCTCGGGATTTAGAACGATAGTGCGGTCGGTAGCTAGGCTGTGTTTCATTTAGTTTGTGATTCGTGAAGCTCGCCGGGGACTTCTTTTTCGCTTGTTAGTGTCCATGAAAGGTGGAACAGTGGTGAGATTGTGTGAGTTGACAGTGGTGAGGATGTTGTAAGAGAGTATGCTGTGAGGATCGGTTTTGGTCAAGGAGAGATCGAGCGTCGTTTGTAGTTGTTAAATTTTGGCCTGTTGTGAGAGGTAACTGTTGATTTTACCGTTGTTCGACCTGACGGTTTTGCAGACTCTCACGCTTCCAGTTGTTGATTCTGTGGCTCTGCGACTGCACTGCTCTGCCTTTGGCGTGTGGTCTCGAGGAGTTTCTGCTTTTCGACGAGTGCAATTGCAGAGATTCTGGTGGCCGTTGCAAGTTGCGATTTGTACGCAATCCATAAGCTTGGCTGTGGTAGGTCTGTGTGAGGAGGATGCATATGCACAGTTCGATCAGTAGGTGGCTGAGGAGCTGACCGATTGTGTGGTCGGAGATGCACAGTGAAGTTGCAGCGTGTGTACACGCTCTGACTCAACCTGACTTGGTCGCACGAGTGAGCTGCCAACCGAGCTGTGAACGTCTATCTTTAAGGAATATTTCACCAGTCGGCCTTGCCGTCCATGCGCTTTTCTCCAATTTCTCCTGGTGGACAGGGGTGGTTGATCTTTAGTGATCCACAATTTGCAGTGCTCGCTGTAAGCTGTTTTTATCAAATTGAATTGCGCAGCGAAATCTTGACGAATCTAGGCGACCTCTCTAGCGAATATGTTCTTTATGTTCTCGGGTGCAATTGAGAAATGTCGGACCACTTTTTGAAGCTCTGAATTGCACGGACCATCGCAAAGTTCTGCGCATCACGGAAGAGCTAGTTTCCGAAGTGTTTGTCGTGCGCAGGTGTCTCACGATGGAATCGTCGTCAGAGTTCTACCACAAAATTGAAGTTGTGTACCTGCTTAACCAGGGGACTGGGCAAGCTGATCATCCGCACTTGATACAAGTGCAATATCCCTCGCACCAGCAATTCCCGACGCTGAGAGGTATGCGTTGCCTCTCGGTTCACTCCTCCATATTTCTTTGAAGACCTTACTAATTTGAACAAGCTATATCTCCTTCTTTTGACACTCCTCAGTGGCAGTATTCTCAGAATCAAACTTTGTCTCTCAAGTCGAACTCGATAGAATTCTAGAGGTTAAAGAATCGCACACAATCTCCGTGAAATTTAGCTTCTTGCTGTTGAAAAATTGACATGTTAATCAATGCGGAACTGGGCAGATGTGAAATCACGTTTGACCGCGCTGCGAGGAAGAGGCATGCCGGATTCGTATGCTTGGTCGTACAAAAGGTAATGTTGCATACAAATTAGCCTTTGTCAGCCCGAGTGACGGCCGGTCTTCCGTTCTGATTGTAATTTGATATCGGTACCAGGAGTCAATTAGAGTAACATGGAGTTGCCTATCTTAGAAATGTGGTCACTGTGGTAGTTAACGAGCATAAGCCGCAGTCCTGAACGGGGTTGGCGCACATTCCGCACTACATTGATTATGCTTTGTGTTCGTTTGATTCTAGCTGAGGCATTTTTGAGATGCAAGTGCCTTCTAATAACGTATGTTTACAACTGTCACTGTTCACTCAAAATATTCTTCAATGTGAGGACTAAATCAAGTGCCCTTGATGGCTAATCATACAGGAGCTACAAGGGAACCTTTATCTGGTGTGACGTGTTCGACGATGATGTTATTCTTCCTCTTGGCGGAAGCGGGGAATACGTTCTCAAAGCTCTGGAGGTTTTTGACACCTCTCAAGGTACGTACATAACACGACAAACTTTTGCTACACTGGATTCAACTGGTTTGTGCAATCTAATGCAGCTGATGAAGCTTTCAGATCACAATCGTTTGCACGCGGTCTCATCACAGATGTTATACGGAGAGCGAGAAAAAAGATTTTCCAGGCACTCGCGATTTATCGTTTGGTTTGAGTTTCAGGTGCAAAAAGTTAACACACCATTGCCTGCATCTCACGCAGACGCCTCAGATCGAGACGCAAACGCGGAAGCTAGCCAACCTTACCAAGAGGCGATACATTCGGTGACGAGGAACTTACCGACTGTCTCTGGAGCTACCGCAAAAGCATTAAAGGAGGAAATAACAAAACCTGATGTAGTGCTTGGCAATGTACGCTGTACAACTTCTCACATCTGCTCTGAACCAAAACAGAAATCTATTGGCAGCTCATCTCAATCACGCATCGAAATGAAGACGTGGGCCAATGAACACACCGATGCTTGCAGTACCGGTACGTCTACAGTTGCCTCCGAAGATATCGTTGAGAATAAAAGGTGCCTCAATAAATTCAGACGAAGTGAGTCATCAACAAGCGCAAGCGGTACAAACAGTAGTACAGGGACCCAGACCGAGCCCTGCGCTATTTCTGATGATAGTTCTGATGTATCGTCCTTCGAAATTAAGGGCCAATTCGAGGTGAAGGAGTTGCCGTCAGGCCCGTTGATGCGATCGAATGACAATGGTGAGGCTTCAATGCGTACGATTCCGTCGTCAGAAATCTTCAGAAAAGGACCCGTAAAGAGTAGAACATGGGCTGTAAAAGAAGAGGATCTTTCTGCGCCAATCAACTTGAGAACCTCAAGGTGTAGTGATGAATTCTATGAAAGGGGTTCCATGGCGAGTGCGGCAAGAGATATCCCACCTAGTCCAGTAGACCGGCCTTGTTTTCCAGGGCATCCATTGATGTTCATGCTCAAGAAAGCTGCCAGGTTTCATCGCTCACAATTGTGCAGGAGAGTGGAAGTTGTCGAAACGTTCCGAGCTCTACCTGTAGAAGAACCGAGTTTTTCTCGGTACACTTCGAAGAGCAGACATGGAAAAGGGTCAAGAAGAGTGGCCCAAAAACCTCACTTTAGCAAAATCGTGACCCTTAAGTCGAAGCCTCAGAGGAACAGAATGTCTCCTGAAGAACCAGAGACAGAGACGAGAAATCTCTCTGAATTCTTGGAGACTAGAAAGAGCAGATCTTTCTCGGAGAGAAGAACCAACGACGGTGCTAGGGGAACTGGATCTACTCGACACATTCGATCTGATAGTAAGGATGCTTACGGCAATGCCCGGTTTAGAGAAGTGGCCGGTTCTAAAGCTGTCATTTTACCGGAACGAGTTCCAAAGGAGGATGAGAAAGGTATGTCCGATTCGAAAAGCCTGGTGAATCCGGAATTGAAGAGTTTCAAGATGGTTTCCAAATCTGCTGTGCGGCAGACTTCAAAGCCTGGCATTGAACCGTCCGCTTCTCGATTCAATCCAGCGCCTGCTCGAGGACTTCAGCTCCCTACGGTATCCAGGGCCCAAGAGACCACAAGAGAGAGAGCCCTTAAGCAACACAGATCTCTCGTCACAGGCTTCATGGACATACCGACAAGGGACGAGAGCTCCATTGTCGTGTAAGTTGCTCTCTGCCGTACACTGTGTACTTGGCTTTGTGTTTCTATCAGAGTAGTCTTGAATTACATTATTTGAAATGTTCGTGCTTGCGGGATACAGTCAAGTAGGGGATTTCTTGGCCTATTTAAACCTTAATGATGATTTTCGAAAGTGGTTGATGTCTTTGGCTGCTGACAGTGAGGATTCTGTTTTGAAACCCCAAGATCTCAAATCGCTGAAAGTCCCAAGAAATGTGAGCAAGAATTGCTACTTCAGCCTCCCCATACCAGGTGCAGAGAAGAAAACGTCCGACTTAAAAGTTCATCCCTCGAGAGAAAGTTCTGTATTCGGCTCTGCAGCTTTACTCACTGACAACGTGCAAGAGGTTAAGATGGTGAACCCAAAACTTGAGGGTCAGGCGGCTCCTGCGACTGAAGCAAGCTGCACTGAAGGTGGATCGATATGGCACAAGAATTCGCCACCGAAGTACAGGGGTTACAAGGCCACTAAAGGAGAAAGGTACACGGTTTACCTTTCTGTAATATCTTGACTGCTGTTCCTTCGTAAGTACTGCGGCTATGAGAACTTCAGGGCCTGCGGACACAATCAAACCATAAAACCAATTCTAATCCATAAAGAAACATTAGAACCCTTAACATCTGTTCAGTCTAGCAGTCCGTGTTGATACTTCATATGTGAGTTTGCCTTCTTATATTCCTTACAGTACTTGGTCTCAAAATGTACGAAAACCATGTGCATTGCAGACCAGGTCCACCAGGTCAGAAGGAGCTGCATTGGGAGGGTGTGCTACAAGAGGCAGTTGTCCACAGTCACCCTTCTACGGATTTGGTTCTACATGAGTGCCTGTAAGTGCCTGGAACTCGGAATTATCGATTCGAACGGGTGCATTGCCCTGGTTTACACATACTCTTGAAGTTCGTACCAGCTCAAGGAATTTTTCGTTTCTGGATACTCGTGTAATCCTGACTTCGTTGCTAGGGGTTCTAAAGTGTTGAGGGTGTGGGAAGTGTCGATGCAGGCGATGCGGGAGGACATTTAAACCAGAGTCGCTGAAAGTGCACCTGCGCGGCTGTCAAGTCACAAACAAACCCAAGCAGTTGGTTGTTTCCAGAAGGAGAGTATCCTTATAAAGAGCACCGCCAGGTCTGGACATCCACACTTCGCAGCACAACTTCTACTTAGACATCGTACAAATTCAAGAGATATGGAGCGAATCGGAAGGATACCAGCTTGCGTGAGCAATTATTTTGGTTCCTGCCCGTGAGAATGACGCAACTGTCAAAACCTTCCGACTGTAATCCATGACCTAGTTTAGAGCTATATAATGCCGACTATTACCGAAGGCTTTCCCTCTGGCAGGTTTATCGTTTTTGCCTTGGAGTTCAAAGACACTTCCTTGGTACATATATTTCATAATCACGTCCTGGTTTTGCTTCAATCTGGCGCCAGGGGAATGCTCATTATATTGCTTCAATCCATGTTGCTTCAATCCATATGCTCAATTCTTGCGGTCCGAGCTATAAATAAAACTGAAAAACAATAGAGTCGAACGAAGTTACGAAAGTCTCTGTTTGCTACGATTTGCATTGCTCATGTTCCAGCTAGTGACAACTAACCGTATGTTAACTTCAAATTTCACGGTACCAATCATACCCCTGATTCATGACATTATTCGTGATGCGGGTATGAAGTGCAGTAGTGTACCTCCTGAGCTAGAAACCCTTTAACTTTTGAAATCGCCTCTTTGTGTATCCTCTGCCTCAAAGCAGACACTGGAAACGTATTTCATAACTCTTTGAGCTTGCAGTCCTTAACCAACTTGCCATTTTGATAGAATTTAGCACCCTTCAAAACGAACAGAACTTTCAACGTCCTAAATGAATACTTGTATAGCTTTCACCCTCTAAAACGAACAGATCGTTCAACGAACATAATGGCTGTCGCTCTACTAAATTAGCGCCCTCCTAAGGGAGTAGGTGGGATCAGCTGCCTCCGACAATCCCACAGTGTACTCAAACATTTGCCCTAATAATTCTGGATACTAGGATATCCTTCAAGTCATGAAATGCCAAACGACTAATACCCCCTCTTCCTTTTACGTCTACATTGCATATGAATTTTTATTTGGCACCTTCCCATTCCCCCAGAATTAACAAACCATGAATCTTGTGTGCATACGTCATATTCAGTTGTCTCTAAATTGA
Organism: Neckera pumila; assembly: GCA_963969595.1. Lineage (NCBI taxonomy): Eukaryota > Viridiplantae > Streptophyta > Bryopsida > Hypnales > Neckeraceae > Neckera > Neckera pumila. The sequence continues at coordinate 21,044,240 of OZ018410.1, read as the reverse complement.
AGTTTTTATCCCCATTCAATGTGAATGTCAAAATGCCGTACATAACCTTTTCACTGCAATGTAGATTGCTTCATACATAACCAAGACTATAGCCATAACCTTAATGAAGCTTATTTAACCTTGAAAGGGAAAGACCTATCATGAAGGTACTTTGTCAAAAAATAATCAAATATATAAACCAACAGGTGCATTCTTCATTTCTACAACAATCTTGAAATGCCATTTTTGGCCTTTATGTCCTCCATTCAAGGTTGAGAACAGAAGACAATTTTTCATTGGATGAATTGAGACATGTTCTTTTCCGTAACCAGCTCTGATTGTGTGCATACTTTTGCATGACCAAAGCTCATCCACAAGAAGGATAGTTTGTTTGTAACTGCACAATATTCATCCAGAAAGGCAACAATTACATGGGTTTCCATTCGGGGACTAAGTTGGGAGGTGGTGAGAGGTCATAGCATGGGGTTGCTCTAGCAAAATGAAGCCCTTATTCCGGAATCCTTGATTGACCATGGATAACTAAGATGTCAATCATTGAGCCATTGAGCTTATGTGTCGTAATATGAAAGTAGAGTCTGAATGGGGTTATTTGTGATAATGTGAAAGCAGAGTCTCACTAAGATTATGTGTGGCAATAAGGTCATGTGTGGTAATGTGAAAGCAAAGTCTCATTATGAGAAATAGCATCCTAGCCCATAATAATTGAAGCAAAGAACTATACTATGAAGATGGGCAATTTCATTAAAATGGCAGCCACTTTGATGGTGTGCCATTTTCACCATCTAGGATAGGTATAGATTTTAGAACAGCTCGTTGAACCATATAGGACAGGTATAGATTTAAAACGACTGTGCTGAACTGTTTTCACATCATTTAAAAAAATATTGCCATTTTCATGAAACTGCCTATGAAGGCTCAATCCATGTAGTATTGGGTCGTTTTCTCAATTGCAGTGGTTAATCATCCTGAGCGTAGCTTTCAGTCGATGCAAAGAGCCAGTAAATGAAATAAAAAGTCCCATGCAAGGCAAGCACTGTGCACGTGGTGGTCAGTCAATCTGATGCCCCAAGGTGGTCCGGTGTCAAACACATCCGTGACGCCGACGCTCCGTCAGCTTAGATTCCCGGACGTCTCCGCGAACCAGGCGTCGCTCGCTCGGCGCCTACCCCCCAGAATGCAACTGATCTCTGTTGTGCCCTCCAACACAGCCACTTTCTGCATCTTATTATCTTATTCTCACTGTTTCTCGGCGCGCTTTGCAGAAGCCATGCAGATTCCCACACTGTTTCCCCACGAATTCAGAACCCGTTCCAGCAATCCATGAATTCGTTCTAATTTCGCCTGTTGCTGCATTTGGGTTTGTTTCTTCGGCATTGCAACGAGCATGGGGTCGTTTCGATCTTGCCGAAAAGAATGTGACGCTGTTGTCTCTATTGACGAAGAGGGTACGTGGAGGAGGGATGGGAAATGGAGTCGATACCTTTGGAGAGTCGGGACGTAATCCAGGCCAAATCTTTTCCTTGAACATCGAAATCTGCGACTTGCAATTTTGATTCTGAGTGCAAGGGAGAAGTTGTATCTGCTCGATCTTTGATCAGCTGAAAATGAGAGTATCATGGTTGATTCAATATCGTGGACTTCACAATATGTTTGGCTGAAGAAATTTCTGGACAGAGAACTTGAGAGACTTGGGTTTTATATTCTATTTGGCTGAAGAAATTGTGGACGGAGTGGAGACTTGGATTTTAAATTAGGTTTGGCTCAAGGAATTCTGGACAGAGTTGAGAGACTTTGGTTTAAGTTACGTTTGGTTGAAGCAATTCTGGTCGACTTGAGAGGCTTGGACTCCGATCACACTATGTTTGGTACGGAGTTGAGGGACTTGGACTTCGATCACATTCTGTTTGCCTGAACGGATTCTGGACAGAGTTGAGAGACTTGGACATCACCTGATATTTGGCTGAAGGAATTTGACAGAGTTTACAGGCTTGAGTAATGGTGTCCTTGGTGCCCAAGGTTTGGAAAAACTACTCTTGAGATACCAATGGCGTACAGGAATTTAACAATTCTAGCGTTGCTTGCCTTCGCCGTGGTGGCTCCGCGCGCGTCGTCTCAATCGATCCCCGCGGACGTGCAATGCTTGCTCGATTTCAAGCGCTCCGTGACGGACCCTGGCAACAATTTAGCAACCTGGAAGGAAAGCGACGTGGCGAATGTTTGTTTCTGGGACGGCGTGCAGTGTTTCGGCAACCTGAAGCTTCCCGTCTACCGCTTGCTCTTGTCCCGCTTCGGTCTCTCCAGCTCGTGGCCCACGGCGCTCGCCAAGTGCGCCAGCCTGCAGACCATCGACTTGTCTTACAATTCCTTCACAGGTCCGATTCCCGTGAACATGAGCGTCGACTTCCCGAACTTGGTCACCCTCACGCTCCACCACAACAGCTTCAACGGCTTAATCCCTATCAGTCTCGGCGACTGCAAGTACCTGAACGATCTCTTGCTGAATGACAATAGCTTTTCGGGGGAGATTCCAGCGCACCTGGCTGAAGGGCCTCGTCTCTCTAGCTTGGACTTGTCGAACAACCAGCTTTCAGGCGTCATTCCAGGTGCGCTCGCCGTGTCCCTTCCTGGAACAAATATACCGAAGTTTAATGCTTCATCCTTCGGCGGAAATCTCTACCTCTGCGGTGCGCCCCTCCCCAACCCTTGTCACAAATTACCCAAGAAGGGCATCTCCAAAACAGGGGCCATCGTGGGCGGCATCGTCGGTGGCATGGTGACGTTTCTCACCTTACTCGCGTTAGGGTTTTGGTGGTACCACCGTCGCTCGCGTTCGAAAGCGAAGATAGTGCAAACCACTTTCGCGAGACGACGAAAGCCATCGCGAGCGAAGGTTTCCTTCACGAAGGACACGAAATGGTTAAAACGGATTCGCGACCCGAGCACCATCACCGTCGCCATGTTCAACAACCCAACCTCGAGGATCGGCTTCAAGGAGCTCATGCAAGGCACGAGCAACTTCAGCAGCGAGGATGTGATTTCCACAAACTCAACTGGGACGTTGTACAAGGCGACATTTAACGATGGGTCCTCGGTGGCGATCAGGCGGTTGCGCGTAAGCTCGCACAACGATAAAGCTTTTCGTACTGAGATGGAAGCGCTTGGAAACCTCAAGCATCGAAATCTTGTGCGGTTGCTTGGGTATTGCGTGGCCACGGGCGAGCGATTGCTCGTGTATCAGCACATGCCCGCCGGGTCGCTGTGGGAGCGCTTGCATTGTGGGTTTGAGAAGCTGCCGTGGTCAGATCGCGTAAAAGTTGCGACAGGAGCTGCGAGGGGGTTGGCGTTTTTGCACCATAGCTGCAATCCGCGCGTGCTGCACAGGAACGTGAACGCCAAGGCCATCCTACTCGACGACGACAACGAGCCGCGGATCACCGACTTCGGACTCGCGAGGCTCACCAATCCGCATGACACGCATGTAAGCTCTCGTCTTGAATTTTCAATCAAATACATTTTTCTGATTTTTTTCCCCATCCGTATGGCAACAGCCGCAGCAAGAAGTAGGCAGATGAAACAGAATGACCAAGTCTTGGCATTTACTCCAAGGGGACTGAGGTATGGGCAAGTTCATTTCCTTAAAATGTTGATAAGAAATCAAAATGTTAGGCAAATTGTCAAGCAATTTCTAAGAAAATTAAAGCAGTATTTAGTGCAAGCAAAAGACTGCAAAGTAATAATTAAATTATATGAATGAAAAAACAATAAATAAATTTTTTTTATAGATATGGGTGGATTTGGCTCAAATTTTTCCTAGACCTTGATAGTCCCACTAAAAAAAAGCAGGTAGTAAGTAACTAAAAACATATTATTGTTGAGGAGACTTTGCCAAAAATATCCTAATCGTTGAAGAGACACCTACATCGTAGGTTTTTACTCATCTGAATAGCAGGGATCCTATACTAGGACAATGTTGAAAGAGAAAAGAACAAACCCTAATACCACAAGCTACATGAGCAAATGAACAATCTAAGAACAATGGCGACTACTGCAAAGTCAAAATAGTGCTCTATCCCATTATCCTCCTCCCCATTCTAACCCTTAGATTAATGGGAAAAAAATGTAGATTTGCATGTTCTTATCAGTTGTGCAGATATTGTGTTGTTCTTGATTTTCCTGAGTAAGACCTTGTTTTGAGAATGATTGTACAAAATCCAACCAATACTTTCACGTTTTAAGTCGTTAATGTGAAAAGTACAACAACTCATGTGGTTCTTCATGTTATTTCTCAAAAACAAGATCTTACTTTCACATTACCTCAATAACTAAATGGTCCATTTTTGTCAGTCGAAAGAAAACTAAATAACAAATTGTTCATTTGTGTCACAATCTAACAAACAAATGATGGGCCGGGCGTGAGCACAGGTGAGCACGTTTTTCAATGGCGACTACGGCGACGTCGGGTACGTGGCGCCGGAAATCGCGCACACCTTCCAGTTTACCATGAAAGCCGACGTCTACAGCTTCGGCGTGGTGCTATTGGAGCTCGTGACGGGCCAGAAGGCTACCGACGTCACACCCATTGTCGGCAGCCAGGACTTTCGAGGGAACTTGGTGCAATACGTGACGGGCTTGTCGCAGGCCGTGCAGGCGGTCGATCCATCGATGAAATTCCGTCCCACCGACAGCACCATCGAAGGCGCGGTCGATGATGAGATTCTTCAGATTCTCAAAGTGGCGGTGTCGTGTGTGTCGGCCGAGCCCAAGGAGCGTCCGAACATGTTCGAAGTGTATCAGCTGCTCAGGGCCATTGGGCAGAAGTATAATTACACTTCGCCGTATGATGATTTGCCCACATTGTGTGAGGAGGAAACGCATGTCGATGTTCATGAAACTATTCTTGTCGAAGTTCAGTTCGACGAATGACCAGCTGCGTCGGATCGGAGCCGTGTTTCTACCGTAGTTCACCACATGCTGCAAGCAAGTATGAGGTTAATTGATATTTGCAAAGCCCGGAGGTAACCTGATTTGAAGAGGCAGCTTGTCTTTCATCTTGGTTCAATCTTAAGCTGGAGTTCAACTTCTTTGGAGGCAGTGTAGACATAGATAATATTGCTTGAACAAGATGGACCGAAAGGCCACCGGTGCAAGAGATTCATTATCTCAATCAGGTAGCGGCACACAGTAAGAACTGTCGATCATCATTGTAAAGATGAAATATTTTAATTGGATTAAAATTTGTACGACTCCATAAGAGATGATCGTAATCTCCTAAAACCTGTTGCTACACTCCTTCTACATGCAAAATTTAGCAAAAGAGCGTAGGAGTGAGAAAATGCTGCCAGCTCCTATGAGCACTTTGGCAAGCGGCTGCGCATTCCAGAGTCGAAACACCACCTACGTTTGAATCCGACATATAATCTACACATAGCTTTTACCATTTAGAATCTACTTGATACTAGAGGAATCAACAAGGTTTTCACTTTTAAAACCTGCAGTTGTACGCTCTAGTAACCAGAGATTCTGAAAGACCATAATGTACAATCCTGGAATAACAAAACTGCTAATGTTACAAGTGAAAATGCTAAGCGCACTCTCTGGAAAAAGGAAAAAGAAAAAAAAAAATTAATGCTTCAGCTCCAAAGTAGGAAGAGCTCAAATAAATTTGTGCAACAACGAACGGCGTGGACGAGCTTGTCGCCTTGCATCTGAAGCACTCTCCTCCTTCTCAAGAAAAAACCCACCCTTGTTGTAGAGCTTGACGGCAGCGTCATTTGTGGCCACGACATGGACGTACAAACTGGTAATTCCTGAAACATTCACCCAGAAAGGACTTGGTTAGATCAAGCAGTGGGTCTGTCACCATGGAGAGAAAAGTTGAAAATATCCCTTACTCAAGGATTAAAATATCCGTACAAAAGAGCGTAAATCGCAGGAGCAAAGTGGGAAATCGTGGTCAAGCATACCCCATAGCTGAGCAATCTTTTGAGCCTGCTGTAGGAGAGCCACACCGATGCCCCGCTGGCGCATCAGAGGCGCCACGCATACATTTGAGAGGTAGCCTCTTCCACGATCTGCATTGAGACCCTGCATTGCGATTGCCCACGTTGTTTATGAGAAGCCTAAATCTCGACAGTAGGTTAAGTTTGGGTTCTCATACGTCGGTGCTCGGTATTCCCCTTCCAACACTACATTCGCATCATAAAAGAAAGGAAAATACCACTAAATTAATTAAGATTTTCGGGACAGGACTAGTATAAAGCAGCAGGTTGGCGTTGTGTAAGGTATCGAAGGTGACGAAGTTCAGTCTAAAGTACAGAGGACTCAACTGTACTTCTAAAATCAAAGGTCAAGGAGATCAACTCCTCCTAGAAGACCCATTTTTCAAACCCTAAAACAGCCTACACAGCCTAGCAGGCATTCAAGCTTTACCAAGAACACTACTTGCTCCACTCGATAGGGTTAGTGCTTTATGAGGGTCTTCAAGGAGCACCTTGAAGCTAGAATCAGGTATCTATAACTGCGGAAGTTTTCAGAGCATCTGGCCAGGAAGAAGAAACCCTATAGTATGCTGGATTCTCTCCTACAAGTCCTATATAGTACTCCGTACAAATTAGCGAACACTACGTATTGTTGTAAGCTTCTCGATGGCATGTTGCAACAGCAGACCTTGACAAAGATAGGACTTCTGTCACGAACCGAAAAGCAGTGCAATGACCACTTCACAATCTTTTCCGAAAATTCTGATACTCTGCAATCAGGTGGTCAATGAGAATCGGAGCTCACCTCGGGTTTATCCCCCACGATTTCTCCAGGCAGAACTTTCCCTTGATTCAAATCAAGAGATCCTACGAGCACGTGCTCCTCGCCATTTACAAACGTCACCTGCTCAGGTAACCATATCACTCTTAACCCACCCAGCGAACAAAACAAGGTAGAGGATTCTATTTACCTTACTTTTAAGAATTTTAACCAATATGTACGAGTATGCTTCTGTTCAGAGATCACTCAAAAGATCTCAATGCACTGATCAGTTTCGGTAAAACAAGAGCCTCTTGCGATCAAATGTTTCTCACTCAGTGTATGATGAATTCATATGCGATCTACCAAAGTGCGAGGTTGTAAGCTACTATTGAAGGTACAGTACACAACCCAAATTCCAAAAAAAGATCGGTGGAAATAGAAATTTGGCCAAGTCACTTGCTAATTGAAGGCCAACCAAGCGTTGACTGGAAGAGATGAGTTGCTAATGCTAACGGGGTCAGCAATAGGAGACGGGATCAGGACCTAACGGATTTAGTAGATTATCTACCTTACTTTGCAATTCACAGCATTTGCAAATGAAACAAGGACAATCAATCCACGCAGGGAATTTGGAGCAGGGAGGTCTTCGCACCTTCAATGCAGGATGGAGATCCACGATCGATCGATCATCAAGGCAGGCGAGGGGATAGAGCGCCAGAGTGCACACAATGCGCTTATAGCCTTGCTCCAGTCCAGCCACTTTAGATGTGAGCGCCGAGAACTCGTCGTCAGTCTTCATCTTGCGATGCAACTACGCGAATTCAAAAGCCACACCAACCAAAAATCAGGCCCAAATCTCAAAACACTACACCCGAATACCACAAGGTAACCACAATTTCAAGGCAACCACAAATTCAAGGCAACCACAAATTCAAGGCAATCCCAATTTCATTACCTTGAGGGCTTCTTCCGTGCGTCCTTCGGGGTACGTGTAGAACGAGAGCGCACGCAAATAGGCCGCGGCTCGAATGACATCCGGCGACCGCCCTTCATGGAACACCAATCCCTCCTTCACGCATTGCAGGACGCTCGTCTCAAAACCAATTCCACCCAACCCTACTTTCTCAACAGAAACCTCGCAAGTCGCCGCGCAAGCTACGATCTTCACGCCTACTCGCACCGGGGGGATTCTCCTAACAGTAACAGGCTTCACAAACCCTAATTTACTCGTCCGAGCGGAAACGACAACCAATCCCACAGGGGTGCTGGACAACAAGCTGGGAATCGCCATTGCACCACCTCGGACGTCAAAACTTTAATGAAACCAATCGTCACCTCACCATCGACAAATTTCTGGCGACATCAAATTGGCACTAGCTAAACCCTGTTACCCAAAATCAATCTCGCACCCACAATTTCCAATTATCACAAGCACACTCCTTCTGATCACTTCGCACGCAATTCGGGATACAAACTTACGAAATTCGCATCATATACAAAAGGCCAAACCCTGCATTCGTGAAAATCAAAGGCGCTTGATTGATTGAGGTGACTAGTAGCTGCTCGTAGGGTTACTCCGCTGCATGTGGTCAACTTGCTGATCTCTTATCCATAAAAGGCGTCGTCACCACCTTTCGATGTGCGCTTCTTATGACTTTAGGTTGACAATGCTGTGACTTTAACGGAATCGATCGATCACAAGCTGCTTTGAAATGCGATTGTGGAGATTCGTCGTTTCCTGATGTTGAAACACGAAACAGATGTGCCGATCTAGCAGTTCTATGATCGGAAAGCTCAGTGTTCACGGTGAAACCCTAAACCCTGCAACACAGAAAGTTTTGCGTCACTTTGATAAATGTAATCTTCCATACCAGATAAGGTAACCAGATCTAAATGCATCCAAATAAGCAATTGAGCATTGTTCCTATTATTAAATTGCCTAATTCTGGGTTGGATCTTGTTGGAAGTCAGAAAAGTATTGTAGATTCTCTTCTTAATATGCATTTATTGAACACTAAATGAATAAGTATGAATTTTCAAAGTGCTAAATATAAGTGTTTCTAGACTCTTATAAATTAGTAGGAGTATATTTTAGGCAAGAATATGTAGGTTGGGTTTATCTTAATTTTGCATCCAATATTTTCTTAAAGCTTTATTGATAGAATAGACTTATATTTTAGTTAAGTTGAAGTCATACTATTATGTTCAATTTTTTACTTTTAAATGTTTCATTGCACTAAAACCTTAATCCTTGAGAATCCTAGCATTCACTAAGATTACAAATGATTTCAAGAGCTTCCTACAAGAATTACATGAAAAAAGATGAAATACATTCAAGTATGTTGAGAAAGCAAATTTTGTTTATTCTCTAGTGATGTGACTGGCATGGTTGCAGTACAATATCTTGGTGACTTGCTTCATGATTTTTATCCAAGGCTCTTCATCAAATTCATATAGGGATGGGAAGAAACGTAAAAAATTGCTAAAGTGAAGCTTTTAAGTCTAGAAATTTGTTAGGCCATAATTTATTTTGCTCCAAAAATTCCAAATCTAGCTCATCATTCCTACCTAACTCTCTGGATAAAGATATGTAGAAAATTATGTGTACAATATTATTTTTTACTCTTAAAATACAAATCATGTACTAAAATATAGCAAGACATTAGATTGATAATTCAACAATTAGCATCTTTTGTTTGAATCACTATAAGAAAATTGTGTTTTCTTTTATGTCCAACCCAAAATATAGCATGTCCAAACCTTGACATACTATGTCCAATAGAATATTGAGATGTCTAATGGATGGATGTAGCAAAAGTGTAGATTTCTAAACATGTTTTGGAAAACAATGGAATATTACAATCCCAACAAGTTGGTGCTAACAAAAACAATGACGTCATCAAAGACATGACTACAAACATATTGATATTCTAGAGATTGTCTGAAAAAACATTCATTGCCACGTCAGCATCCCGGGTCTATTTTAACTACAAATAAGTAAGTGAAAGTTGCTTTGGCCTAGAGTATAATAGTTGCCCATGCAAGCTGAAAAAAAAGAAGGAAAAGTAGGTGGTTTAAGAAAAAAAGATGACGTGCGCTACAAGAGAAAGGGGTATTTTAAATATAGTCCTAGTAGTACAGTCCTACAAGTAATGACCTTTTAAGGAGCTTTTTAGTAAATTTTACTGAAAATACATAAAAATCTCCTTAAAAGGTCATTATTTATAGTACCATACTACCAGGACTATTCCTAAAACACCCCTTTCTCTTGTAGTGGTAGCCTCTAATGTTATAGGTGACATGGAAATTTAGGGACATGGACAAGAAAATACTAACGTGTGTATGTAGAATCTTGACGTAAAAGAAAACACGGGGTTCTTATAGTATACAGGAAAGTATGCCATTCAAAGATGGAATACAATCCATCCAGTAACTTAGCAAGTGCATGATTTGACCCAAATCCATAATTGTTGATGGAAATGAAAGGGCCGATTGGAGGTGCCATGTACACAGTCAATTGATGACGGGCCGTCATGTTCTTCCTTTTAGATCACAACAAACTTAACAAACTTGTAGACAATTCAATTTAAGCTAAAATCTTTGTTTTGATCAAATGTCTGCTTATATTCTTCAGATTTTAATTGTGTGTCACTTTTGAAGTCATCTGTTTTTGGTACTATGAAAGACTTAAAGAGTGCATCATCTGATACTAGTGTCTCTTCTTTTTCCACTTTGAATAACTGCAAAAAATTGTCACAATAAGATTATAAAAAATTATGAGTTTTGAATTCCTTCAAGGAACAAGTTCAAGACATTGGCAATGGTACATTAAACAACAAAATTTGGAATATAGGTCACAACCATGACTACACTATAACAATTACGGACTATATACTAATACCACTAGAACATAAAGCCTTATAAGATTGACGAAAGTAGAATAGAGCAAATATCTCATGCAAATGATTATCACATTAAATAATATTTGGGGGCATTGGAGGGCCATTTCAGGCCCATTCTCCAATCTGTTTCCGATGTAGAGAAGGAATGTTGGGTTGTTGTCAAAACTCTAAAAAAAAATTAAGAAAATTGGCTTCTGAAATTAAAAAATAAAGTTTAAAAAATAAAATAAAAAATTGAAGTGGCCGAACTTTAGCCATCTCACATTGCTGCATTGTTGTGGTGCAATGCAGCGCGTTCCCTACAGTTGAAAAATTGCAATCCTTTGCGTGGGCCAAATCCCATCTAATGAATTTTTGTCATTTATTCCTCTTCACCAAGTTTTAGCACTATCGCCAGTATTGAACCCATGCTTATGTGGTAAACCTAATAGTAATAGACATATATGATCACTTTCTATATATTGCATCCACTTACAGAACTTCAATGAAGAATCTCAGATTAAATATTTGCTCTATTCTCAATTTTACAGCATTGCAAGTAACAACATACTTTCATTGATCTTTGTTAGCAACCCTTCTACAGTAGTAACTATGGCAATAGTTCCAACTCCACTTCTTAAATCTCAATGCTAGGTGTATCGAAATATAAAATGCATAAAGGTCAGTGTATAGAAAGGACCTTATTGGTGCACAAATATAAGTATTTCCTCCCTACCAAATTAAGACATTTCACCTTAAGATAAGAACATCATACATTCTGACAATACCCACTTAACCATATGGATGGACAATTGCTCACTTTAATAACATCCCGGGTAAGGTCTCTCACTGATTTAACAATGAGGCTGATTTTCTATCTTTTCTCAAATATCCTGCAATCGAGTTTTTATTAAAAATTTTGTACCAAAGTTAGGATGAAGTTAACCCCTAAAGAACCGATTTTCTGCCCCAAAACACTCAAAACTGCCATTTCTATAGCAAAAAGTAAAAAAATTTGAAAAATGTTTTTTTTCCACATCTAACCATAGGATCTTAAACCTGACTAGTATGAGAGTGTGTAGAAAAAGTTTCAGAATTTTTGACCGCACAGATTGCGCGTTTAACCCCTAAAGGCCCAAGTGTCCCCTCGAAGGACACTTGGGACTTTGGGCAAGCTTGTTCAAACTTCATATTCAATATGATTTTTTCAAACTTTTTTTGAGCGTGTAGTTTTTCATAAGCTTTGCGTGCATACAAATTTTGTCAAAATCCGACTTATTCTCAAGAAGTTATGAATAAAAATTTCAGTTTGTTCTACTGCTGCCCTTCAGCAATCTGCCTTTGACTCCCGAGGGGCAACAGAGGTGGGAAGAGAGGAGAGTTAGGCTATTGTTGTGTCTATTGGGAGTCACATTGGGCTTTAGGAGGTTTTGAGGTTTTTAATTTTTTTTTGAACATATGAGATTTTGAGGTTTTTAAACGTTAGAAATTTTGAGGTTTTTAATTTTTTTTCTTCCTACTTCTCAAGTATAATTACATCTTTCAATCCACCATTCAGATTTTTAATGTCTAATAATATGTGATGGAAAAATTTATTTGAAAATGGCCTAGTGTATTGTCAATTCTTGGGACATTGTGACAAATTTTAGTTTTTTTGAATGTCTTACTTGTCTTGGATTGCTTTGAAAATTGGCATGCACATGCCTAACATGTTTCCCCATAAGAAAAAAATTTAAAATTGGAGGTCTATAGTGGAAAAAAATTCAGCAAATGGCGGTCAAAGGCATCTGAAATTTCGGGCACAGTGAAAAAAAAGAAAAAAAGACTTTGAATGTAAATATCTTGCAATCTGTATGGTCAAAACTCACGAATTTTTTATCACATATTCTCACACAAGTGAACTACAAGATCCTAAGGTTACATTCCCAAAAAATCAAATTTTCAAACTTTTATGATGAATGCTCTAGAAATGGCAGTTTTGGATGGTTTTTGAGTTAGAAAAGGCCTTAGGCCTTTAGGGGTTAAAGTGAAAAAAACAAGTTTTTCAGCACATTGCGGGACTAAATTTTTTGACTTTGAACATTTTTAACTTAAATTTTTGCCCTATAGAGTTTTGAGCTTTAAATCTTTGTAGTGGAGAATTGAGTTGAGAGCCTAGGAAAAAAAAATTCCAAAAAACTTAATTATCATTCTTTAAAAAATTGTTAAGTAGAAGTAGATACAAGATAGAAGGAAAATCTGAAACATTTATATATTTCAGATGGAATTAAAATGCACTAATTCCGATGGTGAGGTTTTTCTAGCAAGTAATATAGATCATCCCAAAAAAAACAAATTTTTTTGAAAAATTGCATTCAGAAATGCATCCTAGAAGTTATTTTTTTTCAAAAAGATGTTCTAATTGCTCAAAAAACAAGAATGTCCATAACTTTTTTATAACAAATCCAAATGAAATGAATCAAAGCTTTCCAAATAGAAAAAAATAAAATCTATGAGAAAAAAAATATTAAAAAAAAAATTCAAACTTTTGACCATTTTTTTTGCTACTCGGGCCACCCATCGTCCCATGCTTTGAGCTTATTTGGTCATAAGTTTTTTTCCTAGCACCAATTGTGAAAAAAATTACAATTACCACAAAGCTTATCGATTTTTTTATCTTCAAAAAAAGTTTCAAAAAATCACGACAAAATTTCGGTCCATAGGTGCCTGTCCAAAAACACATTTGTCCCTCGAACGGACAATGGTCCTTTAAGGGTTAAAACAATTTAGAATCAAGAAGTGTCTCCACAACAGCTAATTTCTATAAATTGATCTAAATTATATGGTGCAATGTATATGTTTTTCCTCCAAATACAAAACACATATAAAGAAGGGTGCACAAAAATTGATGGTAACCCATATGTTCAATGTCCATTTCCAAAGATATGAAGTATGTAAACATGGTAACTACCAATTGCTTCAATGATTTAATGACAAGGAATGAAGGAGTTGTGCCACATCCCAAGAAAAATGACTTAGGAAGAGCTTGCCTTTGGAATTCTTATAGCTGCATGCATCACAAGAAGAGGCTATGAGAATAACCTCCTCGAGACCAAGTACATACATTAGTAACCAACATGCGTGTCTCTACTTTGGTTCTACATCCACAAGTCGATGAAACTGAAACTAATCACATGTCTACAACCAGACATTAAAGTATGCACCAAAGTTGTCGTGTTGCACAGTTTTAGAGCAAGTAAAGTAGTACAAAGGACTTTTTATGCAAACTCAACATTCTTCTAGGTATCAAAGCCAAAGAACTCATATCCAAAATATAGAGAATCCTTGTGTATTTATAAGAAAATTCAAAAAGCAAAGAGACCAACTTGTATAGATCCATCTTGATAAATATTTATTAGCCTTGGGAGAAATAGTGTGCAATGTCAACCACCCAATTTAGCCTTATTAGAAACCCTCATTGCTCTGCTACATAAGGTTTGTAGTTTTTGAGGGTATTGAATAGACAATAGTGCGTGACAATTGTGTGTGCCACTATTAAGAAATCCGTGTTTTGGTGTCAAGCCCTGGACATGGATGTCCAAAAGAACATCAAGTTGTCTATAGGTGGATGGCCTAAAAAGTCAATGTTCGGGAGAACGTAGGTAGATTTCTGTAAAAATAATGTGATGCTTTGATGAACGGTGTTGCTTTATTCAACATGAATGGCTACATGTGTCTGTTTCTCAGAGCATCCGGGAAAACATGGATTGCCATGTTAGCAGCCTCAACTGTTTTGACTGCAAGTAAGTTAGCATAAATTATTGCGGTCTACAATAAACCACCTATCTAAGATAATAAAATGGGGTATAGGTCAAATGGTGATAAATAACTTTGTCACATATATAAAATTTTGTAGCTAGAAAGTACAAGGACGGTGCCAAAAAATCTATTTAGGAAGAAGTAGATTCAATTTGACATGAATGAATGTAATTACACCTTGTTATTGTTATCAGAATGCAATTCTTATGCAATCTAGAATAAGAATTAAAATAAGAACAATATTTCAATGACTTATAGGACAATTCTACTAGATGCTAAATATCCACCTCCCTTGAATGCACAACTAACCTAAATAGGTATATCTATTATGTACCTTAGGCTCTCGTGAATTGAAGGTTCACATTTTAGGCAAAAAATTATACTATCTTGTATATTCCACTAATGTATGACAAATATGTGCAATTATCATATGAGTTTTGAAATAAACACATCCTATTAAATGTTACCCATTGAAACCTCTACAAAACCAAATATAATTAATCCCTAAAGATTCATAATTTTATATCACCAAAAAAGCACTTCATAATTGAATTTTCTTGTGCAAAGAGCTACAATGGAAAAAAAACTAGTTTTCCATATTCAATTGTACAATCTTGCACAAGACATATATGAAAAATGTGTGGAAAAAATTTCATACACTTTGACCATGTAGATTGTAAAATATTGGTGTTCAAAGTGAAATGAAAACATTTTTTCACCTCATATAACTAGGATTTTAGACTTTGAGTTCCCTTAACTAAAATTCTTTGCACTACAAAGTTTTGAGATTTAAATCTTTGTGCGTTGGAAAATTGAGCTGAAAATTTAGAGAAAACAATTCAAGAAAAAAAATTATGCTTAAGAAACTGTTAAGTAGAAGTAGATATAGGATGGAAAATTATACTATTAATAGTTCTAAAATTGAATTGATATATGTCAATTCTATGGCCAATTGTTGTAGTAAGTAACCTACATCCTAAAAATTGTGTGTTTGCTTTAAATTTTTTCAAAATTGAGTTTGGATATGAATCGTATTGACATTATTTTTCAAAAAATATTCTCAAATTTTTGCAATGCAAGGCACTTCATAACTTGCACATCACTTATTCAAATGGAATGGATCAAAGATTTTTAGATAGACATAAATATGTCCCTATAATAATTTTTGACTATTTGCAGATTTTTTCTATTGTCCAAAGTTGGGCATTTTGAGCTTTTAAGGGTATAAATTTTTCTTCCAAGTGCCAAATGAAATAAAAATGATATTCTCATAAAGATAGTATTCTCTAAGTTCCAAAAAAAACTTTAGTAAAATTTGACATTATAGGATTGTGCCCCAAATCCTAAAAAATCTATTCCAAGACTTTGAATTTTTAGGAATTAACAAATCATACAAGAAAAGATTGTAACATAGCATGTGGTTCAGCACAAGGCAATATGACAAGAAGAAAACAAGTGTAAATCAGATGTTGGTTGGAATATTAAGTTAGAAACATCTCTTATTGCTCAATTAAGCTAGTGTATACAGATTAAGTGAAAATCACAACTAGGTGTTATTTTTGACCTATAGACAAATGAAAATCAATAATATTAGAATAAATAAATATTTAAAATTTGGAGAGGTTTTGTATTTTCTATGAATTTTCAAAGCCAAGATTAGAAAAAACTTCAAAGTATTCAACAGGTGTATATTTGAAGCATCTTGAATAAGACCTCGAACTATTCACTAAACTCTTGTTACCCTACAACCATTCAACTCCAAAGTCCCAAGGCCTTTTTTCCCATCAGAAACCACTTAACCCCTCAAGTCCCAAGGCCATTTTTCTGTCAAAAATCATTCAAAATTGCTACTTTTGTTGCGTTCATTTAAAAAATCAGAAAAATATTTATTTTAGAAGCTAACCATAAGATCTGGTACTACACTTTCTCAGATCATGTGGTAAAAGTTTTGTGATATTTGACTATACGGATTGAAAGATATCAGCATTCAAAGTGGAAAAAAAAGTTTTTTTCAAAAAAATGCTTTGATTGCTCCCAAAACAAGAAACTCTAAAACTTTTACATCACTAATCCGAATGGAATGAATCAAAGCTTCATATTTAGACAAGAATATAATCTATTAGAAAAAAAAAATGAAAAAATTTATTTCAATTTTTTATGGATTTTTTTCTTGCTTGGTCTCTCCCGTTTTGAGGTTATTGTAGTATAACTTTTGCTCTTGGGCACCGATTGAAATAAAAATTACATTCCCCAAAAGCTACTGAGTTTTTCTATCTTATGGAAAAGTTTCAAAAAGTTTCACAAAAAATCGAGCTTATAGGAACCTGCCCGAAATCCAATTTGTCCCTCGTAGGGACAATGGGACTTTAGGGGTTAAAATTGTCATTTCTATTGTCAAGTGTAAAAAACTCTAAAATTAGTCTTGTGCATATCTAACCACAAGCTCTTGCACTAGACTAGGTTATAAATGTTTGGAAGAAATTTAAGAAACTTTGACCGCTAGATTGCAACATATTTGCATTTAAAGTGAAGATTTTTGTTTTGCATCTTTGCTTGAATAGATTTTTTGGCTTTGAATCATCTTTACTTTAAAATTTTGCGTTGCTAGTTGATTTTGAGTTTCTAATTTTTTTTATGTTGAAGAATTGAATTTAGAGTCTAGGAAATAAAATAGAATTAAAAAAACTTAATTTTCATTCACTAAAAAATTATTGAATAGAAGTAGGTTCAAGATTAAAGGAAAAACTTAATTGTTAATAGCTCTAATATGAAATTGAAGCATTGCTCTAGCAAGAGATCTTAACCTTGTGAAACATTTTTGAAAAATTGTGAAAATTGAGTTAAAAAATGAGTTGTACAAAGATCATTTTTCAAGAAGATGCTTTGATTGCCCAAAAAACAGGATTGTCCATAACTTTCATGCAACAAATCCAAATGGAATGAATCAAAGCTTCCCATGTAGATAAAATTACAATCTACGTGAAACAAATTTTTAAAGTTTCTGTATTGGGGGCTTTTACCCGCCAAACTAAAAGTGTGGGCTTATTGTGCCGTAACTTTTGCTCTTGATTGAAAAAAAATTTATATTCCTAGAAAGCTAATGTGTTTTACTATCTTGACAAAAAAATTGAGAAAATCACATTGAATATTGAGACCTAAGAGTCTGCTTGAAATCCATTTTGTCACCCAAAGGAACAATAGGACTTTAGGGGTAGTAAGCGCCATTTGTAACATATGAACCATTTAAAGTGACGTGAGAAGTGACGGTTTGAGGTTATATTGGTGATACTTCAATGGACACCTATTTGAAAAGGGAGGGGGGGCAAACGATGAAGGGCATAGATACCATAGTTAGAAGAAGATTTAGGTGGTTAGTAGTCATACATAAGGTAGGAGGTCCATAAAGCGACCATCTAAGCACTGAAATTGAATTTTGGGGAAGTAAAACATCTTGAAATATTTTTCAAGAAATTTTCCTTGAAAGACAAGTGGAATTGACATCTAACCCAGGTCGTTTCATATTTTTTGGATCTTTGTGGAATTAGTTACAAATTTTTGAAGTTGGAAAAAAGTGGTCATTTGTGGTCATCAAAAGCGACCACCTCCTGAAATGTGCATAGTTTGTACATTGAAGAAAGAAAAATGAACCTTTGAGTCATGTTCGCTTTTAATGCCCGTTCTATTTTACAACCTCCTACCTTAGTGGGTGGTGCTTGTAAACATGAGGTCTTTAGATCATTAGAAGGAAATTGAACCTTCCATTAGCTTGCTTTCCTTTGTCACGATGTAGATGTCATGGAAAGATGACATGGAGCACCAATGATGGTGTTCCTTAATTGAATTGACAGAACGCACAATCAACAACAGAAATCTACCTCGCAAATTCATTCATTGACTCTCAAACCGATGTGGTTGGACTTTCAAGCCACATATATGACTCAAACAGGGTTGCTAGCAGGCGAGCATGTGAGCCTGTGAGCGGGAAATTTTTTTTGGTGCAAAACTATATGAAGGACCTATGACCGTGGGGATTAGGGTGTTCTATATTTCAAGAAATGCGAGATCATTTTCTTCAAACTTGAGGCACTTCTAAAAATTATTTTTTGAAATCTTATTTGCAATAATAAAATTTGGTCATTTTTGAATGAAATCACCTAAAGGAGTGCAGTCTGTTGAAAACCTAAAGATATTGAATTAAGATAAATTGGATAATTAATAGTTTGCTATTATTTCCTGTGTATCATTTATTTTGCACTTTATTAATTTATGTAGTTTTCGAATTTGGCTCACTAATAAGTGCCTTATAATAATTGCAATTCCCAATTGCCACAAATACATTACATGCTATATTAGTTCAATTTTTGCATTACTCACAATCACAGAAATTGCTGTACAATTTAGGGTTATAAATTAAGGTGCTTCAGTTTTGAACCCCTTAGCGCTCAAACATATACAAATTCCAATCTAAATTTACAAATCTCCAGAAAATATTAAACACCTTTGATTAAATGCCAATTTCATTTGTCTTTCAAGAATAAGTTCTTGGAAAATATTTCAAGAAGTTCCAACCATATATGAAGTTAAATTTGGAAAGAAGTATAATCTAACAATTTTAGTTAAACTAAGTGAGTGCTTGAAGGGCTTCACAAAAATGTTATATTCCAAACCTACTTTCTAGAGAACAATAATGATTATAGAAACCGCAAATAGAGGCTACAAATGCAAGCCCTAGCTGAAAAAAGAACATTCTAGCAGTTGTTGAATTTCAAAGCATTGTTATCATGTAGCCAAAAAGCATTGTTGTTATGCAACCAAAAAGCATTCAAAGCTATACCCTTAGATTGAAATTGAAGCCCAATTTGTAAGGAAATTAGTATGTAAAAAAGCAAGTCAAACAATGAATGTGGTTCAAGAAATTACGCAAGTTCAACATACCATCATTGGGTCAACTAAATGTGAGATTTGGATAATTACATACAAACCAAGTAAAAAAACTCATATGGTCGTCCAGATATGTACTGGCTAAATAAAAAATCTTAGTAATTAGTATATTATAGTGTTATGAATCTAAGCCTCATCAAAAATAAATACAGGCCAATTGAAATGCTTTATAAGGTAATCAACCAACACGTGCCTATTGTTAAGTACAATGGAAATTTAGTTGTGCTTAAAAAAAAGGTAGGCTGAATACAACAAAGATTTCAGGTGATTGATAAATATAGCATATAATCAATTGGGCTTAATAAAAGTCTGGACTCAATATAGCATAAAATGCATGTGACAGACTAATGACACATTTTCAATTCTCCAACTTAAAGCGGTATGCTAGTTAGATCATCAAAGCCTAAAGGCTCTAGAATAAAAAGACAATACATTCCCCAAATATATGTGGGACTGAATGCTAACCCTTAACAAATAATCAAGACATCTCTCCCAATAAATAAACAAACTGTCGGATATCTTAAATCCAACTTTTTACTACAACATCCCATTATTCCAAACTCTACATTACTTACTATACTCTTGAAGAGATTTTATATATTCTGTGGTAGAATTTATCAAATTATAAAGTTGTTTCCTATGTTTCTAGTTCAATCACTTATTGCAATCCAAAGGACATCACATATTGCTGAAATGGAATGGGAAGGAAATACGCCCCATAATGTAGCCATAAAACACACAAATCCAATCATAACAAAAATCAACACACAATACAATAACTCACGAGATATGTCAATCCTGTGAGTCTAAATTGCAGTAGACTCCGTCGCAGAATCATCCGTAGTAGACGACTCAAAAGTCTCTCTCCCTCAGACGCTGACCTGTTTGTAAAATCTAACACATTTAAAGCATAGTTATGTTTTTTGTGCTTAGGTTTTTGGCAGCCGAAATAGACAAATGCTGAGGCTATTTGTTCAGCATACACCGGAAGATCAAAAGTCTTCTCTGGACTGAAAAGAAGACTTCTATTCTTCATAATCGCATCTGCTGCCATCAACCTCAAACGACTGCAAACATACATGATGCACTGTTAGATTTTTAAATCGCAAAAAAACCATGCCCAGAATCATGAGAAAAATATTGCAAACTTACTTACTGCTTTTAGTCTTCCGAGCAAACTTCTTGGGCACCATGGCTGCCGACTCAGGATCTTGTGATGCAACAACTGTTGGTGCCGGCTGTGTCACTTGCGTGGTCACTACAGTCGGAGCAACTTGCTTCATAGGTTCCAACGAGGCACCAAAAATGTCTTTGTTCTCTTCCAAGGCCACGATGTGACGGCCCAAGCCACAACAAACAACAATTGATGCACCTGAAATGAACAAATCAAATACTTTAGTTCAATTGTTCATTTTGCTAAAATTAACTGAATTAAGCAATAAATAAATTAAAGACTAACCTGTGGGTGCATTGCAATCTACTACCAAATCTCCTTCAACGGTTGTGCCTTCAATGAAGACCTGTAAGAACCAAGGGTCCTTTTCACAACCTGCTCGCCACGGTTTATCCCCATTCATTGCCATGTTCCCATCGAAAGTATAATTGTTGATCATGTTGTTCCAAATAAGGTCTGTATTAGCCTTTTTCATCACCAATGACCGTTTGAAAAAAAAAATCGATTTTGCATCATTGCCAAGATCCTTTACAAGAATGTTGACACTGAACTTCATTGTCTGCAATCCTACAAACAATTAAATCAGATATATGTAAAAAATGAAGCTAACAAGAGGAACAAACATCTAACACTTCAATTTTAAATAAATAGAGAAATTACCATGGTAGCAGGATCAATAGCTGATGTCAAAGGGAGACAATTCACGCTTGTTAATTCCTTGAAAGTCAACATTGGGTATGTCTCACACAATTTTGCGATAGTGTTCCTGGAATCTACACAATAAGAGTGAAAAATCACCATGTAGCTATCGTCTTGCAAATGCTTCTCTGCAAAAGCACAGGCCGACTGAAGAGCTTCTTGCTCTACATCTGCGTTCCATGTGGGCACCTCATGTTTTGTAGTAGACACTTCGGATACGGGCAAATTGTCTGGACAGTCAAAAATCACAAGGTCCACGCCTGGAAATCAATTCGATTCACCCCCATACATGCGAGGCTTTCCTCCCAACAACTGCAAATATACCATAATGAAATGATTTAAACATCAATTCAAAGAACATTCATGTCGTAAAGCTCAAACATGAAAGTCAAATCAAAATTATAAAGATACGACCTTCCGGAGAAATTCTATCACCTCCGTGTAGCAATTTGGTGGATCGGATTCCATGTTCTCGACCAAGTCCTCAATGGAGAGATTTACAATTAAATCCTCCGTGTTGATTACGTCATCTTCCTCCAAGGCAATCCCCTGCATTCCAAATGTGATTACATCTTCAGTCAAGTGAGGTAATGCCTTCCTCTTCACCCCGCTTTCAGATCCCATTTGCATCTGAGAGCCTTGGACCGTTGAAAATGCTATAACTGGAAGAGCTCCATCGACCTTCTTCTTTCCTTTCAATTTGGCCTTCTCCTCCTTCTCCTTCTCTTTCTCCTTCTCCGCCAATCTCTCTAGACGATCCGCTTCCTTCTTTTCTTTTGTGTTTATCAATTCGACGAGGCGGGCCGCTTTTTTCCTTGTTGTTGTCCTCCTTTCTCGCGATGGCCCTTTTCTTTTGCTTCTCTGTCAAGCCTGCAAACTCATCCACCTCCAAATCAATGACACCTTTGCCTTCCAGAGCTGCCCGCATCTGTACCTCTGACGGATGAGTGAAAGTGATGGGGCAATCCAAATACCAACCACCACCACTTAGATGAGCCGTTGTGAATGTACGCATCTGGCTTGGAGTATACATGCCGACTCCAGAATTGCAGTCTAACTATGTAGGCAAAAACGGAGGGAGGTCGTTCCTTGCAATTGCACCTTTTGCTTCAAGCTCAAGCTTGAAGTAACTGAAATTCAAAACAAACAAATCAATATAGAAGCTTCAAAAACTAGAAATTGAATTCATAACGTTCTCTTAAAAATTATTTGAATAAAGAGAAGCCATGAAATCAAAGATCAAAGATCAAAGTAGTGAAAGGTCATATGCACGCATTTATTTATTCAAACCTTCATACTATCCAAGGTAGCCTAGATAAATGGAAACGAAGAACAAAACCAAAATGGGGAGTACCTCAGGGTACCTCAAAAACCACCGTCGGATCTGAAGGTGGTTTATAAGGTGCCTTGAGGTACCTTCATTTTTGGTTCTCATCCAAAAACATTCTAAAAAAGCAAAAAAAAATTTGGAATTGAAAATGAGAACCACAAATGGGGTACCTCTAGGTACCCCCATTTTTTGTTTTCATAAATAAAAAAATAAATGAATGGCCAAAAAAAATTGGGAATTGAAAAGGAGAACCAGAAATGAGGGTACCTTGAGGATCCAATGGTGGTTCAAGAGGTACCTCAAGGTACCCCCATTTTTGGTTCATGGAAAAGAGACGATAAAATAATTAATTCAAATAAACCTTGAAAAAATATGCATAAATTCCAATAACAATAGGCATCCAAAAACTATGAATTATAGTATTGGTAGTTAATGAAAACTTACTGGAACAGAATCCTTCGAACAACCAAATTTGTGCCCTCAAAAGTCATAAATGAATCCCCCTTCTTAAAATTGTTGGTGTCTCTCAAGAGTGGACCAAACCCTTGGTCCTAGAGCCTCTTCCGCCAACCCTCTATATACTCCACCAAGAACTTTGATTGTAGCGGGGCGCCATAGTTTACTTGAATGTTGTCTTGCTTCACAACGCCATCAAAGTACTCCACCGTTGCATCTTCAATCTAAGAAGGCAAATCACAAAAATCAGAAAAAAATATTAAATCAAGTTATACATACATATTTATAATTAACATTATATATTTAGATGCAACTACTACTAGTAGATAATCACTTACCTCCGCATAAAAGACGCATTTGTTCAAGAATGGTCCGAGGTGAGTTTCAGAAACAGGCCTTGCCGGAAACTTCCTTGCTTCCCAAGATGGATATGAGGAGTTCCACCACTACATGAACTTTACCTTGTGAAAGGATGTCGTGCAACATGTTGCTACCATTTGTAGTTTCTCAAAAGTCATTTCTGGAACCTCATTCAAGGTCTAGTGCTTCTCCACCTGCAACGAAAACCAAAATATTTCCATAACAATGATCAAATGCATATTCATGTGATGAAATTTAATTACTCTATCAAAAATGCAGCTCACCTCCTACAGAAATTCGGGTCCATTCATCGGTTGTGCGACTACCAACAGTGTACCCATCTTTAAGTTCAACTTCTGATTCTTGTCTTTTGCTCCCACTTGCATGGCATGAGCAACGCCCTCAGCAGACTTGTTCTCAAATTCTGTTGTCTTGTTGTACTTTTGGACTGTTGCATCTGCTGCCTGTGTAGTTTTTTGCTGGAAAATAGAAAGAGCTTAAAAATTGAACAATACATGAAAATTAAAATAACAGATTATATAACAATACATTTAAAAAAACACCAAAAGAAATTCTTACTCGGAAAAAAAAGGAAGTGAATACTTCTTGAGGCATAGAGTACCATTTCTTAATAGGCTCTGCAAAACATTGTTTCACTTTTGACGGCCTCAACATTTCATTGAACTTCTCAAAAGGAAGAAGATCATACTTCTAAACACGGTATAAATTGTGAACCAAATTCGTTTTCACATGAGAGTCCTCCGTTGCTCTGCTTGCCAATGAACAATGTGGGTCAATTTTCTCAAACGGAATGCAACATAAGAAATTTGAAATGGTTATAAATAATCATAAATGCAAAAAATAAATGACAAGCAAGAACTAACTTGTTTATGTCATGCATGACCTGCATGACTAACTCCGTCTTTCCTTTTGTTTCCAACAAGATGCAGTCCACGAGGCAATGGAAAGCCGAGTTTAGCCAATTCAACCCTGGTAATGTAACTCATCCATGCATGAAGTCTATGATTGTAGTTGCAGACAAAGAACTTCATGTCCTTTAAGAAACACAATAAAGGCTCCGATTCCAAATACTCGTTGAATATATCATTCTGCTCCTTCCAGATATAATCCCAATGGCTCATTTCGTCATCCGTGAACACTGTTGATTCTTTTCCCTCGTTTGTGGTTGACACATAAAATACTGCTGCTCCCTCGCGGTATCCAAAGACAAACTCGGTCTCCAGTTTCTTCACATTGCAAGACAATGTTGGTCTCACCATAGGCATCGCAACAAGCCGGCAAAGCGGAATTTGAAGCCAAAACAACTTGTCTGGCTTCATTCTCAACATGCCAATGGTAGCAACGGAGTCCACCTTCTGAAGTCAACAAAGCTCGTCCTCCAACAATTCCTTCTCCTTGTTATCTTCCACATCCTCTTCCATAAATGGGGGGCGCTTCATCACCTTTGTTATCTGGTTGAACTTCTTCACCAGTATCCGGAGTTTCCAACACTCTCTCTTCTTGTGTTTCATTCAAAGGCGTAATATCCATCTGAAGACCAATAGACAATGAAGTACGTTACAATAAAATCCGTTTAAAAAAAAATCAAAAACTCATTTTGCTAGTACAATGAAGTACCAAAAGTTCAAAAGCAATTATATCAAAATTTAAATAGTATATTTTGCACTAAAGAAAAGCCAAATAAAACCATGGCCTTGACGTACAAAAATAGATATATTCAAGAATGCAACCAAGCAAAATTCATCTATGTTGACCCTATATCTACCGATTCATCCAAGTCAAAGCTCAGGTGAATAATGACAATGTCGTGTCTTGGCTTACTAGAACTACAAGCACATTGGCACAAGTGTTCCTGCGGAGGACTACAAACAGAAAACGAATAATTTGATGATAAACTATACTCTGTTTCCAAACTTTCTGATGAAAACACAAGCTGGCTTCCCTTCCCATTTCTCTGAGGACCAAAGTGATTCTCCCATGGCCGTTTCTTTGAGTCTGCTGGCGGATTATAAGCATCTACAATTGCATCAGTGCGTACCAAGTCATCTTCTTCATCTTCCTCTTTGTCGGAGTCGCTAGAGATGTCCACATTTGCTTGAACTGGAATCACAGGCTTTGGTAGTTCTCCACACTCCTTGTTGGGGACAACTGGAACAGGGACAATATTTTGTGGCCCCAAAGATGAGGATGCCTGACCAACATGGGCATATTTGTTCTGCATCTACAAGTTCAAAACAATTTATTAATTATACCTCCATAAATATTTTGGATTACAAACAAAATGTCAAAAGAATATTCATTATAATCATAAATTGAACCTTCAAAACTACATGAAGAGTTGTGACAAGTGAAGATGTGACATTATTTGTATCCAAGAGTGCAAATTGAACCAATTCTACTAATTGACAAAAACTAAATGACGGGTTCCTCATATTCTGAAGTGACTAATTCTTGAATAACAAGTACCATGTGTAAATGTAAAATAAAAAATTCTATAGTATTTGTTCCTTAATGGGTACCAAAAGAAGGGGTAGCCCTAGCCCCCCGTAAAAGGCTTGTTGGATGGTACCATTAAGGGTGGCTACAATTGCCTTTTCTTCCGGTGTCCAACAACAAATGAACAATCTGGAATTTCAAATTAAATCACTTCACAATATTGTTTACCTTAAAGTACTTAGGAAATAATATTAGGCGCTTATAAAATACAAGGACATATTTAACAAAAGACTCTATCATCACGGCGTGCTTCAATTTCACTGAAAGAAAAATAAAAAATAAATCAAATAAAACGTAATGTATATTACTAAGATTCTTTATTTTTTTTTAAATTTAAATTAATCAAATAATCAAATAATTCAGTGAATTATCAAAATTATGATGAAAACCAGATTTAATATCAAAAGGATTGAGACAACTTGGAAAATATGCAAACAAAACAATAAATTAGTTATAATCTCAAAAGGAAATAAGATATTTTCAAAAATTTGAAAATGCGCAGTAATTTTGGTCTGATACCCTTGCGGGTACCAGATTGAGGGGTACCAGCTGGTACCCTGCAAGGCACCGTTGGATCTGTCGGTACCTTGAGGAGTGCCAGCGGATACCCCCAAATCTGGTACCCGTGAAGGACCAGACCGGTTCTCTCATTTCAATGGCATTTTCGAACTGGTTAGAAGCCCGTCAAATCCGACACCTTAAGTATGTCTTCCTCCTTTCTAGCTAATTCTTGCCATCTGCGATCAAGAAAAAAAGTTTGCGAATCCCTTTTGATTGCACGGCTGCGGACAGTCAAAGGCGAACGCGATCAGGTGGAGACTCATCGTTAAATTGAATATCGATTCCATTTCATCATGGATCCCAGGCGGGTACCAATTCTAGGGGTAACACCAGACACCGCTTCGGGGAGCTTTGGATCCAGTGGCCATTTTCCTCGTGTCTTGAGTTACCCTGGAATCGGTACCTGCCTGGTTCAAATTCTTTTTGAGTCGGCTGTTTGTTTCTTAAGAGGCGCCGAACTTTGTTCAGAAATCCAGTGACAACCCGTTCAGCGGAAAGCAATCATACTGCGCTGGCTAGAAGTAAATGTCGATTGCGCGGAATCATTGACAGATGGTTCAAACTCCGCCCGCACAAAATTCCTCACATGCAAGATCTCAAGGTAACCACAAACAAGAGTAGCTGCCCCTGAAGATGAAGCGATCGCAATCTTCCAAACCAAAAAAATGGCTACAAAAAAAGAATCCAGGAATTTAAGGAAACACTATCACGCTCAAAAATCAAACTATCACCAAGCCTCCATTTTATATCAGAACAGGAAGCATCATCAAATAAACACTAGGAAGCATCATGAAGTTGCAAACTGCTGGTTGCTCTAATTAAATACATACAAATGTGAAAGCACCAGTAATGGCACCGCTCTATCTTGCATCTATAAACCCAAACTCTTTTTATGAAGCTCCAACTAACTCTTAGAGCATATCCGCATGATTCCAAACCTCAGAAAAATAAGCTTGTCACAGCAAAAGAAAAGAATTCAAGCTCAAGCTAGCAAGCTCCAAATCTAGCGCAATGTTTGGGAGTTGGGAGCAAATGGGTTTGGCGACGGATCGCCGGGATGACACGGAGCCACACTAGGTCGAGAAATTTGGAGAATTTGGTGCATGGGATGCTGCATTTTGTTGTGGAGGACCTTGAGGGTGGCTCTGCGACATCAAAGCTTTCAATGCAAGGAGAATTGTGAAACCATGTTCAAATTTGAAGGTCAAAAGATCAAAAATGAAAAGTACCTCGATCGCGACGCTCATCCGGAACTCTTTCAATTGCCAAAGACTGTCGTCCTTCCTCGCATCTGCATCTGCGGGTGCTTCTTATGCTTGTCATGTTGTCCGTCGCTTCCTACAGTTGGACACAAGGATTCAGTTCATTGTCTTCACAACTACAACGTCTAAGCAGAGGAGACTTGCGGAAAATAGAACTTCGATGGTAACCAGAGGTGCGGCTTAGAGGTTAGTAGTTACCCTCATTTTTGGGCGCTGGAGCGATGGCGCCATGAGAATTTTGACTCGGCATGCATCAACCTGAATTTAGAAATTCTCTCCAAAATTCTTATTTGTCATTTAGAAATATCCTGATCTAAAATTGCACCCAGATCCTATAAGATCATGCAAATAGATAAGGTTTCTATTCTAATGCAAGATTTTGAGAAGGCCACAACGCATAACCACTAGGATGATCTTATAAGACAATTAAGAGAAATGAAGGCATGCAAATTTGCAATTCACCCAGATGCCATGTAAAAAAATTCCAAAATCAAAGTTTCCACGCACCCTCAAAGGATATGAATATATTGGCCCTTTACAGGATATGAATACTTTGACCACTCTATGAAATGTTTATTAGACTTTCTATTATCAAATAACTCACACATGTGTGGAATGTCATAACTATACATACTTTGGTTTTAGAATTATTATATAGAATAATAATAAGGAACTAAGTGGAATAAAATTTGACCCTAAATAAGATCGCTATGGAGATGGTCATTCATTAGAACAACCATCAAAATTAATTTTTTTACCTTACGTTTGACGGCTATAGGACACCAAGTCCTCCAAGTTTTTTCAACCTCGTGTTCGAACGAGGTCCAATACGGCTTTTGCACAGACTACACATAGCAAAGGAAAAGAGAGTGAGTTTCAACCATCCAAGCATGTTACAAATGCATTTGAAAGCGACTGCAATACGTCAAAATGGCTCATTGCAAGGATCAGCCACAAATCAAACGCAAAATGTCAAGCTCAGCAACAAACATCAAATATAAAGTGCAGTGCCAGAATTGCGAGAAGACGGAAGGGAACCCCTACTCCCACCTATCATGATAGAAAGGTAGATTATAGGACTAAGAGAGAGGTGGTGGCAAACTTCTGGTTTTGTTGGGATGACACTGAACAATGTGTGAAAGGTACAAAGTGCAAGTACGTTATAGATTGACCCAAGGTTCCAAACATTTGGCCTATTTTGACTGGGACCAACCTCAATCAAGAGGAGACATTGTATCTACAACATGCTGGCTTCCACCTCCAAGAGCGCCCTACGTTGTCACCATGACAACTCTTCAATATGTCAAAGGTATTCAAAAGGGTCTTCTATGATCAACCACAGCCACAAGATGCAAGTGTGTATCCAACGGTGAGGAACAATTGAACCATAAGGCGAAATGGAAATGTACCAACTACAGAGCAGCAGAATAAGTGGAAGAGTGCTGGAAACGTTAGAGGGCAAATTGTGGGAGTGACGTTGCTTCTTTTTCCTGGCCTAGGTGCAATAGTGTCATTGGAGACTAGAGTAGACCCTAATAGAAATGTGTATCGAATTACACTAGACATGTTTCTGTCGTGCACATGCCTGGATTTTGTTCAAATGTCAGTTTCCGCTATTGGAGGGCGTCATGCATATGTGAATTGCAAGCATCTATACTACTTCTATCGGTACTTCTGCAAGATGGACATTCATGATGGCCAGTTCATTCATGCATCCAGTTATAGCTTCAACAAGTTGAAGTTTCTTTTACTTCGAGCAGGAATCATCACTGTTCCACAGTAGGGGGGGCCAATAAAATTCTTCTGTGTATGTCATTTGTACAAGCTTAATATACAATTGATACAATTGAAATCATTTGAAGCATTTGGAATGCAACATGTTTATATATAGAATGATAGTTCTTGGCAATTCATACTCTGAAAATACAAACTGAAGCATATATAGATAAAGCACATATAGAATAATAAATAAAGCAAATATAGACTTTGCCTCAATTGATATTTGGGCTTTCATCATATGCTTTTGAAATCCATTGAGACCCTAAAACCTTAAGGTTAGACTCAATGAGAAATGATTCCCAACTTCAACACGACACTGTCATTTATTTTTCTAAATTTTTTGGAACAACGCCGTGGTCACAACCAGACTTCCCCATTTTTTTGAAAGCCAAGTTTTCTTCAAAACCTTAGCCTCCATAAGAAATGACTCTTGGTCTCACCATTTGGAGGATTCTTTTCTATTACAAAGAACTTAAACACTACATAAAATATTTACTAATCCACAGTCATAGGGTATACAGTCATAGGTCCCAAATTTTCCATTAATAGCAAAAAAATTCAATTTTTTGAATTTTGTTAACAAAAAAAAAAATTTGGCAAAAAAATGGGAATTTTTTTTTCAAGCTCTAGGCTCACAGGCTCCACGCTCCATGCTCACAAGCTCACGGCTCCAAGCTCGCACGCTAGCGTCGTTGATGACTTAAACTCAAACTGACGTGTTTTTCTCTAAAACTCATAGTTCTTTGAGGATTCAATTTTCTTCCTAATGTCCAAACTACAGTCAAGTATATTGTCAATGCAAAACAAGAATAAAGTACTAGGCATTTAGGATAGACTTTTATTGATTGCAGGATAAGATTGCTTGCAAAATAGGGATATTCACTTGGCCAGCCTTGCTTGATATGTTCCTAGATAGTTATAAAAGAAGCTTAATGCAGTGTCAAGTGGACAATTTGGAGATTTATAAACATTCAAGCTTTGGGGGTATAGGATAAAAAGATTGAAAACTATTCATTTAAGTCTATGTGCCTAGATAGAGTGAAAATCACAATTTTGGATTTATTATCATTTTTCTCATAGATAAATGAAAGCATAAAATTTAAGTACCGTTTTTGGGATTTTTTAAAATTTTATGAATTTCAAAGTCAATACTTGAAAAAAAATTATATATTGTATAGGCGCATGTTTGTAGAGCCTTCAAAAATATCCAAAACCATTCATTAAAGGCTTTATTCACTATAAGAAACTAGAGTCTTTTGACGCCTAATTAAGTGAACAGATTTTAGGTGACGTCAAAAAAAAACCCCGTGTTTTTATGTCAATAATGATGTCCATTGATGTTACATTGGACATCATTATTGACATAAAATCATGGGTTGTTGTTTTTGACGTCACCTAAAATCCATTCACTTACATCAGTTAAATGTCAATTTTTATGTTGAATGTCACCTAAAACAAGGTTTTCTTATAGTGATTATTTTACAACCAAATAACAACATGTGTATAATTAAAGGCATTCCATAATAAGTTTTCTACTTGAACAAAACTAGATTCTTCTATCCACAAAGTTTTCCAGATCTATGACCATGTTGAGAAGACCACTCAGATGGCTTTATTTTAAAGATAACAATATCCCCTCCTTCTACATAAGATTCTTGAATAGAAAAAATACAGTCTCCTTTCTATAGTGAAACTATGCAACGCAAGTCATGCTATAGTTTTGAATGATTCAACAAAAGTCTTTCAACCAAGAATATCATCATTGAGCTCAAGCCACTTGGAGTGAAGAATATAGACAATGAAGCAAGGAAAGGATCGCCACCTTACACTTCAAGAATGTTATATACCTACGAGCATCTTCAATCCATGCCATTATAGTCACCCATCAAAATACAAGACCATATCCCACCTTCAAATTTTAGGGATCCAACCCAATATGCATTTGAAATTAATTAGTGGATGCAAATTATCTACATTTAAAAAATATAATAAAATTCCATTACAAGTTGCAATCAAGTTACAAGAATTCATGTAAACTTAGTCTTTGAGGGTGTTTTGTGTTGCTCTCCTACTCTTCCAATGGGAAGTGTGAAGTGAATCTCATTCTAAAAGAATCTATTTCAATTCCTGAAGCTTTTTTAAATCCTAAAAGATTTTGGACTATTTTGGTGACCTTCAACAAAGTAGCAAAAGCTGTTCTTTTGCATGCATGGATCTGACTTGTGCAATGCCTTGAAGACCTAAATTTCTACATGTCAATGTCACATAAGTCAAGAATGAGATCCTATATTTAGAAGTTCTTAAAAGTTTAGAAAAATTTATTTACAACTCTTTTTGCCCAAAGTGTTGTTATTGCACAATTTTGAGAGTATTTTCTTATTTTTGAGCCAAGGAAAATTTGGAGTTAATGATTTTTTGAAACTTTTTGTGAAGATAGAAAAACACATTAGTTTTTTGGGAATATAATTTTTATTTCAATTGGTGCCTAGGAGCAATAGTTATGGCACAAAAGGTCCTTTTTTTTGATGGGATAGGCAAAAACCTCCTCACCCAAAAAAAAAAAATTTAATTGAAAAAAAATTTGTTCCTCGTAGATTGTAGTTTTATCTATACGGGAAGCTTTGATTCATTCCATTAAGATTTGTTATGTGAAAGTTATGGACAATCTTATTTTTTGGGCAATTAGAGCATCTTGTTGAAAAAATAACTTATAAAGTAGAGCCACCTATAACCGACCAAATAAGGAAATTCCAACATGATCAAGAATAGTGAAGGCATAACAAATATTTTTAGAGGTACATCGATAGAAATGACAAGGATTGCAAAAAATTTGGTAAATTTATCGCTTGAACTGAAATTACTATGAATATTGGGAGGCAAAAAGTACTCTAGACCCATGGCCAACCTCTAAACTCTTCTAATTCCAATCATTCAATAACTTTTTTATTAATCATTATTTTCTACTTTCTTCTCACAACTTGTGACATGTGTCATGTATTTATTAGTTTCAACCTTGAAAAGGAAAAAAACACATTCTAATCTTGGTAAAAAATAAGTGCATGTATCGATCGGGAATGGATCATTGGTCAAGAATGGGTGGCTCTACCTAATCCTGATTCATTTCTAAATGCAATTTTCACAATTTTCCAAAAAATCATTTGACAAGGCTAAATTTTCTTGCTAAAACAATCTTACCATTGGGATTATAGTGTTTTAATCCCATTTAAAGCTATTAATGATTTAGTGTTTCTTTCAATCTTGGACCTATTTCTACTTAATCCATACCTTAAATTTGGCTGTTTGTTTTGTTTTGTTTTGTTTGTTATGTAGAGATCTCCCGGACCATGCGTCCCTCGGCTGCGTGCTTGGTAGCCTCGGAAAGCTCTTGGCAAGGAGGGGAGCACAGGCTTGGTTTTGTGGCGTTTGGACCTATTGTGTGGAAGATATTGAATTTCAAAGTATTTATGGATCAAAAAATTAGAAAAATATTCTTACTTTGATTTTGGTGACAATAATGGTACCATTGGAAAGGGCTCAGCGAGGAGGGGTGCACAAGCTTGGTTTTGTGGCGTTTGGACCTATTATGCGAAAGTTATTGAATTCCAAAGTTTCCTTTTGTTTTGGTTGTGGCAACGGCACAGGGCACACTAGTAATTTTTTAAAGAATGAAATCAAGGTGTTTTGTTTTTTTTAATTTTTTTCCTAGATTCTTAGCTCAATTCTTCAACATAGAAAAAATTAAATTAAAAGTCTGTAGTGCAAATTTTTTTTACAAATAGTGGTCAAAGTTATCTGAAATTGCAAGCGAGTGCTCAAAAAATTAAATTTTTTGAACTTTGAATGCTAATATCATCTAATCTGTATGGTCAAACTTTATGAAAATTTTACCACATGATCTTAAATAAGTTAAGTACAAGATTCTACAATTAGATTCAAAAAAACATATATTTTTTCTTTTGGGGGGGATGAACGAAATAGAGTTGACAATTTTTAGTTGTTTTGGACAGAAAAATGACTTTGGTGTTACCTTAAGGTAGAGGCACCCATTGTCAATCTGGCCCCATTCCCAATCTGTAGGGATACTATTTCCATTCCCAATTTGTAGGGGATACTATTTTCGATCCTAACTAGAACTAATCTAAACAAATCCAATCTAAGCTCAGAATGTGCCTTTTCAGGGTTGGGGCTAATAAGGTTATGATACATGTTCCAAAGTAGTGAGCGAAAAAGCAATTCTTGATGGATCGGAATTGGAAGAGTCTCGAGATTGGCAATTGGTGTTGAGTACTTTTTGGCTCCCAAAATTCACAGTAATTTCAACTTTGGGAATAAAATTATGAAAAAATTTCAATCCCCATATTTTCTATCTTTCTACATGTGAAAAATTTGCTTTGTCATAAACTGTTCATGATCTGCTGGAAAATCCCTAAAAAGAACGACAATGGGTGCTTCTATCTTAACCCCTAAAGAACCATTGTCCCTTCGGGGGACAAATGGGATTTTGGGCAGGTACCTACTGGCTGAATTTTTGTCGTGATTTTCTTAAACTATTTTTGGAGATAGAAAAACTGATAAGCTTCATGGAAATATAGTTCTTTTTTCAATTGGTGCCCGGGAAATAAAGTTATGCCCAAATAAGCTCTAAATAGGGGAGAGGGGGCAGCAAAAAAATTTTACAAAATTTTTTATTTTTTATTTTTTATTTTTTTTCCTTGTATATTTTATTTTTGTCTATTTGGAAAGCTTTGATTCGTTTCATTTGGATTTTTTATGAGAAAGTTATGGACAACCTTGTTTTTTGGGCAATTAGAGCATCTTCTTGAAAAAAATAACTTGTAGGATTCATTTTGGAATGCAATTCTCGCAATTTTTCAAAAACAAAAGTTCAACACGGTTTAGTTTTTGTGTTAGAACAATCTCACCATTGGGATTAGTGCATTTTAACCCCTAAAGGACCAACATACGTTTTTTGGCTGTAGAGAAATTTTGGGCAGGTACTTGTGACTAGAGATATCCATATTTGAGGCTGAAATTTTAATAGAAGGTGAGGGCGAGGAATATCTTCATGTGTACCAAGTTTCATGACATTTCGAAATACGAGTCAAAAGTTGTGACCTGATATGTTACTTTTTTTTGTAACCGGGCAGTTTGGGCAAATAAAAAAAAATCATTTTTTTTGGAATTTATTTTTTGAAATTGGTTCTCTACATTTATATGTACTTAAAAAGCTTTGAGTCATTCCATTTCAATCTATGAGTCAAAAGTTATGAGGGTTTTTGGTTTGCGGGTAGTTATGGATTCTCTACTTTAAAAAAAACTTTAAAGTCTTTATTTAACTCAATTTTCAATATTTTTGGAAAAAAATAAAATCTTAGGATGTAGATTGATTATTACAACATTACAACCGTTGGGATTGGCATTTTTAAATTCCATGATTAAATTTTTAACAACTTAGTATTTTGAGTCATTTTCTACTTCTTTCTACTTACTATTTTTTTCCTATATGTTGTACAATTCCAAATGATGTGAAATTTTTCATGCATATAGACAACTTGTTTAGGAAACTGAATTCAAAGAAGCACCACCATTATCGTCATTTTTTCATTGAAAAGTGAGCTTGCAAAGTGCAGCTGCCCGGTTTTTCGCAGGATTGAAAAAATGGTTTTCAAGACTTTGAATGCTTATATCTTGTGATTAACACGGTGGAATTTTCTGAAATTTTTACCACATGTTTTCAAAATATCATACTACAAGATCCTACGGTTACATGTGTCAAAAATTGTTTTTTTCCAAAAATTTGGTAGTTGTATTAGAAATGGCAGTTTTGGAGCGTTTTTGGTGATTACATAGTCATGAAACTTTAGGGGTTAATTCCATCTAAAAGATATTAATATTTTAGATTTTCCTTCTATCTTGTACCTACTTCTACTTAACAATTTTTTTATGAATTAAAATTAAGTTTTTTTGAATTTCTTTTTTTTCCTAGACTCTCAACTCAATTCTCCACTAGAAAGATTTAAAGCTCAAAACTCTGTAGTGCAAAAAATTTAAGTTCAAAATGTTCAAAATCAAAAAATCTAGTCTCACAATGTGCAGAAAAACTTATTTTTTTCACTTCAAACACAGATATCTTGCAATCTGTGTGGTCAAAAATTCTGAAATATTTTCCACACATTCTCATACTAGTTAGGAATAAGATCCTACATTTAGATGTGCAAAAAAAACAATTTTTAAATTTTTTTACTCTTTGCTCTAGAAATGGCAATTTTGAGTGTTTTGGCAGAAAAAAGGCCTTGGTGCTTTAGGGGTTAACCCCTAAAGTCTCGGGTTCAGTGTCAGATTCGGTGTCAGATTCGGTGTCAGATTGTTTGTAGTGTTGGACTGAGGATGCTCTTCGTTTCATGCGCAGTTGCACCCACCCTTTCCCCCAACATGTCATTTTCAGAACTTAGGTCAATTCAAAGCAGCAAGATTCAGTCGTTTTTTCAATGGAAAGTTCGAGCTGGAGACAAGTGTCATGTACTCCTGTGTCCATGAACAAAGGCTCTTAAAAAGAAGAGCTCCTAGTCCTCCGAACTGTTGAATCTTCTGCAAAGATTTTTTTAAATTGCAGAACCTCGAACAACGCAGCCAACAACAGCAGGCAGCCATGCATGTGCAAGCTCTGCCCTGCAACTGTCAACACCATTCCTTGACAACTTATCACAAGGACGCATGGATAACTTCCCAGTTCTCCGGTTTTAAATTAGGGGTTCACACACGGCCGTAATTCATGAACCAATTCTGTCTAGTCGACGGCACTGAAAACGTGTCAGCAACTCAGCATGTGACAAGAGCCAATTCTGCGCCATCTATCTACAGGAGACAAGCTACAGTAGTACACACAGGAATCAATATTCTAACACACGTTGGGAGGATAAAAAACTGTGTCGTAAGTGAAGCCTAGAGCACTTGGAGAATTATTTATAAATGTCTTAGTTTCGAATAGGTCATCACTTCAAAATTGGCAGGTACTGACAGAAATCATCAAAACATGGCAAACCTGCCTGGTCTTCTCACAATCTTTCTACCTACTGTAGAGCCTTTTGAGCCTCAAAAAACACAGTTATAACAACATACCCCATCCATCTCTTGCACGAGATTTAACCGGTAAATTGCACTCCCTCAAGTTTGTATCGAAACCTATACAAAATCAATTCAATGCACAATTGGACCATGTCCACATACTACCTTACAGCTTTTACATGGCACAATCCCTGTGTCATCACTGTCATCTCCAGAAGGTTCTTGTCAGGGCTAGGAAAATGAGAGAATTGAGCAGCAGCTGGGTTGAAGAGAATCCCATGGTACCGCTATTTGTTACAGGCGTTGCTGAAGTACTGCAAAAGATGGACAAATCACTGTGTAAGAGTAGCGAAAGTTCAGCTATTTTGGAATCAGTGATGGTAGAATAAGTTTCAGAAAAAAATATGTAGATCGTGAAGTGTGAGCTCAAAAATAATGTACGCACGGCACCTGTAGGGTAGGCCACTCCATTGGAGCTTCACCAATGTGCAAGACGGCGTAAGCCAAGTGGTGAAGACACTCAATGGAGGGAGTGACTCAAGGTCGCTTCACACTGAGGGTCCAAGCCAAGAAAATAAAAAATTCTGAGCACTCGTTGGTTAAGTTGGACTGCTTTTAAGCTATTTGCCAACGGGACTAGCAGCTCAGAAAGATTTTGTTTTCTTGGCTTGGTCCGAAGTACAAAGCGGTCCTTATTCTACGTAAAGAACTGAGGAAATTGCCGATTGCTTACACAGGTCTCAACAGCATGTGGTGGCTTATATATGCTCCAGCTTACGTTCTGTCATCCCAGCTTACATTCGGTGAAAATAGCATAGCATACTGTTTGCAACTAAAAAGTGACATAGATTACAACAAATGTTGAACACTTGCAAGATAACAAACCACCCCTACACACACAGGTCAGTGAATTATACAACGGCAGAATGTACCTGGCTGGATATATACAAGAACCGTAGCCTGCACACAAGCCCACAACCGAAGTGAGGTCAAGCCACCTAAGGGAATGACCAAAGACATAGATTTGACCCAATTGCAACAACAGAATGAGGGGATAGATTCATGGAGTAAAGCCAAAAATTCACGTTCACGAATTCCCAAGTCCAGTTGAGAGACGTTCTAAAGCTACCAAGTTACAATTGGCAGGGTTCATGTTCAAACCTGCCTTACTTAAAATGCATAATTGCAATTGGCAAGGTTTATCTCACGATTTATCTCAGAAAGTACTACTATTGAATGGCATTGCAATAGGCAAGGTTCAGGGTTGGAATTTTACTAGTTTGAATGATTCCTACTGAATTGCAGGACCAGCACAGGAACTTACTTGGGTCCGAGGAAACGACTTGAGCCGCCCCATCAAAAATGCAGGCTGAGGCCGGATCGGTACTATTTACATAAAACTGATTCATAGCGTAAGAAGCATGAGAGTATCGAGTATCAGGAAGGAAGCACGTTCCATTGGCTTGAATGGCTGCGCAGTCGACTTTCCCCACACCACAGGCGAAGTCTATGTTTGATTGCAACGCGGCATCCGAAAGTCCCTAGAAACAAAAGAAGTCACAAACCAGCACACAAACAATCAGTTACTCGTAAACAAACAAACATACTCTGCAAACACAAACTCCTGAAAACACAAACTCTTGGAACCCCAAACTCGGCAATCACAACCTCTGGAATCAAAAGCTCTGGAATTACAAAACTCGGCAACCACAACCTATGGAGCTTACAACAATGATGTAAACCCAAGCTGGACTGATGTGATTTCTGCATTCCTTACCACTTTGGCAATGCACCAGGTTCGTTGTCCCCCAGTCGAGGAATTGTTTCCCGCCGTGATATTCACCGCATACAAGGGCGTCGAGTCATTGTTAAACATCCCGAAGTTCCGTTGCGACGCCGGTCCCACATTCAGATTCTCATTATAAATCTCGTACAGATACGTATTGACATCAATCCCGGGCCTCCCCGGCGTCCCCACTCTCGCCCCAATGTGCTTCACCAAGTTCGCATTGTATATCTCCGCATTCGCAGCCGAAGCCCCCACCTCGCCTGCTTCCCCAGCAGTCGGCCACCCGCTCTCACTCACGTAGAGCGCGAGCTCCGAGCGATTCGCTCTCGCCAATGCCGAGTACACCGCGTCCACTTGCGCATCAAACAAATTCGCGTATGAGAGGTTCGTGCCCGTGTCGAGCACGCCGTTACTTGAGTTGAAAAGGGCATAGTCCACGGAAATTGCATTCGGTTGCGCGGCGTAGGCTTTCCATGGGTACACGTTCACCATAAACGGGGAAGATGTTTGTGACAAAAACGCTAGTAACGCTGAGACTTCGCTGTAAGAAGAGTTGAATTCTCCAGAAGATGGGACGTAGGACTGTGAGAGTAAGTCCATGGAGCACGGCGACGAGATTTTGATGCTCTGCAGGTTGTTGGCCACGAGCGCGGCGTAGAGATTGCTCATGGCTGGGACGAGTGAGGAGGAACCTGTTGGGAAGCCTGTGAAAACCTCGTTGCCGACGCCGATGGCGATGATGTCTGTGGAGTTTAGAAATGGCAGGATCTTGGTGGTCACCCAAGTGGAAGCCGAGGTGCTGGAATTGGCGAGATCCAGAAGCTCGCTGTTGAGGATGCCCAAGATGAGTTGGATATTGGAGGTTTGGAAGGCGCTCAGGGCTGCGGGGTCTGCGTCGTAGAGACGCACTTGGGAAATGCCGAGCGATTGAAGGAGTTGCACGGTTTGCGTTGACGCGGGGAGGTTGTCACCGTTGCGACCGTAATTGAATCCGACGTAACCTCCTGCAGACGCAAAAGAAAGATGGAGTCCGTAAGCTCATGCACACGAATTTTGCATGAACTCGAATTGTTCGTTGCAACAAGGATTTGAGTGAACCGATTTTGGATGGTTACTTGGGAGCGAGGAGTACCTGTGGTGGAGACGAAGAAGACCAAGTATAGAGCAAGCTGCCAGGCGCAGCCATGCCTGACTCTCACCATGGAGGAGGACTTACGAACTTGCGAGGATTGCAGGCGAGCAGAATTGGTTGATCACCACCTGAATGTGCACCTCTCTACGTACTTGCAAAAGTCAGATGCGATCCGTGAGGGAAAAAACAAACCCTCCAGGGTTAGGTCACACTCGTCTAATATTACACACTGACGACGAGCACGCAACTCGTGCAGCTAGAAATGACACTCAATTCTTGCTGATGGGAATCACTTGTGTCGGTATTGATCACACAATGAAGAGTAAAGATGACAAGTTCCAGCATCAACTATGAGCAGCATGACGCAAACAGCGGCGCTAGCTACTAACGGCTAATCGAGCGCGCGCACGCACACGCACACATACACACACACACAAAGCTGACACTTAACAAAAACTTCGTATGACAGGGTTACCTGACTACGAATCTTGAGGAGAGAGTAACGACCCACTACAGCGACATGAAAAGAAAAAAAGCACCCCCGCTGGCCATGGACACCCACCAGTACGTACAAACTCTCGCCAGCTTCAGAAACTCACACGCGTGAGATCGAACCGACTTGCACCAATTCAGTAACCAACCCAACCCAACCAATCAAGCAACCTCTGTGCTTCCTGCGAATTAGGATCTGGCAACGGCAGCTTCAATTCGCTCCCTTCAGATCGATCTTCGTCCGATCCTCCACCCGCGCTAGCTCAAGTTGCCGGCCTTCAATCCACCAATCTCCAATTCAACCAAGCTTAAGCTCTAGCTTCCTTGAACCCAAACATTCAGAACACCTGCAACATTCGGGACCGAGATTTGATATAATCAATGAATCGGATCCCTCACTGGTGTGATTTGCTGCAACAGGGGAAGAGAAACTCCAGCCCTCGATTGACAGTCGACACGTAGCACGCAGCTCCAGATTCTCTAGATTCCAGACTCGTACACACTGTACGGACTACTCTGAAACCGAATTGACTGCGGGTTTGCAACCAGAGAGACTAGCTGCGTAGAAAGAAATGGATTTGCATTCGGAGACGAAGACAATGTTGTGTAATAAGTTATATAATGAATGAAGCGCCGTTGATGGAATCTAACTAATCGAAACTAAATGATGAATGGGAGGGATGTAAATATGTAATGAAAGTGAAGATTGAAGGAGAATTGAAGGAGTGAAGGACCGTTGCGTTTTTTGTGGAAAACACTGTCAGAAAACGGTATTGTGTCGACGATGTATGTGCGGTTGTTGGACCCAGTCACCCGCCGGAGGTCCGGCCAGGGAATGCATTAGAAACAGGAGTGTTTTGACTTTTCAGTGGCCTCAGATTCAACCCCTTTGCTGTGTAAACTTAGGTAGGAGGTCCGTGAAGTGCCCACTGTTTAAGAGCCCATTTGGGGAGGTTAGACTTCTTGAAACATTTTCAGACAAACGGAATTGACATCTAACCCAAGTCGCTTCATATTACTTGGAGCTTTGTGCATTTAATTATGAATTTTTGAAATTGAGATGTCGCGGTCACTAAAAGTGTCCACTTCTTGAAATGTACATTATTTTGTACATTGTTGGTGCACTGAGAAAGCAAATTGTACCTCTAAGTTAGAGGATGCTTTTAGAGCTGAAGCGCTCTGTAGACCTCCTACAATACCTATTTTGGTTGTAACCCTTTAGTAATTTTTAAAGGTCTCAAGCTCAATTTGGAATGCAACTTGGATGTTCTTGTGTATTTGACATAAGAGGTGAGTGAATTGAGGTATATGGTAGTGATGAAAGTTTGTATTCACGTTGATCCCAATACAATGATACATAGGGCTCTCAATGTGGATCAGTACTGCACTGTCTTGGAAGCTATAAAATGATTGTATAATCTACATGTATGGTGATTTATAGTATACATGATAAGGTTTAAATGCATGTTACAGTGATTCAAACAAAAGATGCTTCTTGTTGAATTGTCCAATAGTATATATCATGCAATATTTTAGTACATGATTTGTATTCCGAGAGCCAATTATGTTACCATATATCATTTAAGAGGATTTGGGGGCTTTAGATAGCTTGCAGGTTTTCCTACGTTTCCAGATTGCAGGAACGCAGCTACAGCAGCTGGCTGATGTGACACGGCAACTGCCACGTCATTTTTTGAAAAAATAAAAATAATTTTTTGTTTGCTTAAAATGATATTTGAATTTTTAAATATTATTATTATTTTTAATAAATATTTTATGATAGCCCATATTGTTGTTCACAGAATCGGGCCAAATTGGGGAACAGGCCTGAAATGGCCCTTCAAGGCCCCCAAATCCCTTCTAATAACAGTTCACTACAATCCCTCAAGTGTCAGCCTTGGAAGGATGTGTATAGACTATCATCAAGGTAGCCAACAAAAAAATTGTCATATTTTTGCACTACAAGAGAAAGGGTGGTATTAAGTACATTGCATAATGAAAGGTAAGGTACTTTAAAGAAAACTTATTAAAAAAACAAAATCACAAGTCATGGGGTTTGAACTCCTCACCTAATGCTTGGTGGTGGGAACCTTTAGTACCTTGCTACATCTTGCTCTATATGTAAAACCAAAGATCTTTTAAAAATTTGTATGACCAAAAGGTGTGTTATTTGTAACAAATAACCAAAAAAGACTCATTTTTAGTAATTAGTGATCAATAAGGACAAATTTTTAGTAACTAATGACCAAAAAGGACAATTTTTTAGTAATATTAATGACCAATTGTGAACTTTACATATACGTATAATCCCAACATATAAGACAAAACAAAATTAACCTTTTAGTAACTAGTGACCAATAAAAATAATTTTTTAGTGATGTAATGATCTAATAGCATTGACGATTTGCAACACATTTATTATACGCAACCAATTTGACCATTTAGCACTAGAAACAACATTCCAATCATTTTTTATTAGTTGGTTGTACCACCCTTTTTCTTGTAGTGTTGGATAAATAGGTGTATTCTTGTTTTTTGTTGTTTCCCTAAAAGTCATTCATCTAGTTTTTGTAACTTTTGGCACTTTGTATTTTTTGGCGTTCATAAAAGGTTTTATAATGCACAATTTTTATTTTATAAATTTTGCACATTTTCCTATATTTTTGGCGTTCATACTAGGTTTAATTCTATTGTTTACCTCTACTTCATCAAATTAGTCATAGAAGGAGGTGGTTTAATAAAGATTCAAGCATCACTTGGGATGAATGAAAAATTATTTGAACAAAAACATTAGCATGAGTATTATATTCATCATCTAAAATATAGACTTCAAAACATTTATGGGGTTATACTATAAGAGTATATGCACCTAGTAGAATCACCACTTAAAATGAATGTATTATATACAGTTTTGGTTGTAATTTGGGGGGTACATGCCGTCATCTTTTGGGAAGCCCAATTTTGAAT
This sequence comes from Neckera pumila, assembly GCA_963969595.1. Taxonomy (NCBI): domain Eukaryota; kingdom Viridiplantae; phylum Streptophyta; class Bryopsida; order Hypnales; family Neckeraceae; genus Neckera; species Neckera pumila. The sequence continues at coordinate 21,001,296 of OZ018410.1, read as the reverse complement.
GCAATATAGAGATATATGTATATCTTGATGTATATTTGACCACATTGGAATTGTTTTGGACCTCAAGAAGGAAATTTTACACATAGAGGATATCATTATATTATTCAATAATGAATAATTGGCATTGCCATTATTCTAGAGTGATTGGGAATCTTAGCTTATTTTGTTGATTCAATGTGTACAAAGCTTCTAATCAACCAATTGCCAGTTTTTTATTTATAACCTCCTAGAATCAAAAAATTTAATGTTAGAATTGTGTTGGCTAAATTTTTTAGCTCCTAAATTTGATTGCAAAGTATCCCTTCTAAAGTACGAACCAGCCCTATTCAATAAAAACTCAAACTAAAATGATTTTAAAATCCTTTAAAAGAAATACAAATACAAATATGATGTGTATAGGTATTAATACAAATACAATCATGAATATGAATATGAGTGCAAATTTTGTAATCCCATATTGTATGTCAAAATGAAGATTCTAAAAATTCATGTTTTGAAATTTTAGAAATTTCAAATATGAGAGATTCCAAAAATTATGTATATGAAAGATTATATAGATGAGATCAATCTTGAAAATTTTGATCACTAGTCATAATTTGACAAATAGACTTTTTAGAGTATTTTTTTTATAAATATTCAACTTTGGTGGTATATTTGATTGGGTGGATAATTGAGCCTCTATATACTCAAATGTACTTCAAAGCAAATGGACAACGTAATAGCATTTTGAATAACTAATGGCTAAAAGCATGGTCACGTCAAGCCTTAGAAAAGAGCATTCATTATAATATAATGATTCTATGTAAAATGTCACTAAAGCAACCCTTTTTCAATATCATGTGAGATATCTCATACATGTAATTTTAAAAGAAAAGACTTGTATATTTATCTATTGGATGTTCACATAAATTACGTGATAATTTTTTTTTATAGAAATATAAGACAACTTGTAAAATTTGGGCTTGTCACTTTAGGTCGCCCATACTTGAATTGAAGTAATTGGTACCTATGTGGACCCCTTTCATTATCTTTTACCTTCAACTGCAGGCCATCTTCACCTCTTGCCCTCCTCTGTAAAGTTTTTGATAAGCTGTGTAAATTTTTTTCAATCTTTTGCTTGGAGTTTCAAACAATCTTCATTCACTTGGGTGCTCCAATGATTTTATGAAACCTTTTAGAAGGTATGAAGAGGAGGCATACATTTCTTTATTTATTGGCTCTTTTTGTTTATGAATGAGTGTATTATAGGGGCAACATTGGGGGTCAAAAACAAGCAAATTGGAAGTATGGCTAGAGGTATTACAGGCTTTGCAAAACTATACAATTTAGCAGGATTGAACAAGGAGATACATAATTTTGCATAACTATTAGAGGCATTGTGTGTTTTGGTGGCTTCTTTGTCATTAATTGAGTGTGCACTTCAAGAGTTTGGTGCAAGCGTTTGCCATTAGAATTTACCATGAGTGTCTTCTTGTACTTGTTTTCAATTCATGTTTTTTTTTGTTTAGAATTTTTTCAGGCTGCTTTATCCAATCCACATGTTCATGTCAAGCTTGACAACAACATTCTCTCTCCAATTTTGTTCTTGCTTTTATCATTCTCTCTAAGTCATTCAACAATCTCTCTCTTTGTTTTTAAAAAGTTCCCTTCCAAATTTAAATAGAAGTTTAGAAATTGAACCTTAGTCCCTCTCCTTCTTAAAAGTGTGTAATTTGTTCTAACCTTGAACGTTGTGTTCTTTCGCAAGGTTGGATTATAGTTTATCGTAACATGGACACCCTTGTTACTTTGCCTGAGATTTTCTACTTGCCTTTGCCTCTATTGCGGATGACCACAAACATGGCCCTTGATTTCTTGATAACATGCTCTGATTTGGGAGTCTAATGATGACATGTTCACAAATTCTAGAACCTTTTTGGACACTAATTTGATTTTGACCAAATCATAGCTGCTGCACTTCACCACTTCAAATATGCAATGTATTTTTTTTTTTTTTTTGAAGATATGGGATTTTGGATTAAACCCAAGTCTACAACCTGGTTTTCAAGATTTATCTAGGCCAATATTATGATGACCGTTGGATACAAATGTTTAGAATGATGAAGAATGTTGTCTTCTCATTATTTGATTTGCTTTGTCCAAGTGTTGCCAAGAAGGACATGAAGTACCACTTGTCAATTCTTGTTCACATAAGCGTGGAATGCACACTCTTCAAGCTAATTCATAGTGCTAGTTTGTTTGTGTATAGCAAGGTGTTAAATTGTTGAAGACAAGAGCACAGTCTCATTCATTTTTGGAAGACATGGTGTGTGCCATCAACAACTCCTTGAGACATATATTGACTTGGCCAACAAGATAAAAAATACATGACATTCAAGTTGCTTTATTGTCTTTGTTGCTAATTTGCTAATATTAGAGCTATCAATAGCACCTTTTTTGGGATTTCAAAGCCAAAATGGTTGCTAAGCAAGTGTACAACACAAAAACTATGTAGAGGATGTTGTGTTGTGGAGAATGCTTTTAGGATTCCAAAGCGATTATTTTAGGAACTTTTGGTGAAGTCCGAGCTTCATATGGCATTTTTGTCAAAAATCATTACATGTTATGCCATTTTAAATAGTGAACTTTTACAACAATCACATGAAGAAGTTGAGAAATTTCTACGAGTTCTTCACTACAAGGGTATGGATGGAGAATTATTAGAAAATGATGATGCGGGAGGTAAGGATGAGGGTGATGGTGTTGCAAAAAAAAATTCATCATTTCATACATAGCACTTTTGATAATTTGGCATGTATCACTGTGGCTCTTCTATTAGGAAGAGGACACAATTACATTTTGATCTATGTTAAATGGTTGTTTCATTATATAGCAGAATTATTCTTGTATTCTTCTCCATTCTGGTAGTAATATTGTCCTAAGGTGGCAAAACAAAAGTTTTACTATTTTTTGAGGTAGTACATGAGCCCCAAATGGAAGAACGTCAATTTTTGAAGAAGTGGAAATAAACCTATCCTAATTACTTGAGAATTTTTACTAGAGGAGGAATTGAGGCTTCAAGTTGCTTCTACAAGTGTCATTAGGCATTGGCATTTACATAAAGGATATATGATTTCAACAAGCCTATTCTAGATTTGTTTTAGTAGTTTCAAGTAAATTGTTGTCCATGGCATTGAGGTCATGTGAGATGGCACATTCAAAATCCTATTCAATATTGAGGAAAGTTGGGCTAAGCAGCTCACAACCTCCCTGTGCTTGAGAATGGCTAAATAGGCATTTTCCTTCACAATGATCTCATTGCATAAAATTGTTGGTCCTCATCCCTTTGGTATGCCATATGCTCATTAAATAGTTTTAATTAAACTTCTACAATATTTTATTATGTTCCAACTCCCGAGATGGCCTCCGCCATATTTTTCATCTAAGAGGTCATTTTCACCACTAAATCAATTGGTAGCCTCAGTGATGAAATTGTGCCTTGATAAGCTTTTGTATTTGACAGCTATATTGTCAGACCTCTTCTTCAAAGCAAATTTGGAGTTGCCACTACTACTAATTAATGATGTGAGAGGTTTACAGAGAAGCAATCTTCTCATAGGTTCTTGATTGCTACATAGCGAGGCATTGATCATGGTGCCACAAAGAGACTATATTGTTGTTTTGATGAAAAGATGTCAAAATTAGGTCCTCGCTTTCTAATTCCTTATCTGCATTGTTCTTGTTGTTTGATCCATCTTGGCGTTGTTGACTTTGGTAGTCGCCATTGTCCTTTGCCATCAAATTACAAAATATAAGGTGGTTGATATGTAGATAGCTGCCAAACTATTTGTTGATGGCATCAAAGAACTCCCTTGGAAATGACTTTGGTAGTCCTTTTGCCTTGTGCTCCATTGTAGATTGATCCCAATACTTTAGCAAGTTGTGCCCCATTAGTGCATGGCAATACGTTGGTAGTAAGAGAATGAATTGATTCTATTTGGTTTTGCAAGCGGGACCATCATGCAAATAGGGAGAACAATTGGAGCACATGACGCACTTTGAAATATGCAACCACTTAGTGACATCCAAATTCATAAGGTATCTCCTATCAACAATGTCCAATTCCTCTAAATATAACTATCACTATAAGAAACCCGCAATTTTTGTTGCATTTTAGGAGATAGCTATTTTAGGTTAATATAAAAATAGTTGCATCACCATGGATGTCACCTAAAATGCATCACAAAAAACGCGGATTTCTTATAAATATATTGATTTGCTTCAAAAAGTACCTGTAGAATAAATTTTTTTGTTTTTAGGTTATTTTTTTAGTTTTTATTGAAAAAGTATATAGAAAGTAGTCTAAAAAGTAGAAAAATAGCTTAAAAGTAGGCTAAAAACACTAAAAAGCAAAAAGTAGCTAAAAGTAATCCAAAAAGCAGTTCTCAAACTTTATGCAGTGTAAATGGGGTAGTTAGGATGGATGAAAAAATATATATATATATATAATAATAAAAATAAAAATAAAAATAAAATAATAAAAAATAAAAACACTTGGATGAATGAGGTGTGACTTAGGTTTTGTCAACACCCCTTCATCATCACACCGATTCGTTTTCTCGGGAAAACTATAAAAAAACTGAAAAGTGAAGAAATTCACGGCATTTGTAAGACCCAAGTTTATATTAATATATATAAATATATTTTGTGCATTGTCCTTTGTATGTTTGTGAGTATTCCAGTTATCTTGGTTTATATGTGTGAAATTTGGAGTGGAAATTTGTGAACACCGAGAGCTGGTCTGAATCAATTGAGTGGAAAACTGGAGTGTTGGAAATGGGTGTTGTGCATAGCGTTGTTTGAAGAGGTGATTTGGAGCTTGCGACTTTTTACACTTCACGGTGCATTGAAAATCAGATTTTGCAATTTGATCAGTGCTTGAGTTTGGATCGGTTTGGGCGATCAAGAAATTGATGTCTTGGTGGATCAAGAAGTGACGGAAAATCAAAGATCAACACTCAAGAAAATTTGGAGCAGACAGATCCCAAACTTACAGGAACACATCGAAGATTTTTGCAGAATCGGAATTTGAAGAGTTGAGCGCCCTTGGTTGCCGGATCCAAGATCGCGATTGCATTGCGTACGTCGGAGAACAGCAAGATCGTAAAATTAGAGTTGATCGGGCGGAATTGGGAGCAATTTGGTGCGACGCAGGCGTCTCCGATAAGTTCCCCATCCAAGAAATTCGAAATTTTGACACTCTAATTGCCAAATTTGAGATCGCAGTTGCATTGTGTGTGTTGGTCGAGGTCAAGGAATTGAAATTGGGGCTGATCTGAAGAAATCGGTGAATGATTGGTGCAAATCCATGACCTCGGAGACGCAGCATCGTTTGTTTAATCTGTTCATTGATTGCTCAAATTAGTTGTAATTGAGGGCTCTAGGATGTTGATTATTTGATCAAACCCTGCCTCAGAGTGTGAGAATAAGCAAATTGAAAATGAAATAAAATTTTAAGAACGAGTTTGGTGAAGATTCAGCGCGGCAACTTCAGCTCCGAAATTAGGGATTTGGTCTTTTGGCGACCTTGAAATTCTTGAAATTCTGCACTAATAGAATTGGAGATGACTTGAATTGCATCGCGCGGTTGTTGCGAGTCAAGAATCAGTGCGAATTGCAACAATCTCGAAGTGCGGTTCCTTAATCGAAATCATTGGAATCTCGGAAGGCGCGGTGCGGGGAGAGAGGTGCCGGCAGACAGGCACGGCAAAGCAGTTTGGCGCTTGCGGGCTCACGATCCCGCCCGACCCCCACAATACCCTCCCCATTGGTATCCGTCCCCTTTCCCGATTGATGTCCGCACTCCTAGTTGATACCCCCTCACGGCCATAAGGTTGGATTGCGCGGTCTTAGGGTACAGTCCACGGTCTCAGGTCACCGGGCACGGCCATAGGGCTAGGCCACGGTCATAGGACTGATTTCCACGTCTTTAGGCCATTTGGCCATTGAAATTGAAATTTCAAGGTTTTAGGGATTGTTTTAGGAATTTTAAATTTGTAACTACGGTTTTGGATATAAATTTGGTTGATTTGACTTAATTAATTGACAAAAAATAAAACAAACTAAAATAAAGGCTCAAAATTTTTCAAACAACCCTTGGGCCGTGATCCTAGTTTGGGTCTAGGTCATAGGGTTGTGTTTGATAAATGTTGGTGTGTGTACTAGAACAACTTACCCCGTGGTTTTGGACTTGTTGCCCTGAGACTTGTTGTCCAATCTTCAAAGAAGGAGAAAGCTTAAAGACCAAGAACCTGCTATTTTGTCCTAAACATTTCATACCTTGCATACTGGACGTATTGCCTACTGAAACTACCACGTGTAGTCATTCTGCACATAGATTCGAAAAGCTCATAAAGAGCAATTACTGGCCCTATTGCCTAACAAATAAAAAGGTGTTAAATAACAAATTATTTGTATACTTTAAAAGTATTATTTTGTATATATATATGATTAGGTCATAGGCTGCATCCATGTATAAGACGTGTTGCCCAGCCTGACGTGTTGCCAAAGATGTGTTGCCCACTCTAGAATACTATATAGGACTGGGACTCATAGAGCATTGTGTCTGCATTAGTGGTAATGGACTGTCCACCAAATTTAGAGAACCTAGGAATAAGGGAAGGGAAAGAAAGGAAGCAAGAGAAAAAGAATAGAAATATAAGAATAAAGATTCCAGGTATGTTCCACAAAGTTAGTTTACACATAACTTAAATCTATTTTAAAAGTGACATTAGACGCACTAACGATAGACTACGTTGGCTTATCCACGGATGAATCCTTATACTACTGGTATTTGACAAAAAGTAAAAGTTAGTGAAAAAGTCCCATGATCTCTAAAAAGCCAATTTGGGCCACGATCTTTTCTTGGTATTTTTGGTTGACTTGATTATGTAGTTACCATTGCAAGCTGGGAGCAACGAAAAAGAACTCTTCTATTGTATATTGGAGGCGTGCTGGATCAGATGTGTGGAAAGCTCGCCAACACAATATTTCTTGCAATAGGTGCAAGTTATGAATATAAACTTTAAGAAGACATACATCTCAATAGTATCTTGAGGATTGATATAGTGACTCCAAAAATTGAGTCTATATAATAAACAAGCACTTTAAGAGCCACTTTACAAAGAATAATGATATATTTAGTAGCTGTAAGATGTGGATGTAAAAAAACTACAAGTTGACTTTGAGATGATGTCATGATGACATCACCAATTTCAATAGGATTTTGGTGAGAGAGAAGAAGACGTTGAGTATGATAGACTCATAGTTACCTTCATATTCTTGTTTTTTCATAGCATGTACGTTCTTGTTTTTTCTTCAAATTTGGTCATTTTTTTTTAGGTTTTCTATAAGATTGCGTTGAATACTTTTGTGGTTTTGTAGAAGTTGTAAGGGAGTATGAGGTGAATTTCCAAGAAAAAGAACAAAACATTGGAGCCTTGATAGAGAAGTGCAAGAGCAGTGTACTCGTGGTCTTTGAAATGCATTACTTCATAAAACAGACATGACAATATTGGCTATAATTGGGGGTGAAGGATATAGTTAATACTAGTTCTAAATTTGCCATTTGTCAACCACAAGAAAGAAATAAAAAAAAAATAGGGAAATTACTCTGCAGTAACTATAATGCCTTCAATATTGATCATATGCTTGGTAGAGGATTGTCCTACTTCAAATTTTATAAGTCACAACTCTTCTAGCAAAGTATTTTAATGCTAGTCTTAGACACAAGTTTTCCAACAAATAATATTGAAAATACATGACCTTCCAATATGCATTTTTTGCTTTAAAATTGCACTTAAAGTACCCCTTTTCTTTGTAGTAATAGGTTTACAAAAAAATCACCATTTCAAAAATTAGATACACAAGTTGATGTTGGAATCTAACACATCCGAATATGTAGATGCTGAAATTAAATACATCTATAAAACCTTATTAGAAAATTTCATAATATTTGTAGATTGACTTTTATTTCTTCTACAATTTGCACTTGTGCCTTAGATGTTATTTGGGGTAGTAAAGGGTTGTTTCAGGCCCATTCTCCAATCTGTTCCCAATGCAAGGAAGGAACGTCGAGCTGCTTTCAGAACCCTAATTACCAAAAAAAAAAAAAAAATTGCTTCTGAAATTTAAAAAAAAAGTTAAAAAGTTAAAAAGTTAAAAAAAAAGTGACTTCGGCCACGTCACACTGCTGCGCTGTGTTGCTACAGTGCAGTAGTGCGTTTCCTGCAGTCGGGGAACTCGCAGTCCTTTGGGACTTGGGAGGGCCAAATCCCTTCTAATGCTTCAACATTCAAAATTATCTACACCAATCTTAAATTATTCATCCAAATTTTTACTAGTGATCAATGACTTAGAATGCTTGAATATATGAGGGTCAAATTCTACAAATAAGTGTTGAAATTAATTTTGAAATGTCTAGGTCATCCTAAACCAATTGCAAGGCAAGATGTAGCACTTTGAACAAGTAGTTCCACTACAATTGGCTTTGTCCTTGTAGCATTGGCACACTTTCCAAGTAAGGTATCTACTCAAGCTTCTTTACATGCACACCTACTATATAAGGTAAGGATCCCATACCTAATCACTTAAGGGATTTTGGAATAGATGATGAGAAATGAGTGATGAAAAATTCTCCCCATGTACAAAGATAAGAAATATTGGGACTAAATTTTTTTTCGTAATTTTATTCCCCAAATTGGAGTTACTGTGAATTTTGGGAGCCAAAAAGTGTTCCAAACGTGAAGCCAATCACTAGAGTCTTCCAATTCCAATCACTCAAAAACTAGCTTCATACTTCTTTTTTCCTTGCTACTTTTTGCATACTTTAGGACATATGCCATGATCTTATTGGTCTCAACCTTAAAAAAGAGTAAAAAACATGTTCTAAGCCATGATTACAAATAGGGGCACCTCTAGGTCGGGAATTGATCCCTGGTTGGGTATGGGATCCTTACCTTAGAATACTTTTGCACTCCTGATCGTTAGTAATTTGAGGTGTGGGCAGATGCGATTTCAAGGTTGTGGATATCAAGCTTCAGGCTTTGGGGGTTCAAATTTGTGGGTTGTTGATTTTTGTGGCCAAAGCACATGTTGGCCCATTTGCACACCCTGTTCAAGCAGTAATGTCACGCCGAACAATGAAATTTCCATAGGGATGTTCCAGACTATGCAGTATACGCTTATGAGATGTCTATCAATGGGATGTCTTGTGTGCTTTTTCCTGTGTAGAGAGATAGAAAATACTCAGATTGCGAAATTTCAGAATTTTATGTGCAAAACTGAAATTCTAGTGAATTTTGGGAGGTAAAAAGTGTTACAAACCAATTCCCAATCTTTAGAGTCTTCCAATTCCGATCATTCAAGAACTAGCTTCCTACTATCTACTTTCTTGTTACTTTTTGCATACTTTAGGATATGTGTTATGATCTTACTAGTTCAAACCTTAAAAAAGAGTAAAAAATACATTACAAGCCTTGATTGGAATAGGGGTACTATTGGTTGGGCACTGGTCTCTGGTTGGAAATGGGTGGTCCGACCTTAACTGTAGCTATGGCTAGCTTACTAGAATTTGATTCATATTTATTGTTAATATTTTTATTTATGTTTACAGTTAAGAAATTTTATTCATGTTTACTATAATTTTTTCTGAAAAGTTGAACAATTAAAATTTGATTCATGTTTACTTCAAAACCTTCAAATCTCCAAATTCATGTTTAGTCTTAAGATTCATGTTTACTGTTAAAATTTTTGTATTCATGTTTACTATTAAAAATAGTGTACCCTATGCCATTGCCACAGTCAAAATAAAAATAAAAGTAATTTTTGATTTTTCAATTCAAATAAAACTCAAAAATCCATAATTTTCACACCATAGGTCAAAATGCCACAAAACAAAGCTTGTGCACCTCTCTTCGTTGAGGCCTTTCCAACAATAATAAAAATGCAACCAGGGGACATACGGTTCCAGAGATCTCACTATAACAAAAAAAACAAAAAACATCCTATCTTAAAGGTATGGATACTAGTGTGCCTTGACTGTCGCCATAGTCAAAATAAAAATAAAAGTCATTTTTCTAATGTTTTCATTTATAATTTATAATACTTCAAACTTCAATACCTTTCACACTAAAGGTCAAAACCCCATGAACCGCAAATCCTAGTCTCTACGTGTTTCACGATGGTGATTCCATTGTTCTATTAACCCCTAAAGGACCAAACAACATTTTTTGGCAACATAGCAATTTTGGGCAACTCACTACGAATGAAAATTTTATTTTTTTTCTTTGAAAATTTCACACAACATGTGCCCAAGGAGTAGCTTTAAGGCCCAATAGTTTTCAAAACTTTTGACTACATGGTTAAAAAGTTATTGGATGATATGTCATTTTCAACGGACGGCGGGCAGCTCAATTTTTTTTTGGAAATTCACTTTTTAAAAAAATAAAAATTTGAAATTGGTTCTTTCGATTTATATATATGCATAAAGCTTTGAATTATTCCATTTTTATTTATGCGATAAAAATTATGAGGTGTTCTAGTTTGAGGGCAGTTATGGATTTCCTATTCTAAATAAACTTAGAAGTCCTTTATTTAATTCAATTTTTAATGTTTTTTGAAAAAAATAAAAGCATAGGATGTATATTCTTCATTGCAACATTACAACTGTTGGAATTGACATTTTTTTATTCCATAATTAAATTCTTAACAATTTTGTGTTTTGAATCATTCTCTACTTCTTTCTACAATCTATTTTTTTCCTATATGTTGTACAATTTTAAATGATCTAAATTTTTTCAAGCATGTAGCCAACTTGCTTTGAAGAGTGAACCCAAGGAGTAACCACCATTTTGGACATTTTTTCATTTAAATGTAACCTTGTGAAGTGCAGCTGCCCAAGTTTCCGCAAGGCCAAAAAAAGTTTTTTTGTCAATTCAAATGCTAATATCTTGCAATCTACAAGGTGAAAAATTTTGAATTTTTTTTGCATATTCTCAAACAAGTTTACTACAAGATCCTATGGTTACATGTGTCCAAATATGTTTTTTTTCTGAAATTTGATACTTGTACTAGAAATGGCAGTTTTGGAGTGCTTTTTGTGAAAACATAGTCTTTGACCTTTAGGGGTTAATTATATACATAGATGATCTTATGATTATTGGCAACCATCCTAAGAAGATCGACTCTTTCACACAACCCATTTATTTGCATGCTCATGTTACCGCATTGGAAGAACCTCTTTTCTATAAAGATGCTGCCCAACACCCTGAGTGCTGTCTTGACGTCAAGATGAAAGAGAGGCCATCCTTTTATGGCGGCAATGCAGACAATTGTTTGCATTGTGGAGTGTGGACCATTTGACACAGGCAAAAATGTATCGTGAAAATCAAATCCTTATTTTGTTGATCGCCTCACAAAGCTTGTGCACCCCTCCTCTAAAGACAAATAAACCAAATTGATATATTTCTAAAGTATATGAATTTGCTATGAATTTTATGAAGTGTGAAGACCAAACAGTTTGATGGATTTTCCAAAACCAACTTAAAATACATCCATCATAGTGATATTATGCACTTTAACCCCTCAAGGACCAAACACCGTTTTTTGGCAATATAGCAATTTTGGGCAGCTCACTACGAATGGAAATTTTATTTTTTTCTTTAAAATTTTCACACTCAAGATGTGTCCAAGGAGTAGCTTTAGAGCCTAACAATTTTCATAACATTTGACTACATCGTTAAGAAGTTATTGCATGATATGTCATTTTCATTGTTTGGCGGGCAGCCCGGGCAGCTTAAAAAACTTCTTTAAAAATCACTTTTTAAAAAAAATAAAAATTTGAAATTAGTTTTTTAGATTTATACTAGCGATTGGCGTTTGCTTTGCTACGTATTAAATATATTACTTTCATCAATTTTTCATGTGATAGAATGTAGATAAATAGAGTATGTATAATCTTTAAATGAAAATATTGACATCCTCATATAGTACTCTTTGAAAAAATTTATATGGTGCAGTATAAAGTAATTAAAGAAAATCTTTATATCATAATTTTTACAAAATAACCTTTGCAAAGATGAAAACATTGCAATAAGAATAAATTAATTAAGTGAACAATGTAAGTAGAATCTTCACATTTGAATATGTAGAGCAACGCTAGCGGTTGGTGCTTCCTTATTTTTTAATATCACATTTTAAAAAGACATAGAATTTATTTATAGTTTTGTTGTCTGAAAAGTTTCTTTGAAATTTTTTAGAAGTATCCATTTGATTTTCAAATATTCATAAAAAGAATACATAATATATAGTAGAAAGTATCCTATGGCTATTACAAAAGCAATTGAATTTCTATAATATTATTCAAAATTGAATTGTGATGTTATAGAGGTCATTGTAATTTTAGTAGTATGATATGGGCGAAAAGCTTTGAATCATTCCATTTTGATTAATGAGTCAAAAGTTATGAGGATTCTTAGTTTGAGGGTAGTTATGGAATTTCTACTCTAAAATAAACTTTGAATTCCATTATTTAACTCAAAGTTCAATATTTTTGAAAAAAAATAAAAACTTTGGATGTAGACTGATTATTACAACATTACAACCATTGGGATTGGCATTTTTCAATTCCATACTGAAATTCTTGACAATTTAGTATTTTGAATCATTCTCTACTTCTTTCTACTTACTATTTTTTTCCTATATGTTGTACAATTCCAAATGATCTGAAATTTTTAATGCATGTAGCAAACTTGCCTTAAAGAATGAATCCAAAGAGTTGCTACCGTTTTGGACATTTTTTCATATAAATGTGACCTTTTGAAGTGCAGCTGCCCGGATTTTCGTAGGGACAAAAAAGCATTTTTTGACAATTCAAACGCTAATATCTTGCAATCTATACGGTGGAAAATTCTGAAATTTTTTCCACATCTTTTCAAACTAGTTTACTACATGACCCTACGGTTGTCCACAAATGTTTTATTTTCAAAATCTGGTACTTGTATTAGAAATGACAGTTTTGGAACAATTTTGGTGAAAACATAGTCAAAAACCTTTAGGTCAATCTAATGTTTCTTTAATGATCACAACATTGAGGCTCTAAAAATTGCATTTTGTAATGGCTTTATACCTAAAAAAAGAAGTTTCAGTTGTTTCTACTAACTCACTCCATAATAGTCAATCAAAATTTTGATTGTAGACACTATTCATTCGATAATGATCCAACACTTAATTATTCAACAATGGCTGCTTGAGATTAAGTGCGCAATTGTAGTAGGCCCATTTCTATTTGGAAAAAATAGAAAAAATGTCTGCAATGGACCATCCTATTTTATACAACCTTGATGGTATAGGCTTACATACCTCAAGGGCAATTGATTGAACTCAGACTGCCCAAAATGTGTAAAAATAAACTATCCTACTTGTCCAACCTTGATGGCATGCAAAAACTTACATACCTTAAAGGCAAATTGATTGGACTCAAACTAGACAAAATGTGTGGAATAGACCATCCTACTTTATACAACCTTGATGGCAGAAATTTACATATTTCAAAGGCAAATTGATGGACTCAAACAACCTTGATGGCAAAAACTTACATACTTTAAAGGCAAATTGATTGGACTCAAACTAGACAAAATGTGTAGAATAGACCATCCTAGTTGTACAACCTTGATGGCAAGAAACTTACACACTTCAAAGGCAAAATGATTGGACTTAGACTAGGTAAAATGTGTAGAACAGACCATTTTAATGTGTACAACCTAGATGACAAAAATTTATATACCTCAAAGGCAAATTGATTGGACTCAAACTAGACAGAATGTGTGGAATAGGCCATGTAACTTGTACAACCTTGATGGCAAAAACTTACACACTTCAAAGGCAAATTGATTGGACTCAAACTGGGCAAAATGTGTGGAGTGGACCATCCTATTTGTACAACCTTGATGGCAAAATTTACATACCTCAAAGGCAAATTGATTGGACTTAAACTAAACAAAATGCGTAGAATAGACCATCCTACTTGTACAACTTTAATAGCAAAAATTACACACTTCAAAGGCAAATTGATTGAACTCAGACTGAACAAAATGTGTGGAATAGACCATCCTAATGTATACAACCTTGATGGCAGAAACTTACATACCTCAAAGGCAAATTCATTGGACTCATACAATTGCATGTCAATTTCATGTCATGAATTTTGGTAGAACCATTACTAAAGTGAAGTGTCTTTAAAGCATCATTCATAGCATTTATTCAAATTTTAGACATGATTGTCTACATCTCAGAACACTTTTCAATCAATTTTGCTTAAAAAAATAACAAAGCCAAGTACAATTCATAATTTTTTTACTTTAATTGAATTAGTTTTGAATTATTGACATTGGAACCAGCTTGGTTAAAAGAACTCTGTCTCTTCAAATGTTTACCTTGTATACATTGAATATTGCAATAATATCCTTGTAACAGAGAAAGCTTTAGAGCAAAAATAGATTTAGCACATCCTATCTTAATAACTACTAGTGTGCCTTGTACTGTTGCCATAGCCAAAATAAAAGTAAAAGAAATTTCTATTTTTTTTAAACCAAAAATAACTCAAAAATCTATAACTTTCACAATGTAGGTCCAAAAGTCATGAAACAAGGCCCATGCACCTTTTCTTGTGAAGGACTTTCCGACAGGATTTTGAACGTGGCCGGGGGCTGCATGGTCCAAGAGCTCTCAGCATAACAAATAAACAAAACAAAACAAAATAGACAGACTAACTTAAGGTAATGGATTTTAAAAAGTTGAATAATTAAAATTTGATTCACTATTAAACTTTGGTTCATAGTTAACCCCTAGAGGACCAGTCAGTTGTTTTTAGCAACATAGCAATTTTGGACAGCTACTTGGGACTAGAAATTTGCATATTTTAAGCCCAAACTTTAATAGAAGTTGTGAATGAGGAATATCTTTCTTGTGAATAGAATTTTATGACATTTGAAAATGTGAATCAAAATTATGGCCTAATATGTTACTTTTTTCATTGGGCGGGCAGTCTGCGTAGATTTAAAAAAATCACTTCTTTCATAAACAAAATTTTTTGAAATTGATTTTCTAGAATTATATATATGTGGAAATCTTTTAAGCATTCCATTTTAATCAAAGAGTCACAAGTTATGATGAATTTTTGTTTGTGGGTAATTATGGATTCTCTACTCTAAAATACACTTTGAAGTCCTTTATTTTACTCAATTTTCAATATTTTTGGAAAAAAATAAAATATAAGATGTAAATTGTTTATTACAACATTGCCATTGGAATTGGCATTTTTCAATTCCATAATTGAGTTCTTAACAAATTAACATTTCGAATCATTCTCTACTTCTTTCTACTTATTATTTCTTTCATGTATGTTGTACAATTCCACATGATGTGAAAATTTTCAAACCATTAGAAGAGATTTGGGGCCTCCAAGAGCCTGCAAGTTATCCTACATTTTTAGACTGCGGGAACGCAAGAAAGCAATTGGCTAATGTGGTCAAAATGGTGCCATGTCATTTTAAAAAAAAAAAAAAAAAAAAAATTGCCTAAAATGATATTTTGGGAAAAAAAGTTCTGGTAGCTTGTACCGGTTGTTCACAGAATTTGGCCAAAATTGGGTACGGGCCTGAAACGGCCCTCCAATGCCCTCAAATCCCCTCTAATGATGTAGCCAACTTGTCTAGGAATATTAATCCAAAAAAGCACTACAATTTTTGACATTTTTCTATAGAAAAGCGAGTTTGTAAAGTGCAATTGCCCAATTTTTGCAGGAACTAAAATAGCAATTCTGTGATTTCAAACGCTTATATCTTTTAATCCACACCAGTGTGCCCCTGTGCCATTGCTATAGCCAAAACAAAAGTAAAAGCAATTTTCTTATTTTTTTATTCATATAAAAAACTTTGAAATTCAATGACTTCCACACCGTGGATCCAAATGCCACAAAACCAAGCCTATGCACCCCTCTTTGCCAAGGGCTTTCCGATGGTACTAAGAACGTGGCCGGAGGACGCACGGTCCAAGAGATCTCAACATAACAAACAAACAAACAAAACAAACAAACAAACAAAACAAACAAACAAACAAACAAATACCATGTCTTCAAGGTATGGATGGATGGATGGATTAACATTGAGATTCATTGCTTCTAGTGTGCCCTATGCCGTTGCCGCATCCAAAACAAAAAGAAAAGTTTTAATTTTAATTTTGATATTCATTTAAAAACTTCAAAATTCAATAACTTCTACATTGTAGGTCCAAATGCCAAGAAACAAAGTCCATGCACCCCTCCTTACTGAGGGCTTTCCGATGGCACCAAGCACTTGTCCGGAGGACGCACAGTCCAAGAGATCTCACCATAACAAACAAACAGAATAAAACAAACAAAACAAACAGCCTATCTTCAAGGTATGGATGGTGGAAATGTCTGAAATTTTGTCCACATGTTCTCAGGTCGTGCACTACGATGGCCTACGGTTACATACGTCAAAAAAAGTTTTTTTTCAAAAATTTGGTACTTGTACTGGAAATGGCAAATTGCAAGTGTTTTTGGTGAAAACATAGACAAGGAACTTAACCCCTATAGACCCAAGACCTTTTTTCTACCAAAAAACACCCAAAATTGCCATTTTTATAGCAAAGAGTAAAAAAAATTAAAAATTGTTTCTTTTGCACATCTAACCGTAGGATCTGACACCTAATTAGTATGAGAATGTGTAGAAAAAAATTTTGATTGCACAGATTGTAAGATATCTGCGTTTAAAGTGAAAACAACAAGTTTTTTAGCACATTGCGGGATTAGATTTTATGACTTTGAACATTTTTAACTTAAATGTTTTGCACTACAAAGTTTTGAGCTTTAAACCTCTATATAGTAGAGAATTGAATTGAGAATCTAGGGGGAAAAAAAATCCAAAAAGACTTAATTTTCATTATTAAAAAAATTGTTAAGTGGAAGTAGGTACGAGATAGAAGGAAAATCTAAAATATTAATATCTTTTATATGGAATTAAAAAGCACTAATTCCAATGGTGAGATTGTTCTAGCAAAAAAACGAAACCCTGTGAAACTTTTTTTTTTTTAAATTGTAAAAATTGCATTCAAAAATGAATCCTACAAGTTATTTTCTTTAAAAAGATGCTCTAAGTGCCCAAAAAACAAGATTGTCCATAACTTTCTCATAAAAAATACAATTGAAATTAATCAAAGCTTTTCAAATAGACAAAAATATAATACATAAGAAAAAAATTAAAAAAAAAAAAAATTTGTAAATTTTTTTTTGTTGCCCCTCGAAGGCTGTTTTGAGCTTATTTAGGCATAACTTTTTTTCCCGGGCACCATTGAAACAAAAATTATATTTTTGCAAAGCTTAGCAGTTTATTTATCTTCGGAAAAGTTTTTCTATCTCCAAAAAAGCTTTGAACAATCACGACAAAAATCCAGCCTGTAGGTACCTGCTCGAAATCCCATTTGTCCCCCAAAGGGACAATGGGCTTTTAGGGGTTAAGGGGTTAAATTTTGATTCACTGTGTTTAACTTATTGGTCAACTCATGGTCAATGTTTACAACTAAAGTAGAAGCACCAGTAGTTGATCATTTAACCCTTTAAGGACGAAGGGGTGACCCTGGAAATCATCCTTTTTCATTACCGTGTAACATCATCTACATTAAAAAATCCAAAAGTATCTATTAGAAGTCAAGCTACTATAGAAGATCTCTCCTTTTCACAACAAATTCCGAGGATGAATGATTGCAATTCTGTCCTATACAATTTGATTCTCTATCATTCATCTGCTACAAAATGGCTCCTCGTCGTTTAAGGATTAAGCAATTTTGGACTAGATTGTGTGCAATATGAGGTGGTGGAAATTTTCCCATATAGGAAGATAGGAAATATGGATTGCAAAATTTTCAGAATTTTATTCCCAAAGTTGAAATTACTGTGAATTTTGGGAGCCAAAAAGTGCACTTCACTAGTAGCCAATGTCCAGAGTCTTCTAATTCTGATTGTTCAAGAATGCTCACTACTTTGGGATATGTGTCATCACCATATTAGTTCCAACCTTGAAAAGGACAAAAACAACAACTCAAAGCCTGATTTCTAACCTAAGGCTGCAAATACCACACCATACATATTGGGTACCATTAGATGATATTTGGGGGTCTTGGAGGGCCGTTTCGGGCCCGTTCCCTGATCTGCCTAGATTCAGTGAATGCCGATACGGGTGTGTCACAATTTTTTTTTTCAAAAAAAAAAAAAAAAAAAAATTTACCAAAATATCATTTTAAGCAAAAACTATTTTCTTATATTTTTATTTTTATTTTCAAAAAATGACGTGGCAGTTGCTGTGCCACATCAGCCAACTGTTGTTGTTGCGTTCCTGTAGTCTGGGAACACAGCAAATAGTAGGGGAACTTGGAGCCCTCCAAGACCCCTGAATCTCATCTAATGTGGGCGTAGTTGACAACTAGTGCTCCTAACTTACACTTTTTTTTGCAAAAACAAATATTCACTATTGCAAGGGAATTGAAGGGAGAATTACAAAACTTATAGGAATCTTATCAATGTTTGGGAGGTAGGGAGACTTGAACTATGGAATTGCTGCAACTTTGTGTATATTCATGTTCATCAGGCAGACCTCCAAACCTTCAAATGCAAGCTTGATGCAAACATGCAAGGGCAAATGGTAATTTAGATAGATAGATAGATAGATAGATAGATAGATAGATAGATAGATAGATAGATAGATAGATAGATAGATAGAAACTCCGGTCTTCAAAGAATGGTAACTTACATTAGTGGGAGCCCAGGATCTGTGATTACGACACCTAAAATCGCCAGTTCTACACCCTGGATTTCAATAAATGTAACGTCGAAATGTATCCACACAATATTTTTAGTCCCAAATCAGATGCTTGTTAAAAGTATTCCATACGACCAATGCAAAGCCTCCTCTTTGTGATCCATAGCCAACAAAATTATTTAACCCTGTAGCACTGTTGTAGACACTAAGTGTTTGATGGATGACTTCATTTGGCACTATAAGATGGAGAAAATATATTTTCATCCAATTTTATTTATTTAGAGGGTACTGAAAGACATTTCAGTGAATTGTATTGCAAAATGGTCTGATTGGCTTTTTTAAAGAAGAAGATGCTCAATCCACGAATGACCCTCGTAGTGTATTTTGGTACTATTTTTCATTTTTTCTTGATGTGAATTTTATCCATTAAACAATGTTTTTTTCATTTGATTCCAACAAATGAAATGAACTTTATCAAGTGCAATTTCTAGTCCAATAAGAAATTTTGAAAAATTCATAAATTTCAATATTTTATAGCAATATTAACTTTAGGCCTATAACCATGGTTCTTTTATTTTTGAATTTTGAGAGTGACAAGGTAATTTTAGTTTATATCATAGTATTTTATTATAGTATTCTACACTATAATATACATTTGTGGTAAAAATTTCAGATTTTTTGGGAATATATTTTGTATTTGATATGAATTTTTTTCATTTTTTCTTTTAAAAATTTATAGTAGTTTCAAAATTTTCCCAAAAAAATTGAAAATGTTATAACCTGCAATTGATATATGATATCACCTTTGAAAAATAAATTTTAAAATTTTCCATTCATATCTAGTTGCAAAATGGCAGCAAACAGAGTAATGACAATTGAAGTTTGAAATTAGTAGTCATGGCTCGTCCTTAGAAGGTTAACCTTAGAAGGATACGGACACCAAAGCAACCTAATTGATGACTTCACTATTAAATGTAAAAAAATAGAATACACCTATTGGTCTAATAATCCGAGAATTTTGATGACTACCTTAGTCATGGGCCTACATCCTTCCGAAGGGTACCTATAGGCACGGCTAGTGGAAACCGAACTGACCCCTGCATGAATATGACTTGGCACTTGGTAATGTCAGATGTTCGTCAAGTCGAATTGATTACCAGCAAGCCACGTCACCTCCTCCCATCCTAGAAAAGGGCATGCGTGGCAGCAAAGGGGACCTCGATGATGCATTTCGAGACGCGTGTCGTCAACCCTCGCACTCTGCTCTTCCCAC
The DNA here is from genome assembly GCA_963969595.1 of Neckera pumila. Classification (NCBI taxonomy): domain Eukaryota; kingdom Viridiplantae; phylum Streptophyta; class Bryopsida; order Hypnales; family Neckeraceae; genus Neckera; species Neckera pumila. The sequence continues at coordinate 20,981,151 of OZ018410.1, read as the reverse complement.
CGTCTATAACCCGTAACCATGCGGTTCCTACGTTCTCAAAGTGGAAGACAACAATCTCTATAACATAAGTCCGTGGACATATGTACGGAATGCGTACATGTGACTGGATGACCGGTTGTGCCCGGCGTCACGGTGCTATGGCGGAGTACTTCTTCTTATGAATTGCAATTAGCGTCGCGTTCTGGTCACCATTTTGTGGGTGAAATCCGCGGTTGAGCGCTTGTGAATAGAGTTCTAGGTTTTGGTGTTCTTTGTTTGGTGTTTGCAGTGGCGTTGCATTTGGTGCAGTGAAGCGGAAGTTGTAGGGTTTGGAAGGAGTGTTGGTTGGGGTTTGGGAGTTATGGCGCTGGAATGGGCTGCGTTAGGGGCCGTCACGGCGGCGGAGGCGTTGATACTCTTGCTTCTCACGATGCCCGGATTGGGAGGGATGCGGAAAGGTTTGATTTCGGTGGCCAGGACCGCACTCCAGCCGTTGCTCGCCGTGGTTCCGTTGGGGCTTTTCTTGGCGTTGGAGATCTACTGGAAGTATGAGCACCAGACAAAGTGCGAGGGCCCGCAGTGTGGTCCCTTGGAGAGGGATCGCGCGTCCAAGTCGGTGATGAAGAGCCAGCGGAACGCGATTCTTGTCGCCGGAGCTTTGCTGTTGTACTGGACCTTGTACCGCGTCACCGCCATGATGGTGAAGATGGAGCAGCTGAGCGCGCAGTTGAAGAAGGTCAAGTCCTCGGATTAGAGGCGGACCAAATTTGCTTTGCTGGAAATTAGTTTCTTTGGTGCCTATGTCATAAGATACACAGGGTTTCTATCACCAGTTGAAGGTCCGACGCAAATTAGATGACTTGCTTTCAGGTTTTTGTGGAGGTGGTGTAGGCCAATGTGGAATCTGATGTATAGATGGAAATACTGTCCATTTTACTCTCTTTTGGAAAGATATTTGTAAGCCTAAGTTTGCCCATCTCTATTGTCCTGGTGTTTGGTCCTTTCGTTTTTTTTTCCTTCTCTTTGCGGGATACTTGTTAAAGCTTTGTTGTTGTGCTGGTCCTTGAACCTCGTTACCGCCATGATGATGATGGAGCAGCTGAGCCCGCAGTTGAAGAAAATGAATCCTCAGATTGCAGGTTGACCGAACTGCTTCTACTCGAAATCAGTTTCTTGTTTGCCTATTTAATGTTTCGCCTATTAAATGTTTCTATCACCAGTATAAAGGTCCGATGCAAATTAGATGACTTGCTTTCAGTTTTTTGTGGAGCCGGTGGAGGCCAATGCAGAATCTGATGTATAGATGGGAATACTATCCATTTTGAGCTCTTTTGGGGGGTACTGTATTTCTAAGCCCTCATTTCAAGAGTGCTTAGGTGTATTGCTGAGTGTCTTATTATGCTCTGAAGATCATTAGGGTCCATGACTTACATTTGAGCTTCACTTCTTAGACTTGTATTGTGCCATCTTCCTTCAAATTTTTGTTTTCGATAATGTCCATGTTCTGGCATAGCATGACACTTCACTTAGTTTTGCTGAATATGTGGGTGCGTTTGCTGGTATGCTGGTATCTGCATGTTCTGGAGGATGTTTTCTGATGTGGAGGTTGCGGTGAAAAGGAACCCATGTAAGGTCGGATGACTCTGACCCAATATATCCTTGGGTCGATGCAAAATTTCTTTTTTGCATTGAAACAGCAAACTAGAGTTTTCTTCACATGCATGGTAACTCAGGAAATAAAGACACATTACAGGATGTCAATGCAGAAACATATAAAACATGTAGCTTCCTACTTTTGCCCTGGGGAAGTAAGGGTCGGTTTACACATGCTCTTTGTATATACCCAAGAAACATCATAGCTGGGTCATGTCTATTTATTATTAGATTGACACTGTCAAGTGCAAGATCAATTAAGTACACTAAATAGTACACTAAATAGTGCAATTGGGTTGCCTTACCAAGAGAAGTAACCTTATGTTACTTCACGACTCGTGACTTTTCCAAATGGAGGCACAAGTCATTCTCTAAGCCCGTGACTTTTCCAAATGGAGGCACAAGCCATTCTCTAATCCCGTGATTTTTCCAAATGGAGGTACAAGCCATTCTCTAATCCCGAGCCACAAATCAGGTGACCAATCCATGTAGCACACATGTTTCCCCACATCACTTCACCCTTCTACAATAACTTTGATATTGATATAGTGTGATTGTTGAGATATTAGTCTGGGGCAACCTAATTGCACTATTTAGTGTAGACAAAATCTATGGTTGTAAGGTTCTAGCTTGCTTTGGTCTTCTAGAAATCCATTAGGCCTACCTCAAAGAAGTGATGAAGGAAAAAAACTTGTAAAACTTGTAAAACATTATCTATTTTGCCCAAGTAGGATTTTGGTCAAGTAGATTCTTCATCCATGGAAAATAGCACAGGCCTGGGCCAAAGGTAGTGTAAATCCAACTTGGACCATGCCTATCTCTTGCAAAGCAAGTCCTCATGGACAAAATTCTAACGATATATATACACTAATATAGTTTTGCCTACAATGGGCTTGCTCTTATTTGCGAGGAATGGGATAATATACCTTATTGTAGATTCAAATGTGATTCTTTAGACTTCCTACATTGTTGCATCCTTTGTCATGTATCCCAAATATGTGGTGGTGTTTTTTGAAGTTTTGAAACTATGATTTTTCAACCCAATCCCAATCCTTTCATATCCAATTTCACACTAAAATCTAAAGTTGCCACGTTATACAAATTCCTTACAATTTTGATTCCAATAGAACGTAATTGGACTAAAGAGTAGCAATTGCAATTAAATTGGAGGCGATTTTGGGTTTGTATACTTTATATGTCACTACTGTATTGGAAATCACTCATGACAACCATCGAATTCAACAATTTACCAAACACTATTGAAATTAATTGATTATTTGAGGTATAGTTTCTACATGGATGTGGAAATGTAAATGTATGTATTTGTAACATTTATTTAATAGAGGGAGTGTTAATTTATGAGCAACTTGGAATGAATTTGTATAGTCTTCTAATGTAAGCTTTGTGCACCCATGATCATCATTACCTATATGCAACACCTACATTTGAACCAAGAAGCAATACAACAACCTAATTATTGATGACACAAGATGCATTGTATATAATAGAATATGAAGGCTTAGTAGTGCTCAATTATGTTGATTTTGGGTATACCTTCAAAACATATTTTGAAGTTTCATATCTTCTTCAATCATACAATGTCCAAATAATGCATACTAAAGTGTGTTGAAGTCTTTTTCTAGTTGCCAATAAGATCCAATAAAATAATATATATTTTATATTGATAAATATGCACAATTTCTATCAATGTCAATTAGGGGTGTTCTAACTTTAAGGTGGTGGCACTTGAAAATGTCAATAGAAGTTTTTTTAATGTAGTACCTATGGTGATATGGTAATAATTTTGTATAATAGGATTAGCAAATTGTAATAAAAGGTGTTGCAAGTAGAATTTGAGTTTTCTTTTGCTTGGAGAATATGTGATAAATTTTCAAAGAAACATATTGTAGGCTTCTATAATGAATTGTAGACTCAATAGAGAAAAACACATGTGGAACCTTAAAGCAACAAAGAGTATGCATGAATAGCAACAAACTTGAATAGCCTCTTTGATAATGCTATTAAGTAAAGAATATGAATTTGTTTTTGATACTTGACAATTTAAGGTGCCTCTACCCTAACATTAATTTCTAACTATTTCTCAAATGTTTTAAAGATTATAAATTCACCATTATTTTTATCCCTAGAAAGTCATTTTTTTTTTCAACTACTCTTTGAGTGGCTCCAAATTTTTTGTTGAGGCTACTAATTCTAGCAAATTTGGCATAATATCTTTATTATTTTTGTTGCTACTCTGTATTATTTGTACAATTTTTGGTGATCAAAATAAACATTTGTTAAAATTTGGTTCAATGATTTCATTTTCATCTAAGCGCTCAAGTGACCATTTTTTGATCGCTGCCAGACTATGGGCAAAAATAAGCTTTTTTCTCAATTTTTTTTTTTTCAATAGATTGGGTTGTCTATCAATATTTATATTCAAAACTCAGATTGCTATGGTCAAACAAAAATTATAAGAGAAATAGCACAAAGTGTTTAGATTTGCCTAGTGTTGAAAAACTTACTATTTTGGAAAAGTATTGGTGTTCTCATTACTAAATCTCATGCATTTTTTTACAAATCAATTAAATCCACAATTTTGACTAGTCAAAAAATAATTCAAATTTTAAAAAATTTATAATTTTGACCATACCGATGCTTTGTAGTTTTTGTGCTTCAAATTATCTTCTTTAATGCAAACTTCAAAAGTTTTAGAACTTACATTTTATAACACATTTGTATTTTGTCCAAACTCCTTGGGCTTTTAGGGGTTAAAGCCAAAAAAAGTTTGGTCAATGGAAGAATGCAGATTTTGCCTTAGTTAGGCAAAATATATTATGATTTGAAATAATTTAAACATAAGATCTTCATTTTTGCAATTTATTGTAAGTTGCTTCCCAATCCTATAAGAATAGATTTAGAACCTTGTACAATAATCATAAAGCACCAAGTGGACATGCTATTCACATTTCTAAACAATAGACAACATTTGCTTTTTCAACATACTCAATGAATTTCATCCATTTCAAATAACTTTTACATCAAGCTCTTGAAAACATTCATATTTCACCCATTAGATGTTTAAATCTCTACATTATAAAATTCAACTCAAATTTGTTAGAAATTAACAATGTTTGAATTTTTGAAAAGGTAAATGCCCCTAAATGTCTAAATGGACACAAAGAAGTACAATCATTTGTATCAACATGCCTAAAAAGGCTGAGCTTCAAGGACGGTAGCAAAGTGCAAATAAGATAACTACAACTATTATCAACTTGGTAGATAAGTGATAAACAATAACAAAAAATAAGAACCTATTGAGTCATTTTTGTCAAAAAGGAGGTTTTCACTTGCAGTTGTATTTTGAAGCTTGACATGTAATTACTTAAAATATTCTCAATGTAGACAATTTGAATTCTATAATTGCCTTGAGATTTCAAATTACTCACACAAGAAATCACAATATTGCAACTCTATTACTATAATTCTTTGCTACTAGCTATATATTAATTTTTATTGTGAACATATTTAAAGTTCAAAGTCGTATTAACCCCTAAAGGACCAACATGCGTTTTTGGTCATATAGAAATTTTGGGCAGGTACGTGTGACTAGAGATATCCATATTCGAGGCTGAAATTTTAATAGAAGGTGGGGGCAAGGAATATCTTCATGTGTACCAAGTTTTAAGACATTTTGAAATACAAGTCAAAAGTTGTGACCTAATATGTTGCTTTTTTTTGTAATTGGGCAGTTTGGGCAGATCAGAAAAAATCATTTTTTCCGGAATTTATTTTTTGAAATTGGTTCTCTACATTTAGATATACTTAAAAAGCTTTGGTTCATTCCATTTCAATCAATGAGTCAAAAGTTATGAGGGTTTTTGGTTTGCGGGCAGTTATGGATTGTCTACTCTAAGAAAAAATTTAAAGTCGTTTATTTAACTCAATTTTCAATATTTTTGGAAAAAAAAAAATCCAAGGATGTAAGTTGATTATTACAACATTACAACCGTTGGGATTGGTATTTTTAAATTCCATGATTAAAATTTTAACAATTTAGTATTTTGAATCATTTTCTACTTCTTTCTACTTACTATTTTTTTCCTATATGTTGTACAATTCAAAATGATGGGAAATTTTTCAAGCATATAGACAACTTGTTTAGGAAACTGAATTCAAAGAAGCACCACCTTTTTTGGCATTTTTTCATTGAAAAGTGAGCTCGCAAAGTGCAGCTGCCCGGTTTTTCACAGGATTGAAAAAATGGTTTTCAAGACTTTGAATGCTTATATCTTATGATCCACACGGTGGAATTTTCTGAAATTCTTACCACATGTTTTCAAAATATCATACTACAAGATCCTATGGTTACATGTGTCAAAAAAAAAAAATTTCCAAAAATTTGGTAGTTGTATTAGAAATGGCAGTTTTGGAGCGTTTTTGGTGAGAACATAGTCATGAAACTTTAGGGGTTAACTCTACCATTAACAATCTTCATTTGGCTCTTCTTACCCAATCACAACTTCCAAGCATCACAAAACACATTTGCATAGAAATTATGATAGTTTGTAGACAATTTGCTTACTAATGTTCTATTGTCTAAATAGGATCCAACTTTGTCTTGAAACTTACTCATCTAACCTTCAATAAAATTTGCTTGAGTTTGAGGGTAATCTTCCATTGTTGGAAAAATGTAGGAAATTGTAAGACCTTGCATTTTCAAAACACTTTTTGCATTTGCGACTGTATCTAAGCTTGGAATCATTTGAAATTTGGTGTCAAGAGGATGAAATTTCCCAAAAGGGTAGGGATTGTCTATTGTCATTCATAGTAGACAGCGACCTCCCAACTTTGAAATACCATAAGAAATCACACAAACATGCACACCACATCTCTTCACCATCTCCCCAAAACACACTCCATGTATCAAAGCGTTTAAAATGACACAAAGAGTTCCTTACCTTGACTTTCAGAGCCTACAGCACCAAGCAGTAAGAAAGATGTCTTAGTATACAAAAAACTAGCAAACCGTATCGTTACCAACTCCCAGTGAAACAACATACTTCCAAGATCATGACTGTCTGTCAGGTCCAGGGATTGACTAGATTCCTGGCATACGTGAGTAGAGACCAAGTCTAGCATACTCAAAGCATAGAACACGCAGCAGAATCGCAAGTGAGCTTGGAAATACATGAGTTTACAAACTGGACTTGGGGAGTGGTATTTGAACAGCCGTGCGAGCGACCACAAACTTTTTGTTGTGAGTAATGGCAGCCACATGAAGATCGTGCTTCTGGTAAACTTTGAAGTTCTCTTCGTCTGGAAAATCTACCACAAGCCCCACATCCGCATTGCCAGAACCGATACCTGCAATTTAAAAGATAGGAAAGGTTACTAATGCTCACAACATCATTGGTCAACACTTGGTTCGGTTGCCAATGCTCGCACTCCTGCTACGAACAGCAACTCATCTCTTTCAATCAACAATTAATTGGACTTCAATTAGCAAGTCACGAGGCTAATGATGTCTATAGTCACCGATCTTTGAATAGAAATCGGCTATCTACAACCTTCCACTTTGAGTCATTAATTGCATAAGAAACTATCATACAGATTGACAAAACACTTTGATCTCAAGAGAGTTTGGCTCTTGTTGTACCGAAAGTGATCAATCCAGTGAGCTCTATTAGAGTGATATTTCGATGAAAGCACACTCTTACATAATGACTGCAGTGATGGAAACAGTATCCACTACCTTACACACAACGGCATAAAATTGCATAAAGAAATATAACAATCACGAAAGAGGGAAGTAGAGTTGCAAAAACCTAGATCAGAGTTGACGTCGAAGTTGATCCAGGAGACGTGCTTGCCCTTGACAATCTCCTTAGCCATGTCGGACAACGTCTTCACCACCTCGGGCACATCCTCCTTCTTCTCTACGGTGAGCAACACGATGTGCCGCAATGGCCCCTTGGTACTGTCCCCTGCCATCGAAATTGTGCTGATGAACGACAGAAAAATCTGGATTAGGGCTCCAGAAATTGCAAGATTGATGATCAACACGAAGGCATGCTCAATGACGGCTCTCAATTCAAGGTGAGGTTCCCAAAATCTTGAATAAAGAGAGTAGGAGTTGCTCAGCAACCAGCTCAGGGTGAGTGAAGCTGAATCAGATCTTAGGAACATGAAGCGAATGGCTAAGATAGGGATACCCATCATCGTCGCCAAAAATACAAATTCGTCATCCTATAATCTTGAGCAATGGGTTCAAAGATGGGTTCAAACTGCTTAGGAAGCCATAAACCACCTAAACATCTGTTGAAGTGTCGATATCAAATCATTTACAAATACAAGCTTGAAACTGCACAACTTTTGCATAAGGAATCCAAACAATGCATTATTTGGTCTGCTAGAATCTTCTTTCATTTGCTGACAAGAACAAGTAAAAATCTGAAAACTATCCTCTTCGCCCGAAGTGGCGATTAGGGTGTTCGTACTTTACTAATTCTCTTCGTAATTCTTCAATCAAGCACCTGAACCGGACTCCCACAAACAAGTGTATCAATGACCTAGACTCAGACACTTACCGGGTGTTTCCAAGCGCGAAATTGAACTTGTTTTTTCGTCGAATTCCACCAGGCGTGGGGTCCCAAGAGGAGTGTGAAGAGTACTGTAGTGAGTGTACCACGAACACAGAGATTGAAAGACGGCGTTTGAAGTATTGAGGTGAAAAAACAGAGGTGCCGCCCGTGCTCTGCTATCAGGAAGAAAGAGACGAAGATTACTTCTTCCTTGACGATGCGCAGCGATGATGATCGCGAGCGATTTTTCATCCGTTTTGATTCTACCTCAGTCGAACTCCGTCATGGTCCATTCAAATAGTGCGAGTACATAGTCCCAGTAGTATTCACCAATATAACGGAAGTTAACATATATCATGGGTGGACGCTTTTAGTGTCCTATGTTATTTCAAATTAGAGATTCATATTGGATTCCACAAAAGTCCAAAAACTTGGATTGAATGCCATTTTTATTTATTAATCAAAGAAAAATTTACTGAAAAATATTTCAAGAAGACTCACTGAAATTGCAAATGAATTGGTGAATGGTCATTTCATGAATCTCTTGTCTACCTTAAAGATAGTAAGTCTATTTTTTTTAAACATTACAAAAAAAATCAGGCCAAGAAGAGGCCATGAGTTGAAGATATTAGGTGGAAGATTTGGGTTTTGCCCAACAACAATTCATAGCCCGTACGCCATGGCAGTAGTAGTGACAACATGGCCACTGGAATGATTCTCAGACATTGCAGGAAGCGCAGGAGTTGCAAACGTTTGATCACAGATTTAAAATGAGTGTAAAATCAAGAATGGATGAACCTAATTGAATGTGGCAGGTAACATGGATAGGTAGAGACGTACTAAGTGGGCAGGTAGAAATCAAAGAGAGAATTTAGAATGTTTGATCTTTGTGCGGGGCAGTTGGCCTTGATGATTGCTTTGCACGACTACAGGGGAAAAGTCACCATGGAAGCTACCAAATGCAATAACAAGCAATTAAGTTAACAACCTTTTCAAGGCCTCATATTTTTTGTATCATTATAATGAATAATTGTAACTTTTTTAGAATATTTATATTGTTGATTTATGCAAAGTCTTTTTTTTTCCAATGATGTGTTAATCAACTTTTGGAGGAGGTTTTGACAATGAATACTCCCTTCATCCCAAATGATCTTCATGTTGGCTTTAAATTTTTCTAGTCTCAAAATGATCTTGTTGCACTTTGTGACGTTGCAAATCAATTAGATTCAACTTTCCATTGCTATTTAGGACTAGCAAAACAACTATGAGTAGTAGTTCTCCCTCCCTCCATGCACCCATCAATCGAAAGACAAATAAAATGATTGAAGGGGTCAATCAACTTTGTTTATTCTTATTTTTTCATCTCATTGAGTGTTGCCCAATTGAAGGAAATGAAGCTCTAGAAGGCAGAATAATTGTCTACGTATGATCTTCAGCCTATACTAACTATCCACAAAATGACAACCTCACATTCAACAATAAAATGACCACCGGTGCTCTTTGAAAATGTTCAAAAAATTCTACTATTCAGTACTCTAAAACTACACTTTGAAAAGGGCTCCAACACTCAAAGTTTCTAGGATGATGGGAGTGCAAAACTAGTTTAAAAAATGTTTTTTTCAACCTTAATCTAGAACATCTTGTCCAACATGAAGATCATTTTGGGACGGAGAAAGTATTAATCACTACTAGTCTTGGTGTTGAGTGGATGGATTATAAATATCTTCAAGAGCTAATTGCTACAAGCCAAATGAAGCATATCTCATATGTTGAAAAAGAGATTTTTGTCTATTCTTCAATGATGTGACTAGAGTGGTTTAAAATTGTAACTAATGCTGTGACTTCATGATTTTTCATGATGGGTATGAATTAGGTCATATGGATATAGGAAGTAAGGGAAAACATGGAAAATGATGATCTTATGATAAAGTTTTTCCAAAACAATAATTTATTTTGCTTGAAAACCTCTAAGTGAAAACCTCTAAGTCTACATTCTTCGAGCCATAAAGAATGGATTTAAAGAAGTTTACACCTCAAGAGACTCAAAAAAACATTTGATCGCCTCTTTGTACAAGGATTGGAACTAAAACCTCAATTTTAGAAGAAGACAACTCAATCTAATTAGATTGCATGCAATCATGCCATGTTGCATAAAAATTGAATAAGAATCCAAATGCAATCTACAAAACCAAGGACCAAATGGAGGTAGCATTCCATGACTTTTAGGTTGTCTCTAAGGGAGAACCACCCATTCCCGATCAGGGACCTAATTGCAATCAAATCTAAAGACAGTATTCATTTTAGAACTTAAATGTTCTTACACCATAGATAGCTTATTGTTTGTTGACCAACAATAAGTTATCTATGGTGTAAGAACCTTTAAGCTCTAAAATGAGTACTGTCTTTAGATTTGATCGCAATTAGGTCCCTGATCGGGAATGGGTGGTTCTACCTTATTTTGTTCATGATAAGAATTTTCCTCAATTTTTCTTCAAAAATTCATCATGGGACTTACTTTATGGGTTAACACATTCACTAATGTTCTTTTGTGTCTTATGGAAATTGGACAAAATAATGACAAATCTTTATATAAAAAAAAACCAGAAATTAATTCACAAATAAGACGCATGTGAAAATCATTTGTGAAAAAGAAAAAAAGATATTTCCAATTAGTTATAGTGGCCAAATGGGGCTCACCTCTTGGTTACAGGCCCGTCTTTTCAGGGTTGAATACCTTGCAATCAGCAAAGAAAATCCTTCGTCTAGATGAATGTCGCCTTTGTCTTTCCAATTTCCTGTTTAAAAAATACAAGCAAACTGCCGTACTGGTCACGAAAAGAACATAGAATGATCTTCGAAGTACTAGTAAGACTTGGCAAAAATGGCGACCTCAGAAGCCGGATTTCCTGAGTAGAAACAGATGCTGTTGTGCTGCGGTTGGTCAAAGGGGAAGCATCTGATGGTAGCTCCGGTTTCCTCCTTGACCCGAGCTTCGTCTTCATCACTTGCTGCCCAGGGCCCTCTCGCCCACTTCCCTTCTTGGACAGCTGCTTTCAATTCTTCATAGGAGCCAACATCCATAATGTTGCTGTCCCGAAACGCAGTCGCCCTTGCCAACAAACTTTCTTGTACTTCTTCCAGTCTCGTCTGAATGAACTCCACCAAAGAGCCTTCGTCCATCGAAACTCCAAACTGCTTCCCATCTTTCCCGGGCACATCCCTCCTTGCAATCACCACTACATTCTCTGCCACATCACGAGGACCTATCTCGATCCGAATCGGCACGCCTTTCATTTCCCAGAAGTTGTACTTCCATCCAGGAGTTTTTTGCTCCGCAGCATCCAGCTTTACACGCACACCAGCAGCCTTAAGAATGCGCTCTGTTTTCTCAGCTGCTACCATCACGTCTGCCTTCTGTTCTTCCTTCTTCCAGATTGGGACTACCACAACTTGGATAGGAGCCACTCTTGGCGGAAAGAGAAGCCCAGTGTCGTCACCATGAGTCATTATGATGCCTCCTACCATCCGAGTGCTCATACCCCAGGAGGTTTGCCACACGTACTGAAGATCATTGTTTTCATCTGTGTACTGAGTACTAAATGCCTTGGCAAAGTTTTGACCTAGGTTATGGCTAGTCCCTGCTTGTAAAGCCTTACGATCGCCCATCATGGCCTCGATTGTGTACGTGATGGCAGCACCAGCAAAAGTTTCGGCTCGCGATTTACGACCAACAACGACTGGAATGGCTGCTTGTGTGTATGCAAATTCTCGATAGACCTCAATCATTCGTAGTGCCTCCTCCTCTGCCTCTTCCGCGGAGATATGGGCTGTGTGCCCTTCTTGCCAAAGAAACTCTAGTGTTCGTACAAATGGTCGGGTTCTCATTTCCCATCTGCACACATTTGCTAACATCATCTCAGAGGGCTATTCACATGAACAGCAGAAAAGCATCTGCGTTCTATCCCTGATTTCAGGTCCAGATTTTCATACGTAAAGAGTAATGAAGAGGGACAAAGGAACAACCCAGTCAAAAGGCAAAATTATACTGAGAGTAACAGTGGAAGCCAGATAGGAAACGCTTACCTGTGCACATTGGCCCATTGATTGATCAAAAGAGGAAGATCTCGATAGCTTTGGATCCACTGAGCAAACATATGGTTCACAATTGTTTCACTTGTTGGGCGAACAACTAATCTCTCTTCAAGCTCTTTGCCTCCGCCAATTGTGACTAATGCAAGCTCAGGACTAAAACCTTCCACATGGCTAGCCTCCTTCTCAATGAAAGAGTATGGAATAAGCTGCAGCAAAACAAGTCGGAGTGAGCCCAGAAAAAACAGACCGATACGTTTCCTGTTTTAGGGGCACGACAGAAAGTTCCTTCCAGATACTAAGAAAGATCGAGAGCTCGCTCATCCACTGGTGGCAACTGCTCAAATTTCAAACTCACTACTTTGCGCCATTAGACTGACAATCATGGATTGCTCTCTACCATACCTATACGAGTTTACAGACCAAAACCTTCGTGAGAAAAATCTGCTCCATTTCATTCCAACCACGAAATTTCCATACCTGGGGGAAATACATGTTGGAGTGACCAGTCTCCTTAAACTTTGCATCCAACCAACTCTGAATGAACTCCCAGATGGCGTATCCAACGAAATTTCCATACCTGGGGGAAATACATGTTGGAGTGACCAGTCTCCTTAAACTTTGCATCCAACCAACTCTGAATGAACTCCCAGATGGCGTATCCATAAGGTCGGATCACCATTGTGCCTCGTACAGGTCCATAGTCCGCTAGTTCCGCTGCATCAATTACATCCAAGTACCATTTACTAAAGTCTCGGCTCCGAGGGGTTACTTTAAGATTCTTCTCCTTGTTTTTATTGGTTTCTAACTTTGCTTTCGCTTTGGCTTTCGGAACCTGAATTGCAGCAGAGCCTTCTTCCCGTTCTTGCGTATCTAGAACGGTTGCTCGAATGTGGCTGGTGAGAGGTCGAAATGCAATAGAGACTCCATTTCTTCTAGTCAGTCCTGCAGCAACTTGAAACATCACAACGTGGCATAAGTCAGAGGATACTAAAACCTGATCCGGTGTCCTATATTGATACCTGTAACCAAAACAACTCGTCTAGTCATACCCTCGGTTGGCCTTTGACAAGCAAGTTGGGTGTTAGCAAGCCTTGGCTAAATGTCCATGGCCACTCATCTTTGAATTATTGCGAAAGATCTTAGTGATCTGCAACCTCCCACTTTGAATTATTGCAAAAGAAATTCATATATTGAGTGAAATGTTTTTATCTTAAGATAGTTAAACTCTTGCACGTGATCTCTCCAGAGCTTTATTACTGATCTCCAATAAAAGCACACTCCTACATATTGGTTGACATGCTTAAAGTGAAAGTGTATCCTCTACCTGAGACCCTTCTACCAGCAAAATGTCACCACTTCGGCAGTGGCATCTCACACAACAAGCGATTTCAATACTAACTAAAGGAACATCCAAGCTACAAAATTGTTTTCTGTGGACTAACCAGGCGCTCGGAATTTTCCACCGATGCGCTCCAAACGCAGCTTACATCCTCGGGTAACTCCAATGGTAGCCCTCATGTTACATAGCAGCAAACCGCACTCCATCACCATGGCCATCGCGTCCTCCCTCTATCCTCTCCCACTTCCCCCATTAGAGTTCATGAACACCAAAAGCACAATCCGACTCCAAGATCTTTGAAGTTCTCTTTTTAAATGATTAGTGCTAAATATGAAATTTGAGGAGTTCGAGCCCTGGAACAACCAATTTGACTATGAAAATAACGCCAACAACGTTCCAATACATTGTTAGACTGAAGTCATGGCCTTGCAAGTCTTTACCCTGAAAGACAACACAGCAAACAACGTTAGCAATTCAACGGAACGTGCCTATGAACTAGCTGTTTCAACAATCAAACCATTGTGCACACGACAAGTGACAATAATGAGCAAAACTGTCAAGCTTACTTGGAAGGGTACGCGAAGTATCCTACTCTAGTTGCTTTCCTCAGGAGCTTGGATTGGCTTGCAAATTGATGTTCGCATTTTTTTCCTTCTCGATAATTGTGTCCCACAAAGAAATCTGCATTTCACCAAAGAAATGGAGGGACTCAATAACAGGGGCAAACTCGAGCTTAGGATGGTGAACACAAGTAGCATAATACTTGAGTGTAATGTAGCAGAAGTAAAGTGAGGTAAACTGTACCACATTAAATCCCACTCCAGGACTCCAATGCACAGCTGCTACAAACACAAAAAGCTGAACACGAGAAGAATCGACCACAACCTTAATCACTCCCAAGACAGCAGAGCATACAGAGCACCAGAATCAACTAAATAAACCCATCCAATCTTGTAACTAAAAACCATGTCAACAAGACAATTCAGCGTCACGAATAATTACTACCCTTTCTGTTCACAATCCTGTATCTTGTATGTGATTAAACATTGAGCTGTGCATGATTGCATTGTGTGTTGTGCAATTATTACCGTCAAAGGCCCCGACCTTCCCCTGTCCGCATATTGGCTCAATGCTAGTTGCCGCTTCGTACCCCTAATTGCTTATGTGGAGCCTGTGATCACGAAAAATTCAAATTCACAAAACAGCCCCCAAATGACACCCAAAGTGTGTATCGAAGAGAAAAGACAAGTGGAAGCTTACATGTTTGCATTGTTTCAATCTTAAATTGCTTCCTACACAACATATTTGGGTTTGGAAAAGCGTTTAGATTCGGTACCTGGAGCAACCAGAAGACGACGAAGCACCCCAACTCCAAGCCGTTCATCCCCAACCACGGCACCACACTCCCCACAGGATCGTCTTGAGCTCCTTCGAGAGGCTGGAATACTTTACATTACTGCAAAGAGAGATTACCAGTACACGCTTGTGAGCCCAATTTCAATGACGAACTCTGCAATTCTGCATTCGAAAAAGACCAAAAGCGGCGAGAAGGCTATCAAAAAGACGAAATTAGAACCGAGGTTGCAAATTGCCATACCAGCATCAAGCTCGTGGAGATTTGCCAGCGAAAATGGTGATCGGAGCAGCCACTCAGCGCTACTACAGACCAAAATAGAGACTCAAAACCCCTGAAGAACAAGAACGTGAAGAAATCCGCGCGAAAACCCTAAGGCTAACTACCTGAGACTAACCACAGTCCAACAAGCTATGAAATTCGCAGCAACTCTCAGAATTCGAAATTTTGAGTAAGCTAGGGCAGTGTGAGACGAGAACCTACTATAGAATTCAGTACAATCAGAAACACGCACATTCAGCATGAGATGACATTCTACACATGAACAGAGGAAATCTAAAATACTTCAATTTCTCAAACTTACTCATCAGTCACAACTACAAAACTATCACTACAACACAGAAATTGCAAGGAACAATTCGTTCGATTTTTAAAGCATAGTCAGAATTCTCCAATAAAGAAGGAAAAAGAGAGAGCCATTCGTATCCATAAACTCAAAAATCAAAGGAACGAAAAACTACGTCACGACTCACGACATACACGTTTCAGGAAGCGAAAAAATCCACAAAACTCCCTTCAATCTTAGAATTAAAATGCAATTACAATGAAGCTGGAAAAAAATCTTGAAGTGAAAGGACACAATTTAACTTACATTCTAGAAGCACAAACAGCTCACCATTGCTCTCCAGGATGAAGCTCTCAAACCCAAAGCCCCACTGCGAGAGACTCTGGCGAAGGCTAAAGCCCTAAAAAATGGACGAGACGATAATAAAAAATGCGGTCCTCAACCGAGTATGAAATATACACAACATATGCCCGGACTGGGTTGGGTAGGGTCCACCTGTGATACCCGGATTAGACCAGGTTTCAGAGTTGAGGTATAGAACCATGAAATCACCTTGACGTACTACACAAATTTATCCTATTAGTGTGTGATACTATTTTTAATTATCTTAGCATATTACTATATTTTTGAACGATTTTCAAAAAATAAAATTTTGTAGTGACTAATTTTACACCCTCACTTATATGTATCAACATAATCTAGCCAAAGTTCAAGGTCCTCCATTAGGTAAGAGATATGTAAAAGATGTCAAGAGGCCACCAAAGTCTCTTTATTCTTTTAGAGTCTAAATTATTTTTTGAATTTTTTTATATTTTTTATTGCTTACTTAATTAGAATTACCATAAACATTACAAACATAATTCTCTCTTCACAGGTGTCTTTTCTATAATGCACATTCGATCAATATTGCATTCTTATGCAGTTTTCAATCAATTATGCCAAATTCCACTTTTCAAAAACAAAAATTTTATTTATTGTCAAAAAAATTTATTTATTATTGTCGCTTTCTTTTATAATTGATAAGAAAATTATGGCAATAAATTTTTAAATATTAATTGAATCTCAAAACACATAGATAACACCAAATCAAATATCATTTTTTGGGAGAAATCTCAATAAATTGAATATATATGCCATGAGCAGTTAATTGGAATCATATTTTCCACCAGATTTTGTAAAATAGAAATATTTTAACTTTAACTAAGATTTGAAGGAAAAAATATATAAATTGTTCAAAAGCTCAAAATTGATCATTGTCATTGTGTAAAAATTGATATCTACAATCAAATTGCAATCAAAAGATTTCTTTGTTTGATAAAATTTACATAGACATGTTATCAAACTGTAGAAGGAGGCTGAATAACTATCAAAGCCAAGGTGCCACAAATGTAAGTAATTTCAACTATTAAGATTGGTAATAGTAATAGTATTACATGTGAAAATGGCATTAATCCATTCAGATTCAAGGTTGCAAGAAACATTTGTCCTATTTTCCGTCACAATTGAAGTGATGTTATCAACCATTATAACTTTTAAAGCACCAATCTAATTAGGAAATTATTATTGGAGATCTCTAACTTGATGGCTATCAGATCCTTTAAAAAAATCAAAATTTAAAAGTGAATTTTGATTAGTTCCCTTCACAATTTGAGGTTTTAGAGGTTCTTACTACATTCAGAGTACCCAAATTGAATGACCTAGAGTTGAAATTTTGTGGTCTATTCCCACACTAGGTGGACATATGCCTATCAAGGGGCATCTAAAATAAATTATTTTATGTCCTCAATGTCCATGCAAATAGAGCTCACTTGCACAAGCACTTTTGAACATTGAAGATGGATTCAACTTCATTTTTTGGTGAAATTTGATCACCATCAAGTCCTCACAAATGGCCAATTTTTAGGGGGGTTGTACATGATTTTCTATATATTATTAATTTATACCTCATTGTATTTATTTTTTGTGACATTCAGTCTATTCTTTCACATTGTATTGTTTCTGTACTTATAGTGAGGCTTACAAGTAGTCCATAGTATTTGCAACAGTACTTTTAGCCGCCGATTTTTCCAAGATCAACTATTGTGATTGTTCCGCTATAAAAGCACTCTTAATACTCAAGGTCTAAAAATATAGTTTTTGGCAAAACGCTACAAAAAATAGCCAATGTTTCTGGCAACCACCTTGATATGATATAAAGGTGAATGCTGTCCATCTCAATATTACACATGTGCATTCCCTATATACAAAAATGGAGGGGCAAAGATGTGGTATTTAGAGGATGCAAAAATCAAAGTTTTGTTTCACACTTTGAGGTGTATTTTAAGAAGGCCCAAATCATAGAAGGCAGTGCATCAATTGAGATAGGATAAAAGTACCTAGCTCATGATGTTATTTTGCACTTATTAGATGGATTTGATAAAAATGACCATTTAATTATTATAGATAATTATTTCACCTCTATAGGACTTTTCTAGGAATTATTTGATAGGGGAGATCTATGCCAAAGGGAGATTGTGTTCTAACCGGATAGGTCTTCCATCAATGTTGCAAAATACTAAGGCATTCAACAAAAATGCCCAAGGGCTTATATAGTAGAGAATGCACAAATGCCGGTGTATAAGTGCTATTGTGTGGAAAGACAAACGGTTGGTGCTAATTCTTTCTTCACATATGATGTCAATTCAATTTCTTGTAGAATTTCTAGTTCTAAACATTCCATGGCAAATTGGTGTAGTTCAACAAACATCCAAACGTCACCATTCACCACGAGTAAACCCAATACATGTGTGGTGTTGATGTGGTGAATTGACAGCGTCCTGTTATTCAAAAGATTGTTTGCACAAATGGTGGCACCAAATTTTTTGTTCTTACTTGACATGAGCATTGTGAATATCTTCATCATTTATGTGGACAAGTGTAAGAATGGAGAAGCACCACACAATCCTATGACTCACTTGCAATTGGAAGGTAATTGCAAGAAAGTCTTGTCCTTTTTTGGTCCCTTGGCCTCAAATTGTTGTTTTTTCACCTATAACTTTTGTATTGTATGATTGTTTTAAATGAATTTGAAATGAAGGTATATGTAGTATACTATTAGAAAGGTAGTCAAAACCAAGACAAAACCAACACATTTTTGCTAGATTTTAACTAAATCAACAAGAAAAATGATTCTTCCTCATTAAACATGTTTTTTCAGACTACAAGCTTTTTATTGGTTCAATGTAAATCAACAGAATTTTGTTAAATTTTTAGGAATTTCAAGAATGTTTTTGGAATGTTTTTGGAATGTTTTTAGAATCTTGTTGAATCTTTTGGAAATCTATTAGAATTAATTTTGATGGAATCTATTAGAAGACTACTGAAAAACTATTAGAATATGTTGAAATCTTTTTTAAATCTATTGAAATCTATTAGAATTAGTTTCAAATATTAATCAAATTAGAATCAAATTAGAATTAGAATTCAAATTTTAATCAAATTTTAATGAATATAATTTGATTTTGAATTTGGTCTAAATTCTAATAATATTCTTGAACTCAAACTCAAACTAAAAATTAGATTAAAATTTTAATCAAATTATAATTCAAATAAATTAATGAAAATTTAGACTTTGATTCAACTCTGGTCAATTTGAATTTTAATGAAATTTTAATGAAATTATCTATAGGATTAAATTTGATTAGAATTTAAATTTATAATTAAGTTGAATTTTAAATTTATATTTTAAAATTTAATATAACAAGTATACTTAGTGGGTTCTAGAGATTTCACCAAAATGCTTTGAATTCCCCTAAATTAAGATTCTTCATAATTTTTTTGTCACAAGTCTAAGTAGAATGAATCAAAGCTTTGCATAAACTCTAAACCATAATATTTGAAGTAAAAACTAAACTCATAAAAAGGTAATGAGATTTTCTATTTTATGACAAAATTTGACCAAAATTTGAGGTGATAGGAACTTGCTTGAAATCCATTTTGTCCCTCGAGATGACAATAGTAGATGAAGGTAAAACTTTGAGTTATAAGTATTGAACTGTTAAAATGTAAGTTCTAAACTACTTAAAATCCTAAATTTTGAACTATTCAGCAATTTAACTATTAAATTCTAAAATTTGGCTAAACCAACTCTAGATAAATGCTTGTCATATTTCCAAAACAAGCTTGATTAAATTAAAAAATTACCATTGAAAGTAGACTTCAACATCAATCATTTCCAACATTAGATGACATTTGAGGCCTCTAAGTGACTGCAAGTTATCTTGCGTTCCCAAACTGCAGGAACACAGGATAACTGCTAGCTAATGTGGCCAAGACTGTGCCGTGTCATTTTCAAAAATAAATAAATAATAAATAATTTTTTGCTTTAAATGATATTTGGAAAAAAAATTTGAAAAAATTTGAAAAAAAAATCTAACAAACCATACAGCTGTTTGTAGAATCAGGCCAAATTTGGGAGCCTGCTCTCCAATGCCTTCAAATGTCATCTAATTCAAGTTTCATGGAAAATGGATTTTCTATGAAGGAGATATGATCCTCCAAAGTCTACTGACTTTACAAAATGCAAACAAAAACTTATAAACAAAACAAGCGTACCTCATTTATACAAGAAGCTCCAACAATGGTGCAATGGTTGGAGTTCATGGCACACCATCAAGAGGTCCCGGATTCAAGCCCCGTCGGTAGCGGTCAATCCTACGTGGCAAGGCATTAAAAAAAAACTTTTTTCAATTTTCAATTTTTTAATTTTTCTTTGTATTAGACCAAGACAAAACCAACACAAATGTATTGATAGGTGGTCTAAACAAAGTTTCCCTAACCAAAAGGAGAATCAACACAAATTATGTTGCTTTTGTCTTCATTTGGACCAATTTTTAGTTCATTTTTCATTTTTCCTCTAATTTTTAAGAATAGATATGACCACAATCTAATTTTCAAGACATTGTGGTTATTATTCATGGTTTAATATTGCATAGTAGTTTGTTGTATTGTATGGTACTACTTGGCAAAGTGCAATTCTATAATTGGGATCCATTAATTTTTCAAATGTTTGTACTTTGAAGTCTAATCAAAGTCATTTGAAGTATACGTAGTATTAGTAGCAGTGACAGCACTGTTTACAAAAATTGGACTTTTTGAGACAAAAACCTGAAGTGTGTCTTGCAACGACATGAAGTGTATCACAAATGAAATTATGTGCAATTTTGGTACCAAAGGATTACACCAGAGCGACCAAAAAATGCTCCAAATCAATGTGGAGGACATGGATATTGCTTTCCATCAACTTCCATGGCACAAAGCCTATGTGTAGTGTGCAAAGATGGCGTGATTAGGCCTAAGATATTTTCCTAGAATTATAGAAACAAATAAATGCGCTTTCAAAAAAAAGATATTTTGAACAATATCACAACAACCTTAGAACTAATCAAGATGTAAATACACCTTTAATCTTGGACTTTGAAGTTCAATTTTTTTCCATCTACAATATTATTTAGAAGATTTTGGAATTTATCACTTTAGCTTGAAACAACCTTTTTGTGCCTTCATTTTCCTACCTTCATGTCATATAAAATTTAAGTTTTTTTATATGTTATACTTACATACATATAAGTATGATTTTTCCTCATGATTTATGCCGTAGTGATGGCTTGTAGTGATGGATACATTAGTGATGACCTAGATAGGAAGATCATGTCATTGACCTAGTATGGGGCTACAATTGATAGTTAGGTAGGAATATCCAAATGTCACATAATTTGTTTATCAACATCTAAAATAAGCCCTAACACGCAAGTGAACCCAATGCTGATAGGTGAGCTTACATGAATGTGTCACAGTGATGAGGTTGGATTTTGCATTGGCCAATAAAAAGAGCGTGATAATTTGTAGGCACTACACTTGCAATTCCCAAAAATTGAACGACTGAAAGTTCAGTCAAGTCATTGTAATTTCCACACCTTAAATGTTGATGGACAAATTGTATTCCAAACATGGCCACTAAGTGTTTCATGGATGATAGAGTGTATACCGTATGCAACAAAACTGAGTCGACTTTTCATAAATGAAACTTTAAACCTCAATTGTATAGAATCTAAGTATAAAAAATTTATCTTCATTGTTAGAAGATACTGCTTCAAGAGTAGTACCTGGTAGTCAATCCACAAAACCAAATATAGAAGTTCAGATGAGAAATTAATGATGCAACTCAAATATATGGCATGACTCATTTTTGCATGCTTCCCCTACATTAAACACAGTGAACTTGCGGATTACAAATATCAATGCAAATTCAAGACTCAAGTGGTCATACACATTGCACAATCCTTCACCTGAAGCTCTCTACCTCTTTTTTGTTGATCTTGTTTTATCATCATGGTACATTTAAAAGAGCTTTTTCTACTGGTAGAAGAGACCTCAATAACTTTATTAATGTCAAGTTGGAAGCTGGTAGTTCTATGATGAATGTAGCAAATGAGTTGCACGTATCTCAAAGTCATGTTGCATAGATTAGAAAGAAGAGAATGCCTGATCTTGAAGTTAGTTGTGGAGGTAGACCACAAATGCTTACAAATGTGCAGAAGAGAGTGCACCAAAGTTGCTACATTAGGAGGCATTGATGCTGCGACACAGGTTGCCTAACATGTGCATAGAGAATGCCATCCCTTACTATAAGTGTTGATACAATGAGATGGGCTTTGTAAGTGCTATAGGGCTCAAATCAAAAGTGAAGCAGAAGAAGCCAAATTGAACCAGAAACACATCAAGGAGCGGCTTGAATTTGCTAGATGCCATGAACATTGGACTATTTATGATTGGGAGCGCGTGATCTTCTTTGATGAGACAAAGCTAAAACGATTTTGCTTAGAAGGTCGCAATTGGTATTGGATTCGTGATGGACAATCTTCTGATTCAAGACAACTTCAACAAACAATAAAGTTTGGTGGTGGTTCGGTGATGGTGTTGGGCTGCATGATGTTCCAACGCCCTGGTACAAGAAAAACTTGTCCGCCACAACCGGCTAACTGCAACTTAGTGTCCAATACAACTATCCTACAACTACAGTCCTCTCTATTTACACCAAACCTTACTTTATTGTTTTGCGGCATTGTTTTACATCATCAGCACATTGTTTTAGTCGCAAAGTAGTTGTAGAATGAAGTATTATGTATTGTTTAAGTTGCAATAGTTGCAAAGCAGTCGTAGAATGAAGTGAAGGATTACGAATTGTACTTAAGTTCAAATTTAGAATGAATGTGAGCTATTTTCCATCTAGTATTCATCATAGTTGTCGATGTCAAGAACTCTACACTCTGTGGAATCCTAGTTGTTTCCTAATTGTTTGGTAGTTATATCCTAGTTGTATTCGAGTCATTTTGTAGTTGTTTTGTAGTTGTTTCCAAATTGTCTTATATCAATTGTCCCATATCAAGTGTCAAGAGTACCATTAGGTTAGACTTATAAGATTTGTAAGTTCTTGTACACTTATGTAATAAATTCCATTGATAGAGTTTTAAGATTTTGACAATGTGTAGATTTCTACAATTTGTAGACTTCTACAATTTGTACAAATTTAAAAACATTTAAAATCTAAGAAATTTTAAACTTGTGAAACTATTAAACCAGTGAAATCTATAAAATACCAGTATTTCAATTTCTAAAATCTAAAAAATGTTAGATTTCAATTTTTGAAATCTAAAAAAATTAGATTTGAAATCCTAAAATCTAAAAAGTAGCTAGATTTGAAATTCTAAAATCTGTAAATCATTGAGATTTGAAGTTCAAAATCTACAAATTCTATAAGTTACAAATTAGTCACAATTGAGTCGCACATCAACAACCATGTTTGAAAAGTTCATCGATGAAGTTCCTTGTAGGCTGTTGGATTCTCGAGATTTTGCAACTACAATTTCGCATGCGACTTGTCCATTGCAACTGTAGTCTCCAGATTATCACCAGTTGCAAATGAGTCACACAATTCAAAAAGCAGTTGCTCTTTGCAGTCGCAAAATCCCTCATTTTCTTCTAGTGATATTTGTTGTAGAATTGAAGGAAGAATGGATCAACATCAATACAAACAAATATTACACAAAGATTTATTATACATTGTGATGGCTTATAATCTTAATCCTCTCCATTTGATTTTCCAGCATGATAATGATCCCAAACATACAACAAAAAGTGTCCATCAATGGTTGAAATCACAATAATCTAATTTTCTTCAATGGGCAACACAATCTTCTGATCTAAATCCTATTGAGTACCTTTGGGCAGGGCTAAAATGCCATCTCAATCAGTATGAAAGTGTTCCAATAGGAATTTTAGAGTTGTAGGAGCGTATTGAAGAATGTTGGGCTTCTATCACACCTAAGGAGTGCAGAATTTGAATGAGAGTATGCCAAAGCAAATCCAAATTGTTTAATTAGCAAAAGCAGGTGGATAAAGAATGAAGTTGTTTTGTGATAGAGGATGCAAAAGTGAGTCAAGGAACATAATGTCTAGTAAGTGTAATTTTTGTTGTACATATTTATGTGAAAGAGTCTTTTTTTCCCATGAAAATGTGGCCTATTCAAAGTATTATCTTGCACAATTTATAGCTTGTGATGATCTATTACCAGATTATTTACATTGTTCATTGAATCAAGAATCACAAGAGTTTGATTCAGTTTTTCTACACACTGCATGTTCATCCTTGGAATTTTGTGTGAAAAGGATAGGTCCTCATTGAGTGATCTTGGATTTCTTTTAAGCAAATTATTCACGTGACAGGAAAACGGATGATTACTACAGTGAAAAATTATTCTCAATGAAGAATTTTTCTTTCAAAATCTAATTGTATAGATATTTGAAGAGTTGCTTATTAGTATGCATGCTGCTAAAGTTTTCTATATTTTCAATATTTTTTTTAATAATTTATTAACTTCCCTGGAACCCAATTGCTCTAGGGAAGGATTTTTATTTAATCTTTTTTTTCATTTCTTTATTATTCACTAACTTTTTTTAATATTGTAAAAGAACAATTGTAATCTAGTAAAGCTATTTGTGCAAGCACTTTTTGATTCAAAATTACTAATTTTGAATGCAAATTTGAATAGGAGTTGTGAAATTATAACAAGAATAATGTATGTATCTTATTTTTAGAATGTTATCCTATTTTTAATATATTTGCATATAAGAGGCTTTTGAAATTGGAAGTGACATGAACAACTAGAAATTATGTTAGCATACTAGAATGCACTTTCAAAAACCTTAAATTCAAATAAAGAGCTATCAAATTCATTACATAGCCCACCTTGCAATTGTGAAAATGATATAATTTTTTACAAGTGGAAATCATAAATAACTCTATATCAACAATTGCATGTTTAAATTTTCAATGGTGAAAATTATGAAAACACTTTGTTCTTTCCATAGGAACCAAGTTTCAAAGCAAATGGATAAGTGCAATTTTTGAGATCTCAAAATCAAGTAAAACAAAGAGCTTTACTCTTCTTCTAATGCCTTTGAGGACCTTTCAAAAATCAAATATTTACCTTTTTTGGTTAAAAATAAAAACTTCCAATAGTTAACCTTCAATATTGTCTAGAAAAAAAAATGTAAATGGTCAAAGGAATTTAAGTGTCTACACACAAACAAGCTGAAATTTTGGAGCAATTATATATGGTTGCTCAGTTAGTTAGAGATTAATCCTTGAAGGACTATGCGTTCAAATTTTGAACAATAAATGAACGCAAATACATTCCAAACTCACATCCAAATTTATTTTTTTAAGATTTTGTATTAATTCTTTAACATTTGTGCAATATAGCTTTTGAACACTTTGCTTTGCAAATATTACATTGTTGAGTAGGTACTAATAGGTCTGGCCTCAAAAAACATCTTTTTAGTTCAAAAAACGATCCATTAGAAAGGACTTGAATAAAAAAAGTAAAATTTAAATCTTCTAAAATCACTATGATTAGAACTTAACATTTTGAACTTTAAGAAAAAAACTATAGTGAAAATCACAAATATTCAATCTACAATTGATTTAGAAGGAATTTTCAATATTTGACTTCAAATTTTATTGGGAAATATTGGTGTGTGTACTAGTTGATCAAACCATCTGAACACAATCTATGAATCTTCTTTTACAACTTATAACATTCAATAGTCTTCATATTCATTGCCCATCCTTCATGCATTGTGTTCATCACATTAAGTCTCCTTTAATCCATTTAGCTAATGATGGATATGGAATATTCTACACCATCCACTGTAGAGTCAAGGTAGTAATATTGCATGCTGTAGAATGTTATGTAATTGTTTGAGAGTCATCATTAAATCATTTTTCTAAGTTGCATTCAATGATACGTCTTCACAATTTAGGAAATGTGGACTACCATCAGTCCTTTGGTGTACTCAAATTGAACCCGTGAACTTCAAATTGCTCCTCAAAAACCAGTATATCTTGTGTTGATTTGAAAATTTTATCACACAAATTCGAAGAAAGAATGCACATTCTCCAACAAATTTGATTAAATTTGGAGATCAAATGCAAAAGTTGCAGCATTTCAAATTGGACTTCCAAACTAAGGCAAGAGGTATAACTGAGCGAGCATTAAGAATGGATCCTAGAAATGGCTGTGAAATGGACATGAGTTGGTTTTGAAATTGACCAATATAGTCATTGAATGAATCAAGGAAAAAATCATTATTAACCCCTAGAGGTTTGGACTATGTTTTCACCAAAAAACCTCCAAAACTGCCATTTCTAGTACAAGTACGACAATTTTTGGAAAAACAACAACAATATTTGGAAACATATAACCGTAGAATCCTATGATAAACTAGCTTAAGACGATGTGGAAAATATTTTAGAAATTTCCGCCATTTAGATTGCAAAATATTAGCATTTGAAATGACCAAACCCCTTTCTTTGTCCCTGCAAAAAATCGAGCAGCTGCACTTCACAAGGTCACATTTGTATGAAAAAATGTCCAAAATGGTTGTAATTATTTGGATTCATTCTTTAAGGTAAGATGGCTACATGGTCAAAAATTATCAAATAATTTGGAACTGTACAGCATATAGAAAAAAATAGTAAGTAGAAAAAAGTAGAGAATGATTCAAAATACTAAATTGTTAACAATTTAGTTATAAAATTGAAAAATACCAATTCCAGTGGTGATAATGTTGTGATAATAAATCTACACCTTATGATTTTATTTTTTCCAAAAGTATGGAAAATTGAGTTAAATAAAGGACTTCAAAGTTTATTTTAGAGTTGAGATTCCATAACTACCCGCAAACTACCCAAAACTTAAAATCCTCATAACTTTTGTTTCAAAAATCAAAATGGAATTATTCAAACCAATTTCAAATTTTTATTTCTCAAAAAAATGATTTTTAAAGAAGTTTTTTTTGTTGCCAAGGTTGCCTGTCAAGCAATGAAAACTACATATCATACCATAACTTTTTAACCATGCAATCAAAAGTTATGGAAATTATTGGGCCTGAAAGCTACTCCCTAGGAAAATGTTGTGTGAAAATTCCAAAAAAACAAAATAAAATATCCATTTGTAGTGAGCTACCCAAAATCGCTATGTTACCAGAAAATATTGTTTGGTCCTTTAGGGGTTAATTGCAAGAGCAAATCATTCTCTTTGTTTTCCCCAATTTTATTTAGAATTGCAAGTGAACCATTTATAAAAGACCTAGGCTCACAAATAGGGACCTATAGTACAACCCAACTTGTTTGAAAATTCATAAGTAACTCAAAGTTGCTCGGAAAAATACAAAACCACTGGGATTAGATTCTTCATCAATTTCTCTTTGCCTGAAAAAATGAGCTAAAAATACTCTTGTTCAAAGAAATACTTGAAAAAGGCTTACCAGCCTTTAGATGCTCCAATTCTTAGCCTTCTATCTTATATGAGGACACTTTTTGGTCCCTGGCACTTAGGGCCTGTTCACACTATGGCCGTCGAAGTCAAGAGGCCGTGGGATTGAGTGGTCAAGCTTTGTTGAGAGTCCAAAGAAATGCGCAATAAATAGGTAGTGAAATATAGGAATTGGAGCCTTTGGCCGGCCATAGTGTGAAGCTTCCAAAGGCCAAGTCCAAAGTCCAAACCTATAATAAATAACTAATAACAAATAACAAAGGAATGGGCAGCCCAACAAAAATAGAAATTGCAAAAAGATTGCAAAAACAACCCTCCTAGTACAATCTCATGGCTAAGATCTTGTCAATTTCTGGGAAAATTTCAATGGACTCTTGGGGAGAATTTGGATCCTGCATTTTGCATTTTGCAGGACCCAAACTCTCTTTGAGAGGCCGTCACCATGTAAGCATTTTTTTGCAGGTTTTCCTACCATGTAGGCAATTTTGAGGGTGACGGACTTTGGACTGTGCCGCCTAGTGTGAAGGCTTGAGAAGCCAAACTTTGGGGTTTTTGAAATCTGATTGGTGGAAACCGACGGACTCTCTACCAACGGACTTTCTACCAATGGCCATAGTGTGAAGTGGCCCTTAGGGGTTAATAATCAATACATCATTCATTTATTGCTCTTCAATTGCAATCTCGATCATTTATAGCTTTTGTTGGTTTCTTATTCACCCACTAGTTCTCTAGAACCTAAACTAACAATAGAATTTAGAATCCTTCACCACGACCACTGTAGGGATTAAGGTAAAAGACCCCATTGCGATCAAATGACCCATGATGGACACTTAATGACCCCATTGCGGTTTTTCAGACCACAATCAATGCCTTACATGGTAGTTATGGAGTAATTAGTGACCTCAATAGGTACTTCCAACTTTTCAGTGTAAATTTTTTTGTAAAAACTGATTTTTTAGATCTTCCATATTTGAAAATGTTATGACTGCATTGGGTAGGAAGATGACCATATTGGATTCAGATTTTGTTGGTCATGAGGTGGCCTACAGACCCCTATGGGCTGATCACTTCAAAAATTTAGAACTAATTCTTACTTGGTCCAAAAAATATAATTTCAAATGTCCTCATTGTCTCTCACACTTATCTTTGAGTAGGAAAAAATTTATAAAATTTTTTAGCAATGGCATGAGGGTAGACTCCAAAGTTTGACCATAATGGGCTGGTTTACCTTAGTCAAAGCAACACAGCTGCATTGTACTTGAGTTTTGCGTGTCAATGGGTAAGTTAAGGAAAATTAGTTCCACACTTTGGGTGACTGATTTTAGCCTAAGCTTATTACACACTGTTAGGTTGCACTCCCACGTGATGCACAGTATCATATGGTATGCTGAAATCCTCCCAAATAATTATAGCCCAATTAGAGACATCACAGTTTTTACATGGAAATTCTGCCCCAAGATAGAACGAGCACTACACTGAATAGGGGTATTAAGGGGACCCATACTAATTAAATGACATTCCACACTATATAGATATCTACGTGGGGTTGCACATCTTGTTTCAAACATGTATAGTTTCTAAAGAAAGGTCCCCTTAACCCCTAAAGGACCGAGGTCCTTTTTCTGCCAAAAAATACTCAAAACTGCCATTTCTATAGCAAAAAGTAAAAAAAATTGAAAAATGTTTTTTTCCCACATCTCACCGTAGGATCTTACACCTAACTAGTATGAGAGTATGTGGAAAAAATTTCAGAATTTTTGACCACACAAATTGCAAGATATCTGCGTTTAAAGTGGAAAAAACAAGCTTTTCAGCACATTATGGGATTAGATTTTGTGACTTTGAACATTTTTGACTTTATTTTTTTGCACTACAAAGTTTTGAGATTTTAATGTTTATACTAGAGAATTGAGTTGAGAATCTAACCCAAATAAAAAAGTTCAAAAAAACTTAATTTTCATTATTAAAAAAATTGTTAAGTAGAAGTAGGTACAAGATAGAAGAAAAATCTAAAATGTTCATATATTTTAGGTGGAACTAAAATGCGCTAATCCCAATGGTGAGATTTTTCTAGCAAGTAAACTAAACCATGCAAAATTTTTTTTGAAAAACTGCATTCAGAAATGAATCCTACAAGTTATTTTTTTCAAAAAGATGCTCTAATTGCCCGAAAAACAAGAATGTCCATAACTTTCTCATACAAAGTCCAAATGAAATGAATCAAAGCTTTCTAGATAGACAAAAATATAATCTATGAGAAAAGAATACTCAAAAAAATACTCAAAAAAAAATAAAAAATAAAAAATAAAAAATTGCTGCCCACCGTCCCCTGTTTTGAACTTATTTGGTCATAACTTTTGTTCCTGAGCACCAATTGTGAAAAAATTATATTCCCATGAAGCTAATCAGCTTTTCAACCTCCAAAAAAAGTTTCAAAAAATCAAAAGAAAATTTCAGCCCGTATGTACCTGCCCAAAAATGCATTTGTCCCCCGAAGGGACAATAGTCCTTTAGGGGTTAATTATTTGGTCCCCTTAATACCCCTATTTAGTGTAGCATGTAAACTTCATTAGTTTGGAAAAGTCTACAGTCAAAGAAAAAAAGAAAAAGAGAAAAGAAAAGCTCACAGTCAGTGGGGAGGCATTGAAAGAAATGCACACCATACTCATGCATTTCTCCTTGGCAACCAAATGCCATGGGAATCCAGATTGTCCTACATTTGTGTAAAATAGAGTTATCCTCAACAGACTCTTCATTTATGCTGGTCATATGACCAGAGTTACTCTTCTTCTTGTAAAATGTGCAAATTCCATCCATGTGCAAATTCCATCCATGAGTGGCAATGACCCAAACCAACCAAGTTGGTTGGACTCCTGGACATAATCATTTTTTGTTGAGTTGAATGTCACTAGATAACAAAAAAAAATTGATCTACTTATAAGATAAGTGAGCCCATTGTGGGCAAAATTATATTAGTGGTGTACATTTCAAAACTTGAATGTACACTACCATTACACATGTGGGCTCACTCCCATTTGTGTCCACAATGGGCTCATTTACCTTAAGCTTGTAGCAAATTTGTTGCAAAATCTGTTGTAAATTGCTAGAAATGTATTGTATTCAAACCAACCATTTTGGGAAGTTTGATTGAGCAGTTGGAGGAAGTCACGCAGACCTCAAGAAAAGCTGCTCCTTTGTTGGAGTGCAGGGAGTGAATCATGCAGCCCCCTCACTTGCTGCAAGTCTCCGCTTTCTTTTCAATTCCGCGTACAGTCCGGTACAGTAGTAACTTAATTTATCCACCATTTTAAAAAAAAAATTATTTATGGAAAATACCATTGCATTTATCCACCATTTTGAAATCACTAGGCTGTAGAACCCGCCACATTTGACAATACAAATATAAGTTATCTCTTATCATAATTATTTTATTACGAGATAAGAACACTATTGGAGCCTCGATCACACACAACCCTCCATCCAGAGTCATGCATTACCTCCGACCAAAACTACCTGAACCAAAACACCCAAAATAGCAATTACAGACAGAGTGCCAGTACTTGTTGGAAACCAACTGATCATTCTCAGTGGCATTCAAGTTATCAATGGAAAACTGATAGAAATAGAATTTGTCCATATGTTTCAAGAACAAAAAAATAAAAAAAAATGATAGAAATGTTCAATGCCCCTGCCTGCCCATAATCCCCGTCCACCATGCAGAGCACACAATGCACAATGCAACTTACAAAGGACTCTCAATTCCAAGGGACACAACTTACAAACCAACCAACTTCAACTGACACAAAGCTAACAAGCTATGAAATCAGGCAGCCCAATACTGAGGAATCCAACATGCAAGCCAAAAACATTCAGTTGGGCTTCACAGTGCAAAGCTGCAGGGAGGGAAGACTTCGCTTGCACTAAGGTCGGACCACCGATTTCCAATCCAGGGACCAATGCCCAACCGATAGTGCCCCTATTTCAATTGAGGCTTGTAATGTGTTTTTTACTCTTTTTTAACCCCTAAACGCCCAAGGCAATTTCTGGCTCTGAAAGCTTTGAAAACTGCCATTTCTGCTGCGATCACTCAAGAAACAAAAAAAAAACTTTTTTTTTAGAATCTAACCATAATATCTTGTACTTCACTTGTCTCGGAATATGTGGTAAAAAATTCATGAAATTTGACCGCAGAGAAGGAAGACTTCGCTTGCACTAAGGTCAGACCACCCATTTCCAATCCAGGGACCAATGCCCAACCGATAGTGCCCCTATTTCCAATTGAGGCTTATAATGTGTTTTTTACTCTTTTTTAACCCCTAAACGCCCAAGGCAATTTCTGGCTCTGAAAGCACTGAAAACTGCCATTTCTACTACGATCACTCAAGAAACAAAAAAAAAAAACTTTTTTTTTAGAATCTAACCGTAGTATCTTGTACTTCACTTGTCTCGGAATATGTGGTAAGAAATTCATAAAATTTGACCCCACGGATTGGAAGATAATAGCATTTGAAGTTGGAAAAAGAAGTTTTTTTGAATTGTAGCCTGCAATTTCAGATGACTTTGACGGCCATTTGTAGATTTTTTTTTGCACTACACACCTTTGGATTATTTTTTTCTATGCTGAACATTTGAGTTGAGAGTCGGGAGAAAAAATTTCAAAATGTCAAACCTTGATATTCACATATAAAAAAATTGTTAAGTAGAAGTAGGTCCAAAATTGAATGAAACACTAAATCGTTAATACTCTTAGGTGGAAATAAAAACACCATAATCCCAATGGTGGGATTATTCTTGCAAACAAATTTAACCTTTTCAAAAAAAAAAATTTGAAATTTTTTGAAAATTGCAATTGAAAATGAATTCTACAAGTTGTTTTTTGAAGAAGATGCTAGATTGCCTGAAAAAACAGATTGTCTATAACTTTCTCATTCTGAGTCCAAATAGAATGAATCAAAGCTTCAAACGTAGACAAAATCATAATCTTTGAAGGATTTTTTTATTTTATTTTTTTAAACTACAATTTTTTAATAGTTTTTTTTTCTACCCGGCAAGTTGCTTTTTTGACTTCAAGTGGCATAACTTTTGCTCTCGGGCACCGATTGAAAAAAAATTATATCTTTAGAAAACAAATGTGATTTCCTATCTTCAAAAAAAGTTTCAAGAAATTAGGCCAAAATGTCAGGTCATTCAAACTTGCCCAATATCCCAAGTGTCTCCCAAGGGGACTTTGGGCTTTTAGGAGTTAAGGTTAAAACTAGTAAGATCATGACACATATCCTAAAGTATGCATAAAGTAACAAGAAAGTAGATAGTAGGAAGCTAGTTCTTGAGTGATCAGAATTGGAAGACTTTAGAGATTGAGAATTGGTTCGGAACACTTTTTGGCTCCCAAAATTTACATAAATTTTGGTTTTGCCAAAAAAAATTGATATTTTGCAATCTGAGTATTTCTATCTCCCTATACAGGAAACATCTCCAATACAATGAACTGCTCACCATCTGTGCCACAGTTGCTTAAGTGATTACATTAGCCTGGGACATTTGAGGCCTCTAGAAGACTGCAAGTTCCCCTATGTTTCCAGACTGCAAGAACGCAGGGGAAGCGGCTGGTTGATGTGGACGACATTGTGCCACGTCATTTTCGGAAAGAAAAAAAAAAAAAAAAAAAAAAAAAAAAAAAAAAAAAAAAAAAAAAAAATTGCTTAGAATGATACTTGTGGTTTTTGTTTTTGTTTTTGTTTTGAGAAAAAAAAATCTAACAGCCCGTACCGGTTGTTCACAGAATCGGGACAGCATTGGGAACAAGCCTGAGATGGTCTTCTAGAGGCCTCAAATGTCCTCTAATCGGTATAGGAGGTCCGACTTTATAGCAGCAACCTCAAAACTGACTATTTAATTTTTTCCTGCCCTCATTATAAATTCAAAAAAAAATCTTCCAAAAATGAAAAATTTAGCTAAGAACCTTGAACCCATTCTGAGACCGCTGCACTAGTAACAGTGGTTTCCAATTTGAATAGTATGTGAACCTTGAAATTAATGCACCATGGATTGCCCGAGAGACGAAGTAAGGGCATGTTCACATCCGGTCGCAAGAACCAATGGAGAGTTTGAACTCAAACAAGCAAGTCAAAACCAAATTCATTATCTCTGGAACGCTGGGCTGGTCATTGTGGAATTCACCCTTTTAGGTACCTTGTGAATCATTTGTTTTAAAATAAATAAATAATTTTTTTTTTCTGAGTGAACTTATTGGAGATCAAACTGTGCATGACCTCGATTCCCTTTTCACAAAAAAATTCCAAGGATGAACATCTGCTTTTTTGTCTTACATAGAAGGATTATTATTTGTCATCCACTCGACACTTTTAGGTTGCCACGTCTTTACAAGTTTAATTAAAAATTTTGAATTTTTTTTACTGCCCCCTCTCTCTCCCCCCTTCCAAGTTCCGAGCTGTTTGGGGCATAACTTTTTTCTCGTAGATTGTATTTTTGTCCACCTGGAAAGCTTTGGTTCATTCCATTTGGATTTGTTATAAGAAAGTTATGGACAATCTTGTTTTTCGGGCAATTAGAGCATCTTCTTGAAATAATAACTTGTAGGATTCATTTTTGAATGCAATTTTTACAATTTAAAAAAAAAAATGTTCCAAATGGTTTACTTTGCTTGCTAGAACAATCTCATCATTTGGGATTGGTGCATTTTAATTCCATTTTAGGGACATTAATAATTTAGATTTTCCTACTATCTTGTACCTACTTCTACTTAACAATTTGAAAAAAAATGAAAATTAATTTTTTTTGAATATTTTTTTTCCTAGACTCTCAAGTCAATTTTCCACCATAAAGATTTAAAGCTCAAAACTTTGTAGTGCAAAAAAATAAATTTAAGAAGGTTCAAAGTCAAATAATCTAGTACCGCAATGTGCTGAAAATTTTTTTTTTTCACTTTAAATGCATATATCTTGCAATCTGTGTGGTGAAAAATTCTGAATTTATTTTTTAGACCTTATTTTATTAGTCAAGTGTAAGATCCTATGGTTAGACGTGAAAAAAAATTCAAATTCTTTTACTCTTTGCTGTAGGAATGGTAGTTTTGAGTGTGCTTTTGCAGAAGAAAAAAAGGTCTTGGGCCTTTAGGCATTAACCTCTAAGCTTATAACCAATGATGAGTTAGACCAAGTGTGGATGTTAAAGCTTAGTCTACGTAGACCTTGTTTTGACAGCTTAGATGTACATTTGAGGTATGTGGGAAAAACAATCCTAAGTAGACGGGGAAAGTTTTAAAAAGTAAAGCTAACTTAAAAGAGTTGCAAATCTAGAAAAATTAGGCTACTTGGCTGTGACATAAGCTATAGGCACAACCAAAGTGGAAAAGCTGAGCTTGGGCATCCTCCACCAAACATGTCCAAAGGATTTGTTTACATGCATCCATCCTATCCATTTTTGAAGTAGGGTCATGCTATGTCATAGATACAAATGCAAAATGGACCTGAACTTCTATAGTTGCCACCTACACCTCGAACAGCTTATCTTGTAAGAATTTGAAAAAAAACTGAAGTAGGATAGGGTTGGATATATGTCTTCTCAATCTCATACACTTGACCATTTAAGAATAGAAAAAAGATGTGACAAAGCTATAAAAAAAATGTGGCAAAGACGTTAGGTAGAGAAGTGGCAAGAATGCAAAAAATATAAGATTGATGTGAATAGGTGTACCACAAACGTAAAAAAGATGTGACATGGATGTTGAAGAGGTGTGAAAAACACATCCCAAGGACTTATGTGCATGCACCTATCCAATACATTTTTGAATTAGGGACATGCAATGTCATAGATATGATGTGAAGCAAACCTGACTTCTATATCTACCACCTGCACCATAGATACCTTACCTTGTAAGAATTGGAAAAAATTTGAAATACAATTGGGTTTGATATGTATCATCTTGACTTTGTGCACCTTTCTTTTTAAAAATAGAATAAAAAATAACACCTCAGATGTGAAAAAATGTAGCAAAGATGCCAAGTAGAGAAGTGTGCCAGAGATGTGTAAAAAATATGGAATTGATGTGAATAGTGTATCAAAGATGTGAAGAAATTTGACATGGATGTAAAAAAGATGTGAAAAGCTAAGTTTGGTATAATTCATTGCACTGTCATTTTATATTGGGACCTATCTATTTTTTACTTTTATTGACCCTATCCATTTTCATTTTTGAAGATCATGAAATGTTATAGATATGATGTGAAGTGGACTTGACTCCACATTTACCACCCGCACCTTGAATATCTTACCTTATAAGAATAAAAAAATTGAAACAAGATTGTATACAATATGTATCATCTTGACCTCATGCACACGACCTTTAAGAATAGAAAAAGATGTAACAAAGATGTGAAAAAAATGCGGCAAAGACGTTAGGTAGACGATGGCAAGGATATGAAAAAGATTTGAGACTGATGGGAGTAGGTCTATTACAAATGTAAAAAGGATGTGACATGCAAGTTGAAAAGAAATAAAAATCTACTTGTAGTACATTTCAACGCACCCTTAGCCTAATGTCCAACAACTTTAATAATAGTTGTTGGATTTACTACGTAGTCCATTGAGATTGACATTGAAAAGACCTTCCAAGCATTTACGTGAAAAAATGTGGAAAATCCAAAAAAGGAAAAAAATGTGAAAAAATGTGGGTTGATGTAAAATGATGAAGAGGTTTAGCACAAATGTAAACAAGATGTAATAGAGATGTAAGGACAATGTAAAAAGATTCAAGTAATTTACATGCACATGGTTTAGAATTTGATTAGAAAGATGAAAAAGAGTAAGAGGCTTACACTTTGAAGGGATGTGAAAGGAGACTACATTTGAGTTTCAAAAAGATAAGATCTAAGTCAACACCTACATGCAATACATTCAACGAGAGGTTAACCAACAAATTAAAGAAAAAATTAAAAAAAAATAATGCAAACCAACTGTGCCTTATAGAGACATGTTTATAGAATCAACTTTTCAAATTTTTAATTTGGTGTAGAGTCTATGATGCTTCACCCTTTGATTGTCTCAAAGATTAGGATTTGAAGAATCTTTTATCTTGTATATATATTTTTTGTATTTTGATACTATTATATGTAACTACATAATCATATTAAATACCCGTATTCTATAGTATATTTTGTCTATGAGTATAAAATCATATTTTGATTTTCTACACAAATTTTACAAGAGTGTATATGGTGTATATAGGTATGATGCCCTATGGACATTAAACAATCAATAGTAGCTTTGAATTCAATGTTGATTCTATGTTTGAAAAATTGCACGTATTGAAACTTTACAAAAAATTTGTTGTTTGCTATATTTGGAATATAAGTTTTAATTCTTTTTTCAAATAGGTCCCTGGATCAAAAAAGTTGTTGTTCAAGCAAAGTAGGCAACTTTGAGCAACAAGTGCAATTTTCTATTTTTGAAATTCAACTAGTGTATAACCAACCAATTTTGATATATGGATATAAATATATTATATATGAAATTCTAAAAGATCCTTACTTGTAGTGCCAAGAATACTTTCCAAGAGATATGATAGATTGTTGACCTTGTAATTTAAAACCATGCTTTGTCTCCTTCTAAATTCAAATGTTGAAATCTTGCAATCTATACGGTGAAAGTTTCGGAAATGCTCTCTATATATATTTCTATAGTAATCTAATACTCCTTTTGTCCCACTAAAAAACTCTAAATCAAGTACAATTCTTGTCCTACTAAAAAGCTCCATTTTATGATTTTGACCGTTGAGTAAGCGTTGTCCATATTGGAGGACCTCATAGGGGCAAGTCAAGAGATCAAGGAGCACCCCTCTCCTAGAAAGCTTGGCCTTGCCCCATATGAGGCACCTTGTACTTGCTGCGCTTCCTCATATAATAGAATTGATGATGGGTTCAGTGACCACTTTGGCGCTATGAAAATTTGTTCATGAAGTAGGGCCAGTTTCTTTCTTGTAGGTATTTAGGTTGGGACAAATGTTTTTAGAATTCCATTGTTGCCATCAACCTTTAAATCATCAAGAATGACGGAGCTGGTAGCATTTACAAACTATGTTCAAATATGATGCTTTTTGCATGGATTTTGGATGCCTAAACAACCACGCCTAAGCTAGAGATTTTGCATAGATCTAAAGATGGGTTCTTGGTTTTTGAATGCATGTATCACTGGCGCAAAGACTAAAAATATAGTTACACCCTCATGAAGAAGTTTTTTGGAGTTTTTAAGTGGGACAGAGGAAGAACAATTTTTGTACAATTGGATTTCAAATAAGTTTTTTTTTTCCTTTATCATCTATGCTCAATGCACTTGAATTTGCTCAATGGAATTTAACCCCTATAGTCCCAATGTCCCCTCGGGAAACAAAATGGATTTTGAGGAGGCTTGTATAGTCTCAATATTTGTCATGATTATCTAAAACTTTTTGTGAAAATAGAAAAATGCATTAGCTTTCTAGGAATATAGTTTGTTTTTCAATCGGTGCTCAAGAGCAAAACTTATGGCCCAATAAGCCCAAATTGTAGTTCGGCGGGAGGAGAAAAAACCTCACACAAATACTTTAAAAATTAAAAATTAAAAATTTGTTTCTCATAGATTGTATTTTTATCTACATGGGAAGCTTTGATTCATTCCATTTGAACTAGTGGTGTGAGAGACACTCTTGTTTTTGGCACTTGGAGCCTCTTTTTGAAAAAATAATTTATAGGATTCATATTTATATTCAAATTTTACAATTGTTCAGAAAAAGAGACTCACAAAGGGAAGCTCTCTTGCTAAAGCAATCTCACTTTTGAGATTTATATGTTTCATCTCCATCTTAGAGCTATTTTAACTTCTAAAGGACCAAGTGTTTGTTCAAGTATGCAAGAAATCTTGGGTAGGTTGCTATGAAGTCATTTTTGGTTGGATGTTCATGAAATTTGGACACAATGTATAAACATGTAATCCCTTGGTGAGAATCTAATTTTTTTTCCAATCAGTTGCTAGGAACAAAATTATATAGCTCCAAATGTTTTTGGGCAACTCAGGAAGCATGTGCAAAACTCTTCCTATAATTTGGAAATTTGGCAGGTTTGTAACTCACATGATACAAGATGCACATGTAAAAAAGATAACCATGTGTAGTATAAAAATCTCACTCTAGAAGGAGTTAAAGTTTGCTAGCATTGTCAGGAAAGGTCTGAAAAAAAAATTCTCCTAACTTCAAATAATATAATCTTTCAATCCATGTGGATAAAGTTTATGAAATTTTTTCCACATATTCCTCCAAAAATATTGTACAAATCTGTATGGTTGAATTAGAAAAAAAAATCTGATTGCCCTAAAAATGCCAGTTTTTTGACAATTTCTACCCAAAATGGTCCTTGGTCCTTTAGGGTTAAATGGTTTAGTTTTCTCATCAATCTTGAACCTACTTCTATTTAATAATTTTTTAATGAGTGAAAGTGAAGTTTAAAAAAAAATTCATAGCCTCTCAATTCAATTCTTCAACATAATAAATTAGAAATTCAAAATGATTATTGCAAAAAATTTAAGCTAAGAAGATTCAAAGTGCAAGATGGAAAAAAAATCTTCACTTTAAATGCAATATCTTGCAATCTACATAGTTAAAGTTTTTGAATTTCTTTCTCACATTTTTACACTAGTCTCCTACAAGATCCCATGATTAGATATGCAAAAAAGAATATATGATAGATATTTCTAAAGAAATGGCAAATTTGAATGATTTTTGATGGAAAAAAGACCTAAGAACTTTAAAGGTTAATACAAAACATACTACAAGGCAGTCCTTTAGGAGTTAAATACGTACACTGATTTATCTATCCTATCAAGGCATGCAACACCAATATACTAGTCAATTCCTTTGTAATATATTTTGCTTTTCCGCAAATTAAAATATGATTCCAATTGGCTATTTTTTTTCCCACACAACCGTAGTGTCACTAAAAGCCCCAATTTAATAAGTATGGACTATGGTTGAGTCCAAAATTAACATCACATTTGCAAGTAAATGATGAAAATATGATATAAATGTAGTCCAAATGTAGACTTTTGAGTTAAAAAGGATCAAAATCATCATTTTGGATCATATAAAATTAAAAACAAAGTAGACAAGTTTTGGCTACTAGCTAATACATTTCAAATTATAGAGAATGTCCTTAATTTGTGGACTTGTCCATAATTAGTTAAATTAGGATTTAAATATCTGTGCGCCTTTATTACTATTTAAATTAGTGTAACCAATCTCTACTAACAATTGTTTTTTTGATGCACAATATTTTGCCAATTGGCTACAACTAAAAGATGGGTGGCTATTTATTGCAAAGGAAATTTTTATTTTGGGGGGTCAAAATAGTTGTATTATTGTTGTATTTTAAGACCAGTAGCCAAATTTTACTTAGGTATCACTTAGTTTCATTTAGATATAACCAAGTATCACACAAGTATTGAAGAAACAACTAGCTATTCTCCGAAATGAAAACAAACAAACTACTATTAACCCCTAAAGTACCAAAGTCCCCTTGAGAGACACTTGGAATTTCGATCAGGCTCGTGTGACCTGAAATTTTAACGTGATTTTTTGAAACTTTTTTTAAGTATAGGAAATCACATTAGCTTTTTAAGAATATTATTTTTTTTCAACCGATGCCTAGGAGCAAAAGTTATGCCATCCGAAGTCAAAAAAGCAATTCGCCGGGCAGAAAAAAAAAACTTAAAAAATTTTAATTTTAATTTTTTTTCTCAAAAACCATGTTTTATCTACATTTGAAGCTTTGATTCATTCTATTTGGACTAAGAATGAGAAAATTATGGATAATCTTGTTTTTTGGGCAATCTAAGCATCTTCAAAAACAACAACTTATAGAATTAATTTTTGAATACAATTTTCAAATTTTTTCAAATTTTCTTTTTGACAAGGTTAAATATGCTTGCAAGAACAATCCCACCATTGGAATTATGGTGTTTTAAATCCACCTAAGAGCTATTAATGATTTAGTGTTTTGTTCAATTTTGGACCTACTTCTACTTAACAGTTTTCTTATATGTAAAAATCAAGTTTTGACATTCTAAAAGCTTTTTTCTCCAATTCTCAACTCAAATGCGCAACACACAAAAAATTCACTTTATGGTATGCAGTGCAAAAAAATCCACAAATGGCCGTCAAAGTCATCTGAAATTGCAAGCCACAATTCAAAAAAAACTTATTTTTCCAACTTCAAATGTTAATATCTTCCAATCCGTACGGTCAAACTTCATGAAATTTTACCAGATGATTTAAGACAAGTGAAGTACAATGTCCTATGATTCAATTCTAAAAAAAGTTTTTTTTTGGTTTAGGGAGTGATCGGAGCAGAAATGGCAGTTTTCAGTGATTTTGGAGCCAAAAACTGCCTTGGTATTATAGAGTTAATCCCTAAAGGACTAGTGTGAGTTTTTTGACAACATAAAAATTTTGTGCATGTACATGTAACTAGAGATTTGCATGCTTTAGGCCCAAACTTTAATAGAAGTTTTGAACAAGGAGTATCTTTATAGTGTGACAAAATTTTGTGAGTAAAAAGTTATGGTCTAAATCCTTTATCTTACTCAACTTTTAATATTTAAAAAAAAATCATTGAATGTAAATTGTTTATTACAACATTACAACCATTGGGATTGGCATTTTTCAACTCCATTTTAAAATTCTTAACAATTTAGTATTTTGAATATTTCTCTACTTCTTTCTACTTACTATTCTTTTTCTATATATTGTACAATTCCAAATGAATGATGTGAAAATTTTCAAGCATGTAAACAACTTGTCTAGGAAATTGAATCCAAAGAAGTACCACTATTTTTGGCATTTTTTCATGGAAAAGAGAGCTTGTGAAGTGCAGTTGGTCCAATTTTTTGCTAGAACCAAAATAACATTTTTGTAATTTTAAACGCTCATATCTTTCAATCCACATGGTGGAAATGTCTGAAATTTTTCCACATGTTCTCAAGTCAATGTACTACAAGTTCCTAGAGTTACATGTTTCAAAAAAAACATTCAAAAATTTGGTACTTGTAATAAAAATGGCAATTTCTGAACATTTTCGGTGAAAATATAGTCATAGAACTTTAGGGGTTAAGAAAAATGTCAATTTCGACTAGAAAGTGGTCGACTAGACCTTAATGCGTTAATTTAGATTTGTTCAATTTTCATTGGTAGCTAGAGTTTGATATTGAATTTGGAGTTGGATGAAAGGAAATGGGTGTGAGGAATTTAGCAATGAATGTACTGGGACAAAAAATTGGGAAATTCTGTGCTGGCATACGGTTTATCAATTGGAAAAAGAAACGATATTCAGGCTTACAATACACAAAGATGCATTATAATATCCAAATCGGGATGGTCAAATGCTACAACATTTATTGCGGAGCCCCAAGCATTCAATCGGTGTGGGCAGATCTCCCGAATTCATAGCTATTTGGTCTTCTTTTTTTTTTAATCATGTTCCCAGCGATCCCAGAACTGGCTAAATTTCGCTCGGTTTCTACTTAATTGTTTCATGCCCTCAGCGTAACTTTTAAAAAAAGCTTCCCAAAATGAACATTTGGTTAAAATCCTGAATCCATTTTGAGATCACTGCTGTTCACCCTAAAAAAACAGAAAAAGTCTTGCCCGCCTTCAGAATGGACCACAGTCCTCAACCCCTAAAGGCCCAAGGCCTTTTTTCTGCAAAAAAACACCCAAAACTGCCATTTTTTTAGCTAAGAGTGAAAAAAAATTAAAAATATTTTTTTTGCACATCTAACCGTAGGATCTTACACCTAATTAGTATGAGAATGTGTGGAAAAAATTTCAGAATTTTTGACCACACAGATTGCAAGATATCTACGTTTAAAGTGAAAAAAAACAAGTTTTTCAGCACATTGTGGGACTGGATTTTTTGACTTTGAACATTTTAAATCTAAATTTTTTGCAATACAGAGTTTTGAGCTTTAAATGTTTATAGTGGAGAATTAAATTGACAATCTACCAAAAAAAAATTCAAAAAAAACTTAATTTTCATTATTAAAAAAATTGTTACGTAGAAGTAGGAACAAGATAGAAGGAAAATCTAAGATATTCATATATTTTAGATGGAATTAAAATGCACTAATTCCAATGGTGAGATTCTTCTAGCAAGTAAACTAAACCATAAAAAAAAAAAAATTGAAAAATTTGAAAAATTGCAT
This sequence comes from Neckera pumila, assembly GCA_963969595.1. NCBI lineage: Eukaryota > Viridiplantae > Streptophyta > Bryopsida > Hypnales > Neckeraceae > Neckera > Neckera pumila. Next base: position 20,938,463 of record OZ018410.1, on the reverse strand, counting down.
TTAGAAATGAATACTACAAGGTTGTTTTTTTAAAAGATGCTCTAACTGCCCGAAAAACAAGAATGTCCATAACTTCTCATAACAAATCCAAATGAAATGAATCAAAGCTTTCCAGATAGACAAAAATATAATCTCTGAGAAAAAAAATACGGGAAAAAAAAAAAAAAAAAAAGTGCAAATTTTATTGTTGTCCAAGCTACCCCCGTCCCCTCTTTTGAGCTTTATTGGTCATAAGTTTTGTTCCCGGGCACCGATTGTGAAAAAATTATATTCCCACAAAGCTAATCAACTTTTCTACCTCCAAAAAAAGTTTCAAAAAATTAGGAGAAAATTTCAGCCCATAGGTACCTGCCTGAAAACACATTTGTCCCCGGAAGGGACAATGGGCTTTTAGGGGTTAACGAGTTAATCCAAGGCATGTCAAGGCAGCTGATTTGAGGAGACTACTTCTGAGGGCAAGGAGAGCAGGAGAGGCTTTGTTCATGTCAGAAATTATACTGTACATCAATCAAACCATCCACAGAAACTCAGACCTAACTTAGGGTATTGCTGCTGCTGCTGCTGCTGCTGCTTTTGTCGGCCACAGCAGAGTTTCTGCAAATGGTTGATCACTCTTACAGGTCCATCACTTTGTAGTTTGAACATGACTGATGCATAAACAAACCCTAAACCATCCAAAACAATCCAAAACAATCCAAAACAACCTAAATAAGCCAATTCTCAAGTCATAAAATACTCCCTACAAATGCTACTTAGCTTCATCGTCTAACTTCAACTTTTGTTTCCTCGAGAACTGGATTCCATTTGTTCCTTCTCCCAGACAAAGCCTAGAGGTACATCAGCTTTGTTCTGATGGTTTGGATCCTGTCCATAACATGGAGCCATCAACTTACTGGTGGACAAGGTGGGAGTCAGGAAGTTTTTGGCAGGGCGAAGGCCAATTGGTTTTATTGTTTTGTGCAAGAATTTGTAAGCTTCTAAGTTAGTACTGCTGGGTTCTATGTTGCTGCTACTTGGATCCAGTGAGTCTGTAGCCAAGTAGCCTGTGTTTTTTTTCTGATCTGCAGAATTCTGCGCACTACCAAATTATATATAGCCATTGTTAACTTAGTAGGTCTTTCTTTGGGGACGACTTTGGTCGGCGACCCAGTCAAGCAGTCAGCAGAGAGGACCAAGTGCAATGGACATAAAGTAGACACACCTAAAAGTAACAGGAGTTATTTACTGACATCTAAAATATGACCTAAATCCAATCGCAGTTGGACGTAAAGCAGATGTGTGGGGTTATAAGAAGTTGTCACTGATAGTCACGAGGGTGGGTTTTGCGTTGACCAATCTCATGCGTATGATACAAGCTTATGGTATGGTGCTTTTGGGTGTTTCCATGACCAGTTTTGTGTCAATCTACTGTTCATAGTAGGTGCATCTACTTAGTTGTTCTTATAAATTTAAAGTATATTCATACAAGCTCAAAAAATACAAAACCAACTCCGTTGGTTTTTTAAACCAATTCCTAACAAGAGCACATTGTTTTATTTTGTAACTACCCTCAAGATTTGCAGATGTTGAATAGTTGTTATTTTTAGGTGCGCCTACCTTACAAGATGATGGACCTTCCTTTCAAGGATGCTTTATAACTTGAGGTTGGGCCATTCTCCTTGAGGCTGATGGCAAAAATTTCAATCTTTTGTCCACTCACAAGTGAAGATTTCGGGCCTCTTCACTACAAGAAAATGGGGTGTTTTAACCCCTAAAATACCAAGGCCCTTTTTCTACCAAAAACACTCAAAAGTGCCATTTCTATAGCAAAAAGTTAAAAAAATTGAAAATTGTTTTTTTTTCAAATCTAATTGTAGGATCTTAATCCTAAATAGTATGAGAGTGTGTGGAAAAAATTCAGAATTTTTGACCGCATAGATTGCAAGATATGTGCGTTTAAAGTGAAAAAAACAAGTTTTTCAGCACATTGCGGGACTAGATTTTTGGACTTTGAACAGTTTTAACTTAAAATTTTTGCACTACAAAGTTTTGAGCTTTAAATCTTTGTAGCGGAGAATTGAGTTAAGAGTCTAGGAAAAATTAAAAAAAATTAAAAAAAATTAAATATCATTCTTTAAAAAATTGTTAAGTAGAAGTAGTTATGAGATAGAAAAAAAATCTAAAATATCCATATATTTTAGATGGAATTAAAATTCACTAATTCCAATGGTGAGATTGTTCTAGCAAGTAATAAAAATCATGCAAAAAAAAAATTGAAAAAATTGAAAAATTGCATTTAGAAATGCATCCTAGAAGCTATTTTTTTCAAAAAGATGCTCTAACCGTCCGAATAACAAGAGTGTCCATAACTTTCTCATAACAAATCCAAATGAAATGAATCAAAGCTTTCCAAATAGACAAAAATATAATCTATGAGAAAAAAATATTAAAAAAAAATTCAAATTTTTGTCCTTTTTTTTTTTGCTGCCCACCGTCCCTTGTTTTGAGCTTATTTGGTCATAACTTTTTTTCCTAGGCACCGATTGTGAAAAAAATTATATTCCCACAAAGCTTATCACTTTTATATCTTCATAAAAAGTTTCAAAAAATCACGACAAAATTTCAGCCCGTAGGTACCTGTCCAAAATCCCAAATGTCCGCCGAACCGACAATGGTCCTTTAGGGGTTAAATGAGTTTTTAAGTATAGTCGTAGGCATAAGATTTTAAGTAACGACCTTTAAGGCAATTTTCAGCAAAATTTTACTAAAAATATATGTATTTCTAGTAAAATTTTGCTGAAAATTGCTTTAAAGATCATTACTTAAAATCTTATGTTTAAGACTATACTTAAAAACTCACTTAACCCCTAAAATACCGAGGCCCTTTTTCTGCCAAAAATCATTCAAACTACCATTTCTATAGCAAAAAGTAAAGAAAATTGAAAAATGTTTTTTTTTTCAAATCTAACCATAGGATCTTACACCTTAATAGTATGAGAGTGTGTGGAAAAAAATTTAGAATTTTTGTCCGCACAGATTGCAAGATATTTGCTTTTAAAGTGAAAAAAACAAGTTTTTCAACACATTGCGGGACTAGATTTTTTGACTTTGAACATTTTTAACTTAAAATTTTTCAACTACAGAGTTTTAAGCTTTAAATCTTTATAGTAGAGAATTGAGTTGAGAGTCTAGGGAAAAAAAAAAATCAGAAAAACTTAGTTATCATTCTTTAAAAAGCTGTTAAGTAGAAGTAGTTACGAGATAGAAGGAAAATCTAAATTATTCATATATTTTAGATGGAATAAAATTCACTAATCCCAATGGTGAGATTGTTCTAGCAAGTAGTATAAACCATGAGAAGAAAAAAAAACTAAAAAGTTTGAAAAATTGCATTTAGAAACGCACCCTAGAAGTTATTTCTTTCAAAAAGATGCTCTAACGGCCCAAAAAACAAGAATGTCCATAACTTTCTCATAACAAATCCAAATGAAATGAATCAAAGCTTTTCAAATAGACAAAAATATAATCTATGAGAAAAAGTATTAAAAAAAAAAAGTCAAACTTTTGTGCTTTTTTTTTTTGTTGCCTGCCGTCCCTTGTTTAGAGCTTATTTGGTCATAACTTTTTTCCCGGGCACCAATTGTGAAAAAAAGTTTAAAAAAATCACAACAAAATTTTGGCCCGTAGGTACCTGCCCAAAATCCCAAATGTTTGCCGAACCGACAATGGTCCTTTGGGGGGTTAAAACACCCCATTCTCTTGTAGTGCCTACACAACAAATTGGCTTGGCTTCTAGGTATAAAGCATCATTTAGTCTAATGTCACTGTCCTGGAGGACAAATAAATAGGCCTATAATAGGAACAATAGACAAGGACACAACATGATAGATTTTGACAATATATACGGAGGTGTGTCTTTAGAGCACATTAAGTGTATTGACATATAGAGGAGGCATAAATTTGAAACTCATTTAAAAAAATAAGTGACTACTTTTCATTTTTCATTTCTAAATTTGTTATCTTGAGTTTTTAGATAAATTTTGTTGGTATTCAATACAAAAGAATCAATACTCAAGATTAGAATTTTTTTTTAAAAAGGCTTTATAATACATTGGTTTATTTCCAAAGCCGCTTTTGAAGACCATATACAGCAATTCCACTTTTGTTCAAACTCTGTTGAAGTGATTACAAAATGTGAATTTTTTTCTTAAGGCTCTGTGGAAGTGGATGACAATTTAAACAAATTAGCATCTCTTGATCAATTGATAGATCATGAAATGAGATGAAAAGTTAGATTGACATCCTCATGAGTTCAATAATTAATTTTAGGACATACTTAGTTGATTTCAAGAGAGTTTTTTTAGCAATGCATTAGATATATTTTTTGTTCTAATTTGAATCTATATAGCCTATAGCTATGAATGGTTTGTATTTTGGTGTCATCTCATTTAAAAAATTTTATACAAGTTATAATTGAGATTGAGAAGATCTAGTTGTTCCCACTGGATTTAGTCTGGATTTAATGAAAACCACACAATTTGAAAATGAAATAGATTTGACTCGAAGGTATTCATATCAAAAATTAGGTGGCAAGGTTGGCATAGCCTAATAATGTTGGTTGAAATGAGGTCTTAGGATTTATTCTCAAGAAGCTCATTGATTTTTCTAAAAGTAATTGTCAAAAGAATAGTCAAAAAAGTCTAAGGATCCACCCCCCATGAGTGTTATTGTATTTGAATCATTTTTATTTCCATCTTAAAATATCATAACAAAAAATTGGAGCTTTCAAATGAAAATGTTCCATTGTAGGTTTGGATTTTAAAGTATTTTAAATCAAAAATTTCTAGAATTCTTTTCATGTTCCAGTAAAATGAATTAAAATGAAATATTTTAAATCAAAATATTGAAATATAATTTTTGTATCTTGCACTCAAAATTGTCATTTATATTAAAAAGAGAGAAAATCAAAATAAAATGAAAAGGTATTCTATTTTTCTTTTGGATACTAGATTTTGCCTTAAAATATTGTACTTATGGAAACTTGCAAAATACTTTTTAAGTTTATTGACTGCAAGACTTGCAAGATATTAGAGTTTAAAACTAGATGTATGTATTTTTTCCAACATTGGCTGATTTTTTAATTAGATGATTATTCCTCTGAGTGTGAAATTCTTGCACTTTGCAAAATTTAACCCTTAAAGAATTGAGGTACATTTGGAGCAAAAAATTTCAAAAAATTTCAATTTTTAGGGCAATGATAAATAAATGAAAAAAAAAACTTTTACAAAATTTAACCATACAAATTTGTACCAAACTATTATAGGAATGCATGGAAAAAATTCAAAAAGTTTGACTCTACAAATTGATGTTACAAGATCAATTCTTTCCAAATGCATCCCAAAAGGTTCAACAATTTTTTAACCATTTCTAAAATGAGATTTTTGCACTACACATGGTTATTTTCTTTTATAGTTGCATCCTATATTATATTGGTTACTTTTCTTCTGTCAATTTTCAAAAATAAAAGAGGAGTTTTGCACCCTTAACCAAAGGTCTATCTGCCTTGCAAGACAAACCTTGGGCAACAAAACTTTTTGATCCAGGTTCCCAATTGAAAAAATAAAAATAAAAAATACTCCCGCCAAGGAAATACATGCCTATACCCCGGGGAGATCACTCCTCATAATTTTAGGTATACACCTGAGTTAAGGGGGTATTTGATGTGGGGCTATTTACCTTCATTATTGTATTTAAGGTGATCCTATTTTTACATAAAAAGCTACCAGAGGCATATTTTTAGTACCCTATGATTTTTTATAAATTCTTTCATGCCAATTTTATAATTGGGCTATTTTACATATAAAATATATGTATCCAATTTTTTCATACACATATACAATAAACACTATAAACAAATATTTTTCATTTGTATTTAATTTTGTTGATATATGCAATGCATCAAATAATTCAACATGAAAAGTTGTATTCACATAAGAACATGACAAGCTAGGAGAACATATATTCAATCTGAATATATGCATTTGCAATGGTTTAGGATCCAATTTATTCATATACATGATAACTTGCATTAAAATCATAGCCTAACATAATTATATATCCAAAACTAGTCAGCTATTCTAGATAAAACATTCTATAATAATTTCCTTCAAACCTTAACTCCAATAAGCATTAAAAAAACAATTCATAATCTAATAAACAGAAAGAATAGTATAAACAACTTTTCCAATTTTTAACATACTTTATACTTGTATTTCTTTCATCCAATTTCAAGAACCTTAGTCCATACTTTAATAATAACATTATATGTTAACCTTAAAGATACAAAATAAAAATATTTGGAAATGACAATCATAAGATCAAGCAATTAAAATCAATATAAAATAACCAACATTCTGTTAATATGGAAGAAGACAATTAAATAATATAAGAATCCCGTAATAGAATTTATTTTCTTGCAACAACAAAATTGTTAAGAGAAGTTGCATCCTCTTGATCTAATGAAAAAATTTTAGAATTTGCATTATATGTTAAAGTTACTGTTGAAATTATAGAATCAACATCTATCCATTTGTGGTCTGAATGGTCATATTTATATTTCAAATGTCTAGGGGCCTTGCTAAACCAATTAAGTAGTACCATAGCAAAGGGTGAAGAAATACCTTTCTTGTTATTGGTTTGAACAGGTCGGTTCATGAGGTCAATTGGCTGTCTAGATAGGCCCCACTTTGTCCCAACTCGTCTTCTCATTTTTTGAACCCGTCCAATCCACCAAGTTCCTTCATCTACACCTTTAAGTATACTAGAAGGGTCCCCAATTTGTGCACCTTGCCCCCTTTTCCTTTTCAAAGCAGACTTTACAGTAGAAGACTTTGTTAAGGTGCTTCTTTGTAAAAAAAACCCACCACAGTCAGAACCCAGCCCTAATAGGCATGTGTTAGTAGAAGCAGCAGCTGAAATGTAATCTTCATTGTTATTGAAATGAATTGAATTACGAACCCTTGTCAACCTATCTTTGGAAAGAAAAGGATTTCCATTTAATTGTGACACTAGGGTGGACTTAAAAATTTGGCAACCTCCAAATTCAACTACAGGTACAATCTGCTCCGGGATAACCATACTAGACACTTGCACTTCTTGGGAGTCTAACATTTCATTAAGAATATCACGAGTCTCATTTTCAAGTAATGCCAAAGAATCAAGACTATCATCCACAAGTTCATCTTCTAAAACATCTTCAAGTATAGAGTTAAGGTTAGGATCTCCACCATGTTCTTCAGAATCCACAATGGGTGGCATATGCAAGGTCTCTCTAAGGACCTCCGAGTCACCATCTTCACCAGCAATAGGTGATCTGCTTGGCACAAACGCTAAGTGTTTACAGTAAGCTTTTTCAAACTTTCATGGGGTCTGAAACCATTCTTTTTTTTTGGCTACATGTGAAGGAGCCATATTCAATATTCGCAAGAGTTTTTGGGCTTCTCTAAAGCCCTCTTGCAATGCTGCAATGACTTCTCCATCATCACTAATAAGACTATAATCTCCCAAATCACAAGGAGTTTCAGCACCCTCTAAAGGGTGCAGTTTGGCCCACACATTCTCCATCTTGTTGTGCACCCGTCCAAACTTTAACCCATTGTTGCCATATTCAATACCTGCCAATCGATTCAAGGTATTTGCAGACCCCACCAAGTCATGAAAATCATAAGCCCTCTCTAACCCTACCATGCCACCAATTTTAGAGAAAAATATTTCACAAGAATCACTACCTGTAAGATGGAGAGGTACAGACAAATGGGGATATTTGTCCCTAAAGTGAGTAACTAATAAAACCACAAAATGACATGAAAGTTGTACATCAATAAAACATTGTTGAGATACAAAGTTCTCAGATGCATTAGGTTTTTGAGAATTCCCAAAAACTGAATGATCACCATGCTGCAGCCAAAGCTTCCAAAGGCGGAAAAAAAAAGAAACTTTTGCAGCAAGAACTAATCTAGATCTCAAATCAAGTGTGGGAGAAGCAAAAATATCTATATAATTTGCACATACTTCCAAATACATCTCTGTACCCAAAGTACGCTCTAGATGAACATCAGCTGCTGTCCTCAATTTAGCTAAGCACATCCGTGTCTTTCTTTGGCAAATACGTTGGGCAGATGCCCAATTTTGCCTGTCCCTCCTATCTATATCTTCTTTCTTCAGCCCATGATCATCAAATGTGAATTTGTTATACACAAGACCTAAATGTTGAAGACAAGCAACATCACCACCTAGTTGAAGAATTCTTACAGGGGAATCCAATGGATTTACCAACTTCTTTCCGTTGTGGATGTAGTCTTGGTCATGGAGACCAAATGCATCACCCATGTTGTCTAATCCTGCTGTCAACAACCAGCCATCCCAATTCACCTTCAATCGTGTTCCAGATGTGACCTTGTAATCCTCCAACATCAATTGGCGCCTTCTTGAATCACCATCACTTGCATGGCCTACAATTGGTCCAACTAGTTCCTTGCACTCTTTATCCCACAATTGATCAATCAATCCCCATTGCTTTCGAACCCATGAGGAGTCAAAACAATTACACGTATTGCAAACCACCAGAACAAGTCGTGGCAATTTGTCGTGTAGTGGATTTACTACAATCACCCTGGCAAACCCTCCCACCTTGTAAGTACGAAAACTGTCAATAATCTTATTATATCCAACCTCTCCAACTCCTACAACTGGCTTAAATGATGACACACATACATGATCTGCCATCACCCCACAAAATCCAGCCAAGGTATCAAATTTCTGCTCCCATGTGACCCTTGATTTAACCTTTGTTTCATCTTCTGCTAGTATAACAGGTACTGGTCCTACAATCCCATGGAGGTCTTTTGCATCTTTGTATATTTCTGCCACTGAGGCAAAAATATTAGCATGCTCCCCAGAAATGAATTGCACACCCTTTTTATTTTCCCTTTTTATTGTGTTAAATGTTGGACCAGAGAAGTTCAATGAAAATAGATCACACATCCTCCTTCCCCCATATATTTTCATAGCTTGACCAAAAGACTTTGTATTACTTGAAAACCTATATCCCTTTTTTTCCCTATTCAGATTAGATGCAACATCCCTCATAAAATCCCAAAGAGCTGGTTTCCCCCCAAATGCCCCTGATCTATGAGCAGAAATAATATCATTACAAAATTTTACAAAATTATGTTGATTAGAGGCTTCTCTTGCAGCCTCTTTTAAAGTAGGCCTTTTAACCCTCAATTGCACAATGCGTGCTTTTGCTGCCCAATGATACATTTTTTCAAGCCTTAATTTCTTTGTGATTAGCCTACTATGATTTGACAACTCATTCACTTGCAAATACCCTAATCGACGTCCCTTATCTGTACCCCTAGTACCCCGCTTTTCTAAGGCTCTGTCCTCACGTACTACACGCATCCTAAAATCTTGCTCCAGCCAAATTTGACTACAAAAACTACAGCAAAGATTAGAGAAAGAATTGCCAAATGTACTAAACCGAGAACATTCTTTATGCCTAAATGTACCCTTTATATTTATAGACTTGTTATCTACTTGAAACGATTGATGAAGATGGGGTTCAGGATACCAATTAACACCAGGATGGGGGTCATAAAGCAAACCATCCACAACATAAGTATTGCTAGCATAAACACATGTAGGTCCTCTAAAACCCCAGCACATTAATCTAAGCAAATGAGAACGATCTAATAAGGGAGATTCACCTTCTTGGCTACTATCTCCACCACTTCTGAACCATGTATGCAAATCCTTCTGATTTGAATTGACAGCACTGCTTGATTTTCGAGCTGGCCTTCCCCTCTTGCCAGTGGTCAATGCTGGACGCATGCTCTTAGCATTGTGAGCATCTTCTAATGCTTTCTCGTGTTTTGTCCCACCAAGGTGGTTCCTGAGGTTAGCTTCAAGATTTTTTTTAGGAGGACACAACTGAAAAAAATCCCCACAGTAAGTGCACTTAACCTTAAACCAGAAGCTTTTAACCTCAGCACAATCAATGTCCCCAACCACTACAAAAGGATTAGGATCAGAGGAAACACTTTGATTGACACCATCTAGAGTTTTGATACCCTCATCTACTAAAACTTTGTGATCTGCAACAGTCAGTATAACTGTCTTTCCTTTTGGTGCAACTGACTGAGGGTGATTACAAAAATCAACACCCTTCCTTCTACACCAACTACGTATGTGTCCATTTGACATTAAATGGCTTTTGCGAAAATTTGAAAACAAATTTGAAGCAGTGATTTTGGTGTGACCACCACTTCCACCCCCAATATCCTTGCAACATTCCTCACAGTAAACCTTTAAAACTCCAACCCCATCTTGATCCCAAGACTTCAATGACCAACTATGGTCTTCAAGGGAAATTGCCTTAAGTTCATTCCTCAATTTCTCCTCCCCTCTGAAATAGAATTCCAGAACTTCTTTTGGAATTAAAAGTGATTTTAGCAATGATCTAGATTCTGAAGAACTGACCCTAGAGCAGGCTGCTGGATTTAATGGAATACCCTCAGCAGTAGCAACTTGGCAAGCAACATCAACATCCACTTCTGTGGCCTCCAATGGAGCTGATTCAAAGATAAAAGACTCCTCCCCAGCACGAGGACGCTTAGAAGCATCAATAGTCTCAGACTCCACAGGAATGACATACATCTCCGGCAAGATGGTGTTTAGCTTCTCAAGCTTCACGTTAATCCTCACTTTGTCTTCCACATCCCAAAATAAAAATGGCCAGTCTACCACATCAGCATCTTCCAACCTGATCCGAAGGTTGGCATAGGACTCGCCTTCCTTTGCATTGATTGGGCCAATCTTCTTTGGAATGCTCCATTCATGCTCCAAGGAGAATAGTTTAACCTTGAATGACATAATGCACGCTGAATCCTAACCACCAACATTTACAAACACTTAGTATAGCCAAATCCATTCATATAAATAGAAAATAACAAAATCAAAAAATAAAAGGATATCCAAAATAATTTGCTAGAAGGTGTATTAAATTCTTACAAAATTGGAGCTACAAATCAGTAGAGATAGTTGGGTCCTAAGCTTGAAGTGCCCTTGATCTACAAGATTCTCAATCCTGCATTTTGCAAAAAAAAGTAGTATTAAGATCATGTTAGACACTCATGCAAAATGCTAATCTATCACAAATTTCATGCTCATTTATATGATTTACTTGAAAATAATATTGCCATTGCAAAGCTTGTGGAATGCGCAAACAGAGATTTTTACAACTTTACAAAATTAATTTGGCTTTAACCACTTTACAGTGATAATTTGAGTAGATAATTTTTTAATCCTGCTGCTCAAAAGGTGATTCTGTAGCTAGATAGTGATGATAAGTAACTCATTGTGCTATTCTAGTTCACCCATAGCTCAAAGAAGCATCAACCAAAACCTCAAAGCATATTCATACTACAACTGAAGCACAAAAATATATTGAGGGAACTTACTATGTGAAAATATGTCTCAAAATTCTTTGGAAGTCAAAATTGATGACAATATTTACAGCCTGAATATTTGAGCAAGACACCATCCAACCATTTCATTTCAATCTTGCTAAACAAATCATTGCACCAATAGAAGAAATATGCATGTTGCAATACTGCCCCAAGCTATTAAGAAATGATATAGTAGAAATCAACAAGTTAATGGAAAAGGAATATTGGCTCTAAGCAATCCCAATCACATTCATGATCATGATTGGAAATATCAGAGAGAAAGATCAAAAACAAAAAGGTTCAAAGACATTGAGCAAGTGATTTGTCTTCACAAAGAGAAAGTCCACAAAGAGAAAGTCCACAAAAAGATTTACATGAAAGTAGGACTTTAATTAAACCTACACTAACACCTAACACATGAATCAAAATGGAAGATAATAACAGGAATCAAGTCTAGCTAACTTGCACAATGGAATGGGAGCACCCGGGGGGGCATTCACCTAACATTCACCTAACATTCACTTAACATTCACCTAACTTCACCTAACATTCACTTAACACTCACCTAACTTCACCCAACATTCACTTCACCAAAAAATATGCCCCTGATCAAATCAAATGACCAACTGCATTACAATATAAGCAATCAAGCTAAAATAATTTACATTACAGTAAACCACCTCTTGCACAATAACCATAAGCAATTCATGAAATAATCAATGCTCTCAAAATGTAGAAATAGAAGCAATCGGAATCAATCCAGCCCTATTGGATGAATTTGAAATCAGATGTCTTACTCTTTGTCGTAGGGGGCACAAACTTCACGAAAGCAGTTACCGTGAAGCTTCGCCCATCCTCCTTACAATCCCACATCATAGATGCAACCTACCTGAAAAGAAAAACATGTCATTTCCAATTTCAAAGAGCAAATTGGCTTTATCATTGTGAACAATGACTTCAAGCAATATAAATAAAATAATACCAATTTCTAGCAGTTGCCTATCTCTAGGTTTTAGGTTCTATAAATCAACACACCAATTTCAATAATGAGTGAAATTTCTACCTAAGCAAACAGTCATCCCTAGCCATTTCTTTGCAATATATAAAGTATACACAAAAGACTTGTAGACTTGCATTTCCATGTTGACATGCTAACATCTTAGACTTGTGCTACAAATCGAATTGTGATCCAAATAGGATGGCCACAACCTCTACAAAAGAACTGAAAAAGAACCCAAAAAACAAATACTCTGTATTTTCTTCTCGAAGTTTTGGGGGGATAGACACCTCAGGGAGACTTGAGCCCAGCACAAAACAAATGGATGATGCAAGCTGACGTCGAAGCAAGAAGGCACCAGGAAGACCCGGACGCTGAGGTGGAAAAAGGGCGGAGTGAGGAGGCCGCCAGCATGGCAGTGGACCCAGCCACGTCAGAAGATCGCCACTTGCCACCAACCAAACCACCAGCACACTCCATTCCCTTTCAAATTCCAGAACTGGCAATTGACAAGACCCGGACGACGTCCGCTGCTCTCTCCATCCCTAGTGATTTTGCGCCAAATTCTTAATTGCAAAACTTGTAACTGAAAGTGGCAAAGGTCCCGAAGCGGAAGCTTCATAGCCAGTCTGCCGCAAGCACTTTAATTCCGACCGCATCATCCTAAAGATACTAGAATATCTTATTTCTGAATTAGATGTATACCAATTCATAGACTTAGAAAGTACAATAGTACAAAGTACATTGCATCCCTATCAAATATTATAGAGTTGATCAAATACCTTCTTTTTCTTCTTAAGTTTAGCTTCCTTGGCCTTAAGCTCTTTCTCCTCTCTCTTCAACTCCTGGCAAAACCAAAAAGCTGACAAAATTAGATTCAACCAATAGTACAAAGTAATACAATGACACAACAGTACAAAGTAAATTGCATCCCTATCAGATATTATAGAGTTAATCAAATACCTTCTCTTTATTCTTAAGCTCAGCTTCCTTGGCTGGAAGCTCTTTCTCCACTTTCTTCAACTCCTAGCAAAATCAAGAAATTGACATAATTAGAATCAAACAAAAATTAAAAACTAGATGAGCAGTACAGAAACCTAAGAGGCAACCTAGACCCTAAAGTACCAGAAAGAGAAGCCAAGAACAAGTTCTCAGAAGGCAAGAAATCATGTATCTAACTTACTGTTTGCACTGTTGCAAGGGAGTTATGGGCATCAATTCTCCTCACCTGGTTTCAATGCTGCTGGATAGGGAGTGGCACAGACCAGACCTCCCTTAGGGGTAACTTTCCCTCTTCCTTCTGGGGCACATGCACACATTTTTCAATCGGTATGGGGTTATCAACTGGCTCTGGATTGCAGTCTACCCCTGCCCCAGGATTGCCAAGGCCAGCTACCAAAAAAGATATCCACAGCTGCATGCCTGCATCCTTAAAAAAAAATGGCTTGTATAGCAAAAGCAAATGAAGGACTAAAAGCGAAGCAACAATGAAAGTGGGAGGCTGGTGCTGGGACACAGGACATGCTTGGAGGAGAAGTTTACTTTGTATGAGGAAGTCGATGCTCCAAACAGTCCTTCGTTGTTGCTCGTAAACACAACCATATACAAGGGCTGATGCTGCAAGAACAAACATACAAACAACATCAAGCCCACAATCCGAGACTCACAGAAATAACCTAACACGTCCACTGAAAACTAACTTTGTACAAAAAAATTCTCTTGGTAAAATCCCCAAACCATATACTTAGCCCATGAGCGCCCTGTAGAAAATGGCCAAAATACAGCTTCTTGAGACACAGGCAGGGATCACAGCTTCCTCCAAATGCAATACTAACATACACAGAAGGTGACCGTAGGAATTTCGAGAGGGGCGGGTCTGGAAGTGTGCTAAGACAGGATTGACAGTAGGGTTCACAGTGTGCTAAGTGTGCTAAGCAGGGTTGACAGTAGGGATCAAAACATTATCGCATTCAAAGCATCATTGACTTCGACGGAGTCCGCAATTTTTGAGCACTTTGTGCACTTCGGAGCTTCCCTCCAGCTACGCGAAGTACTGTATTGCGTTGGATTTCTTGCAGGTGGCTGGGTCTTGCTCTTACCTTGCAGCATACCGAGATATTTCTGACGACCTGCAACTATAATCTCCGGCACAGCTTGATCTCCACCACGTACTGCCCGACCAGGTGACTGTGCCGACCAGGTGACAGTGAGGTGCCCCACTTGCTTCGCGATTGCCCGGATGATGTCCACCGCGTCCTTGCCCTGCTCGCCCTTCTTCCGGCAAATCGTCAACGCGCCCGCGGCTTGCAGCATCCACGCCACGCTCTCCGCCTCCACCTTCACGGCCCTGCGCACCTCCTCCTTCCACAACTCCTCCAGGCAGATGGCCTTTGGAGTCTTGGGAGTCGCTAGGCAAGGCCAGCATCCACGCCACGCTCTCCGCCTCCACCTTCACGGACCTGCGCACCTCCTCCTTCCAGAACTCCTCCAAGCAGATGGCCTTCGGAGTCTTGGGAGTCGCCAGGTGAGCCTTGCCCGTCGAGTTGCGAAGTTGCGGAAGTAGCCCGTCTTCACCAAAACCTTAACGCCTAAATAGAACTCCAACCCCAAGCGATTGCCAAGCAACCTTGAACTCAAAACACCAAAACCTTAATGCCTAAACAGAACTCCAACCCAAGCGATTGCCAAGCAACCTGGAAATCTAAACACAAAAGAGAAATACTAAACCCGCCAAAAACCCTATCGACCTTGCACTAGAGTACAACGATGAAAAAATGCGGCAAAACCTATCTGCCTCCATTGCAACGAAATACAGCAAAAGTGAGTCGACAGTAACCCTAGCCGCAACAATAACCTTAGCCGCAACAGTAACCCTAGCCGCAAGATAACAGAACCCTAAAATAACTCCACAACGGCCGGTCCTTAATGTGTGACAACTAAAACTGTCATATAGCTTTTATTATGGCGTCATACAGCTCAATGTTTTTCTCTTGGAACAGTGGATTCGTGTATGCTCACATTATTGAGGCATTTATGAAGAGACTAATTTAAACAGGCTAGACAGCAGCCACAAATCTCTCAGAAAAAATCTCATACATTTAATAGATTGCATTCATATTATTATATATACATAATTATTTGTTCACATTGAAACTCATTGTAATATGAAATTTTTTAAAGACCCCTATTAGTCAAGGCTAACTTATTAATAAAAAATTCTACTATAAGATGTTTTAATATAGCCTAATTTATATATAATAGAGTATGTAGAATTTCATGGACCCTATAGTAGCCCTACATATTATATAAAATTTGTCCCTTTTGAATTAAATGGACCCTATCTTTTAACTCACGTAGTTTTCTAAAAAATCGACAGTGATCTCCCCGGGTTCAAAGCTTTTTGCGTATATAAATCTAAAGAACCAATTTCTATTCTTTTTTTTTTTTTAAAAGTGACTTTTCAAGTTTTTTTTTGAACTGCTTGGGCTCTTGCCATCCAATGCAAATTTCATATCATGCAATAAAGTCACTCCTCGAGCACATCTTGTATGAAAATTTTAAAGAAAAAAAATAAAATTTGTTTGTAGTGAGCTGGCTGAAATCGCTATGTTGCCAAAAAAATGGTGTTTGGTCCTTGAGGGGTTAAGTTAGTTGCAGGCTAATCTCAATATTACATGATTTTGATTCATTGTTGTTTTTTATTTAGATTATGAGTACTCAACCTTTGTTTTTCCATAACAATGGTTTATGGCAATATTTGTTAACCCTTAAAGGTTGAATTGGTCTCTGTGGAAAATGAGAGATTTTGTCACTGTATGCATCATGAACAAAAGATGATCCAAAATCACTCATTAGCAATCAACCTACCATAGAAAACCATCTCCTTTCCACACAAATTCCATGGATGAAAGATTGTCCCTCTCTTCTAAATAGAAAGATGCTTTGTCATGCATTGGGCACTAAATATCCTCAACATCCTTTACGGATTAATAATCGGAACCAACGAGAACCAGCAATGTATTTGGTAACTGGTATTAGCTATGCTTTACTTTAGAATGAAATGTATTTGAACTTGTAATTTTAGTTTCTATTTAGTTTGTTGTCTTGGATTTGCTGACTCTGAGCAAAACGGGGAGGCAAATAGAAGGGAGTCAACTTAGGGATGCTTTACACCTAGAGGTCGGGCCAATTTGTTGTGTAAGAGGTCCAAAATCCTTGCTTGTGATTGGACAAAAGGCTGGAATTTGTGCAATCGGTCTCTAAGTCTAAAGCGTCTTTTAGTTTGCATTGACAAAAGCTACTAAGGATTAACATCTAACTAAGGCAAGCCATGTTCTTATTTAAATCACAATTCAATGGCTCAAGGTATAGGCCCCGGGGAGATCACTGTCGATTTTTTAGAAAACTACGTGAGTTAAAAGATAGGGTCCATTTAATTCAAAAGGGACAAATTTTATATAATATGTAGGGCTACTATAGGGTCCATGAAATTCTACATACTCTATTATATATAAATTAGGCTATATTAAAACATCTTATAGTAGAATTTTTTATTAATAAGTTAGCCTTGACTAATAGGGGTCTTTAAAAAATTTCATATTACAATGAGTTTCAATGTGAACAAATAATTATGTATATATAATAATATGAATGCAATCTATTAAATGTATGAGATTTTTTCTGAGAGATTTGTGGCTGCTGTCTAGCCTGTTTAAATTAGTCTCTTCATAAATGCCTCAATAATGTGAGCATACACGAATCCACTGTTCCAAGAGAAAAACATTGAGCTGTATGACGCCATAATAAAAGCTATATGACAGTTTTAGTTGTCACACATTAAGGACCGGCCGTTGTGGAGTTATTTTAGGGTTCTGTTATCTTGCGGCTAGGGTTACTGTTGCGGCTAAGGTTATTGTTGCGGCTAGGGTTACTGTCGACTCACTTTTGCTGTATTTCGTTGCAATGGAGGCAGATAGGTTTTGCCGCATTTTTTCATCGTTGTACTCTAGTGCAAGGTCGATAGGGTTTTTGGCGGGTTTAGTATTTCTCTTTTGTGTTTAGATTTCCAGGTTGCTTGGCAATCGCTTGGGTTGGAGTTCTGTTTAGGCATTAAGGTTTTGGTGTTTTGAGTTCAAGGTTGCTTGGCAATCGCTTGGGGTTGGAGTTCTATTTAGGCGTTAAGGTTTTGGTGAAGACGGGCTACTTCCGCAACTTCGCAACTCGACGGGCAAGGCTCACCTGGCGACTCCCAAGACTCCGAAGGCCATCTGCTTGGAGGAGTTCTGGAAGGAGGAGGTGCGCAGGTCCGTGAAGGTGGAGGCGGAGAGCGTGGCGTGGATGCTGGCCTTGCCTAGCGACTCCCAAGACTCCAAAGGCCATCTGCCTGGAGGAGTTGTGGAAGGAGGAGGTGCGCAGGGCCGTGAAGGTGGAGGCGGAGAGCGTGGCGTGGATGCTGCAAGCCGCGGGCGCGTTGACGATTTGCCGGAAGAAGGGCGAGCAGGGCAAGGACGCGGTGGACATCATCCGGGCAATCGCGAAGCAAGTGGGGCACCTCACTGTCACCTGGTCGGCACAGTCACCTGGTCGGGCAGTACGTGGTGGAGATCAAGCTGTGCCGGAGATTATAGTTGCAGGTCGTCAGAAATATCTCGGTATGCTGCAAGGTAAGAGCAAGACCCAGCCACCTGCAAGAAATCCAACGCAATACAGTACTTCGCGTAGCTGGAGGGAAGCTCCGAAGTGCACAAAGTGCTCAAAAATTGCGGACTCCGTCGAAGTCAATGATGCTTTGAATGCGATAATGTTTTGATCCCTACTGTCAACCCTGCTTAGCACACTTAGCACACTGTGAACCCTACTGTCAATCCTGTCTTAGCACACTTCCAGACCCGCCCCTCTCGAAATTCCTACGGTCACCTTCTGTGTATGTTAGTATTGCATTTGGAGGAAGCTGTGATCCCTGCCTGTGTCTCAAGAAGCTGTATTTTGGCCATTTTCTACAGGGCGCTCATGGGCTAAGTATATGGTTTGGGGATTTTACCAAGAGAATTTTTTTGTACAAAGTTAGTTTTCAGTGGACGTGTTAGGTTATTTCTGTGAGTCTCGGATTGTGGGCTTGATGTTGTTTGTATGTTTGTTCTTGCAGCATCAGCCCTTGTATATGGTTGTGTTTACGAGCAACAACGAAGGACTGTTTGGAGCATCGACTTCCTCATACAAAGTAAACTTCTCCTCCAAGCATGTCCTGTGTCCCAGCACCAGCCTCCCACTTTCATTGTTGCTTCGCTTTTAGTCCTTCATTTGCTTTTGCTATACAAGCCATTTTTTTTTAAGGATGCAGGCATGCAGCTGTGGATATCTTTTTTGGTAGCTGGCCTTGGCAATCCTGGGGCAGGGGTAGACTGCAATCCAGAGCCAGTTGATAACCCCATACCGATTGAAAAATGTGTGCATGTGCCCCAGAAGGAAGAGGGAAAGTTACCCCTAAGGGAGGTCTGGTCTGTGCCACTCCCTATCCAGCAGCATTGAAACCAGGTGAGGAGAATTGATGCCCATAACTCCCTTGCAACAGTGCAAACAGTAAGTTAGATACATGATTTCTTGCCTTCTGAGAACTTGTTCTTGGCTTCTCTTTCTGGTACTTTAGGGTCTAGGTTGCCTCTTAGGTTTCTGTACTGCTCATCTAGTTTTTAATTTTTGTTTGATTCTAATTATGTCAATTTCTTGATTTTGCTAGGAGTTGAAGAAAGTGGAGAAAGAGCTTCCAGCCAAGGAAGCTGAGCTTAAGAATAAAGAGAAGGTATTTGATTAACTCTATAATATCTGATAGGGATGCAATTTACTTTGTACTGTTGTGTCATTGTATTACTTTGTACTATTGGTTGAATCTAATTTTGTCAGCTTTTTGGTTTTGCCAGGAGTTGAAGAGAGAGGAGAAAGAGCTTAAGGCCAAGGAAGCTAAACTTAAGAAGAAAAAGAAGGTATTTGATCAACTCTATAATATTTGATAGGGATGCAATGTACTTTGTACTATTGTACTTTCTAAGTCTATGAATTGGTATACATCTAATTCAGAAATAAGATATTCTAGTATCTTTAGGATGATGCGGTCGGAATTAAAGTGCTTGCGGCAGACTGGCTATGAAGCTTCCGCTTCGGGACCTTTGCCACTTTCAGTTACAAGTTTTGCAATTAAGAATTTGGCGCAAAATCACTAGGGATGGAGAGAGCAGCGGACGTCGTCCGGGTCTTGTCAATTGCCAGTTCTGGAATTTGAAAGGGAATGGAGTGTGCTGGTGGTTTGGTTGGTGGCAAGTGGCGATCTTCTGACGTGGCTGGGTCCACTGCCATGCTGGCGGCCTCCTCACTCCGCCCTTTTTCCACCTCAGCGTCCGGGTCTTCCTGGTGCCTTCTTGCTTCGACGTCAGCTTGCATCATCCATTTGTTTTGTGCTGGGCTCAAGTCTCCCTGAGGTGTCTATCCCCCCAAAACTTCGAGAAGAAAATACAGAGTATTTGTTTTTTGGGTTCTTTTTCAGTTCTTTTGTAGAGGTTGTGGCCATCCTATTTGGATCACAATTCGATTTGTAGCACAAGTCTAAGATGTTAGCATGTCAACATGGAAATGCAAGTCTACAAGTCTTTTGTGTATACTTTATATATTGCAAAGAAATGGCTAGGGATGACTGTTTGCTTAGGTAGAAATTTCACTCATTATTGAAATTGGTGTGTTGATTTATAGAACCTAAAACCTAGAGATAGGCAACTGCTAGAAATTGGTATTATTTTATTTATATTGCTTGAAGTCATTGTTCACAATGATAAAGCCAATTTGCTCTTTGAAATTGGAAATGACATGTTTTTCTTTTCAGGTGGGTTGCATCTATGATGTGGGATTGTAAGGAGGATGGGCGAAGCTTCACGGTAACTGCTTTCGTGAAGTTTGTGCCCCCTACGACAAAGAGTAAGACATCTGATTTCAAATTCATCCAATAGGGCTGGATTGATTCCGATTGCTTCTATTTCTACATTTTGAGAGCATTGATTATTTCATGAATTGCTTATGGTTATTGTGCAAGAGGTGGTTTACTGTAATGTAAATTATTTTAGCTTGATTGCTTATATTGTAATGCAGTTGGTCATTTGATTTGATCAGGGGCATATTTTTTGGTGAAGTGAATGTTGGGTGAAGTTAGGTGAGTGTTAAGTGAATGTTAGGTGAAGTTAGGTGAATGTTAAGTGAATGTTAGGTGAATGTTAGGTGAATGCCCCCCCGGGTGCTCCCATTCCATTGTGCAAGTTAGCTAGACTTGATTCCTGTTATTATCTTCCATTTTGATTCATGTGTTAGGTGTTAGTGTAGGTTTAATTAAAGTCCTACTTTCATGTAAATCTTTTTGTGGACTTTCTCTTTGTGGACTTTCTCTTTGTGAAGACAAATCACTTGCTCAATGTCTTTGAACCTTTTTGTTTTTGATCTTTCTCTCTGATATTTCCAATCATGATCATGAATGTGATTGGGATTGCTTAGAGCCAATATTCCTTTTCCATTAACTTGTTGATTTCTACTATATCATTTCTTAATAGCTTGGGGCAGTATTGCAACATGCATATTTCTTCTATTGGTGCAATGATTTGTTTAGCAAGATTGAAATGAAATGGTTGGATGGTGTCTTGCTCAAATATTCAGGCTGTAAATATTGTCATCAATTTTGACTTCCAAAGAATTTTGAGACATATTTTCACA
Source organism: Neckera pumila (assembly GCA_963969595.1). Taxonomy (NCBI): domain Eukaryota; kingdom Viridiplantae; phylum Streptophyta; class Bryopsida; order Hypnales; family Neckeraceae; genus Neckera; species Neckera pumila. The sequence continues at coordinate 20,917,235 of OZ018410.1, read as the reverse complement.
TAGTAAGTTCCCTCAATATATTTTTGTGCTTCAGTTGTAGTATGAATATGCTTTGAGGTTTTGGTTGATGCTTCTTTGAGCTATGGGTGAACTAGAATAGCACAATGAGTTACTTATCATCACTATCTAGCTACAGAATCACCTTTTGAGCAGCAGGATTAAAAAATTATCTACTCAAATTATCACTGTAAAGTGGTTAAAGCCAAATTAATTTTGTAAAGTTGTAAAAATCTCTGTTTGCGCATTCCACAAGCTTTGCAATGGCAATATTATTTTCAAGTAAATCATATAAATGAGCATGAAATTTGTGATAGATTAGCATTTTGCATGAGTGTCTAACATGATCTTAATACTACTTTTTTTTGCAAAATGCAGGATTGAGAATCTTGTAGATCAAGGGCACTTCAAGCTTAGGACCCAACTATCTCTACTGATTTGTAGCTCCAATTTTGTAAGAATTTAATACACCTTCTAGCAAATTATTTTGGATATCCTTTTATTTTTTGATTTTGTTATTTTCTATTTATATGAATGGATTTGGCTATACTAAGTGTTTGTAAATGTTGGTGGTTAGGATTCAGCGTGCATTATGTCATTCAAGGTTAAACTATTCTCCTTGGAGCATGAATGGAGCATTCCAAAGAAGATTGGCCCAATCAATGCAAAGGAAGGCGAGTCCTATGCCAACCTTCGGATCAGGTTGGAAGATGCTGATGTGGTAGACTGGCCATTTTTATTTTGGGATGTGGAAGACAAAGTGAGGATTAACGTGAAGCTTGAGAAGCTAAACACCATCTTGCCGGAGATGTATGTCATTCCTGTGGAGTCTGAGACTATTGATGCTTCTAAACGTCCTCGTGCTGGGGAGGAGTCTTTTATCTTTGAATCAGCTCCATTGGAGGCCACAGAAGTGGATGTTGATGTTGCTTGCCAAGTTGCTACTGCTGAGGGTATTCCATTAAATCCAGCAGCCTGCTCTAGGGTCAGTTCTTCAGAATCTAGATCATTGCTAAAATCACTTTTAATTCCAAAAGAAGTTCTGGAATTCTATTTCAGAGGGGAGGAGAAATTGAGGAATGAACTTAAGGCAATTTCCCTTGAAGACCATAGTTGGTCATTGAAGTCTTGGGATCAAGATGGGGTTGGAGTTTTAAAGGTTTACTGTGAGGAATGTTGCAAGGATATTGGGGGTGGAAGTGGTGGTCACACCAAAATCACTGCTTCAAATTTGTTTTCAAATTTTCGCAAAAGCCATTTAATGTCAAATGGACACATACGTAGTTGGTGTAGAAGGAAGGGTGTTGATTTTTGTAATCACCCTCAGTCAGTTGCACCAAAAGGAAAGACAGTTATACTGACTGTTGCAGATCACAAAGTTTTAGTAGATGAGGGTATCAAAACTCTAGATGGTGTCAATCAAAGTGTTTCCTCTGATCCTAATCCTTTTGTAGTGGTTGGGGACATTGATTGTGCTGAGGTTAAAAGCTTCTGGTTTAAGGTTAAGTGCACTTACTGTGGGGATTTTTTTCAGTTGTGTCCTCCTAAAAAAAATCTTGAAGCTAACCTCAGGAACCACCTTGGTGGGACAAAACACGAGAAAGCATTAGAAGATGCTCACAATGCTAAGAGCATGCGTCCAGCATTGACCACTGGCAAGAGGGGAAGGCCAGCTCGAAAATCAAGCAGTGCTGTCAATTCAAATCAGAAGGATTTGCATACATGGTTCAGAAGTGGTGGAGATAGTAGCCAAGAAGGTGAATCTCCCTTATTAGATCGTTCTCATTTGCTTAGATTAATGTGCTGGGGTTTTAGAGGACCTACATGTGTTTATGCTAGCAATACTTATGTTGTGGATGGTTTGCTTTATGACCCCCATCCTGGTGTTAATTGGTATCCTGAACCCCATCTTCATCAATCGTTTCAAGTAGATAACAAGTCTATAAATATAAAGGGTACATTTAGGCATAAAGAATGTTCTCGGTTTAGTACATTTGGCAATTCTTTCTCTAATCTTTGCTGTAGTTTTTGTAGTCAAATTTGGCTGGAGCAAGATTTTAGGATGCATGTAGTACGTGAGGACAGAGCCTTAGAAAAGCGGGGTACTAGGGGTACAGATAAGGGACGTCGATTAGGGTATTTGCAAGTGAATGAGTTGTCAAATCATAGTAGGCTAATCACAAAGAAATTAAGGCTTGAAAAAATGTATCATTGGGCAGCAAAAGCACGCATTGTGCAATTGAGGGTTAAAAGGCCTACTTTAAAAGAGGCTGCAAGAGAAGCCTCTAATCAACATAATTTTGTAAAATTTTGTAATGATATTATTTCTGCTCATAGATCAAGGGCATTTGGGGGGAAACCAGCTCTTTGGGATTTTATGAGGGATGTTGCATCTAATCTAAATAGGGAAAAAAAGGGATATAGGTTTTCAAGTAATACAAAGTCTTTTGGTCAAGCTATGAAAATATATGGGGGAAGGAGGATGTGTGATCTATTTTCATTGAACTTCTCTGGTCCAACATTTAACACAATAAAAAGGGAAAATAAAAAGGGTGTGCAATTCATTTCTGGGGAGCATGCTAATATTTTTGCCTCAGTGGCAGAAATATACAAAGATGCAAAAGACCTCCATGGGATTGTAGGACCAGTACCTGTTATACTAGCAGAAGATGAAACAAAGGTTAAATCAAGGGTCACATGGGAGCAGAAATTTGATACCTTGGCTGGATTTTGTGGGGTGATGGCAGATCATGTATGTGTGTCATCATTTAAGCCAGTTGTAGGAGTTGGAGAGGTTGGATATAATAAGATTATTGACAGTTTTCGTACTTACAAGGTGGGAGGGTTTGCCAGGGTGATTGTAGTAAATCCACTACACGACAAATTGCCACGACTTGTTCTGGTGGTTTGCAATACGTGTAATTGTTTTGACTCCTCATGGGTTCGAAAGCAATGGGGATTGATTGATCAATTGTGGGATAAAGAGTGCAAGGAACTAGTTGGACCAATTGTAGGCCATGCAAGTGATGGTGATTCAAGAAGGCGCCAATTGATGTTGGAGGATTACAAGGTCACATCTGGAACACGATTGAAGGTGAATTGGGATGGCTGGTTGTTGACAGCAGGATTAGACAACATGGGTGATGCATTTGGTCTCCATGACCAAGACTACATCCACAACGGAAAGAAGTTGGTAAATCCATTGGATTCCCCTGTAAGAATTCTTCAACTAGGTGGTGATGTTGCTTGTCTTCAACATTTAGGTCTTGTGTATAACAAATTCACATTTGATGATCATGGGCTGAAGAAAGAAGATATAGATAGGAGGGACAGGCAAAATTGGGCATCTGCCCAACGTATTTGCCAAAGAAAGACACGGATGTGCTTAGCTAAATTGAGGACAGCAGCTGATGTTCATCTAGAGCGTACTTTGGGTACAGAGATGTATTTGGAAGTATGTGCAAATTATATAGATATTTTTGCTTCTCCCACACTTGATTTGAGATCTAGATTAGTTCTTGCTGCAAAAGTTTCTTTTTTTTTCCGCCTTTGGAAGCTTTGGCTGCAGCATGGTGATCATTCAGTTTTTGGGAATTCTCAAAAACCTAATGCATCTGAGAACTTTGTATCTCAACAATGTTTTATTGATGTACAACTTTCATGTCATTTTGTGGTTTTATTAGTTACTCACTTTAGGGACAAATATCCCCATTTGTCTGTACCTCTCCATCTTACAGGTAGTGATTCTTGTGAAATATTTTTCTCTAAAATTGGTGGCATGGTAGGGTTAGAGAGGGCTTATGATTTTCATGACTTGGTGGGGTCTGCAAATACCTTGAATCGATTGGCAGGTATTGAATATGGCAACAATGGGTTAAAGTTTGGACGGGTGCACAACAAGATGGAGAATGTGTGGGCCAAACTGCACCCTTTAGAGGGTGCTGAAACTCCTTGTGATTTGGGAGATTATAGTCTTATTAGTGATGATGGAGAAGTCATTGCAGCATTGCAAGAGGGCTTTAGAGAAGCCCAAAAACTCTTGCGAATATTGAATATGGCTCCTTCACATGTAGCCAAAAAAAAAGAATGGTTTCAGACCCCATGAAAGTTTGAAAAAGCTTACTGTAAACACTTAGCGTTTGTGCCAAGCAGATCACCTATTGCTGGTGAAGATGGTGACTCGGAGGTCCTTAGAGAGACCTTGCATATGCCACCCATTGTGGATTCTGAAGAACATGGTGGAGATCCTAACCTTAACTCTATACTTGAAGATGTTTTAGAAGATGAACTTGTGGATGATAGTCTTGATTCTTTGGCATTACTTGAAAATGAGACTCGTGATATTCTTAATGAAATGTTAGACTCCCAAGAAGTGCAAGTGTCTAGTATGGTTATCCCGGAGCAGATTGTACCTGTAGTTGAATTTGGAGGTTGCCAAATTTTTAAGTCCACCCTAGTGTCACAATTAAATGGAAATCCTTTTCTTTCCAAAGATAGGTTGACAAGGGTTCGTAATTCAATTCATTTCAATAACAATGAAGATTACATTTCAGCTGCTGCTTCTACTAACACATGCCTATTAGGGCTGGGTTCTGACTGTGGTGGGTTTTTTTTACAAAGAAGCACCTTAACAAAGTCTTCTACTGTAAAGTCTGCTTTGAAAAGGAAAAGGGGGCAAGGTGCACAAATTGGGGACCCTTCTAGTATACTTAAAGGTGTAGATGAAGGAACTTGGTGGATTGGACGGGTTCAAAAAATGAGAAGACGAGTTGGGACAAAGTGGGGCCTATCTAGACAGCCAATTGACCTCATGAACCGACCTGTTCAAACCAATAACAAGAAAGGTATTTCTTCACCCTTTGCTATGGTACTACTTAATTGGTTTAGCAAGGCCCCTAGACATTTGAAATATAAATATGACCATTCAGACCACAAATGGATAGATGTTGATTCTATAATTTCAACAGTAACTTTAACATATAATGCAAATTCTAAAATTTTTTCATTAGATCAAGAGGATGCAACTTCTCTTAACAATTTTGTTGTTGCAAGAAAATAAATTCTATTACGGGATTCTTATATTATTTAATTGTCTTCTTCCATATTAACAGAATGTTGGTTATTTTATATTGATTTTAATTGCTTGATCTTATGATTGTCATTTCCAAATATTTTTATTTTGTATCTTTAAGGTTAACATATAATGTTATTATTAAAGTATGGACTAAGGTTCTTGAAATTGGATGAAAGAAATACAAGTATAAAGTATGTTAAAAATTGGAAAAGTTGTTTATACTATTCTTTCTGTTTATTAGATTATGAATTGTTTTTTTAATGCTTATTGGAGTTAAGGTTTGAAGGAAATTATTATAGAATGTTTTATCTAGAATAGCTGACTAGTTTTGGATATATAATTATGTTAGGCTATGATTTTAATGCAAGTTATCATGTATATGAATAAATTGGATCCTAAACCATTGCAAATGCATATATTCAGATTGAATATATGTTCTCCTAGCTTGTCATGTTCTTATGTGAATACAACTTTTCATGTTGAATTACTTGATGCTTTTCATAGTTCTCATGTCATGAATGTTTGATGTTTGGCTCATGTTGCTTGTCCCTCCCTATAAAAGGTTGTTTGGAATACATGGCATAAAATTTACAAAACTAAGGTTGCATTGCACATTCTTATTTGTTATCTGAAATTTACACTTGTACCATGGCATTGCATATATCAACAAAATTAAATACAAATGAAAAATATTTGTTTATGGTGTTTATTGTATATGTGTATGAAAAAATTGGATACATATATTTTATATGTAAAATAGCCCAATTATAAAATTGGCATGAAAGAATTTATAAAAAATCATAGGGTACTAAAAATATGCCTCTGGTAGCTTTTTATGTAAAAATAGGATCACCTTAAATACAATAATGAAGGTAAATAGCCCCACATCAAATACCCCCTTAACTCAAGTGTATACCTAAAATTATGAGGAGTGATCTCCCCGGGGCTTTGAATCATTCCATCTTGATTAATGAAAAAAAAGTTATAAGGATTCTTAGTTTGAGGGTAGTTATGGAATCTCTACTCTAAAATAAACTTTGAAATCCTTTACTTAATTCAATTTTCAATACTTTTGAAAAAAAATAAAAACACTAGGTGTAGATTGTTTATTACAACATTACAACCCTTGGAATTGGCATTTTTCAAATCCATATCTAAATTCTTTATAATTTTGTGTTTTGAATCAATCTCTACTTCTTTCTATTCACTATTTTTTTACCTTGCATTTCCAAATGATTTGAAATTTTTGAAGCATGTAGCCAACTTGCTGTGAAGAATGAATCCAAAGAGTAACCACCATTTTGGAAAAAAATTCATGCAAATGTGTCCTTATGAAGTGTACCTACCCAGATTTTTGTGAATTCAAACGTTATTATCTTGCAAGAAATTTTTGAAATTTTTACCACAACTTCTCAAACTAGTGTGCTACAAGATTCTACATTTACATTTGTCCAAAAATGATTTTCTTCTAAATTTTGGTACGTATTAAGGTAGACTAGCCTAATTCCGTCTCTAACCCATTTCCGTCACCTTGGTTTTGGCCCCATTTCCACCCATTCCACCATCCAAATCTGTCCAGAAATGAGCCAATTCTATTTGGAAATCTGACAAAATTAGTGCATTTATGTCATTTAGGGTAATGTGGCAATAGCTGATTGGTGAATATCTAGATGCTTATAGGGACATAAGAAGGTGGTTATGGGTTGTTATTAGGGCGTTTATGACCCTAGTCATGGGCGCTTTTGTAATTTAGGACTGAACACTTCAAAAATTCACAGAAATTACAATTTTGATCAAAAAATTATAGTTTCACTTGGGTTTGATTTGTGAAACATGCGCACACCTCTAAAAAATATGTGTCTCTCATGGAATTGGCCCCAAGATAGTCAAATTGCAAATCAGGGTGGTAATAGGTTGATCTACCTTAGAAATGGCAGTTTTGGAGCGGTTTTGGTGAAAACATAGTCTCTAACCTTTAGGTGTTAAAGTAGAAACACCTAAAAGCATCCTGGTATCTATTCATGCACTATAGATTTTCCTTGAAGTGTCTCCAGACTTCCATTAAAGTGTTCTTGAAAAGTGTCATGAAAGTGTCCCCTTTCTTAATTGCAATTAGTTCACTACTGATTTTTTTAGAGTTCGGTTTCAGGTCCACCTATGTGACAATTTTAGTGGTCTAGGGAGCTACCACTTCAAAAATTCATAGATATTACACGCCATATCTGAATTTTTATTTATTATTTATTATTTATTATTTATTATTTATTATTTAATCATGATTTTCAACTGCTAATACGGAAAAAATATTATTTATAGGAAAAGTGCCTCCAACGATGCTGAATTGCTTACACTGACGGCTTTTAAGTGCTCCCACCATGAATGAGTCTGTCGAATGTCGCAGGAGTGAGTGAGGCGTGCAGGCATCAGGCATGTTCGTGTTTTTTTCCGAATGTTTTTTGAATCGCTGTCATCTGTCCAAAATGCGGCCCAACTGATTGCATTTTTCAAAGGGATTTTTCAAAGGACTGGCATCATCATGGAGCACACACATGGAGAATTCTGAAGAGAGACCTCTTTTCGCATGTGCTTGCAGGCCCGGACCCTCAGCGGACCCCCTCACGGACCCACCCCACCAGCCTCAGTCTGTCATGAAGATGCCCTATGTCACTGACTGAACTCGCCACTCATAGCTGCGGGAGGGCGTCCGTCCGTTCCTCTCCTTTGCTCAGAAAATGTCCATCTTTCCTTTTTGACAAAGTGAGAGAATTCAGGTTTCTGGGACTTTGCAGTCACCATTTTAGTAATGGAGTATATTTTAGTCGTGCCATAACTTACAAGGAACAGGGTTCAGTCTGATTTGGAATTTTTCCTGGAAAAAAGAGAGTTTGGGAGTCAGGTGGACTTCATATCCTTTGAATGTTCAGCCCTTGAATGAGGAGCACCTACGTTTGGGAAGAACCGGCAGCTAGTTCAAAGGAGTTAGCCAATGAGTGGTGTTGGGAAAAAAAACTGGTTGCAATTTGAAAACAAAATGGTGAAAAAATATATGAAATTTCTGTAAGTTTTGAGAAAATAACTAGACTATATACTTGAAAAAACATTTCAATTTGAAAATTGAAAGAAAGTAGCCAATAAAATTCAAAAAACTTCTTGAACACTGATGAGGATCCGCACGAGATCAAATCTAGAACAAGGAAAGAACCTGGAATGCAATCAGGTGGGTATTCCCAAAACCACCACTTTGGACTACTATGGCTAGTTGCTATTATTATTAGATGGGTCAAATTTTCATTGATTTTCTTATTGGCAAGTAAAAGAAGGCTCCAATGCACCAAAAAATGTGGCATTTGGGTACCGTATGCAAAAGTAGGAAGCTTCAAAGCTGGTTTTTTGTGGTAGAGGTTCTAAAATCACTTCTTCCAACATAATTTCTTATTGATTTTGGAGATGACACATAGTGATGATAACGGTTTTAGATAGGGTGTGATTTTGATAGTACACAGACTACACACCTTATATTGTAGGACTATAAGATGATGCATTGTCATCTCTTGTTGTTGCAAATATTGACACTTTATTGAATTAACAAAAAAATTGTAGTGGAATGGAAAAAAAAAGATGTTTTTAAGTGCATTTTAGTGAGTTCATTTTTGAGAAAACCAAAAGCACATTATAGGTGGTCAAAGCAAAAATATATGGTTTTCCATTGTTGTCCTTTGGGGGGACTATTGTTGTCCATTTGGATTCTAATGTGGGTCTATTGATTCCTTATACAATTGCAATAGTAATTAAAAAGCGTCCCTCAAGTTTGTAGATTAATGATTGAACCTTTTGCTATGGATAAAAAGCAAATGGTGGTATTTGTTGAATTCAAAAAGTGGTGACTATTTAATCCAAATCCAACTTTTTCAACTTAAACTCCACACTAACTTAGTTGTCATAATGCAAACCCTTTACAATTTCTACTACATTAGGATGGAACATGTTTCAATTAGAATCAGGGGATGCAATTGGGCTCACGGCAATTTTGAATCTATCTAGTACATATACGCATAAATTTGATTATTTCATCCATCTAAATGTTTATAAAATCTTGAATCAGTTCACAAGCATTTATATAGTGTAGATTATTAAAACTTTTCTTATAGACATTTGGTGCAAGAATGAAATATTATGCTCTAGGGAATATGCATTCCTCCAAGTAAAACCTTACTTTTCATTTGCAGTCTAATGTTTTTGTAATAGAAGCCTAACTTATTGTTTTGTTCCCTCTTTGTTATCTTTTGATAAAAAAAAAAAGGAGGAGGCTTTGTATCAACAATAGCTATTGTGAGGAAATTTGAATAGTACATTTACAAACCAAGCTAATTTAACCCCTAAAATTCTTTCATGTTTAGAAGCCAAAACTACTTCAAAATACTCGTCTCCTAAGCAAGGTCAAAATCTTCATCAATATTTATTTTTTTAACAAATCCAACCATAGGATCCTTTGATTAACTTGTTCAAGTACATTGTCCCAAAATTTTAGAATCAATATCCTCACCAATTGCAAGTTCAATGTGCTGAAACTTCAAAATGTATGCTTTTCTAGCCCTTCCAAAAGGTGCAATTTTGCCTTTCAAAATTTTTAGAAAAAAACAAGGGTGTCATATAACTTGTGCTTTTTGGTCAATAGAATGTAAAATGGGTTCAAAATATATTTAAAAAATACTAACCAAAATAACTTTCATTTTCATTTTTTTTTTTTGAAATTGTACAGTGGAAGGTACTATTGAATGAAAGATAAAACTAATATGCTAATACATTCTAGAAGAATTTGAGAATTGTTAATTGCATTGTTGAGAATGGTCTAGTAAATGATTTGTATCCTTTATTATTTTATTTGAAAACTTTCAAAGTCAAGAGCAAAAGACGACTTTATATGCTTTTTCTACCTTCATTACTGCAAAATAAAACTCATTATAATTTTTACCTCACTATTTGAAATTGACTTATTCAAATGTTTTTGAATAGGTATCAATCTATGCAATCCCCTCCAAAAAATTATTAATGTTTTAGTCTAATACATTTTTGCTTCCTTATTTGACATTGAAATTGAAAAAAACTTCTAACTTTGCAATATTTATTAGAATGACAGGAACTAAAGCTTCACATATAGATTATGTTGATTAGAATCTATAGTAAAAATTTCATGCAAAAATCCCAAATATAAAGTCAATAGAGCCTTCCCGAGTTCTCAAAAAGCCTAAGTTGGGCCCCTTGGTCCTTTAGGGGTTAAAAAATGAATAAAATGAAAAATGAGCAATCTATTGTTTTTTATTCATCATTCTATTTCCCATATTTCTAGTGCTCTATAGACATAACCTTTTATAAAGTAGTTACTTGTTATTTTAATGACATTGTCATTTTTCAATAGAAAATGAAAAAAAAAATCTTCTTTTCAAATCTTCTAATAGATTGACCATCATATTTGTGCTATAGTTTTATTTTGGCTTATTTGTGCCACTATATATTATTAGCTCACATTTAGAAATTTGAAATCCACTACTAATACATAGCAATAAAACATACTCATTGAATTATTGCACAAATTAGTTGACTTTCCATAATTTAAAGATAAAATCTATGATTCACCTCTAAGAGGTAAGTTAGCTCTAATTCAAAAATGACCATTCAAAATCAACTTCAAAAAATAGCCATGATAAGAATCTTTTTGAAATCATCATAATGAGACCTTAACATTATAATTAAAAGAGAAAATGATCTTTTGAAATCACTGTCTAATATTCAATCTACAATCAATTTAGAAGGAATTTTGAATTTTTGCTTTAAATGTATTGATAAACATTGGTTAGCATATTATTGGTCCAATTGTGTGGATTTTTAATACATTAAGGTGCGTAGTATCACAAAATCTGTCACATTTTCATCCTAGAAAATATGATCCAATTATTTCATCTGACTAGACTTGATGAAATCTTAGAGTGTGATAAGCATTCTTTTGATTTGTTATGCACAAATTTCCCCTATCTCTGGCCTCTATTTGCAATATATATGCAATTAGTATATCATTATATGCAATACATAAATTATATACTTCAAAAAATTTGAATACAATATCAAATTGCCAATAGAATTAATTTTGAAACAGTTTTAGATTGATTCTAGAAGGAAAGACTGAGTATATATTGATGTTATCCATTGATGATACCTATGCAATTAAATTGTGATTTTATCTTCAATGATTTTCAATCAATTACCATGAGAAAAATATAAAATATAAATTTAAAAATTCACCAAAATTAAATTTTGGATTTTTGAAATTAAAATTAGGTTTACTTTTTTGAGATTGAATAAGAACGCACTATTAATTTTTCATGACAACACATACAAACTGCATTCTACATGGTGCAAATATTGTTTAGATGGTGAAGAATACACTTTTTATATTTATGAAGACCTTATACATAACATATTCAATTTATAGTTCTTTAAGTATACAACCAATTCAATTTTCAACACATTTTTTTATTCTTATAATCTTAATCCCTAAAGTCCCATTGGCCAAAATGCAACTTCTGGTTAGGCTCATACGGTCTCAATATTCATCATAATTTTTTTAAATTTTTTGCGAAGCTAGAAAAATACATAAGCTTCTTGGGCATATTATTTTCTTTTCAATCGGTGCCCGGAAGCAAAAGTTATGGCACAAAAAGCCAATAATGGAGGTCGGTAGGCAGCCCAAAAAAAAATCACAAAAAGTCAAAATATTTTTCTTTTGTTTACATGTGAAACTTTAATTCATTCTATTTAGACTAGTGATGAGAAAATTATGGACAATCTTGTTTTTTTGGGCAATCTAAGCATGTTCTTGAAAAAAACTTTTTGTCCGACTTTGAATGCTAATATCTTCCAATCCGTACAGTCAAATTTGATGAAATTTTTATCGCATGATCTCAAACAAGTGAAGTATAAGATATCATGGTTAGATTCTTAAAAAAAAACATTTTTTTTGCTTTCTTGGATGAATGCAATAGGCATGGCAATATTAAGTGGTTTTTGACAGAATAATGGCCTCAGGATTTTAGGGGTTAAATCCCAAATCAATGTCACATTCAAACATCAACAATCCAAATATAACATCCTAGAGCTTTAGAGTAGGAAGCCTTCTATTTTCCATAAATGGAGTCTCCTATCACTAGAAAATTTTAAATTAAAGCTTGCCTATTGTGGGCTACTTAACAAATAATTATTCAGCTTAGGATAAATCTTGTATACACTTTCTTTTTTAATCAAAATTCTTATTACAGGATGGGCCAACTCACCAAACCTGTCCTCCAACATTGACAATCCAATAAGGAATTACCCGCAGCCCAACCAATCTCATCTATATGATAATGACTTAATCCCCCCCCCTATGTATCTAGGGGCAAATTATACCTCTAGCTAGGGGAAGAGGATTTCGATGGTTAATAATGTTATAATTCTCATTCCCTAAGTAAAAAAATATGGAAGCTATATGTATTGAGATTTTTTATTTCTAAGCTCAATGCTTATGAAACTTCAATCCTGCACTATTCCACTTAGCGTCCTAACTTCTCAAGAGTATCAATAAGTGAAATGCCTATTAATACTTGAAATTCAATGTCTTGTACTCCAAAGGTTATTTGGAAGTTAATAAAAATTTCAAAATGCATTTTTCAGTTTTCTTTCACCAACACACTAGACCCTTTGTTGCCTCCATTATTGTTGAGATTCTAGGCGCACCTACTAAACAAGCATCTACTTTAACCTCCAAAGGACCAAGTGTCTGTTCAACAAATAAATGGGATTTCGGGCACGTACCTACTGGCTGAATTTTTGTCTTGATTTTTTTATTTTTTGAAACTTTTTGGAAGATAGAAAAACTGACAAGCTTCGTGGGAATATAATTTTTTTTTTCAATTGGTGCTTGGAAACAAAAGTTATGCCCAAACAAGCTCAAAATAGAAGAGAGGGGGCACCAAATTTTTTTTACCAAAAATTAATTTTTTTTAATTTTTTTTTTTTCACATAGATTATATTTTTGTCTATCTGGAAGGCTTTGATTCATTCCGTTTGGATTTGTTATGAGAAAGTTATGGACAATCTTATTTTTTGGGCACTTAAAGCATCTTCTTGAAAAAAATAACTTGTAGGATTCAAATTTGAATGCAATTTTTACAATTTTTACAATTTTTCAAAAAAAACGTTCCACATGGTTTAGTCCTTTTTCTAGAATAATCTCACCATTTATATTAGTGCATTTTAATACCATATAAAACATATCAGTATTTTAGATTTTCCTTCTATCTTGTATCTATTTCTACTTAGCAATTTTTTAAAGTATGAAAATTAAGTTTTTTTGAGTTTTCCTTTTTTTTTCCTAGATTCTCAACTCAATTCTCCACCATAAAGATTTAGAGCTCAAATCTCTGTAGTGCAAAAAATTTAAGTCAAAAAGGTTGGAAGTCAAATAATCTAGTCCCGCAATGTGCTGAAAAACTTTTTTTTTTCACTTTAATCCTTAACTGCTTGAGCGACCAAATATAGTCGCTCCAAAATTTCAGGTTCGTTTGGCATGGGCAGTTAAATTTCTTTGACCAGTTAATATTTTTTTACGGGCAGTATTGAAGGTTAATAGTTGGAAATTTTTATTTTTCACTAAAAAAGGTAAATATTTGATTTTTGAGAGGTCCTCAAAGGCATATATGTATCATTAGTAGAAGAATAAAGCTTGCAAATTTTACTTGATTTTGCGGCTTTAAACAAGGCTTGCCAATTTCACTTGATTTGAGATCTAAAAAGTTGTATTTATCCATTTGCTTTGAAAATGGTCCCAATGGAAAGAGTAAAGTGTTTTCATGATCTTCACCGTTGAAAATTTAAATATGCAAGTGTTGATCTGGAGTTATTTACAATTTCTACTTATAAAATAAAATTGTGTTTCAACAATTACAAGGTGGATTGTGTAATGAGTTTGATAGCTCTTTATTTGAACTTAAGTTTTTTAGAAGTGCATTTTGATGTGCTGACTCAATTTCAAATTGTTCATGTCACATCCAACCCCCCCTTAAAAAAATTCTTATATGCAAATTTCTCAAACATTGTGGGGAGGGGTAGCATACTAAAAATAGGATATTTATATTTCTCTTGTTATAATCTTACAACTCCTATGCAATTTTACACTCAAAATTGGTAAGCACTCTAATAAGCAAGCTCTCTAAACATCTATATGGTTAGATTTTGAAAAAAAAACAATTTGCTTCATTGGAGATAACTATAAGCTCATGTTCTTTTTTCAAAGGAAAGACACACTTGGAAAGGCTTAGGCACTTAGGAGTTAAATGCAAATATCTTGCAATCTGTGTGGTCAAAAATTCTAAATTTTTTTTCACACATTTTCATACTAGTTAGGTGTAAGATCCTACGATTACATGTGCACAGAAAATAATTTTCAGTTTTTTTAACTTTTTGCTATAGAAATGGTAGTTTTGAGTGTTTTTTGACAGAAAAAAGGCCTTGGTCCTTTAGGGGTTAATGTATGGAATGGTTTACTCTTTGTTGGTACTAGTTAAATATCGTATTGATTCCCCTAAATCTCTTTTTCATCACTTTTTCTCATTTTTTGAATGCATTTGGGGAAAAGACATGTGAAAATGAATATTTGCTTTCTAGTTAAATCAATTTTTTTAAACTTCAAATGTTGGAAACATTTCATTTTAGAAATCTTCATCTCCATTTCTTACAAAGTGTAGCGAGTGTTGATTATTTTTCTAATCTTAGTAATGAAAACACTTTAAAATTGAATATCACTTGCTCGATAGGTTAAGATTGAGTGAAAATATGGTTGACCAATTCTACTATGATATTGAGGCTTAGCTATAATTATAAAATGAGCTTCACAACAATATAGACCATGATATATTTTTTCTAGTGTATAGTTGAAAATTTTTCTATAGAACTATTGTTTACTATTTTTTAGACTGCATGTGATAAATTCAATCATACATTGAAGTCATCTAATTTTTTTCCAAGAGAAGATTGAAAGTTTTAAGAAAATATTTTTATTTTCTTACATGACAAAAATCAAGTACCATAGCTAGTGGTTAGAAGAACAAAAATTCTATAGTTCGATGCCAATTTTGATGAGATATCATTGTTTTTATGAATTCATTAGGAGAAAATGAACCTTTCTATTTTAAGCATCTACCAAATCACATTCACCAACCTTAAATAATTATTTGGTATGCTAACCTTGAACATTGTTACTGATACATTGTGAATTTAGTTGAAACCTTTTCAAATGTCAAGTTCATCAAAACACTTCATTTTAATGCATTGTGATAGGAAAAAATTGTGTGTCATAATTTCCAAATATCCTATAAGTTTTTAAGTATTTAATAAATTTTAATGGAAAATTTTAAGATCTCTTGCTTCCCATGTTGACTTATTTTTGGAGTAAATTTTTTATTTTTTGGCCTAGCTATAAGAGACAGCAACAAAGTTGGCAACCTAGAGATTTGAAGAAAGAAGTGACCAAAAGTCATGTAGTAATAAAAGGTTATTTAAAATCTGAAAGACAACAAAAATATGTTCTTCGTACTCACTAGGGCTTTGATGCTCTCTATGCTACCAAGTGATGCCTGATTGAAGGTTTGAAGGCCTATTTCTTGGATTGGGAGACCTTGGCAGTGGAAATTTTCACATAGATATTACTAGAGTATAAAAAACATTAGATTTCTATTGGTAATAAATTTTTCATTGACACCCTTCAGTTTTTCATTTATGATTCTATTTAAAAAATAGAAATCTTCTAAAGTATTGACCAACAATTTTGAATAATGAATTTGCAACCACTAAGTGCTTGGTTTTCTAATTTTGAAATGACATAATAAAATAAAAGATACCATGATATTTATACTTTAATTTAAATTATAGAGAGATTTTTAGAAAAATTTAAGCATCCATTGCATTTGATATAAATTGTTTCACTTTTTATACTAAAATTCATGATAAATTTAAATTTCATGATAAATCAATTTTTTTCCAAAATAATGTGAAAGTTTTTACAACAAGTAGAATACATCACATCTCTAGAAAATAAATATGAAGTACTACATTAGTAGGTACTTACAAAATGAAATTTGAAAAATAGATGTGAGCTCACTTTTTGGGGTTTAACCCCTAAAGTCCCAAGGCCATTTTTCTGTCAAAAATCACTCAAAACTGCTACTTTTGTTGCGTTCATCTAAAAGATGAGAAAAAATATTTTTTTTTAGAAAATAACCGTAGGATCTTATACTACACTTTTTACAGATCATGTAGTAAAAATTTTGTGATGTTTGACCGTACGGATTGAAAGATATCAGCATTCAAAGTGAAAGAAAAAGTTTTTTTCAAGAAGATGCTCTCATTGCCCGAAAAACAAGATTGTCCATAACTTTCTCATAAAAAGTCCAAATGAAATGAATCAAAGCTTCCCAAATAGGCAAAAATATAATCTATACGGAAAAAAAATTAAAAAAATTAAATTAAATTTTTTGCAAAATTTTTTTGCTGCCCCTTCTCCCCTGTTTTGAGCTTATTTGGGCATAACTTTTGCTTTCGGGCACCGATTGAAATAAAAATTACATTCCCCAAAAGCTAATAAGTTTTTCTATCTTATGGGAAAGTTTCAGAAAGTTTCATTAAAAATTGAACTCATAGGAACCTGCCCAAAATCCATTTTGTCCCCCGTAGGGACAATGGGACTTTAGGGGTTAAAGTCTTGGCTGGCGTTGAATTCTATATCTGTAAATATATAAATCCCAAAGCTCCGGCCTTATAGATGTAAAGTGGACCCTTTCAACTCTCATATTTTTTCAAATCCAAATTCCAATCCAAATTTTTATACTTCTATTTTGGAAATTAAGTGAATTCCAAATGTTGCCATTGGTTTCCTCAAATTACTTTTCAACTCTTTCAATTAAAAAAACAAAGAATAGATGTGGACTCTATGGTGGCAAAATGAACCTCTCTTTTAATTCCAAATCTTTGCAACTTTTGTTTTGGAAACTAATACACTCAAAAAATTGGCTAATCAAATTTTTGACCTAAAAATTATCACTACAATTATTTGTAGAATTTTAGTTTGTAATTTTTAACTTAAGTTTTAAAAATTATAGTTTGTAAATTTGTAAATTGTCAAATCTTACATTTGATTAAATTTTTAATATTTCAAACATGTATATATGGTATACTTTTAATTTTGAAGTAGTTTTTTCTATCAATTATATTCTATATACTATTTTTGGTGACAAAAATACAAATGGTAGTTTGTCTTGTATAAATAAAAGGATTAGTGATGTTGCTACATTTGGACATTATTGCTCTTCAAAATGACAATTAAGATCAACTTATAATAACAAAAATTCTAAATGTTGAAGATTATAGATTTTTAAATTTTTTATTTCAATATTCAAAATTCATAAATTTGTAAATTTGTGAATATCAAATTTCTAAATCTCTAAATTTATAAAATTACAATTGCAAGATTTTAAATTTTAAAAATTGTAGTTTATACCTCTAAATTTGTAAATTTGTAAATTTATAATTTTGGAATGATCCAATTTAAAAATCAAATAGATAATTAGTTCACTTGTTGTATTGTGTTTGAATTTTGTAAAATTTTAATGGACTTGAAATGAAAAAGCCTTCACTATCCAAATTTTATTATTTACCATTCTATTAGCATTACAAATAACTTTTAAAGGATTGTTTTAAGCCTTTCATTTATCAATATTGATTTGAAGAGTTTTGAATGTAGAGATGTTAAACTTTTGGCACGTGCTTAGACAACTTTGCATGTTCGGAAACAACCTTAGCAAGTGGTTTTGAGATAAGTAAGTGGGTTGGCGATCTTTATAAGTTCAAAAGGCAAAAGTTCTAAAGTACCATAGATGAACACATGGACAAAAACCAAAATAGTCGAGTAGCTTCAATATTGTACATTTAAGGATTATGTCAACATTCACTTGTCCTATTGTTTATTGAAAGTTCACAAATGTGATTCCATTTATGCATGAAGTAGAAAAAGCTTTCTCTTATACAATTTTTATTGAAAAACTAGTGAAGTCAGTCCAATTCCTTAGAAATTGTTTGTATTGTCTATCATTTAGCAAATGAATTTCTTTTATAAAGATTTTTGTCATTTTGTTTAATTAAAAAAATTATAAATATTAAATCTTCTAAATTTGAATTAATTAAACAAATTTGTATTGCCTAAGCATCCTGGGAATACAATTTTTTTCAATTGGTGCTCAAGAATAAAATTTATGGCACAATTAGCTAAAAAAAGAGGTTGGCGGGCAATACAAAAAAATTCACAAAAAGTCAAAAAAAAAAAATTCTAAAAATTCTAAAATTCTATAGTTTTGTCTACATGTGAAGTTTTGATTCATTCTATTTGGTTATATTCTATCTATAATGAGAAAGTTATGGACAATCTTGTTTTTTAGGCAATCTAAGCATCTTCTTGAAGAATGATCTTTGAAGAGTTCATTTTTGAATGCAATTTTTGCAATTGTTCAAAAAAATTGTTAAGCAAGGTTAAACTTGCTTGCTAGAACAATCTTGCCATTGGAATTATTGTATTTCAATTCCATCTTAAAGCTACAATATTAGTGATTTAGATCTTCTTTCAATTTGAGACATACTCCAACTTAACAATTTCTTAAAGATTGGAAATCAAGTATATTTTTTTGAAACTTTTCTCCTAGAGTTTCAACCAAATTCTTCAATACAATATTTTTTTTAAAATTCAAAGTCTATAGTGCAAGAAAATTCTACAAATGGCAGTCAAAGTCATGCAAATTTGCAAGACAACTGATTCAAAAAAACCTTTCTTTCAACTTTGAATGATCTAAGACAAGAGATGTACAAGATCCTACGGTTAAATTGTAAGAAAAATGTTTTTCCTATTTTTATGGACAAACACACTAGAAATGGTAATTTTGAGTGTTTTTTGAAATGACCAAAAAATGGCCTTGGGACTTTACGGGTTTATAAGTCAATCATACTTTTTAGTAAAGAGAGCAATGGAGCCCTATTGTAAAAATAACAGTAATCCTTATATCTTTGTCCTTATTGCTATTCCTATGTGACACTATTACATTTGCGATGATCTTTGGTATTACAAGTAGCTAATTCAAATATAAAGTATTCAAAAGAGAAACACTATTTTATTTTAAAATTTTAAAATGATTGAAATATCAAATTCAAAAAATTAAATATAAAAAATTAATGTATACCAAATTTATGAATTTTTATGTTCTCAAATTAGCAAACTACGTTATTTTTTTATTAATTTGCCAATTTACAAATTAACCAATAAAGGACCAAGTAGCATCTTTGACAACATAGTGTTTTTGGTCATCCATCTATGAATAAAAACTTATGTTTTTTCCTTCAAAATTTATATAGCATGTGGTCAAGGAGTAGCTTTAAGGCGCAAAAATTTTCATAACATTTGACTACTTGATTAAAAAGTTCTTCTATGCTATGTGCATTCTTTCTCATTATGGATAGCCAGGCAGTTGAAAACAACACTTTTAAGATTGATAAAAATCTTGAGCTTAATTTTTTAAGATTTATATATACTTTGAAAGCTTAGAATTATTCTACTTCAATTAACAAGTTGAAAGTTATAAAGGAAGTTCTAATTTGCGGTCAATTATCAAATCTCAAATCAAACCTACATTTGGAAGTCCATTTTCAAAACTTTTGAAAAAAAATAAAATAAAATAAAAGGATGAAGACTATTTATTACAATATTACAATACTACAATTGTTGGGATTGGAAATTTCTAATTCTATAACTAAATTCTTAACAATTTCGTATTTTAACGATGTTTTACTTCTTTCTATTTACTACTTTTTTCAAACATGAATATAAGGTATATTTGTTGAATGTTTTTATATGTATTCCCGATTTATTTCTTCAATACATTTATGGAGAAATGCAAATTGTAAGGTGTACACATTTTTTGGTTAAAAAGATTGAAAGATGGAACCTAACCACTAGAGAAGAGTTGGAATTCAAACATCATAATCTTGCAATTGATAAGGTTTCTTACTTTGAAAGTTTAGGAGGATATACTCTACCAAGTTAACTAAAGGAGTAACTATATGGTTGGATTTGTTAACAAATAAATATAGTCAAAGACTAAAGACTTATTTTAGGTACACATAGTTCATAAATTAAAACTATACAAATAATGTATAATTTTAAAAACTTGTTAGTTGAAAAGTTTAAAAATTCACAACTTCACATATTTGAAGTTTTATATTTTCAAAAAATTGAGTGGCATTGACAATGTATAAATAATATTGGAGCCTTTAGTATGAAAATAACATTCATCGTTCATTCCATACATAGCATATAAAAATTGAATATTCTAGGACCTTTGAGGTTCAAGATATCCTTTCATGCTTCTTGCCACAATTCAATCCTAACTATTGTGTACCCATTATCTCTAGATTGTGGACTTTTTTTTGCCAATATCAATATCCCAATAATTTTTATAATAAACCATCTCTAAATAATTTAAAAAAATATTGATGTATTTTTGAATAATGTTTTTGCTCAAATAGAGAGCATACCTTGGTTGTATGAGACTTTTAAACATATTGGATTGAAAGTCTAAAGTTTTATTATTTAAAAAATAATTATTTAAATTTTCTAAAATAATTTCTTTGTACAAGAATTATTTTCATCCTATGCATAGAATAACTCTTATTACAAGAATGTTTAACTTCTAAAGTCCCAAAGTTCCCTCAATATATAAATGGAAACTCAGGTAGGCTTATATGATCTCAATTCTTGGTGTAATTTTTGGAAACTTTTTTTCAAGATAAAATAACAGCTTTTCTTTCTAGAAATATAATTTTTATTTCAAAATGTGCCTTAATTCCTCAATGCAAAAGGCCTGTTTTGAGCTTTTTGAAATTTGTCCTAAATTGAACAAAAAGCCAACATTTTTATAAGTTGAATCGATTTTTTTTTAATTGTCACTGTGCATATTCAAACTAGACATGCTAGATTCTTGATCACATAGGAAAAGAAAACACGACAATATCATTTAAGGATTGAAAGATTATAATGTTTGATCATGAGGGTATTAAAACTATGAAAATCTTTCAATTCTCTTTTTGCATGTCAATTCTAAAAAGTTGGTCACCAAAAAAATATGATTTTGAAGGGCCTAATATGCATAACTCCAATCAATTCATGGCTTCTCTACAAAATCTATTCTACAATTTTTTTAAATGAATTTCTAGTGTGATTTTTTCTCCAAGATCTAGGGTATTTAAGGCTCATTTCCAAGAGCCTTCAACACTAAGGAAAGTCAAGATTGCAATGGGTATCCTTGTACAAAACCTTAAATAGAATAATCATAATAATTTGTTTTCAAAATTGGATTTTTGATGCTAAAACTAGACTTTAAAAAAGAGTTTGTCAAAAGTACAAATTACTAAAAACAGAAACTTATTTAGGTCTTATTTAACTTCAAAGTTTTGTTGACACTAAAATTTGGTGTCTTGGGCATTTAGGATTAAAAACTAAAATTGTGCAACAAAATTTAAAATTGTTGAACCCGGGCAGGTTTATACAATCACAAAAATTTGAAATTTTAAAAAGAAAAATTCCTTATTATTTTTTTTTTGTATTAAGAAATCTTTGATTCAATGATCCTGTGGATAATTGATGAGAAAGACACAGTTTTGCAGGAATTTAGAGCATTTTTGTGAAAAAGTAATGTATTGGATTTGTTTTTAAATTCAAATTTTACAATTAAAAAAAAAAAGTTTCACAGGGTTAGTTTGCTTGTTAGATCAATCTCATCATTGAGATTTGCATATTTATATTCCATCTTAGGACTATAATGATTTAGTTTCTCTTTCCATTTCTAACCTAATTCTACTTAACAATTTTAAAAAGGATGAAATAAAAGATTATCAATAATTTTTTCAATACCCTCAATTCAATTTTTTAATATAATATTTTTTCTAAATCAAAATTTCAAACTATAGAAAATTGAAGTTAAGAGGATTCACTCTTACAATCTAAGTTGACAATGTCTCTCCAAAAGAATTTTTATCACTTCAAATGCTAAATCTTCCAATCTATACAGGTTAACTTCACAAATTTTTTTCCACATGTTGTTCAAGTTTAATGTAAGATTCTATAGTTCAATACTAGAAGAAATGTTTTTTTTGCAACTCAAATCACTCAATGCAATAGAAATGGTAGTTTTGAGTGTTTTTTGACAAAAAAAAGGGCCTTTGGGATTAGAAGAATTAGATAATATGTACAAAAGAGATTTTTAACTATGTGAGTGTTTTAATATATACATAAGAGAACCTTACTGAGAGGGTAATTTTTTTACAGCAACAACAACAACAACAACAACAACAACAATGTATACTTGAATTTATTGAGTCCTTTGACTTCTACATAACAAAGTGATGACCTGGTGTGGAATGATTGCACTTCTAGGTCTTGCATAGTCAAAATAAGCTCATTTGTATTGAAAAATAGATGATCTTCATCTAATTTTTAAAAGAATCATTTGAATATAACTATATGCTCCATTTGGAGGTGGAAAACCACTACTTAAGCAATTAGAATATTTTCTAGAGAAGAAGATGCTAAATCCTTAGATCATATAAGATGTCTTTCTTGTGTATTGGGCAATTTATACCTACTAACTCTTGATTGGTATTTCACCCTTTCAAATGATCATTTTTGAATTTGAGTCAAACTAAAGAGTGTTACACGTATTGGTCCAAAAATTAACCACATTGGAAAAAAAAAAGCCCGCAAATGGCAAAAGCTTGAGGCCAAAATTGGACATCTTGGTCCTTTAGGTGGGGAATTCAGACACCATCTTGAAATAAAAATGATTAAATCTAGTTTCTACTATAATTCAGAATTTTCAATAATTCCTAGAATTGAATTTTTTTAGTCATTTGAACTTATAGTCTATTATCATGATCTATTAGATTTCTAATTATAAAATGGTACGGAATTTTAGATAATAGCATGATGTTTTAAAATATAATATACATCTATAATGAAATTTTTAGATATATTAGTTTGGTTTGTATTCGATATGAATTTTTATTGTTTTCAAAAAGAAAAATCATGATAGTTTCAATTCTCACAAAATAATATGAGAATTTTACAACTTGTAGAAGATATGTGAGTCTATGTCTATAAAGTAAAAATGAATTATTCCATTTATTTTCAGTGGAAAAATAGAGAATCCAGAGTGGAGAATCTTGAAGTTTGATCACATGGTCATAGGCTTAGACATTTCAAGGTTAACAATTCAAGTTAACCCACTCTTTTGCCCCCAGATTAAATACATTTTTACTAGATATGTCAACAAGCATGCCTCTTCATTAAAGCATCACTAATTTTTTTGCAAATTTGTAGAAACTGGTAATATTTCAACTCGCAATAATTTAAAATAGTGTGGCTTTGATAACTTATTGTCACACAATGTGGAGGAGAGAGTGCTTGCTTTAGGAAATATTAGGTCTTTTTTTTGCAACTAATTGATCAAGAACAAATTTCTACAAATTTATTTTATCTCAAACTTTAGTTGTTATCATCCCAAAGTATTAAAAACCCTATTCAAAACTATATCACTACATTGCCTTCAATCCCACGGCTACATATTATCTTACAACTTCTTCTCTAGAACTCCTATAGACCCAATATTTGAATAGAATTTCAACAAGGTACTCAAACATCTATCTTCAAAATCTTGATGCTATAGCTACAATAGCCATCGAGAATCAGTGCCTTCAAAGTCTATGCTCTTCACTGCCATGGTTATTTCAATCCCCGCTATTTTGTCACTCGGACATTTAACTTCTTGTCTAATATGATTTATGACTCCAAATTTTTTGATATACTCTTTGACTTATATATAATTAATGATTCTTCAAATAGTTTATTGAAAAACTCTCCTAGTCTCTACAATAGCTCAAAATATACACACCAAAATACTGCCTTTGTATTGCTTTCAACCCCCAGTTACATTTATCATCATATCTCCTAGTTCAAAAGCCCTATGATTAAAATAATTTCACAACACCTTACAAGGCACTCAAAGTGCCACCTTCGCATCTCATTGCCATAATCCCAATATTGGCTTGAGAACAATGTCTTCAAAGTGCTTGCTCTCAATTGCCAAGGTCTTCGGACCTTCTCTACTTCATCACTTTATAGCTCCTTCACGAGCACAAATCAAGACTTCAAACGTTTTTAACTTATTGATTATAGTCTTACATAGGAATCTCCAAAATCTCACCAAAAATCCCTCACCAAACTCTCTCAATCACCTAAAATGCTTTCATGAAAATATTGCCTTCACTATCTATTGAGACCTTGCCTCGCTTGCTTACTTATTTATCTTTAAGGCCTACATATACATCAGGCCACTCTCCCCCATGCTCTTGCCACCTCTTCTTATCCATCCTTTTGACCTTTGTACCCATATATTTGATTTTTTTGGTAGTATTTCGTCTAATCCTTTCTAATATAATTTTTTTTAACATTTCATTTCTAATTTCAACCCACCACATCTACCCTTGAGCCTTGGTGGGAGAAAACTTATAGTAAAGAACCTAACAAAAAAGAAAATAGAATAACTTATAGAGGAAAGAAAAAGGAAGAAGAAATATATATTTTTTTAATTAGTAAAATCCCATCTCTTTTCTTTTCTTTTAAAATACAAAGAAAGAAGCTATAATTAATAGGAAAATGAAGTGGAATAAAAATTCTGGGCGTAAGAACTTGATTGCCAAGTCACGGGGAACTAGTTGGCTAAAAAATTAACACACCATAGGGCCAATCTAAATTTGATTATTGAAGGCTCGTTGAGTAGCTTAAAGGTGCATGGCTTGACACTATTAGTGGGCAAGAAAATAATAGTCAACTAGCGTCATGTATTCCCCTAAGCTTGTAACAAGATGTAGTACGCCTACTAAGATTTGTGGTTATCACTATAATCCCCCTAAAATTGTTTTCCTCTTATTTCCTTGCTAGATTTTTTTCTCTTTGTTTTATTCCTTTATAAAAAATTTATTATATTTTACATAATCTAGCCACTTTTTATTCTATATACTATATTACAATATGACAACGCACTAATAGGCTAAATAATTGTAGCTTGATAATGTTGAATATTGGTACATAGTATTATACTGAAAATATGTATTATTGTTCTAACTTATTTTTAAGTTCTATACATTGGTGAAGTTCTTTTAGATTTTACACAATTATATCCAATGAGTGATATTGCCATGAGCCGGAAACATTGGCTCATAGTCAAAATATCTATTAAAAAATGATATATAATTTGAGTTAATCCTTTGAAGATCAAATTATGGTTCAAATTTCTAAAAATGTGAAGATGTGAACTTATAAAGTGCAACATAAAAAACAATTGAATGATGACTTTCAAAAAAAAGTTGTAGATTGTGATTCACCAATTGTATTCATACATTTAGACCATGAAAGTGACCAATATTTATCATAATAATATTATGGATACTTCATTATTTTGCTTGTAAGTTTATAACTCCATTAATTTCTTATTTTATTTTTATTTTACTGTTGCTTTTTGTTTTTATTTTTTTCCAAAGTGAAATTTTATACTTACTGAACAATTTCTATCCTAAGCATGAAATGATTTTCTTACTGCAAAAATACTTTAATCCTAAATATAGGGGATACTTTTAGCCCTGAAAATATTTTCAATATATTCAAATATTTTTTTATTTTAAAAGATGCTTTTTGACTTAAGAATAAAAGGATGGGTGATTGTATTCAAGCTACAGTGTAGTGATTTTATTTTCATAAAAATACATTTACAAAAATTTTAACTTGTAGTTTATTCTTTGTAAAAGATAATATTAAAAAGTTAAACTCTCTAGTGTACCACAATGATGACAACATATAAAAAACTTGAGTTTGTCATAGATAATGTAAGAATTACAAGTACATTTTTTACAATGGTATCATTGTACAAGGTGGAAGCATCCAAAACCTTCAAAATAAAGAATTCAGCATACTTGGAGGCACCATTTCAAAAGATTAATATTATTGTGGTATAGGCGAGAGAAAATCATGAATTTTCAAAAAAATAAAAAGATTTTTTGGACTTGGCATGTATTTTCTATGAATCTTCAAAGTTGCAATCCCTTAGACCACTAAAACCGTCTTGTAGGTGGACCCAAAATCTAAATCATGACAAATTCAGCACTTATCCAATCACAGTGAAGAGAAGAGACACACGTCAAAGACCATTCAATGGAAGTTTAAGGACGGTTTAATGTCCATCTAGGAATAAAGATTAGGTACAAGTACGCTATTGGGTGTTTCTACCTTAATGACACTCACCATAGCATAATCAGTTTTCTTTTTTCCGGCGATTTGGTGCAAAATTGCACCAAATTTTATAGTTTGGCACCACGCCTATAGAAAAAAATGGTACTAAATAGGTGGAAAATTGCCAGAAAATTTCAAAAAAAAAAATATTGGATGAAATCGCCAAATTGTGGATGAAAATTTAATTATGGATATGTGATATGTTCTAATATGATATTTTCTATCCAGTATATAGATGAATGTTTAAATCTGGAGCACCACTATAACATTCAATATTGCCACTTTGGCACTTCATTAAAAATGAAAAAAAAACCATGAGCTTAATCCTACAACAACATCAATGAATGATTTGAAGAAATTGTAGAGCTAAAGAATGTACCTATTTATCCAAGAATTTGAAATTTTTGGACTAACTAACTTGGTGATGGGGTTGTATTCTTCTAGGATCACTTCCCACTTTTCCAATTATATCTGCAAGAATAATTCATTAAAGTATCCAATGGAAGACTTCTTAATTTTGAATATATTCTATTCTTATACATGAAAAAAATTTAACTACGTGATTATTTTACTAATTAGTATTTTGGAGAATAATTTATTACAAAAATGGTTTCTATCCAATGTATGGAAAATTATTAAAATTGAGAATAATTTATATATGGGTACTAACAACTCTTATGTGCCCGGGGAAATCACTCCTTGTGATTTAAGGTATACAACTGAATTAAGAGGGTATTTGATGTGGGTGTGTTTACCTTAATTATTGTATTTAGGATGACCGTATTTTTACAAGGGACATATTTCTAGTACCCTATGTTTTTTGTAAATTCATTTATGCGGTTTTTTTAAGTGGGGTATCTTAAATACAAAATTTAAGTGTCCAATTGACCAAGTGGTATTTTTTAACCCCTGAAAACCAATTGTTCGTTGATTGAACAATTGAAAATCCGAGTAGGATCTAAGAAGTCAATTTAGGTCAGTTGATCATAAAATTTTGACACAAGGCGTGAATATGTACCCCTTCAATGAGAATACCCAAAACATAAGTTATATTGCTTTGAACTTTTCTAAAACCCTAAACAATTAGAGCATCTTTGGAGCACCTTTTGCAATAATTCTCAACAACTTTTGAAATTTGGCATGTATGTAACTAATAAAATATGTATATAATTATAAAAAAAAATTTAGTTCTCAAATCACACTCTAAGATGAGTCAAATTTTATTAGCTATGTTGGGATGGCTTCAAGAATAAACATTTTCTTCTACTTCAAGCCTTATTATCTTGCAATATGTGAAGTCAAAGTTTTTTGGAAATTTTCCCACACATTGTATTCCAAATTTTTGTTTCTAATTTTTACTATTTGGATTTCAAATTAAAAATTTCCTCATTGCATAAGAAATCATCAAAAAATGACTAGTGTATTGCCAATGCACTTAACCTCCTTACATTGTAGGTTGATTTAGAGTAAGCTAGACTCCATATTTGCTTCTAAGATTTTTCACGGGTAAAACTAACATCATATATGTATGAATGGACAAAATTTTCATCTTTGTATAGAGTAAAAATTTTACTCTAGGAAGGCTCAAAGTCTGTTGCATGTATTTTGCAAGAATAATTTTTTTTTTTTTTTTTTCACTTCAATGTTATAATATTTTAATCCACGAAGGTTAAATGGGCTGAATTTTTTCCACACATTACCTTATTTTTTAATACACTTTTGTATGGTTGAAATTTAAAAAAATGAATTAATTTTAAATTTTAGACAATGCATCAAAAATGGACAATTTTAGACTTTCCTTCTTCCAAAATACCCTCCGTCTTTAAGGGTTAAGCACAAGTTTACCATTGAACACTTCAAAATCTTCATTGAAACTATCTAGTAAACATCCCATTCAATATGAGTGTGTTTAACATTTATGGCTTCAAAAGAATGAAGTTAAATAAACTATAAACTCTATCCTCATATTGTACAATTATTCATTTGTCAAACCCACTAATGTGATTAGAAAAACCTCCTTATTCATGCAATGTGACATTTTATGCCACTTATGGTTAGTGCTTTACGTTTAAACTTAATTTTTTGATATATACATTATTAGTACAGTGGCACAATTTCCGTTTGCCACCTTTCATTGTAGATTTTCTTGACTACATCCATTTTATCATCTATATGAAATTATCAATGTACATCTATACTCATCGTACTATGAAAAATTTGCACAGCCTCTATTTGTTAAGGCTAACGTATTAATAAAAATTCCTATTACATGCTGTTTTTGTATACCTTAATTTCTATATTATAGAGTATGTACCATTTTAACCCCTAAAGGACCATTGTCTGTTCAAGGGACAAATGGGATTTCGGGTAGGTACCTACGGGCTGAATTTTTGTTGTGATTTTTTGAAACTTTTTTTGAAGATAGAAAAATTGATAAGCTTCATCGGAATATAATATTTTTTTTCAATTGGTGCCCGGGAACAAAAGTTATGCCCAAATAAGCTCAAAACAAGGGAGGGGGGGTAGCAAAAAATTTTGCAAAAAATTTAATTTTTTTTTTTGATTTTTTTCCTTGTAGATTATATTTTTGCCTATTTGGGAAGCTTTGATTCATTTTATTTGGATTTTTTATGAAAAAGTTATGGACAATCTTGTTTTTCGGGCAATTAGAGCATCTTTTTGAAAAAAATAACTTGTAGGGTTTGTTTTGGAATGCAATTTTTGCAATTTTTCAAAAAAAAAGTTCCAAATGGTTTAGTTTTCTTGCTAGAACGATCTCACCATTGGAATTAGTGCATTTTAATTCCATTCAAAATATATGAATATTTTAGATTTTCCTTCTATCTCGTATCTACTTCTATTTAACAATTTTTCAAAGAATGATATTTAAGTTCTTTTGAACTTTTTTTTTCCCCTAGACTCTCAACTCAATTCTACACTATAAAGATTTAAAGCTCAAAACTTTGTAGTGCAAAAAATTTAAGTTAAAAATGTTCAAATTCAAAAAATCTAGTCCCGCAATGTGCTGAAAATCTTGTTTTTTTCACTTTAAACGCAGATATCTTGCAATCCGTATGGTCAAAAATTTTGATTCTTTTTCCACACATTGTCATACTAGTTAGGTATAAGATTTCATGGTTGAATGTGCAAAAATAACAATTTTCAGATTTTTTTACTCTTAGCTCTAGAAATGGCAGTTTTGAGAGTTTTTGGCAGAAAAGAGGCCTTGGTCCTTTAGGGGTTAAGGATCCTATAGTAGCCCTACATTATTACATAAAATTTCTTTGTTTTGAATAAAATGGACCCTATTTTTTAACTCATGAAGTTTTTTAAAAACTGGCAGTGATCTCCCCAGGCCTACATGCTATTAGAAGAGATTTGAGGCCAAGATAAGACTGCAAGTTCCCAGCTTGTTCCCAACCTGGAAACTCTGCCACATGCGCAGTCTGACGTGGTCGAGAGAGTGCCACATAAGTTTTTTTCATTTTTTCGTTTTCAATTTTTTTCATTTTTTTTTCTTTCACTTTCGCTATTTTTTTATTATTGAATTTTTTGAATTTTTTGAAAAAAAGAATTATGACAATGTTAATGCTGGTAAAGAGCAGGGGAATATGCAAAGGAAACAAGCTTGAAACAGCCCTCCATTGCCCTCAAATCTCCCCTAATGCTATAATTTATTCATAGAGTCAAGCTAGTTATAGACTATACGAAATATTTGATCACTGGATCTTGTTTTTAATATGTACACATGGGTGCTAAATCTTTTATCAAACACTTAAAGGTGTTTATTTATACTAGATGAGAATTTAGAAAAAACAAGAAGCTTATTTTAATCTTGCTTGTTGAATGGACAAGTCTTTTAGACAATGCTTGATTACTTCCTTCTACTCACAGTTTTAAAGTAAGTGCCCAGTGATAAGGGAAAACAACCTATGACCACCAAAATTTGCAGTCTGGATATCTTCTGCAATGTACTTATTGTTGCCTGTGTTTTAGAGAAAAAATTAGTTGAATTGATGGAAATACAAATGGAGTCATATTAATCTAAGAAGAAGTGAAATTGATATGAATTTTCAAACAGTTATATTGCAAAAAAATAAAATTGTTAGTAGGTGGGGGTCATGAACATCTTCAAAAGGATCAAAATCAATGACCCACCACCCCAATCCTATTTGATGAGTGTTTTAATCCCTAAAGTCCTAAGGCCATTTTTCTATCTAAAAACACTAAAAACTACCATTTATATTGCCTTTGCCCAAAAAAACTAATAAAATATTTTTCTTAAAATCTAACCATAGGATCTTGTACTTGACTTGTCTAAAATTATGTGGTAAGAGTTTCATAAAGTTTGACCATACAATTTGGAAGATATTAGCATTCAAAATTGGAACAAAGTTTTTTTGAACATTGTCTTGCAATTTTAGATGGCTTTGATTGCCATTTGTGGAATTTTTTTGTACAACAAACTTTGAATTGAAAAAAAATATATATTGTAGAATTGAGTTGAAAGACTAGGAATATTAACCCCTAAAGGTTCTTGACTATGTTTTCACCAAAATTGCTCCAAAACTGCCATTTCTAATACAAGTATCAAATTTTAGAAAAAAAAACATTTTTGAACACATGTAACCATAGGATCTTGTAGTACACTGGTTTAAAAAGATGTGGAAAATTTTTTAGAATTTTCCGCCATGTAGATTGCAAGATAATAGCGTTTGAATTGACAAAAATCCTTTTTTAATCACTGCAAAAATCCGGGCAGCTGCCCTTCACAAGGTCACATTTGTATGAAAAAATGTCCTAAATGGTGGTTACTCTTTGGATTCATTCTTCAAGGCAAGTTGGCTACATCCTTGAAAATTTTCAGATCATTTGGAATTGTACAACATATAGGAAAAAAATAGTAAATAGGAAGAGGTAGAAAATGATTCAAAACACTAAATTGTCAAGAATTTAATTATAGAATTGAAAAATTCTAATCCTAGCGGTTTTAATGTCGTAATAAACACTATACACCCAATGTTTTTTGTTTTATTCAAAAATATTGAAAATTGAGTTAGATAAAGGACTTCAAAGTTTATTTTAGAATTGAGATTCCATAACTACCCTCAAACTAAGAATCCCTCATAACTTTTGACTCGTTAATCCAAATGGAATGATTCAAAGCTTTCTGCGTACATATAAATCTAAAGAACCAATTTCAAATTTTTATTTTTTTAAAAAGTGATTTTTAAAGAAGTTTTTTTTGTTGCCCAAGCTGCCCGCCGAGCAATGAAAATGACATATCATGCAATAACTTTTTAATCATGTAGTCAAAAGTTATGAGAATTGTTGGGCCTTAAAGCTACTCCTTGGAAAAATGTTGTGTGAAAATTTCAAAGAAAAGAAACAAAATTTCTATTTGTAGTGAGCTGCCCCAAAACTCTATGTTCTCAAAAAAGCATGTTCAAGGCTTTAGGGATTAAGAACACACTTGATTTCCATTCTGAAAAAATAATTGTTATATAGAAGTAGGTTTTTGATGGAATTGAAACACAATAACTCCAATGGTGAGATTGTTCTAGCAAGCATACTTAATCATATTAGAAAAAAATGAATTATTTTGAAAACTGC
This sequence comes from Neckera pumila, assembly GCA_963969595.1. Classification (NCBI taxonomy): domain Eukaryota; kingdom Viridiplantae; phylum Streptophyta; class Bryopsida; order Hypnales; family Neckeraceae; genus Neckera; species Neckera pumila. Next base: position 20,885,088 of record OZ018410.1, on the reverse strand, counting down.
ATTAAAAAATGAATCCTTGAAGTGTTTTTGTTTGAAGATGCTTAGATTGCCCAAAAAACAAGATTGTCTATAACTTTTTCATCACTAGTCCAAAAAAAATGAACCAAAGCTTCACATGTAGGCAGAAACATAATATCTTATAGAAAGAAATTTAAAAAATTTATTTTGACTTTTTATGATTTTTTTGTGGTGCTTTAGGAGCTTATTTTGCCATAAATTTTGTTATAATTTTTTTGTTATAGGGCACCAATCTTTGTAAAAATTATATTTGTAAGAAGCTTATGTATTTTTCTAACAAAAAGTTTCAAAAAAATACAATGAATATTGAGACCGTATAAGCCTACCTAAAGTTGCATTTTGGCCCCCATAGGGCCAATGGGACTTCAGGGGTTAGAAGCACAAGTTCAACATTCTAAAAGCACCTCTTTTATTGGTTGAATCTACAATTTGTTCTGACAAGCATTTATTCACAATTAAGCCCATTTTGACCAACATTTCATGAACCACATCTTCATCAACCTTAAATTGTCCATAAAATAGATTTGAACTTGATAACATTTTCTGACACTAGCACCCAATTGCTTGCCCAAAGAAAATGACTTATACACTCTATGTAAACGGATGGGAGATTGGTGCAAATGGGAGGGTCTTTTAGATGTTTAAATTGGATAAATGACAACATTAGATTTTTCTACCTTATGTGTAAATCCTTGTAGAAAATTCCCCATTCATTGTTGAGTAAGTTATTTTGCATAATTTGCACATTATGTAGGTCCAGCTACATACATAATTGGGCATTCAATATGGATTCTTCATCTAGAAAGTTTTCTATTCATCTAAGGAATCTTTATCATTTCTTTTATTTCCCTCAGTTTTTGACAAGTGTTTTATACCGGACAATATCCCTTGTTGTCAAAAATTGCGCAAAATAATGTGTCTCTTTATTGGTTTTACCCTTCTTGTTGATTCACATTTTTCTGCACAATTCACTCCACGGGCATTGCCCTAAATATAATGTGGTACCAAGCTATGTTAAAGCTAAATCCAAAAACTCAAGTTGTTAACCTCTAAATGCCCAAACACCGTTTTTTTGGCAACATAGCAATTTAGGCAGCTCACTACAAACATAATTATTAATTTGTTGTTTGAAATTTTTACATAGCATGTGCACGAGGAGTAGCTTAAAGCCCAACAGTTTCATAACATTTGAATACATGGTTAAAAAGTTATTATATGAAATTTAATTTTTTGTGTTTGGTGGGTAGCTTGGGCAATTTGAAAAGATTATTTAAAAATCGCTTTTCAAAGAAATCAAAAAATCAAAAACTGATTTTACAGATTTATGTATATATGGAAAGCTTTGAATCATTCCATTTTTATTAATGAGATGAAAGTTATGAGTAGTTTTAGTTTGAGTGTAGTTATGGAATCTCTACTCTAAAATAAACTTTGATTGAAGTCATTTATTTAATTCGATTTTCAATATTTTTGAAGAGAAATTAAAGCATTGGGTGTAGATTGTTTACACAACCTTTAGAATTGGCATTCTTCAATTCCATAACGAATTTCTTGACAAATTAATATTTTGAATCATTCCAAGAATCATTCTCTACTTCTTTCTATATACTTTATTTTTCCTATATGTTGTGCAATTCCAATTGATTTGAAATTTTTCAAGCATGTAGCCATCATGCCTTAAAGAATGAGTCCAAAGAATAACCACCATTTTGGACATTGGACAATTTTCATATAAATGTGACCTTGTGAAATGTAACTGCCCAATTTTTTGCAAAGACAAAAAGGATGTTTGTCCATTCAAACACTCATATCTTTCAATCCACACAGTGGAAATTTCTGAATTTTTTTCTACATCTTTTAAACCCAATGTACTACAAGACCCTATGGTTAAATGTGTCCAAAAATGTTTTTTTTCTAAAATTTGGTACTTGTACTAAAAATGGCAGTTTTAGAGAGTTTTTGGTGAAAACACAGTCAATGACATTTAAGGGTTAAATATCCAAAATCTAAATTGTAGTGAAACTTTATTTGCCTATAGTTGAATGTATGGATCAACAAATTTCTTAATCTGTAAAATACCAAGGCATTTTCTAGCTTACAAACCACTGAAAACTGCCATATTTGTCGCAAGCACCCAAGAAACCAAAAACATTATCTTTTTAAAAATCTAATCCAAAGATCTTATACTCCACTTATCTCAGGTCATGTGGTAAAATTTTTCATGAAGTTTGATTGAACGAATTGGAAGATATTAGCATTTGAAGTTGGAAAGATAAGTTTTTTTGAATGCCAGCCTACAACTTCAAGTGACTTTGACCGCCATTTGTGGAATTCTTTTGCATTGCAGACCATAAATTAAATTTTTTTTGTTGAAAATTTAAGTTAAGAGTCAAAGAAAAATTTCAAAAAAGAATAGTTGATTTTCTTTCATTAAAAAATTGTTAAATAGAATTAGGTCCAAGATTGAATGAAGCACTAAATTGTTAATATCTCTAAGATGGAATTGAAACACATAATCCCAGTGGTGAGACTCTTCTTGCAAACAAACTTCACTCTATCAAAAAAAAAATTTGAAAAAATTTGAAAATTGTATTAAAAAATGACTGTTCTACAAGTTGGTTTTTGAAAAGCATGCTTAGAATGCCTCCAAAACAAGATTGTCCATTAAATTTTTCATTATTAGTCAAAATAGAATGAATCAAAGCTTCAAATGAATACAAAAACATAATCTTTCAGAAAAGAACTAAAAATTTTAAAAAATCATTTTTTTGTGTTTTTTTGGTTTTGGAGGCAAAGTGCTTTTACAACTTAGAACGGCATAACTTTTGATCCCATGCATCGATTGAAATAAAAATTATATCTTTAGAAAACTTATGCGATTTCCTATCTTCCAAAAAAGGTCCAAAAAATTAGGTCAAAATTTGAGGTCACACGAGCTAGCCCAAAATCCAAGTGTTCCTTGAGGGAACTTTACTACTTTAGGGGTTAATGTGTTGATGACTTTTGAAAATTGTTAGAATGATTGGTTAACAAAATGGATCATACATATTGAAAGAATGTAAGTTGTAAGAATTGTGTCAAAAATATTAACTTTATTGCTGAAATTTTCTCTATTTTGTAGCTTGCTTTTTAGGTCATGAATGTTAAATTGGAATTTGTACACTTTCAATTGTCAAAATTGTCACTTTGCAATATGTATGATCCATTATCTAGAGTTTGAATGAAAAATTAGGTGTGTTTTGTAGCAAATAGAAGAAATGTCAAGGTGAACTAAAAGAAGAAAACTTTGGCCTAAAGATGAAGAAAAATTCTCTTCCAAAGTTCACATAAAGAAAATACCAATAATCGATAATAGCGGTCACTAATAAATCAAGCATAATACATGTTCAAGAAATTATAATTAGCTCATAGAATGATAGATCCATTAAATGTCACATATACAATGATTTCTTTGTTATATTTCTTCAACTAATAGTTCATTACGCCTTCCCTTAGTATTTATATTTGGGTGATTGCAAGAAAACTTGAGTTTTAGAAAAATATGTTTTTTGAATTTAATTTTTTTGAATCTTTTATTTTTTTCTAAAAATCAAACATCAAAATATCCATTTTCTTGCTATTTTTCATTGTGCTTTTTTTGTGCATAACTTTTAGAGATAATTTTTTCTAGGTCTGAATTTTTAAAAACATACTTAGTACTTTTTGATGTTTTATAAATTATCCATATTTAATTTTATTAAAAAAATTTATTCCAAAAGTCACCGTATTCATTGAAACAAGCCGTTTTGAACCAAAATCAATAGGTATTTCTTGCAACAACCCATTTGCATTTGAAGGTTGATATTTACGTAGGATTAGTAACAAATGATCATCTAGCTTGAAGTTTTTGAGCATTGTAATATGAAATCCAAGTACAATGGTTAGAATTTGATTTTGTGAACATTGTAAGACCAAAGAAGTTGTTTCTTAAGGATGATGGGTTATTCAAATATCCACAATTATAGAAATGCATTATAAAATGAAATTAAAAAATCATGATTTAATGATGACTTCAAAGGAAAGTTGTAAAAGATGATTGATATATCATATTTATCAATTGCTATACCAATCAGTATTTTTCAATAAATTTTGAAATCAATAATTGAAAATTATTTCTAAAATTGATTGTAGATTGAATATTTGAAATCTTCACCAGAAAATTCCTCTTTGAGTGCAAAATGTTAAGTTTTAATTATAGTGATTTAGTAAGATTTTTATTTTACTTATTTAGAAGTCATTCTTGAAAGGTCATTTTTAAGTTCACAAAATTAGAACTTTTGAGTTCTAAATGTTTACACACTGTGATGTAGTGATTTGGTTGTTACAGAATACAGAGTTACAACATTACCAACTTTTAAACTTCTATGTTTTTTGGACTTTTGCTCCAGTCCAATCTACTTCATTTTTTCAATGAACTTAGCATAACCTTATAGATATCCTTTTGAGAGAAGATACTATAGTTTCCTTTAAATTTTCATTCTTCATCATTTGATTGCATTTTCGGCATGTCATACATGCCTAAACAAAAATAAATTATATTTGTAATAATTAAAGTATAATTTTAACCTCTAAAGTCCCAAGGCCATTTTTCTGTCAAAAATCACTCAAAATTGTCATTTTTGCTGCGTTCACCCAAAAAGACCAAAAAAAACATTTTTTAAGAACCTAACCTTAGAATCTTGTACTTCACTTGTCAAAGATCATGTGGTAAAAACTTCATGAAGTTTGACTGTATAGATTGGAAGATATTAGCATTCAAAGTTGAAAAAGAAATTCTTTTTGAACACTGGCCTACAATTTCAGATGACTTGGACCGCCATTTGTGGAAATGGCACTACAGACTTTGAATTTAAATTTTTTATGTTGAAGATATGAGTTGAACGTCTAGAAAAAAAAATTAAAAAAACACACACTTGATTTTCATTCTTTAAAAAATTGTTAAGTAGAAGTAGGTCCAAGATTGAAAAAAAATTAAATCATTAATAACTCTTAGATGGGATTGAAACACAATAATCCCAATGGTGAGACTATTTTAGCAAGCAAATACAATATTCTCAAAAGAAAATCATGAAAATTGTGAAAATTGCATATAGAAATGAATCCTACCAAAAATCTGGAATTGAACCAGATGTTATATGCAGTTGTATCACATTTGGATGCATATAACATCTGGATGTTATATTAGACGTGATTTTTGAAGAAAAAACAAAAGTTTTTTTTTTCAATGTCACCTAAAATTTGTTTGAAAAAATCACAAAACGACACCTAAAATTAGGGTTTTTTCTAGTGGTACATTCAAAATTGCAAGTTGTCTCAACTCGCCATCATCACTTTATCAAAATCAATATGTACCTACAAAGAAAAAATGATTTCAGAACATCTGTCCGAAAAACCTTTGACCCTTTCTAAATTTTGTAGATACAATATCCAAATGTTGCATTCTTTTGTGTGTTGGAACCTCCTTTTCCTTGTCAACAAGAAAATGTCAAAACTTGACCATTCTAATAATAACAACTAGGTGCAAGCCAAAAAGTTGGTGGCGGTTAAAGGAACACCCACCTTAACCCCTGAAGGACAGATTGGTCATTGTGGAAATGTAAAAATCAACTTTTTTGATGCCAAATGAATTAATTTGCATACAAAAACTGAACAACATTCATTGGAGGTCAAACTAATGTGCAAGACTTTCCTTTTTACACAATATTTCAAGGATGAATAACTGCATTTCTATCTTATATGGGAAGAATCTTTGTCATCCATTGGACACTTAGTGTCTATGGTGTCCTTCTAGGGTTAAGAGAAGGGAAGTAACTCAATCTCTGGGGCAATAAATTTTTGATTCCAAGACTCATCCATAAACAGAACTTGTGTGCACATTCTTTATTTCCATCCACAGAAAAAATACAAAAAAAAACAAAAACCACTACAGTATTGTGTCACAAAAATCCAACAATGAAAATGATTGCAATGCCACTCAAACGGCCAACCACATTTATAAGAGCGTCTCCACTCTGAGAGCACCAGAGAGGGGCACCAAGCTACTTTTGGTGTGCTGGCGATATAGTCCTGGTCTGTGTGGTCAAGATGTACTCTACAACAACACGGGGAGGCATTAGAGAAAATTTCAGCCCTCTGAATGGATGCATGAAAATGTACATTTAGGAAAAATATGAACTCCTAAAGGTTGTCAAGCAATTTGTAAGGTGATTAGTCAGTCAAGGTGCCCCGTTGGAATTTCGATAAAAAAATTATTTTTTATTATAATTTTTTTTAAATAAATATTTTTTTTACAAAATGTGTGTGTGTGTGTGTGTGTGTGTGTGTGTGTGTGTGTGTGTGTGTGTGTGTGTGTGTTTGTGTATATAATTTTTGCTGAAAATAATAATTGCACATTTGCCGAAACCCTAGCATGCCAAGAGTGAGACCCAATGTTTTTTTTAGGCGATTTGGTGCAAAATTGTACCAAACTTTGGCCCTAGCACCAAGCCTATACAAAAAAACAAGGCAAGTAGGCTTGAAATTGCCAAGGGAGCATGCAAAGATAGGTGCAGGCGCATTTTCCGTGCAGAATGGGCATATCACTCGGGGTTACGTCGCCAGCCATTTTCACCAATTCTGTTGCTTTTTCCGCCATTGCAACCCGCTCTGTCTCTTTAATCTCCTAACTTTCACCACCTTCCCTGTCCTTGTAATCTCTGCCACCGCCACTACCTCTTTACATTGAAGAGCATGAGCGCCACATTCAATTCTAGTTACATTGTTTTGTAGCCCACTTTGCAATGCAAAAGCGGTGTAGGTTGCCACCTATCACTGGAATCCCTCGCATTCATAGCCCCTTCGCAATTTGTACAATGCTTCTTCACTTTCTTATTGCCACATTCATGTCCACTTTCTCTAGGGAGCAGCTGCTTTGGTTTAATTGGATTTAGGGTTGCCTTTGATTGTAGAGGAGGGAGAATTTTGAATTGGTACTGCACATTATGTCATAGTCAAATTAGTGGGCGTATTAGGCTACGCTTAAAAATGCAATTTCCATTTAGGAGAAAACTAGTATCCTTTTTTCAATTTCATGTATTTTCTTCTTGTTGTACGCGCTGTTTTATTATCGTTGTGCTTGAGTCAAGGTGTGGATTTAGGTTGTGCTGCTTCCTTCAAATTGGATGTGAGATTGCAAATTGTTGGTGTGAAGGTCAGGGATTTTTTGGATCTTATGGTGAACACGGAGGAAGCAATTACTTGGAAGACCACTGAGGTAGTCTCAATCACTGAGAGGCACAAACAAAAACTTGTCACATTGGAACAAAAAGCAAAAGTTGTGGAGCAAAAGGCCCAGGCGTCGAAGCGTGCGTTGGAAATGGAGGCCTGCAAGCGCACCAAAAGTGTGAAGACAATGTGTAGTTATTTTACCTCTAGCTGCAACTCATTGAATCGTAGGCCTCTCTATAGCGCGGCACTAGAAGTAGAAAGCTCTTTCGAAGTGGGAGCCTCGCCATCCGTGGACACCGAAATTTTATTGTCATGCCCTGTCGTGGTCCTTGTGTCCGACCATGAGGGAATTCTATGCTAATTCAAGTGACGATCCGGACTTGAGCGGAGACAATATGGTAGATTTAGAAAACAAAGCATTCATGGAGCCACCAAGCTGAGATGCAAAGAAGCTTAAGAGCGGAAATCAGGGTTTGAAAAGTGGAAAGGGTGCGGAACGTCCACCATAACCACGTTGAAGAAGCTGAAGAAGAACTATGACCGCCATCGAAAGTTTCAGTGCGATTGGGCCACTAAGAAAGCTTGGAGCAAGGCGGTGTTGGTGGAGGACAGAGTGATGCACTTAGTGCGTTGCAAGCCGTGTAGTGTCGTTTGTGGGAAACTTGTGCAAATGGCTCCAAAATGGGGCACAACTTTTAAACACAACAATTGCAAAATCCACAAGAAGTGTAGAAGCTCGTGGGCCTACTATCATGACCGAGCAAATTCCAGGTTGCAGTAAGCAAGAGTCTCAGAAGAAATGTGTACAGTTTGCGACCTTGTTCCAATTGCTTGCTTTTGGTAGGCCAGTGACAAAATTTGAATCTTGGTTCAAATTGTATCATTAGAAGAAATTTGGGGGCCTTGGAGGGCTGTTTTAGGCCCGTTCCCCAATCTGGCTAGATTCAGTGAACGGCAGTACGGGCGTGTCAGAATTTATTTATTTTTAATTTTTAATTTTTTACCAAAATATCATTTTAAGCAAAAAAAAATAAAAAAAGACACTATAAGAAACCCATGTTTTTCTTATCCCTGGATTTTGCATGCTGATGTCGTGAATGGTGTCTTGAAATGTCTACGTCAACATCCAAAACTTTGCATTGCTTAAGACTTGCAAATGATATCAGATTTAACTTAGGACATCAGCATACTAGGGACCGGACGTCCAAAAAATCATGGGTCAACGGAGTCTTGAAAGCACGCCATGTGGCTGCCACCTATGCGCCACATGGACGCGGGAAGCCACGTAGGAAACTTTTCATCCAATGCTCGGTTGTGACATGGCGGCGGAAAAAGTGACTTGGCATCCAGTAAGGATGATGTGGCATGCCACGTCAGCGTATTTTTTTTGTTGTCTAAGAATTTTCTTGTTGTCTTTGAAGATGTCAACTTAGACGTTTGTATGTTTTATGAGACATCAACTCAGACGTCCAGACGTTTTTATAGACGTATTTTGAGACATCACTTTAGACGTCTAGATTTCTTCTGACATTTAATGTAAACATCTGTTTTTCATCATGAATACCTCTGGCATTGTTTGGTATGATTTATAAGAACAAAATGATGTCACATTAGACGTTTATGTCATGGAATGCACTATTCAGTATAATGTTAATATGGACAATCTCAGATGTCTCATATGACGTCCACATGCATGTCATAATGTCCAATATAACATCTCATACACATTACACCATACATTATACATCATACATCAGATATCATACACAATACGCCGTACAAAATACATTATAATTGGCAATTATGTCATATAGCTTCAAAAGCCACTTGATGTGAGTTTGTGGAAGGAAAAAGACGGGTTCTTTATATAAGTGGAGTAGTAGGGCGGAAGACAAACTATATGGGACATTGAAAACGCTGGATTTAAATTTTTGTGGAGCAACATACAGATGTCCAACAAGATGTTTTTTGCATGTCTCAAAGGCTGCTCTGATGACGTCTCGATAGTGACGTTATATCGATTGTGATTATGTTTCTTGAAACATCTAGAAGTCTACAAAAACGTCCAAAAAAACATCTCCAACATTTTATAAGATGTCTCTAGTGACATCTCTAAGTCTACTCAGACATCTCTAATATAAATGTAGAAAATGCAAAGAAGGACTCTTTATACAAGTGGAGTAGTAGGGCGGAAGACAAACTATATGGAATATTGAAAACGCTAGATTTAAATTCTTGTAGAGCAGCACACAGACGTCTAGCAGGATGTTTTTTGCATGTCTCAAAGGCCACTCTGATGATGCCTCCATAGTGACGTTATATCGATTGTGATTATGTTTCCTGAAACATCTAGAAGTCTACAAAAACGTCCAAAAAAACATCTCAACGTTTTATAAGATGTCTCTAGTGACATCTCTACTTCTACTCAGACATCTCCAATATAGATGTAGAAAACGCAAAGAGATAGCCCGGTTATGCTAACATGGCATGCCACATTAGCATGATTTTATGCCACGTCAACTAATTTACACATGGCATGCCACACCATAAGCCACATCATCTTATTTTCCCCCAAAACAGCCTGATGGCTGCCCGATTCCTTTCTTTTTAACCTCGGTCAAACTTTTACCCAAGAAAAAAATAATTTTCATAGATTTATCTTTTGTGAATTTTTTTCCTTAAAGCTGACATAGCAATCTATATTTTTGTTGATGGCTTGCCGGACATCAATGAGTCCTTAAAAATGTCATCAAAAATCCCAATGTTGATGGTAACACCAACTTGTTTTCATTCAAATTTGCCGCAGTCATTTGGAACATCCTTGGAAATCTTCTAAAATCGCAAGATTCCTTCTCTTTAACATCTTGATGTCGCCGCGGACATAGTGTGTTCGGCTTTGGACATTGCATGTTTTTGCTCTGACATTAAAAAAAATATGGGTTTCTTATAGTGAGACGAAGTAATTGCTATGCCACGTCAGCCAGCTGCTGCAGTTGCGTTCCCACAGTCTGAGAACGTAGGGGAACTTACAGCCTCCAAGACCTCCAAATCCCCTCTAATGCAGTTCCTTGAAAGTATTGGGGTGATGGATCCGGGTGGGTTATGGTAGAGCAGTTATACGACTTTGTGAAGAAAAAGATCAAAACCTTTGTAGACTATGCCACTTTCATAGCTCTTTCCACTAATGAAACTACTACCTGTGACAACAACAGCTGGATCACAATCCATATTTATGTAATGCAAAATTGGTGCCGCGTGCCTCTCCTTCTACCAATCCAGAAGATGGAATCTGACGGTGGTACTACTAACAATCTATTCGCTGTCATCATTAGTGCTTTGACTGCCGGTAGAGGGGTCATAGACTTAGAAATTGCACAAAAGCTTCTCTGCTTTGGTGCTGACGCTGTCAGCTCTTTCCAAGGCTTAAAGTTTGGATCATAGCACAAATCAAGGAGAAAACTGCTCCTTTTGCGATAGGTGTTCATTGTATGGCGCATCAGCTGAACTTGGCCGCATAGTCTCTATCTTCCTTGATAGTCATGCACTCTGTAAAAGAAGTCCTTCGCATGACTCACGCGTACTTTGCTCACTCTCCCAAGAAGGCAGCAGAATTCAAAGCTTTGGCACAACAGCCTGAATCCAAAGGTTTGAAACAACTTTAAAATATGAAGATTTAATGGATGAGCTGCCACTCTCAAATCCGTAGGCTCTTGGTAAACTACAAGGGCGTTATCACAATGATGCTTGCAGACAAAAGTGACAAAAAGTGGAGTCATAAGGCACATGTGAGTTAAAATGCACCTCAATTTCTAAATTCTAATATTTTGTGTAATTTCTTCTAGTCTTGCTTCGCTTGTTTTCTATTTCCTTTTTAGGCTTGCGGTGCTTTCTTGTGTGCTGCACATTATTTAGTGTTGAGCCTGCCAAACTGAGCTTGTTGGTTAATAACTTCTTCGATCTGACTGAAGGATTTTTGAGGTAATGAGCATAGATGTTGATGTTAGCTGGGAGGTGTGTGAGATCTGCGGTTTTTGAGACTCCTAGAGTTGTGTCGGATTCCTTTATTACTAAGAACCTGAACTTCTTGGATGTGTGTGACCGCAAGCTAATCTAGCTCTCCTCCTGGATCCCTACGTCCTCCTTGGAATGTTGGCCATACTGTTGATGTTGGAGGAGGTTGACACTTTGATTTGGTAGGCGCAAAAAGGAGACACCACTATAAGAAAAGCCTGTTTTTGGCGGCGTTTAGGCAAAAACGCGTCATGTTTTTTCAAACATCAGATGTTCTAAAAAACATATATATGTTTTGCAGAAACATGTACGTGTTTTGCAGAAACGTGTAAGTGTTTTGCAAAAAACGCGACTATGTCATTGTAGACGGCTACGTTTGTGATGATGTCGACTGCAACGTGGCCATGATTTTATATAATGTCGCATACAACAGAAGCTGCCACGTTAGCAAGTAGACTTGGAAAAGGGCAGCTACGTGGCATATTTTGGAAAAAAAATTAAAAATGGATGGATGAACCTCGGGCCAAATGTTTGGAACAACAGGTTGGATGTCGGACTGGACATCTGAGACAACGTAGGCTAATTATCCCATATTGTTTGTCTCACCATGGACAAAGAATGGGTACAAATATGACCCTAAAAATCTTCATTTTCACGTAATTATGTCATCAAGATAAATTTGATGATAAATGGTAAGTTTTTTTAAATTCTTGGTGGATTCTACTTTTTTTTCATTGCATAATTTTATTGATTAATTTCTATTGACTAATTAGTTTTTGAAAAATGGATTGGATGAAAAATAGATTGGATTAAAAATGGGTTGGATGAAGAAAAACGGATAGATGAAAAAAATGGGCTGGAGGAAAAAGTTGCCTACGTGGCCCTCTGTGGATGAAAAAGTTGCCTATGTGGCCCTGCGTGGATGAGAATTTTGCCTATGTGGCCTCCACGTGCTTTCATTTTGTAAGCTTGGAAGACCCTGTTTTGTAGGACGTTAGAAAAAAACAAGCCAGAAATTGGCACGTTTTTTGAAAACACCAGACGTTTTTTGCTTGTTTTCTATGACGCGATTTTAGGTGACATCTACGTTGACTCTCAGACATGTCAAATCGGACATCATACAACGTTTTTTCAAACATCACAAAAAAGGCCAGTTTCTTATAGTGCACATTCATCTGTGATTTTGTAGGTGCTCTGGGCACATGCTAGAGCAAACTTTTCATGTTGTACCTGTACATTGACACAACCTTCCGGAAAGATGGATTTCATGCGTATAACCAAGTTCTGTAGTGCTTTCACGAGCAGATCTTATGGAAATGGGAGGCTAATTTGAACTTGCTTTATGAGACTTTGACGTTTGTTGTGGGCAGGGAGATATATCATACCCTACACAATGGCGTCATGGTTAATTTGAAGGGATATGCTGCCATTGCTGCAAACATTTAGAGTGATTGCAAAGGTAAGTTCATTTGGTTCTTTGTGCACTTGAATTCAAAGGTTGTACTTGGCTTTGCAGCGTGCATAGATGCTTGTCTTTGAAATGTAGAAACGCACCTGTACTTGGCCTCCTTGACTAAGCCGTGGCCTTATTTTCTATAGACAGACGTTGCGAAGAAGCTCATGGACGAACTGGCCAACAGATTCCCTAATCACAACTTGAAGGACGTTTTGGGTGTTGTTTACCCATAGTATTGGCTATAAGAGGCTGCAACACCAATTTCCAAAAGCACATGCAAATCATTAAAAATCATTACGGGGAACCAAAGTAGATTGAAGAGGTTGAAAGTAGGCGTTTTATTCCTGCCGTGCTTGACAAATTTGCCTTGGAATTGGAGGAGCCTTTGCTCAAAATAACAATGATCGCCAATGCATATGCCTTTAAGGAACTGCCTCTACTACATGCTCCTGCACATCAGCTTGCAAATCCATTGACCAAGTTGTGGAGGACTTTGGATGCAAACTCCTCATTCGGCAAAAACTTTGGAGAGTACATTAAATTGGCACAAGTTGCCATGGTTCATGTTCTTGGCAGCATCAAATACAAACGCACCTTCTCCGCCTTGACGTTCCTAAAGGATAGACTCTGGAATCAGCTTGACCAGTACCTTGGCGTTGTTGTTGGGATGCATTGTCAAAATGTTTACAATTTGACTAACTTCTTGTATGATGATTGCTTTAGGCAATGGCTGCTGGCCACTAAGCATGTGAGATATGCAGTCCCTGCGTGACCTATTATAGATGCAGGTCATAGTGCAATTTGTGCAAGGTAGCCACTTGCAAGTGGTATTAGTAGTTTGTTCGATTCAGAAGGCACGTGATAGACTTCTAATCTCCTCAGTTTTTCTTGCACCTCATTTCTTTTGGTAGCTATGAGGAATTTTCCCTAGCGATTGTATTGCTATCCTGTAACACGACTTCCGTTTCTTTTTTGTTGTCCATTAATCTTTCTTGTCTTTATCTTGCTTGTCTTACTTGCCTTTATTTTGCCTGTCTTGCTTGTCTTTGCCAGGTAGATGGAGAGTCTAGGGCGGCATAAGGTTTGCTATGCTAGGTGGATGCTAGAGAGGGTAGGACGGCATGACAATCTTTTTTTCTGTAATGGACTGATTGATGGTGTCAAGTGAGGTATCCTCGAGCTTCTCATACGCATCATGTTGTTTCATAAGTTCAAACATTTAGTTCTTGTATAGTTGTCATATGTTGGAGCATATACTTTTGATAGATTAAGGTAAATGTAATCTCTTCTTGACTTTCTTGTAACGTTGTATGAATTCCATTCTCCTTCTAACTTAGGCACTGCCGCACTGGAGTGTGCCGCTCTTTTGTTTGCAAGTAACATCAAGTAGAAAGTGTTAGCTACTTTGTGATTGTCTGATTTGGACGTTTGTCACAAACTATAGTTGCATGATTGAGTGGTAGGAATGTGTCTTATATTATTATCTTGCATTGCATAGTTGTAGACATTGTGCAAGTCTTAAGTTCTCCCCTATCTTCCTAGCATTGCACTAAATCAAGCATTGGAGTACTTGTGTTTGTTTTGGAGGTCTTCTTTTTGTAGGTGCAGAGCTACAATGAGTAGGTGCATTGTTTCTAAGTTCTAGTTACAACTTCCTATCTATTCGTCCACCAATATTGTTTCAATTTTCATTTCAATGAAATTGCCATTTTTGTATTGAATGTTTGCATTGCATAGCCAAAAAAATTTCAAAAAATTGCAGTAAACAAAAAACTGCATCCAAGATCAATTGACATATATACTTTGAGTGGCCAAAATTCCACCAGACTAAAACTTTTGGTCGCCAGTCCCTACGACAACTGAATTCAAAAAGTAGCCCACTCACATTATACTATAACAAAAAAAAATTGTCACCCAATGATTTTAGGGAGGTAATGCCAAATTAAATATATAAAAAGCCACCCTACATGTCCACACACATGCTCCAGCAAGGAGGCAGCATCCACACCAAAATGGAAACAAAAAAACTGGTGAGACCGTGAAATTTAGCCCAATTACATTATATTGTTTATTTTTATCTTCTTGAAACAAATGAAAGGTGTAATTTGTACCTCAAAAAGTGAGTCAAAAGGACATTTAAAGCTCATAGCGTGCTATGTGGAAGACTCTTCATTTCACAGTGTGCTCTTAAAATCTTGGCGTGGCCGGCCATTATTTTTCCCTTAGTGTGTGTGGCATGGGGCAACAATTCTTTTTGGGCTCGCTCAAGCAGTGTGCCAACACCTATTGGCGCCCCGCCTTGGAGATGCTCTAACTCACAAAATTTTATATTCCAAACTTTCCATTCATTTTATGTCCACCTCTTATTTATTATCATTCAAACAGAGTTTATTCCACAGAAAATTAAGGACTACTTTAAAAATAAATAAATAAATTGGCAAAAGTGAAAAAAAATTCCATGAAAATTAAAAGAATTAGTCTGAATTGTGAAACATCCAAGACCTAACATAGTTTTTACAACAGAATGAATTGTTTAGTTTATTCCTACAAGTAGCAAGCTATTTTTTTTCTTTGCTAGTAAGAGTAAACATGTGGCATTACCCATAGTCTGACACTATCTAGAATAAAATAATTACACATTACATCTATTTTTATCTCAAGAGGAACCAAGCCAATGAGGGCATTGACATTCCTTGTGTGAAATGGTGTCATGTTCTAAAAAGGTCACATGACTCATAATGGCGTTTGGATGGAAGGTGCACCAAATCTTAGAGAAAGCAACCAAGCTTTTGGATGAAGCTAGTTGGTATAAAATTTGGACCCTTCCAAATTGATGCTTTTTCCAATATGATCAATGAAACTTGTATTAAATATTTCCAACGACATTGTGGACCCTTACTTGGGGACCGAGGGAAGGAGAAGTTTTCAGCCTATTTCAAATGCTGGAAAAGTCAGCTAATGTAGCAAGCATGGATGATACAACAGAACTTCCACAAGGTAATAGCCCCGAGACCAAAGGAGAACATTTGATTGGAGAGGTTATTGCTTTAGAGATGGATTGTAGCTTTATCAACGTTTGAAGATTTTTCAGCAAGTTGCAATTTCGTGGCACTCTTGGACTGAAATCACATTCACCAGAGCGACATCTTACTGCAAATTCAATGAAAGTTTTTTTTTAATTTTTTTTTTACTTAAAGTTATTTGGTACATCTTCAAAGTGGCCAGGCCTGAAGAATAATATCACGTACTTTAGAGAGGTTATTGGCTTACAGAAGTTCACTTTATAGAAGTTTTACTGTATTAAACTGATCCTAAACCCCCAACCCATACTGTAATTTAAGTCGGCTCTCCATGCGAGTCTTATCTCCCTTGCCCTGCAGCTGCAGTGCAGTGCATGCAATGCTGGAAGGTTAGTATCTGACGCTGGCATCATTGTGACAAAGGACTGACCAAGTCTGCGCCCAAATGCCTTTTATTGCTGTCAAAGGGAGTGCCAGCCTGCATGAATGTCTGTCGCAGGATGTAACTGCTCAGTACTGTCAGGGGAATTTTGATAGACCTGATCAAGAGAAGGTTCAGGCAGGGACCCAGGCAGGGACCCCCCTTTCAGTTCCTCAGGGCTCGATCTGATCAGGTACTTTTCTCTGCTGCTCAGAAAAAGAAAAAGAAAAAAACACAATGAATCAGAATCCGTGCTAACTTAATTAATAAGCTTAACACGCAAATCATGAACCAGGCAGCCGGGCAACGAATGAAACCGAAAACCCGAAAATGGATGATTCGGCGTCAAAATGGATGGAGCTAGTTGGTCCGTCTCCGGTTCGCCCGCGTCGTGGTGACTCCGCCGCAGGTTCAATAATTTGCGGCGACGATGGAGGTCTTTGCGGAAACTTGTTGCTTAGTTAGTGAGATTGCTTTGTGTGGAATTTTGCGGCCGACTGACTGCATGCGAGATTCATAAGTCGTGCAATGTGTCAGAGAGCAAACACGAGCATAAATCATCTGGAATTGAATTGAAGGTGCTCGATCGATCGAATGAATGAATGGTTGCCACCAGCTAGCTTGGCATGCAGACTACTAGCCGGACCAGCCATCGCTGGTGTTGTCTTTCTCCCCTCAATAATGTGGAGCTCCACCAGAGGACTCAGTGCGTACAAATCAATTAAGTACCTACCCGTGGGTAACGTCAATCAATTCAAGGCAGGACGGGAGGTCAAGGATCGAATTCCAAGCAATACCTCCAACGCAATATAATCGATGTATCGACGGGAGTCGTCTAATTTCGTCCACGCGGCCGTCGATAGGTGAAGGATCTTGCTTGCTCCGTCTGCTGATTTGACTAGGGCACACACCATTCAATCATCTCTGACAGGAAGCTGGACTGACGCTAGCTAGCAAGCACGCCAAGCAACAAGCTAAGCAACAGACCCTGGGTCGTTTGGATTGTCGACGTCGACGCCAGCTTAATTGTCAGTGCGATTGCGCTCACGGTTTGAATTGCTTTTGGGGTTTCGAAACTCGATCGATCCGGTCCCGGGTTGTAACTAAGACCGAACCTAGTGGAAAGCTTCTAGATTTACTAAACCGTCCAGGTGTCTGTCTGTCTGTCTGTCTGAGCGCTTGAGACACCATGATGGCTTACCAGGTCGGTGTTGGATTATGATTTGGAATTAGCTGGGAGGGCTCCATTGCTGGTGCAGCACTTGCCGCAGTCTAGGCTGCAGCTAGCTAGCTAACAAGCAAGCAAGCAAGGGAGTCCTCAAGTATCTTCTTACATACACCGTGTCATAATAATGTGTCAGCGGAGGCTCGCATCCCCACCAACTTCACCAATTCGCATATAAGCTGGTGCAATGGAGTATTCAGGCTTGCTGTTCCAGTTAGAATCAAGTGGCGGCCAGCTAGAGCGTGAGGTACGCTTTCCTCCCCATTCATGCCTCCCCTGCAGTAACTTCTGCACATCCCAGCCTCAGTCTGATCATGTGCATTTTCCCCCTTTCCAGCATTTGCGAATTTTTTAACCCAGCTCTCGAGATGTCGCCACTGATCAGGCTGTTGTACTTGCTGCCTGCAACTACCAGTGGCTCGTCTTATTCCTCTGTGAGATATACGCTTGAATTTGAAGAGAGGCCAGATCGAAAATGCATTAATATTCCGATCGACAATTCGGGTAGATAGTACTACATCTGCATGCGGCGGGCCCTAGCCTCCAGCAATGCCTGTGTCAGAGATGATAGATGGTACTGGAATATATATGAGAGACGCATTTGTATAAGTGAAGATTAAACGTTACTTCAGCGGGAATGAAATAATCGGCCTGCTGCTGCTGCTGGCATGTGCATCTCTGGCCCCTCCAATCATGTCGCCCCCACTGGCGCCTGGCCCCTCCATGATTGGACTGCTCGAGCGGACTGATAACGTGATTATAACTGGACGAATGTCTATCTTGCAGCTGCAGATCAGAGCTGCCTTTTTTATGAAAAATCATTGAACATCACACACTCAAGTAAGCCCAGTCTCAGTACTACTGCACCTGCTTGCTGCTACTGCTACTGCTACTCCTGCATCAGCAGCAGCAGCAGCAGCTAGCATGCATCGATCAGCAACCCAGTTCTATTCGATCAGCAGGGCCAGGGGCCAAAGGCAGGGTCTTCTCGGTCCGAACATGGTGCACCCATGCACTCTCCTCGAGCTTCTGACTGATCGACCGATGAAACATACAAATCTGAATCCAGAATTAAGGTAGATGTGGATTGATCAATTTTCCAAAGTCTGGAAGTGGGACGGAAGCAAAGGGAGCGATTAGCTAGAAGATGAGGTCACGGCTTGGGGCGGTGGGTAAGCGCCAGCCGCGAAGGCATGTGCTAGGGCTCTGAGCACTCCAATCATGGAGTAGGCAGTGGGGTCCCGGGCGGGCCGGAGGCGACGAAGCCTGGCCAGGGCTGTTGTTGTTGTTGAAGGTTGTACTGATTTGGATGGTAGACAAGAAGGCTCATCACCACTGCAAGTAATATCAATCACCAGGCACGACGCAAACCTCCTGGAAGAAAAGAAATGGAAAGAAAAGAAAAGAATCGAATATAAAAACATTAAATGGGAAAAAATCATGTTCCTGCCTGACTCGCTGTACTGTACTTGCATCCGTCAGACCCCTCAGCTCCTGCAGTCCTGCCATATCCAACTCTCGTTTGGTTGCTGGTGCGAGGACGACGTCCCCCTCCCTTCCATCAAATGCAGCTGTGAAGTTAAGGCCTGTTAGTTTCCCGACAGGATTACGGAACCTCTCTAATCAGCCTGAAATTCATCGAAA
The DNA here is from genome assembly GCA_963969595.1 of Neckera pumila. Classification (NCBI taxonomy): domain Eukaryota; kingdom Viridiplantae; phylum Streptophyta; class Bryopsida; order Hypnales; family Neckeraceae; genus Neckera; species Neckera pumila. The sequence continues at coordinate 20,866,048 of OZ018410.1, read as the reverse complement.
TCATTATACCCCAAATACTACTCCTACTACCTCTAAAATTCAATGAAACGAATAAGACCAACTAGCGAGGAAAGCTAGCAATGAAGGTCGGTCGAATGGATCCGACCATGGATATATGTATATATATCCTTTAGATGTTGAATGGATCTGATTTAATTTCGTTCAGACACTGTCTTCAGCGGAACCAGAAATTGGATGGTGTCCGGTCCGTGGTACTTCCTGATTTGATAAATCTCCAAATATAGGGACCCGGCCGGCCGGCCTTCCTCCATTCCTCCCATTCTAGAAGCTGGCGGGGATTGCAACAGGGGGGAGTGCATGATCCAGCGCAATAGCGATGGGATAAATTGCACGACGTGCCTGTCAAGGTCTGCATTAAGTTCATTGGCACCAGGAGACCATCTAACGCAGCAATCAGTCCATTCAGCATCCAGAGGACTGGCAATCAATGCATGTACAAGTAAACGAACCCTGCTGCAGCTTGGGTTTCAATGGAGAAAAATAAGCGGACCGGGTTTGGCATTCGTGCTTGGATCAGTGGTCAGGTTGAAGCGTTAATAAGACGTTGAATGTGTTGCAGAGGGACCAAATTGTACCAAGGTACGTGTGTGTCTCTATTCGTGTGTGGGACAGTGGAACGAAGGTGACGACTTCATTTGGTTCCTCCTCGCCAGGCCACTTCCGATTGTGGCTGGCGGGCTTTGAGTTTTGCCCTTCGCAATGAAATTCCGTTTCATATGTTCCAAAAAACAAAAAAACACACGGTGACTTCATTTGAAAGTAACTATTATTTTGAATAAGCATCTGCCCATGGTTGCTATTACTTGTATTTTTACTTTTAACCCCTAAAATACCAAGGCAGTTTCTGGCTCCACAACCACTGAAAACTGCCATTTCTACTGCGATCACTACCTAAACCAAAAAAAACATTTTTTTTAGAATCTAACCGTAGGATCTTGTACTTCACTTGTCTTAGATCATGTGGTAAAAACTTCATGAAGTTTGCCTGTGTCGATTGGAAGATATTAGCATTTGAAGTTGGAAAAAGAAGCTTTTTTGAACTATGGCTTGCAATTTCAGATGACTTTGATGGCCATTTGTGGATTTTTTTTTGCACTACACACCATTAAGTTTAAATTTTTTGTGTTGAACATTTGAGTTGAGAGTTTGGGAAATTTTTTTCAGAAAGTCAAAACTTGATTTTCACATATAAAAAACTTATTAAGTAGAAACAGGTCCAAAATTGAACAAAACACTAAATCATTAATAGCTCTTAGGTGGAATTAAAACACCATAATCCCAATGGTGGGATTGTTCTTGCAAACAAACTTAAACTTGTCAAAAAAAAATTGAAAAAAATTGAAAATTGCATTCAAAAATGAATTCTATAAGTTGTTTTTTGAAGAAGATGCTTAGATTGCCCAAAAAACAAGATTGTCCATAACTTTTTTGTTCTATGTCCAAATAGAATGAGTCAAAGCTTCAAATGTAGACAAAAACATGATCTTTGAGGGGAAAAAATCAAAAAAAAAAAATTTTAATTTTTTGAAGTTTTTTTTTTCTACCCGGCGAACTACTTTTAAGACTCCGCATGGCATAACTTTTGCTCCCGGGCACCAAATGAAAAAAAAATTATATTTTTAGAAAGCTAATGCAATTCCCTATCTTCAAAAAAAGTTTAAAAAAATCAGGCCAAAATTTCAAGTCACTTGAGCCTGCCCAAAAATCCAAGTGTCCCCCGAGGGGACTTTGGTCCTTTAGGGGTTAAAGACTTGTTTGTATGGCATAGGGTCTTGTTGATAATTTGAAGAAGATTCTTTTGTCTTTTTAGCATGTAATTTTATAAAAATTATGAAAAAACAATGAATTTTGAAATCAACCTACAAGGACTAACATATTTGGGTACAAATCTGAAAAGTTTTCATTCAATCAACCATATTATAAGCATCAATGGACAAAGTCCAAAAGTAGATGTATGAAAGTTGTAGTGTGCGACACACTACACATTACCATGGAAGTTTGAAGAAAATGTTAGGTTTGATTTGAAAGAAAATTAATTTCAAAGTTAGCCATATCTAAATCTCGGTTTTATTCACCATGATTTGGACTTACTTTATCTATTATCAATTTTTTTTTAGAAAAAACTTTTTGTGCCTTGGCATATTGGTATACATCAAACATGCAAATGATGTTGGTTCTCACAATATTTGAATTTTTTTGGAGTTGAGAGCGTGGGATTGCATCAGCTATTGTAGAGAGAGTATAGGTTGCAACATGGACCATTGTTATATCTTAATGCCTTTGCATTTGAAATATTGTTGAAACGGACAAAATATTCAAATTATATTTTACAACCATATTATGCATTTTTAGAATCAGATTTTTTGCTTGAAGACTAGAGTTCATGATGTGTATAATTGACCTAGCAAAGCCAAAAAAAAAATTCATTCTAAATATCATTAAAAAAACTACTAATTTTATAAAGGTTAGTGTTATTTTTGGCAATTTTCAAATCTAAAATGTTTCCAATTTGTGAGATTTAGGATTGTCACATCAAACATATTTGGATCATTGAAAAAAATTAGAATTGGATAGACAAATTAATGTTTTTAGACTTAGAATTAGAATTTGGGATTTTTTTCATTCAATTGTTATAGACTTATAGTTTACTATTACATAATGAGATATCAATACAAAATTTATATGGATTTTGCGATGGAAATTTGGCAACAGCAATGGACAAAGGTACAAACAAAAATATATGGATGGGAATGAGAAAGACTAGGATATAAATAGAATGACCAAGTGCAAATAAGAATGGTTAAGGTGTGGATGGAAAGACCAAGGTGTAAAAAGAAAGGACATCCATGCAAATGAAAATGACATATACAAGAAACTAGGAATGGGTGGAAACTAGGCATTTATGGTTGGCATTTAACTTCCATCTGATTTCACCTATACCGTCTTTTTGTTCACACACAACATCTACACGTTTGTATCCAATTCCATGTACCTATGTGGCAACTATATGACATATTATAAAATTTACATAAGTCCATTGATATATAAATTACCTTGTCCAATGGTCAATAGGTTGGTGACACTTCAAGTAGGGGAAGCCTTCATTGAACAAATGTTAACGTGTCAGTAACAACCTTAGTGAGATATAAACACACAATTTGTATTTAAGTTTCTTTTTCTTCTACAACATGCTTATAAATGTATCTCAACTACAAAGTTCAGTAACACTTAGTAGATGTGCAATTTAATTTTACACTTTTAATTTGATGTACTTGATAATATGATTGGTTTGGAAAAAATTCACCATCAATTAGATTTTGAATTTGCTTTGCATATGAAATATTTCTAATCTAGCAGTTTCATGATCCCTTTGCGATATTGAGATACTAAAAAATAATTAAATAAATGAAATTTCAAAGTAGCATGTTTAATCATTGAGATGTTTTATTTGCTCTATTAGAATAATATAAAATTAATAAATCTTATTTTAGCATTCAAATTAAAACTTCAAGTTTATAGAATTCATGATATAGTTTGATGTCTTGGTTTTGGAATGGAAATTAAACTTCTATTTCCTTCTAGTGACCCAAAATTGGCAATTGGTAGTAATTGGACCTCTAATAGGGGGTGTATTTTCAAAATGGGCCAAAACTGCCAAGAATTTGAGCAAGTTGTTTGCTCATTTTTTTTTGAGATCAAAGAGACTATGTAATCATAGGATCTTAGTGAGAATACTTTGAAATGATGATTTTTTGTGCTCGGTGAAAGTCAAGAAAGTTGAGAATGTTCATTTAAGATTTCACAATATTGTGGTTATTTTGCAATTTTGGTGGAGCTTGCAACGAATGGTGGTCATTGAAATGAGAGTAGTTATTATGAGAAAATAAAAAATGGGTATTACTTGTCATTTCCTTAAGGTCTTTAGATCTATCATTTTTGAAGTGGACAACAACCACATTAGGTGACCTTTTTATTGAAAAATCCTTCAAAATTTGAGATTATGGAGCTCAAAAAAGAAAAGTAGCAACTAGAAATTGTTACTTGGATCATTAGGGTTTAACCCCTAAAGGACCAACATGTGTTTTTTGGCAACATAGAAATTTTGCGCATGTACTTGTGAGTAGAGATTTGCATACTTTGGGTTGGGGTGATTGCAAGAGAGACCGGTACTGAAACATTATCACAAATGCAGTGCCAAAGCTTCGTTTTGCAATAACTTTTGAAGCATGACACGCATGAACTTGAAATTTTTATTGAAGATTCTTCTTATGAGTTTAATTATATCTCATATTTTTCAAAAAAACTCAAAAATCATTTTATAATTAAAAATTACATAAACTAATATATCACGTTTTGAATTTTAGGGTTTTTTAATACGTAATGAGTCTCCAAATTTTATTATATGGAGCTGAAATTTTGTGGTCTATTCTCATAGTAGGAAGTTATGTTTCTACCAAGGGGCATTAAAAAACATTTTATTTTATATTCTCTATATCCATGCAAAGAGGATTCCCGCGCGCGCAATTCTGAGCATTGAAGATGGTTTCAACATTATTTTTTTGGTGAAATCTCTTTATCATGAAGTCTTACCAAATGGCATTTTTCAAATTTTTTTCAAATTTTTTTCCCTATTTTTTACAAATTAAAACATCAAAGTATGTATTTTCTTCAAAATTTCAGCTCATCTTTTTTGTGAATAACTTTTGACCTAGTCTTTTTTAGGTCTGAAATTTTGGTGATATGCTATTTTTAATGTCATACTAATTTTTCATATTTTATTTTATTTTTTAAAATTTGTGTGCAAAAGCTTATAGTACTAGGAATACTAGCCAAAATGGAACAAAAATGGAAGGTCATTCTTGCAACAACTTGCTGAAATTTTACGAGAAGGTGGAGGCAAGGAATATCTTTTATATGCACAAAATTTCATGACATTTGGAAATATGAGTCAAAAGTTATTGCATGATATGTAGTTTTTTCTCAACTTGGGTAGTCCAAGCAGATAAAAAAAATCACTTTTCTAAAATATAAAAATTTGAAATTGGTTTATTAGATTTATATATTTGTGGAAAGCTTTGAATCATTCCATTTTTATCAATGAATTAAAAGCTATGAGGAGTTTTAGTTTGCGGGCAGTTATGGATTTTTTATTCTAAAATAAACTTTGAAGTTGTTTATTTTACTCAATTTCCAATAATTTTTGGAAAAAAATAAAATCATAGGATTTAGATTGTTTATGACAACATTACAATCATTGGGATTGGCATTTTTCAGTTCCAAAACAAAATTCTCAACAATGTAGTGTTTTGAATCATTCTCTACTTCTTTCTATTTACTATTTTTTTCCTGTATGTTGTACAATTCCAAATGATCTGAAAATTTTCAAGCATGTAGCCATCTTGCCTTGGAGAATGAAATCAAAGAAGCACAACCACTTTGGAATTTTTTCATAATGATTTGACCTTGTGAAGTGCAGCTGAATGTGTTTTTGTAAGGCCCAAAAAAAGATTTTTGCCACTTCAAACGCTAATATCTTGCAATCTACATGGTGAAAATTTCTGAAATTTTTTCCACATCTTCTTAAACGAGAGTACTACAAGATTCTACACTTACATGTGTCTAAAAGTGATACTTTTTAAAGATTTGGTACTTGTATTAGAAATGGCACTTTTGGAGCATTTTTGGTGAGAATATAGTCAAGGAACTTTAGGGATTAATAATAGTCATTCAACAATGATATAACTTGAATTTTTTAGGCCAAAAGATTTTATTATTGAATCTTAGAAGATGAGACTGTAAATTGATCATGCAAATAAAACTCTAATGAGGCATGCATTACAGTTGAATTCATTGTTTCATTGCAATCATAGTATTGTTGAGGATTATTTGAATAATATAGAAGGAAAATCTTTGAGAGCTTTTGGTAATCAAAACTAATGAACACTATCTGTGGAGAAGGTTAGAGTGGATCTGTTTGTTCAATGTCGCTGGCACATTCTTGTCCAATTAATTTTGGTCAACTATTCAATTTACTATTTATCCTTTCTTCAAGCTTTTCTAATAATATAAGGTTGCCTCGCAGGCATTGTAAGTTTGTTTTAATTAGTAGATTTTTACGAATAAATATAAATTACATATATATTTGAAGGTAGAAATGATTCGGAGCCAACTATTGAACTAATCTTATTATAAATATAATCACTTTTAATTGAGCTATTTAGATTGATATTACATTGTATGGATCCATTGTATAAGGATGCCCTTAAAACAAGATGAAAAGCATCCCGTCCCATAGACATAAAGTTGTCCTTATAAAACTTGTCCTTATCATTAGGAAAATTCTGAGGCCTGCAAAAGGCCGCCAGTTTTTTATTTTTGGCACCCCGGCAGTGCAAGTACAGAAAAATAAAAAATTATTTTCTTTTTTTCAAAAAAAAATATTAAGAAATAAAAAAATATTTAGATGTGCTGATGTGGCGCTGACGTGGCACAAATAGTGCCACATTAGATCAATTTTTTAATATAAAGAAATTTCTTTAATTGCACCGAAATTGCAGAGGGGAATACAGAACTAACGGCCTTCTTGAGGCCTGAAAACTTTTGTAATGAGAATTGGAGCATGTATCTCTCCACTTGGTAGAATTGTTTACAGGTTAGGTTCCATTTCCACATTCTATCTCCTTCAAAGTACTCCGTAACATTTAATTACTGTTTCTACTTGCAATGGAAATTATCCATGTGTTTCAAGAATAAATAAATAAAAAAACATATAGTTTCAATGAAGACCTTCAAAATTTTAAAAATTTGAGAAAGCAATATCATAGAACAATTCGATGTTCTTTTGTTTTTGTTTTTTTCTTGAAACAAATGGACCATTTCCATTGATAAAGAAAACAATACAAAGAACCAAAGGACCGCACCATTTGATGTTTCAGCACCCTGTGCTTCATTATTAACCCCTAAAGTTTTTCGACTATGTTCTCACTAAAAATGCTCCAAAACTGCCATTTCTAGAACAAGTACCAAATTTTTGAAAAATATCATTTTTGGACACATGTAACCGTAGGATCTTGTAGTGCTCTGGTTTGAGAATGTGTGGAAAAAATTTCAAAAATTTCCATCTTGTAGATTGGAAGATATTAGCGTTTGAAGTGGCAAAAGTCCTTTTTTTGCCCTTACAAAAAACCGGGCAGCTATACTTCACAAGGTCAAATTAATATGAAAAAATTTCTAAAATGGTTGTGCTTTTTTAAATTCATTCTTTAGGGCAAGTTGGCTACATGCTTGAAAATTTTTAGATTATTTGAAACTGTACAACATATAGGAAAAAAATAATAAGTAGAAAGAAGTAGAAAATGGTTCAAAACTCTAAATTGTTAAGAAGTTAATTATGGAATTGAAAAATGCCAATCCCAATGGTTGCAATGTTGTAACAAACAATCTACATCCATCAATTCTATTTCTTTTAAAAAATATTGAAATTTGAGTGAAATAAAGGACTTCAAAGTTTATTTTAGAGTAGACAATCCATAACAACCCGCAAACTAAAAATCCTTGTAAAGTTTGACTCATTGATAAAAATGGAATGATTAAAAGCTTTCCACGTATATAGAAATCTAATAAACCAATTTCGAATTTTTATTTTTGAAAAAGTATTTTTTTCTGATCTGCCCGGACTGCCCGAGTTGAGAAACAAACAACATATTAGGCCATAACTTGTGACTCGTATTTCCAAATGTCATGAAATTGGTGCATATAAAAGATATTCCTCAATATTTCTAAATATTTTTTTGAATAAACGAGGAGACCCTCAAACCTAAAACAAAAACAAAACCCAGCAATTTTCTAATGGAATTGGGCTTATGCAGCAGTGAGGCGGCAAATTTTGGGCGGGCATGAAAATTTCTACACTTAATCTTGAATTGATCTGGCCTTTCCTCTCCCACCCCACCCCACCCCCCCAAAAAATAATTTTTAAATTTTTAAAAAATCTACGCAATCCAGGTCAAAGGTCAACCCATGCTACGGCAGTATGAACTCTTTCTAGTTTCTCAAGACATTCTACCAACTAAGGTAAAAGACCCCATTGCGGTCAAATGGCCCATGATGGACACCTGATGACCCCAATGTGGTTTTTCACACCACAATCAATGTCTTACATGGTAGTTATGGAATAATTAGTGACCTCAATAGGTACTTCCAACTTTTCAATGTAAAATTCTTTGTAAAAATTGATTTTTTAGGTCTTCCGTGTATGAAAATGTTGTGGTTGCATTGGGTAGGAAGATGACCATATTGGATTCAGATTTTGTTGGTCATGAGGTGGCCTATAGCGCCCTATGGGCTAATCACTTCAAAAACTTTGAACTAATTCATACTTGGTTTAAAAAATATAATTTCAAATGTCCTCATTGTCTATCACACTTATGTTTGTGTAGGAAAAAATTTGAAAAATTTCAGCAACGGCATGAGGACACACTCCTAATTCTGACCGCAATGGGGTCTTTTATCTTATAATACTGCCATAGCCAAAAGTTTTTGACCATATACTCCTCTTGCAGTAAAGGTAACCCTTTATTTGAATAAAAAAAAAAATTTAAAATTTAAAATTAAAAAGAAAAAGAAAAGAAAGGGTAAAAATTGACATCCCGGTATTCCTGACCAACTGAACGCAAGTGAGCGGAGCACGAGGTTGTTCAATCAGGCGAAAGCCTTAAATAATCAAGGTCGGATGGATGGAATTCATCGAGGTCATTCATTCATCCACCCAATTTGGGTTGCTCCTACTACGGCCAGTAGGGGTGAGGTCTATTATTTTAAAGATATTTGGACCCTTCTCGTTATACCCCCTGACTGACTTGACTGACTGACTCAGACGAATTAACTTAGACTCCCCATTTCATCATAATTAGCTTATTTTTTTAAGTTAAGTTTCCCGCAGGTTTCCCGCAGGTTTCCCGCAGGGCCCTGCTGCCTGACGAATGGAGGGGAGGGACGTGCAAATAGTGTTACCATATTACTCCTGTGCTCCCTGTGCATCCACACGTTGGGCTGCCTGGCACTCACATGCCATGCCGGGCACTGCAGGCCAGGCCTCACTGCCGCAGGGCCAGGACTGAAGGGCCTCATTTGACTGACCCAGCCAGGCAGGAAAAAATGTGAAAAGTAAGTGGACCCTACTCTGTCGCCCTTTCTATTTTGGGGTGTCCTGGATTTCAAATGCCTGGACACTATTTATTAGGGCAGACATATTAACATTGTTTACTAGTGAGGCCAGGTTCTTTTTTAGGCAATTTAATGCCCAATTTTCTCAAATAAAAATGTGCAGCTTCAAGCCTATACGAAAAAAAGAAGGGGGGTAAATGTGTTAAAAAATGCCAGACTATAATCATGGCCATGCACACTATTGCCACAATGTTTCCAAAATCTCATTCCATCCATCATCCAGTGTATACAAAAATTATACATTCAAAATTGCATATTCTAAATTGGCCTCCTTCAATTCAAACCCCCCGGAATGAAGGAGGCACAAAATTCAAAACCTTCTTGAAAGAAAGGCCACATAACCATTTGTCCAAAACCAAAAAAAAAATCCCTGAGTGATGGGGGAGTCCACCTTTTGTTTTTGTTTTTTTGTTTTTTTAACCCCCAAAGGTTGAAGACTATGTTTTCACCAAAAACGCTCCAAAACTGCTATTTCTAATACAAGTACCAAATTTTAGAAAAAAAATCATTTTTGGACGCTTCTAACCATAAGATCTTGTAGTGCACTTGTTTGAGAAAAGTGGAAAAAATTTCAGAATTTTCCACGTTGTAGATTGAAAGATATTAGCATTTGATTGACAAAAACCCTTTTTTTGGCCCTCCGAAAATCCGGGCAGTTGCACTTCACAAGATCACATTTAAATGAAAAAATGTCCAAAATGGTGGTTACTCTTTGGATTCATTCTTCAAAGCAAGTTGGATACATGCCTGAAAAATTTCAGATCATTTAGATTTGTACAATATATAGGAATAATATAGGTTGTAGAAAGAAGTAGAGAATGATTCAAAACACTAAATTGTTAAGAATTTAATTATAGAATTGAAAAATGTCAATCCGAGCGGTTGTAATGTTGCAATAAACAATATACACCCTATGTTTTTATTTTTTTTCAAAAAATATTGAGAATTGAGTTAAATAAAGGACTTCAAAGTTTATTTTAGAGTAGGGAATCTATAACTGCCCGCAAACTAGAACACCTCATAATTATCATCTCATAATTCAAAATGGAAGAATTCAAAGCTTTACATGTATATATAAATCTAAAGAACCAATTTCAATTTTTTTATATTTTAAAAAGTGATTTTTCAGAAAAATTTTGAGCTGCCCGCCGATTGTTGAAAATGATATATCATCCAATAACTTTTTAACCATGTAGTCAAAAGTTTTGAAAATTGTTGGGCCTTAAAGCTACTCTTCGGGCACATATTGTGTGAAAATTTCAAAGAATAAAAATAAAACTTCCATTTGTAGTGAGTTGCCCAAAATCGCTATGTTGCCAAAAAATGCCTTTTGGTGCTTTAGGGGTTAACAAATGAAACACATGAATTTGTTTATTTATTTTTAAACCAATGAGATGCAGGGGGCCGTTTTGCATCTTTGAAGAGGGGATCTCTACCAATTCTCTATCCCTATCTCCATGTGGATGAAGAAAGAACAAATATAGGGATAGGGAATGTTCTTCCCCACTAGTGTTACTCTACCCCAAACATAGTGAAAGAGGTGACTTTGAATTCCCTAAATCTCCCCTTCTATAGGGAATTGGGCCTTGAATTCCCTAAATATTTAAGGATAGAGAATCTTGGTGGGGAGTTTTCTTCCCCATCCGGATGAAATTTCATTGGGATAGAGATAGGGGAATGCCCTTGGTGGGGATGCTCTAAGGTGAATATCCTCCAAATCCTCCACTTTTTGTTTATGTGCCTAGGTACTATTATTAGATTGGTCAAATTTTCATATTTTTTTGTTGGCACATAGAATACTATCATCCCAACGTGGTAGAGGACCATTGCTTGGTGATTTGAGTTTTTTGGCTTTTGGCACTTTGTTCTTCTTAAAGTTTTGACACTCTTCTTTGAATGGATTGACTTTCTCTATTCATGTGTAAATGTATTCATTTTTTTTAACTTTCTCAAGAATAATTTTTTAATATTCAGAATTGGCAATAATGAAATTTCTTTAGATTTTCAAAAATAGTAGTACAATTTTTCAAATTTAGACCATTGTTCCAATTATTCACAAGAATTCCTAATTATTCACAAAATTGACCTGTACATAGGATATTTGCATAGAAGTTGCAAGAAGAGAGGCAAAATTGTTCAACAAAAATTATGAGGGAGGCTTATTAAAAGGCGAGGAGAGGAGGGGATTTAACTTACCAACTCTTAGGAAGCTTTTGATCTTGGATTTGAACTTGTTTGATGCTTTTGGATTCATAACAAAGCAATCATACTCCAAAATGTAGTCATTTCTCTCTAATCTAATTCCATAGAATAATAGCCACGTTTTAGGAATTAGAAAAAACAATTTTGCTTGTGAAAAATTTAGGATTTCATTTTTGATTTTGACACACACACATATGAACATGACAATTTGTTCTTAACCCCTAAAGTTCCATGACTATGTTTTCACCGAAAATGCTCAAAAATTGCCATTGTTAGTAGAAGTACCAAATTTTTGAAAAAAAACTTTTTTTGACACATGTGACCGTAGGATCTTGTAGTAAGGTGACTTGAGAACATTTAGTAAAAATTTCAAAAATTTCCACTGCGTGGATTGCAAGATATAAGCATTCAACTTCATTGAAACCACTTTTTGGGCCCTGCGGAAAACAGGGCAGCAACACTTCACGAGCTCACTTTTTGATGAAAAAATGTCGAAAATGATGGTGCTTCTTTAATTTCTTTTTCCTAGACAAGTTGGCTACATGCCTGAAAATTTTCACTTCATTTGGAATTGTACAACATATAGGAAAAATTTAGTAAGTAGATAGTAGTAGAGAATGATTCAAAATACAAAGTTGTCAAGAATTTAATTATAGAATTGAAAAATGCTATTTTCAATGGTGGCAATGTTGTAATAAATAATCTACATCCTAGGATTTTATTTTTTTCAAAAAATATTGAAGATTGAGTAAGATAAAGGACTTCAAAGTTTATTTTAGAGTAGAAAATCTATAACTGCCCACAAACTTAAAATCTTCATAACTTTTGACTCATTGATCAACATGGGATGATTCAAAGCTTTTTACCTATATATAACTCTAGAAAACCAATTTCGAATTGTTGTTCTAAAACAAAGTGTTTTTTTTTATCTGCCCAGACTGCCCAGTTACAAAATAAGTAACATTAATAACTTTTGACTCGTATTTCCAATTGTCATGAAATTTGGTGCATATGAAAGATATTCCTTGCCCCCACCTTCTATTAAATTTTCAGCCAAAAATATGGAAATCTCTAGTCGTACGTACATGCCCAAAAATTCTATACGGCCAAAAAACGCATGTTGGTCCTATAGGGGTTTAGGTAGATGCATCCATCCCCGTCCCTATACCCAATTCCGTCATCATGTATCATTGGTGCACGTTTTTTTTCTAGAATGTACTCCATTGGTACATGATGACGGAATTGGGTACATGGACGGGAATAGGTGAGTCTACTTTACGAGATGAATCAATGAATCTCCAAATTGAAAGATGTCCTTGTTTGACTATTATAGTCTTTTCAATGGTACGATCAAAGGACATGTCCCTTACCCTCTAGCTCCGGACTTTTCTCCACTACCAATCAATACGGTCAATTTATGTAGATCTCTTTTTAGGTGATAGTTTAATTGGAATGAATTGAGAAAGGTCTAGATTTTAGTAAACATGAGCTGGGCGCTGAGGGATTTAAGTGATCGACTATGGGTGGTCCGACCTTCCTGAAAGGGCCCGCCGGAAATGAGCGGTTCCGTCGGTTCCATCTGATTCCCGTAGCAGAGCTTGTTATCTTTTTGCAGTGCGGGGATGCTCTCACACTCTGCCCGAGGGCAAGGAAGGGCGGACGGGCAGCGGCAGGCAGGCCGTTTCCCCAGAGAGTGGGGCCTTCCGTTCGGTCCGTCCAGACGACTGACTGAGGACTGAACCCTCCGTCTGTCCAATTCCCTGTTGATTCTATTCTATTTAACTAAATGTGTTCCTCTGACATCTGGCAGCATGCAGCAATCAAGGTGGGATTCATCCACTCCCCTGCCGTGCCGTGCCGTGCCCTCCCCTGGGTAGCTTTTCCAGGCAATGACCCAACTGAATCGGTGCGAGCTCAAGCCAGTTAAATTCGGTAGGCAACAGGCAAAGATAGAATATTGTCACCAAATGCGGGGAACGGAAATACGGAAATAGGTGCCTGGTTGACATTCGGAGACACCTCCGTTCCCGGCCAAACCAGGGAGGGTCGGAACTCCCGAGTCGAGTCAATTCAATTCAATTCAATTAGTGCGCCTGCAGGGGAGGAACAACAGTTGCGGAGTTGCCCGCTTGCACTAATTTGGGAATTCAGGACCAATTTGCATACTCTCTGCACTATTCTTGAGATACTGACTTCAGTAACATAACCGGTTGTTGAGTTTCCAACACTCACGTGGCACCGTCCCATTGGCAACCCATCACCATTGCCAATACAAGTTGCAACTCATAACCTTCTCTCCTCTCAACTTGCTTCCTCCACCCTTGGATCACGGAGATCAAAGGTTGTGATTGAAAAGTGAACAACTGGTTATGTCCGATAACCTACTCGCTGCTACCGCGGCTCGTCGGTTATCTAATACTTATAATGTTTACAATTACAAGTGGATGACGGGCTCCGAGGAGGAGAGCCCTTGCCATGTTGATAGACATCACTTACATTTTCACCAATTGGGAAGCCACTTACTAATGCGGCTATCATCTCCTGTCTTGAAGAGGCAGAGTGCCGTGTTCATTGCGGTGCTGCGCGGATGAGAAATTCCTTTCCTGATTCAGGGTATTCCTTTCCCGATCCATTTCTGCTGCTGCTGCTGCTGCAGTGCAGCCCCAGCCAGGCAGCCACTTGCGTCCACATGAATCATGAATTCCGCTTCCATTGGGGCTCTGTACCGATTCCCTATGTCTGTCTAGCTGGATTTAGACACTGCATGGCTGCAGACGAACCCATGGAGAACAGTAGTGCAGGGCAGCCCAGGCAGTAGGCAGGCAGTAGGCAGGAGCCGGGGGGTGGGGGAGGGGATTCATACGCCAGTTCAGTTCAGCGTAAACCTTAGTTAAGGTAACTTAACCTCCCTGAAGTTTAGAGCCCACACGAACCTTATGGGCCTGGGTTAACGCAAATTTCGGAGAAGTGACGACCGGGTGATGGAGGATGACGGACGGAGGCTTGGCACCATATTCAATCGGCTACTAGCCAGGCAGAACGCAACTTACACAACATAGTGAAATTACGTTGCCCCAGACTATAGTTGACCATGTCTGAAAGTGTTAGATATGAGAAATTAGTGTGGGGCAACCTAATTGCACTATTTTGTGTAGGGAGAGTGTTGATATAATAGAGTTAATCGGAAAGGGAACCACAGTTTGTAGGTGCGCGACAAAGGTTAACTAAAAGGTATGTGCACACTTGGAGTTTGATAACACAGTGGTCATAAAATCGTAATACCTCTAACAAAGACGGAAAGCTGTAGGTTTTAAGGAAATATTTAAGTCGGTTTGAAATTGGTTGGAGAAACTAATTTTCCATCATGAATCCTCAAAAGGGTATGGGATAATGTAAAGATGAGAGCTTAAACGCTCATTGTCAAAACGGAGGATTGTATTTGAAGTAGAAATTCAGACCTCATTTAGGCATAGTAGAATAATTTATTTCAAAAAAAAGTGAACCAAGAAAAGTTGGTAAATCAAGTTAGAATTCATCTCCAAAAATCCGTTTTATACTTTGAGTCTCCAATCAAAATTTACGAACAACTTTGTGAAAGGGGTTAGAAAGGGACCATTTTTTTGACATTTTCAAACATCCTCTCAGAATTTTGTCTATAAATTTTGATTGGAGGCTCTAAATATCAAAAAGATTTTTTGGAGATGAATTATAATTTAGTTTCCCAATTTTTTTAGTTCAAATATTTTGAAAAAAATTATTCTACTATGCCTAAGTGAGGTCTAAATTTATACTTCAAATGCAATTCCTGCTTTTGACTTACCTTTGAGTGGTTGAGCTCCCATTCATTTCAATTTACAAATCCCACACTGTTTGTTCTACCTACTACCACCCAAAATGCATATAAAGAGCATGTCTCTACATTACCAAAGACACAAAATGAATGCCTTTTGGTGCAAGTGAGGTAGTTCATTAAATTTTGTTTGGCCATGTTATGTACTTGTCCATATCTCCTTGCATTATGAAAGATTGTTGTTAGTGTTGAAGAATCTAAAAAATTGGAAGATTCTGACTTTTATAACCACAACTTGCAATATCAAAGAATTATGAATAAGTCTCTTAAACACCACTCTAATAATCCTTGCCAGCTCTGCAGCCACGTAGGTTCGGCAATTACCAAAGAACGATGGTTTGAATGCCTTACCAAAATAATCATTTACCATCACTGCAAAGAATGCTTGCTAAATCCAGGTGTGCATACACCTTAAGAATAGTACAAAGGAAACAAGGCACCAAACTCTATGACTCCAACTTTGGCTGCTTCAAGGAGTCAATTTGGTCTTGTGTTTTTCTCAAACTCTAGCTCTCAGTCGTCTCTCATTGCACATACTTTACAATTAATTCTAATGCACAGTAACTTATTTCTTTGTTGCTTAATTAAAATATAATAAAATTATTTAAAAATAACTTATGATAAATAATGCAAATTCTTCACACACATAACATTGTGTTGCAACCAAAATTTTTAGTTTTTCTTTGCTTACCTAAATATTGGAACGGAAACCGGTAATTAAGATCTGGATCCTGTTAGAGGGGCAGAAGAAGACTGAAGATAGATAATACTAATCCAGTAAAGAGAAAACTAGATCTGATCTGGTCAGAATGTTAATACTCAAGAGCGGAATCACATCCGAGTCTCATCTCGGATCGGATTAGGGTTGAACCGGATTGATATGGACTAGACCGGAAAAGGTCATGCTGACTTGCCAGGGGTCTTGGGACTATATAAAGGCTGGTCGTCCTCATTTTCACTCCTTTACTTCCCTCGAGTTCTGGAACTGACCTTGAGCGCTTTTATGCCTCCGTCTGCGCTAGAGCCGTTGTGTATGTGTAAACTTCAGGCCAGGTACGTCAGAGTGTATAGGAGAGATAGAGATCGTGTGGGTTGCAGGTTTTGTGTTGTTTTCCGGTTGAGATCGGACGAGAGGAAGTGAAGAACGGGAGGTGCGGCTAGGAGAGAGTGAGGTAGCGACCGGTAAGGATCCAATAGCCGTCCGTGTCCATGCCTCAGCTGCGTAAGAGCAGACAGGGAGTGCCCAATTCCTCCTTTGACGTCAAGCTTCGGAAAGTAGTTCCGGTCATAGTTGTCATATCGGACAGAATCGGACGAATCGGACGGAATCAAGGTTGACTGGCTACAAACTTTGGAGGCCAATAACTTTTGCAAAAACTATCCAAATTGGACATATGAGATGTTTTTCGGCATCTAAAGAAACTTTAGATGCCAAAAAACATATCTTATATCCAATTTGGATAGTTTTTGCAAAATTTATTGGCCTCCAAAGTTTGCAGCTAGTCAACCTTGATTCCGTCCGATTTGTTCGATTCTGTCCGATATGACAACTATGGTTCCGGTCATCCCAACCGCGGAACCGGCAAGGATCGAGCTCATGGACAATCTCAATGCGATGGGCTGTCTGGTGTTGATGGATAAACCCTGGGGGTTTAGGGAGGAGCGGATGGTGAGAGAGCTGAAGTGTAAGGTGTCGAATGAGTTCGACAACACACTCCAGGGCCGCCCGACCGAATGGGAAGAAGAAAGGTGGAGGGAAGTTTACAACTTCCGGATGGGAGGTTCCGGCATGGCTGGATGGAAAACCGAGTTCATCCATGGCAAGTTTCATGGAGAGCCGAGCAACAAGGACGGATACACGGTCGCGGATTGCAAGAGCGACCGGCACCGCCATCTTCTCAAGTTCCTGGTTCCGATTGTCCATCCAGAGAAGCCGACGAGGGGGTGACGATGACCATCGGCAACACAATTTTCGGTTCCCTGGCTGGGGAATGGAAGGTGAACTGGACCCGGATCTTTTCCGATCTGGTGTCCCAGCTTGTGACAAGGATCGAAAAGAGTAGGGCCATTCCTTTGAGTCCCTATCTCTTCCACCTCTACCATCGCAACCAACTCCTCACAGATACGGAGGAGAAAACATGGAACCTTCAGGAATCTATCTTGAAATACGGAGAGTCGGGTTCGGATGACGAGCGGGAAGAACAAATCAGGTCCGAACCCGAGACAGAAGAAGAAGACGAGGAGGAGCACCTCTGAACAAGGAAGCGGATGAAGACGACGCCCCCTCGCAAGAGAGGAACCCCTCCACCAACCGGTCGACTCCAAAACAGGGACCGGATGTGGAGATGCCGGATTCCGAAGACCCGAACGACCCGTTCAATCATTTGACGGTGATTCTGTGCGGGATACGAGCGGACTGGGAGGTCAAGAGGAGGATCCTCGCTAATGTCGGAGAGCTGGTGGGTGCACCGGGGGATAGTAAGCTATCGGGTAAGGTGGCCCAATACCTATCGAATCCAGATGAGCACCGGAAGTAGGAGGCAGAGATCTGTCGACTTCAGGAGGAAGTCGACACTCTGAAGGCCGAGATGGTAGCCCTCAGAGAGGACAAAGCCGCAGTCCGGGAAATGGCGGAAGCAACCCGGAAGGTGGCCGAGTCTGTGAAGGACACTCTCGGAGAGTCCGGATCCGCCGCGGTTAAGGCGCAATTATTTGACAAAGGGGTGCATGAGGAGAAGAAGGTATCCGGTTCCCGGATAGTTCAAATCCTGACCAACTTCACCGATCGGGTAGAAGCGTCATTGGTGGCAGCAAGGGAAGTAGCCAACCGGATGGACATCAGCAGCCGGAAGCTGAACGGGTCCATGTACTCCCGGGAGATCCAACTTTTGGACCTCTCGCTGGCGGATTCGTTCCCAGCCGGAGGATTGAATCCGAGGGAGTCCAAGGATCAGACGCCCGAATCAAGAAAGAGTCACCAAAGGCCTGGGCCTGAGCAACCATCCATCTGGATTCATCGCCAGGATCAGATCTTCCGGATCCTGCTGCCGGGAGCGGAGCAGGAACCTGACCGAAGTCTTCAACCAACTGCCCGCGGAACCCAAGAGTCCTACGCTGGGTGGGAGAGTTGGAGAGTAGGTAGGTAGGTAGGAATGTAATGTTTGTAAGATAGTTAGTACCAGATCGGATGTTGACCCGGTCTGGCCGGTTAGAATCGGACTCGGATGTCCAGCGCGGATTTCTGAGGGCCTTTTTGCCTTGTAATCAAGTTGTATATAAGTCAGCCCCTACTTGGGAGCTGCGAGTCTTTTCGCCCAAATTTTGTGTATGTCTTCTCTTGGTCTCTTGTTGCGTGTCTCTCCCGTGTGTGGCCGGGTTGTATGGTGAGGAGTTAGGAAGGCGCATGCTGGTGCGGGTGTGATTTCTTCCTTTGGTGTTCTTGTTTTGATCTTATGTACAAGTGAGCGGGTTGTGAAAGAGTTGGGAGTGGATTTCAGTTCCTCAGCATCTCTAAGGTTTAGGATTCCGGGCGAGACAACCGTTGTTAGGCTAGGCGGATAGGGAGGGATTCCTTAGTCGTGCTAGAATTCCTGGGTGGGAAATCCGGTTGAGTTTCCGATCTCTTGAGAGATCTCGCTGCCTTAGTGGGCAAACGGAAGGACTTTAGTTGATGTTGGAACGGATGGATTCACTTGCAACCGCTTGACTTCGTACAGACAGAACGTGGCGCTAAGGTCGTTGTAGACTTGTAGTATGAAAGGATTGTACAGGGGGATCTTTGTGTGACCGGTGATTCGGAGAGTTCTCTGGATTGCTGTAAAGGATCAAACCGGATCCGGATTAGTGTAGGAGATTGGAGAGTAGAGAAGTGGGTCTTCAGCCACTATAAGTCACGGAAAGAGCGGCGGGCCTGCCACTCTCAAAAGCAAGGGGCAAACCCTCTGATGGTGAAACAGAGGTAAAACTAAACCAGATGGGAGTAAGAACGGATGTGAGTTGATCAAACCGGGTCGGAAAGCTGATCGGATCGGGAAAGGAGAAGAGGGTCTGATTGTAGTTTTCGGTGTTGTTGTGTTTCCGGTTGTGGTATTAGGACCAAAAGAGGAAATATTGGTACTGACTAAACTTAGAGACCAAATAATGCTAAATACTTCATAGAATCTCGCGGGTTCAATCTTTAGAGTCACTTTGTTATACTTTAAAGTGGTTTTTGGTAGTATAACTGGGAATTTGCTTGCCCTGTGCTGCGACACATTGTATCCTAACATTCACCTAATTTGGCACATAGGTGCCAAAATTGAATTTCCACGTCAGATTTGAAGGGTCCACATCACCTCTCACTATTCACAAGATGACAAGTAGCATTATTTTTACAAAAATGACTTTATTTCTGTCAAGGATGACCTTTGCATATGGATATGCTTTGGTAGGTGCCAAGAAAGAGAGACTTATTAATTAATTCAAGGATTGGAGTTGATTAAGGAACTATATAAGATAATTTTGTTCACTAAAAAAAGCCCCTTTACAAGGATGCAAAAGGGCCCCCAACCTCATTGGTTGACAATATTATCATGTCTAAGGTATAAGGTAGAATTACTCATTTATGTTCATTTTAAGTTGGTGAGTATAAAGGGAGTGGAAATCACAATTAGGTGTTATTTTTTGCCTTGTAGACAAATGAAAGTTATTAATATTCACAAAATAAATTAAAAAAGAAAAATCTTTGTATTTATTATGAATTTCCAAAGTCAAGATTGGAAAAAACTTCAAAGTGTTCAAGTAGGTGCATATTTGAAGCGCCTTGAGAAAGATGTGGAAACCATTCACTAAAAAATTGTTACTTTACAATCATGAAACGTCATTTGTAAAATAGGAGCCATTGAAGGCGAACTATTTTCAATGCGTGTTGGTGACATTCCTATAGTCATCTATTTGGCAGAAATGGGGGGTATCAGGTAGTTCCACCTTGTCATCAATTGATTTATGTATATAATTCTTTCTTCTTTACATTGATTTATTACATGATTTACTTTGAAGCTGCGATCTGCAGTAAATACTTACTGGATGAAGCTTACTTTTTAGAACATCATTATCCATTGGATGAGTAATGATTGAATAGTTAGGAGTTGATTATCAAATTTAGAGAATAAACTCTTTGAAGAAATAGAAGACTTTTTTCTCTTTGGTTTTCTAATTTCAGTTTTTTTTTAAGATTGACACTACTCTTGGGACAGATGATCCTATCACCAAGGTAGTCAATTAAAGTTTATTTGATTTTCGGATGAATATGTACATTATTTGTTTCTACAGCTTTCTAATGTATACTATTATTTTAAAAGTTTTTATCAACCTTTCTTCCAAACTAAATAATTGACAATTCTCAAGGTAGATTTGAAAGATTATAGACATGAGTCCTTTTTAATGAATTCAATTCTAACATTAATCATATAGAAAGAGGAAAGATTTGAAATTCATTGTAACTTTCAGTATTAGAAAAATATAAAAAAACTTTGGTTATATCTATTTAAATTTGAAATAATTATTACTGCCAAAAGGATAATATATTTTAGTATTTAAATAGAATTTTGAAATTAAAAAAGCAATTGAGCAACAAATATATAATGGTCTTTCAATTGTAATCTTTAAAAGCCTTGGGAGGTTAGACTCAATACAAATGTGTTATATTGTATACAAGTTTGTCAACTTTTATGAAGCTAATATAAAAGGTGAGGACGTGAATATTGGAAATTATCCATTTGATTAAAATTTGAAAAGGTGTTAAAAATTCAATTTAAAATTAATGTTGAATAATTTACCGTCAAAAATTTATCATAAATATTGATTCTATTTTTAAACATTGAAATATAACTTATTGGAGCTTGAATTCATTCGAATAAAGGTCTTAACAATTACATTCATTTTTTCATAACAATCATTATTGAAAATTGAGAATTTTCTATTCTTTTTTATTAAAGAAGTTTTATCATAAAGTTTTTTTTTTAGAATATTAGAATATAAAAATATTGCACCTTCGAATGCACTGAGATATTGAAACAAAGATCTTGAAATTTGAATGTAATTTCACATTTAAAATAGAATATTTTTTCTTGCTCGAGTAGGTTCCACAAAATTTGGCATTGACAAAAAATGGTTAATTGAGCCATTTTTTGGCCACATCCATTCCCTTAGGCATAATTGTCAAACCTACTCTTTCAATGTATCTTCAAAACTTGTGGTCTTTATGGTTAAAATACATTTCACTACAAATTAAGGTGGAATCTTGCTAATGTCAAATCCTAAGAAATATGAAGGACAAATTGAACGTGTTACAAAAAATTTAAGGTTTGATTGTATAGAGACAAAATGTTGGTGTCACTTGACGCATTTATAAAATGCCATGGTTAGCATAGACTTTACATACTAACAGGGACAAGTTTGTGTCATATACCTTGTCATGTGGACTTTGTCTTGGGACCTCAAATGAACAAACTCTTAACCCTTGAACGTCGACACGGACGCCAAATGTCCAATGGATGACAAGGAATATTTGAATGTCGGACAAAAGTGCAACTATTCATCCTTGGAATTCGGTTTGGAAAGGGAAGATCTTCAATAGTACTTTGACTTCCAATAGGCGCTTTTGCTATTTCGTAGGCCAATGATTTATATGATTTTAGAAAAGGATGATTTCCAGTGACCCCCCTCCAACGTTCAAGGGTTAAAGTACGTCCGTTCTTAAAGAATATTAGAGTTTATTCTTTCTCTTTGTTGTATTTGTCATAAGTGGGTTGATTTCTCCACACATTTGAATACTGGAATATGTGAGTGTGTCACTTGCTCTACCGGTAAATCCCAATCTAGATCATTTTTTAATATTATTGTTTTTTTCATGTTTTTTAACACAAATGAAAATACATCTTGATCATTGGACCAAGGAAGATTCCCCCCTAATTGCCCCGCCGTTTTTCCTAATGAAAATACTCAATTTTTTTATTTGCCATCCATGGTAAAATTTGCTATTCTGAATTCCTATTTGGAATGAGAGGCCCCAAATTTGCCACACAAAATAGTGAAATTAGGTTGCCGTGTCAATTAGGTTGCTTTACCTAAGATGAATTACTTCATGGATCAATGCTTGTTCCACATGGAGGCGCATGCCACTCTGTGAACCAAGCCTTGAACTGGTGCACAAATGTATGTCATACACATGGCTCTGAATTGAATGCATCATTGTATAAAAGCAATGAATATTTTTATAGTGTGGACTGTTGAGAAATCAGTGTGGGACAACCTAATTTCACTATTTTGTGTAGGAGAGGTGATGAAATATCCAATTTATTGGTCCGAGATGACCCTAAACTACCGGATGAAGGCGGAAAGGTACCCAAACCGAATGGTGTGGTTGTAGGTTTGATTCCCGGTGGTGACAGGTAGTTTATCCGACGTAAAAACAGCCTTTCTTCTTGACGGGAACCCTCGCAGTGTGTTTTCAACACATCTGTTATGCTGCGACCCTTACATGTCGTATGTTTCAAGAAAAAAAATTAAAAATACCCAATTTAAGCAGCACAAAATATTTAAAAATAAATAAATTTACATTTACTTGAGGTTGGGGCAATAAGGGGGGCAATCCTCCCTGGCCTAATCATTGTCCGTAAATCATCAGGGGGGACGGGTCTGGCTTCTTCGAATACATAGAAACTCTACGTGTCCATCACCATTGACTTCGATGTCCACCCCATCCCCTCCCCTCAAAAGGCAACATTATCTATACCAAAAAATGCCCCCCGCTCTTCCCAAATACCCCTTACCTCCAGTACAGTTCCCCCTTGATTCCCTGGCTTTATTCCACACTGTGTGAATCTCAAACTCAAAACATGAGTTGGCCCCCCTATTGTCTTCCCCCCCGGCTCCTTTCTAACTCAACCCCATTTAGTTTCCCATGAAATAAACGAACGAATAAATCCCAAAACATGTGGGCGTCGAGTTACCACATACCACATGCTCCCAAATTAAAAAAAATAAAAAATGCGTCATTAGATCGGTTACAGGGCTCCCATCCTATTTGGGGATGCTTGAATTTGGTTTATAATCTCAGGGGGGGGGTAATAAGGGTCAAGCTTATAGTTGTATGACGAGCCTCTTGTGGAGGCTGTTTTGGCCCCCCTGTTTTACCCTGGAAAAAACGCAGGAACGTTTTATTTGTTATGCATGAATTTTTTTTGCAAATTCTGAGTTCATATTTGCAATCAGAGGCCCCAAATTAGCTACATGAGGTGTTAACAATTGGTAAAAGATGGCACAAAATAGGGGGTCTTTTTTTTACATTCACCCTGGGCTTTACTTCCGCAAGAGGCTCGTCATACAACTATAAGCTCGATCGTTAATAAGAATGCCTGGGGCCTGGCTTATGTCACCCCCGCGTCACAATGTTCTGACAGGGACTAAATGAGAGAGTCCGGGTGGGG
Source organism: Neckera pumila (assembly GCA_963969595.1). Taxonomy (NCBI): domain Eukaryota; kingdom Viridiplantae; phylum Streptophyta; class Bryopsida; order Hypnales; family Neckeraceae; genus Neckera; species Neckera pumila. The sequence goes on along the minus strand of OZ018410.1, from coordinate 20,842,282 downwards.
CTCCCTTTTTTTCTCCGAAAATTCAAGCCCCGAAACAATAAATTCCAGGCGTGGTTCTCGCCCGAGCGCCCGCCCCCTGCGGCACTGACAGCCCGCCGTCGGTAGACGCAGGGGCCATTCTCGGTCGACATTGGCACCCTCGGATCCTCCCCCAATCGGATGGTGCAGATTCGGACAGGGACATATTAGGCGGGGGTCATAAATTTAAAGGGCAAACAAACAAAAGGAAAGGAAAAATCAATGGCCGGGAGAAATGGCCCCCGGCCGCCCGGCCCGTTCCGTGTGGTTCCGTCGCTGGCTGGCTGTGTTCAGTTCCCTTTCCCTTTCCCAATTTCCCTTCCGCCTCCCGCTACCTGGCCTTCATTATGCTGCCTGACGCCACTCTGGCGACTAACTAGTGCCTTCCCTAACTTACTAGTCACGTGCTCTCTGCATTGTACTCTCTGCTGCTACGACCCTCTTGGCTAGATGCGAAGGAAGCAAGCGGGCTGGCTTTCCCCTTAGCCTGCCTGGTGCAAAAATCAGCTGCTGCTGGAGGGGCCCTACGCTGCTGCTGCTTCCTTTCGCCTTGGGCTTGTGAGCTTCGCTAGCTTGCCTGGGCTGCTGGGCCTTGGCTGGGCTTGCGGGCTTGCTGCTTCCCCTTCCGTGGAGTACTGAATACTACTGTGGCTACAGGGGGAGCAGTTGGAGAGGGGCGGAAATGCGAAGCGGCTTTGACTGAGCCTGTCTGGTCGCTGTCGTGTGGAGTGATGCGAAGCCTGAGCATTGGCAGCGATGGCGGTGCGGACGGGATCAGTGGACGCGCGAGCGAGCTAGCTAGCTAGCCGTGGGGAATCTCACGTGGTGGATGCGCGTGGAACGGCGACGACGGAGGAGGGGGAAAGGCTGGAGTGGATGGTTAGGGAGGAGGATTGGTAACGCTCGAGAGAGAGAGAGAGAGAGAGAGAGAGAGAAAGCGCGAGCGAGTGAGAGTGTATGTAATGAGCAGCAACAGCAGATGACGCTGCGGCAGGTAATGCTAATTTCGTGAATGGTGGGAGTGCCGTCGGGGATTGGCGGGGTAACATTGTGTGTGACTTGCTGTTGCGTGCGTTTCTTTGTTGTTGTGTTTTTTGAGTGTGTGCATATCGGTGTTAAGAAGGTGAACGTCCCTGCATTGAGGTTGCTTAAAGTGAGGATGCGAGATTGGAGTCTGTTCTGATCCGCTTGCGGGTATGTAAGATCCAGCATTGAGGCGGGATCCGGTAATTGCAGACCGTGCTACGCTTCTGATGGACGCCTGCGAGTGCGGTTCAAACTCATCCACTGTAGCAGGTCACTGGTATATGTTGACCGATGCCAGATTCTGGCTACACTAGGTAGTTAGCGCCGAAGTGATTGATGCTCCTGGCGGAAATATATCTTTGTTTACCGCTCGATTGCTATATCCACAATTCGTAGGTTCTTGTAGGTGGAGAGAAGCATATTAGGCAGCTACGACGATGGAACTAGACGATATAGCTCTGTCCGGGTCTTGGTTTCGGTCAGAATGTGGTTGCCTTTTGAAACTTATCATTCCCGTGGATGCGGTTATTGTATTTCGTTTTTCTCAGTTTTGTTGAAGGGGCTAGCAATGAGAATTTGACCGTGATAGCACAAGAAATCGTTCGCAGCTCTTTAGCCTCCGGTTTAGTGCAAGACGGTGAACTGTCTACTGTAGTGGTCACTCGACGTCATGTCATGGAAGCCAGAAGCAGCAGCTCTCACCTCTTAAGCTTCATTATGTATGCTTGCACTTCGTGATACTAACAACAGAGCTTCTAAGCCGGCAAACACTTAATCTCTGAACCTGGAAATTCGAAGAGCGCATTTCGAACTGCCGCTTTAGGAATCTTCTGGCCGTCTGTGGAACTTGAAGTCTGGTTAACTTCCTGAGTGATCTGTAGATGAGAAGCAGAATGATAACTCACTCAGCCTGCAATGGCATTGCCTGGAAGTTCTGTTGAAATGGAACTGCAGACATGACAGTTAAGAATGTACAGTAAATAGTTGCTAGTATCAGTCGAGCAAAGTTGATCTTTACCTTTTCGAATTGGAAAGTTCATTAGAAGCTCTTCTGGTGACTGGGATTAGTGCATCAGCTACTTTTATTAAAGGAATCCAACATATATTATTTCAGCCTGCCTATCACGTAACACCTCGCTGTAGGACTAAGCATTCTATTTCTGGTCGGTTTTGAGAGGCTTGAAAACTGATATTGCTGAAGTTCCTGACACTGTTTCTGATAATATTCTCACATTCATAGACGCGGGTAGTAGCGCTTGCTAGGGTTTGAAAGTCAGATGAAAGGAAGTAGTTTATTCTTCAGTTCTCTCACACATTACATTTACGGGCTGAATTGTCCCCTATTCTTTCCGGGTATGATATCTCATGATTATACTGCTTTTGAAATAGTGCACCGCATCGAAGTGTGATATCGAATTCTCTAGTTTAAGGTGTGTTCTCAGACCGCTTTCTTTAATACGCAGATCAGCCGGTTCTGGCGAACTTCTCAATTGGAATAGGAAGAAGTTGCGTCATAGACTGGAGATTAACGCAGAGCACGCCTTCGGATCCGGAGTCAGTGGGGATCACCATGTCCAGTTGCCGTCTTATCGAACCAGCGCAGAGGGATGTGTCTGAATACCAAGGTGAGATTTCAAGCTGTGCTCATCTGCTCTTTACAAATTACATATTGCATTTTAGTACCTTGTCCTCGGTCTCAACTGCATGATTGTCCGGATGGAGTCATAGATTAGGAAATAGCTTGTCTTGAGAGAAGGCACAGAAACCGAGACGGTTTCTGCGAATATCCGTCGATCACATGAGTGTTTCTATGTGCTTCACTGAATAGTTTTATCATCACAGTAGGCTTTGGCATTGGCTTTTCGTGAATGAATCGGAAGGCAACAACACTACGGCTTCCGCCTATGCCGTTGGCCACATGTTAATACTGAACAGAATGTGACGTACGTCGATTTCATTTTCTTCTGACCGCAGGATGAGAAGGTGGTCGGCATGTGGTCCAAACCCGTGTCTCGCTTGTCCAGCGAGCCTTGTCATGGGCCGGACGTTACTTTACGATTGAACAACTTCGAATCCGCAGCCACTTCGTCAGATAGCGATGTCTCCAGCTCTAAGATTGTGGGAAGTCCGAGTGGAGGTCCGGAAGAAGCAGAAACCTGCCCCCCCGTTTCAGTATTAAGAAGATCCAATCCAGTCTCCCCAATCCCAGAGTTTTACTCTGTGGAGGAGAAGACGGCTATGCTGGGTATCGCAGAAACAGCAGCTGCCACCAAGTTTCCCATTCATGCAGCCGCTAGTTTGTTTCGCTACGGTGATCACGACAGGAGGCGCTTGCATGGTAGTTCTGAGGTACACGACCCCTCAATGCCTCACTCATTGGGGACTGTCCCAGGAAACGAGAAATATTTTAGGGTTGCTGTTGACGAGCACCGAGCATATCCTCCCTCGAACACAAGCAGTTTCGGAGAGGGAAGCCAACCGTTGCATCTTTTAGGTGAGACGGCCATCTTTAACTGTTCCTCAAGGACTACTTTCCTTAAGTTTTGCAGGGAGAAAATTTTGGATTCCCATACTGGCATGGGCACTCTTGGGCCTCTTTTCCTTGGTATTTGCTGCAATTCTTCAGGTGCAAATATTTCCCAGGTATTTGCACCAATGGGATTTGTAAACATCAGGGAAAAGGGACCCATAGCAAATGAAAATGGCACATTTTGAAGAGGGAAAGGACCATGTGTTTAAGGGAACATCGAATCATTGGGACTTTTCGTTGCTAGATTTTATGCAAATTGAAAGAGGGCTCAGATTTGCTCGAGGTCTGAGTTGACCTTGACCAGATCTAATGCTCAATGATCTCTTTGACTAGTCGACTTCGATCTTGAACTGAGCTCAGCCTTGGCCTATGTATGGAACAGGTTCCAGATTGGAGGCAGAGTATCAACGAGGAGCAGATTTGAAGCATTGGCCATCGAGTCAATGGGATGTTGGACGAAGAGGTGGGCTAGAACGAACGAACAGTGGTCCGAGTGCCTATTCAGGTTCAGGTGCTTGGGAGGTTCCAGGACAAAGGGGTAGCATAGAACGAACACATAGTGGCCCCAGCTTTTCGGGTTCTGGAGACTCGGATTATGGTGACGATCGTGGCCGAGAGCAGAACAATAGCAAGTTGCCTTCTTCCCAATTCCGAGGGGTGGTGCCCCAATCAAATGGACGATGGGGGGCACAGATATACGAGAAGCATCAACGTATCTGGTTGGGAACCTTCAACACGGAAGAGGAAGCTGCACGGGCGTATGACAGGGCTGCCATCAAGTTTCGAGGGCGTGATGCAATGACAAATTTCCGTCCAGTCCAGGACAATGACTATGAATCCGAGTTCCTGCGAAACTTCAGCAAAGAGCAGATTGTGGAGATGCTGAGGCGCCACACGTATGACGAAGAGCTTGATCAATGTAAGAAGGTTTTCAATATGGATGCAGCTGCGAGCGCAGTCAGTGCGCGACGTCGAGCTCTTGACATTTGCAGATCATCTACTCCTGCCACTGGACTTTCAGTCGGATCTTTTAGCCTGCGGTCGGGCGCATCCCCTGTTGATACTTCAATGTGCCTACCACCAAACCTGCCGAGTGGACGAAGTGTGCCAAAGGAGAGTGCGCCGACACGAGAACATTTGTTTGACAAGGCAGTCACTCCTAGTGACGTTGGTAAGCTGAACAGACTTGTAATTCCAAAACAGCATGCCGAGCGTTGCTTTCCTCTTGATCTATCCGCAAATTCACCAGGACAAACGCTCTCATTTGAGGACGTCTCGGGAAAACATTGGCGATTCCGTTACTCGTATTGGAATAGTAGCCAAAGTTACGTGCTCACTAAGGGCTGGAGCAGATTTGTCAAGGAGAAGAAACTCGATGCTGGTGATATAGTGTCATTTGAGCGAGGTTCGAGCCAAGAACTTTACATTGACTTCCGTCGAAAACAGATGATTCCAGGAGGGACTTCCACGTCTGATAGACCCTTTCGAAGTGCATGGACAGGACAGTGCAACAACTCCTTCGCACCACCGAAGGGCTCAGGCGGCCCCTTCAGCACTTCGATGTGGCAGCCATTCAATTTTTCTCCTCCCCAAGTCCCAGGGATTTCCTCGAACATTCAGCCAAGCATGGAGAAGACATTGCTATATGGCAACATCTACAGTCAAATGATGCAGTCAGCCCTGGGTGCGTCTTTGGGATCTAGTAATTCGGGAAGTATTCCAGATTCGGTGACAGCAAGCATGGTCGCCGCCAGTCTCAACCTTGGCTTACACTCTTCGCCGTTGAAATGTCATGCATCTACAGAAAATTTCATTGCGGGTATTGAACATAGGACACTGCGGCAATCAAGAGACACAGATGGAGGCCTCATCCATGAACGGTCTCTTGTTGCCTCCAGTAGCAGCACATCATCACAGAGCGAAGAAGCTCCCAGTACTAGCAGCGGAACAAGACTGTTTGGGGTTGACTTGGAACGGGCTGCTCCTCTTGCTTCTCAAATGCCCCATTTGCAGTCAATCCCTAACTTTGCTACTCGTACATTACCCTCAAGATTATTAGATGACGTATATGCGTCCTCACCGGGAAATCTGTCGGCAGTACATAATGGTGGCAGTCTTCCGCGGTCAGCATCTCTGTCAGTCATACCCCCAGGAGAATTTTTTTCCTTTCGACTTGGTAATCAGGGCCAACAGCTGAGTGCTTTCAAATCCTTGCAACATAAGCAGCAGGAAGAACACTTGTCACCTGATCATGGACGGGCTTCAATACGGACCGGCTTACATGCTAGTACTAGTAGCTCCAGTGGTCATGAGGGCTCCTCGCCACTCAAAAGCACAGCGATTTCGATGATGGAAAGAGAGGATCCCAAAGCAAGATCGAGCACTGAGAGTGTGGCCTCCGCATTGGATTCTAACTCAAGTCGGTCAAGTCCTATGGTTTTGGAAAAAAGAAAACGCGAAACTGCGAGACACCAGGACTACCCGCAAGGATGCTCGGATCAAGCGAAAGGAGCGGCAGACGCGAATAACACATCTCTGAGCCTTGCACATGCAGAACTTCAGGACTCACCAGAGCAAGCTCACCATGCGTGGCATCGTCAACAGGAGGACTCTGCAGAAATCCAAACAGGCATTAAGAGACATTGTTCTCCGATTCAGGCTCCAATCTTGCGCCAAGAAAGTGGAACCACGGAACAATCGGACTTCCTTCAACAGTCAGGGCAGCAGCATGAACGACAACAACAGCAACAGCAAAAGCCTGAGCATGATTCCTCTGACCAAGGTGGTGAAGGCTTAGATCGTGAGGCTTCCAACCAATAAGTGTTGAACTACAAATTTCTGGAGATCCCTCTGGATCCCGACCTAACCAGCACCAAGTAGAATGGATTGGCATGCCGACATACAACACATGGCTCTTAGATTCAATCTTGATACCGTACGTTCATGACGTTTGTTCTTCATAAGAGCTGAGAGGTGGAAAGAAAATGTTGAACAAGGTTCAGGTGGGCGATACGGTGCTCTAGAAGCTTATGAGCTCAACAAATCTGCTAGAGAAATCCTTGTTCGGAGATGATCACAATTTTCAACTCTGTCTATAATAGTTCCAATCGGAGGAACAAGCGAAAGTTCGGTGTATGCCTATTATATTGAAGTCGAGGACCGACGAACTTCAGATAGCGAATCCAGGTGGTATGGAGTTTTGCGCTGTGTAGGACCTTTCAAAAGTGTCGACTGGCATCAAGGGGCGGCGGACGGGGGTCAAACCTGGCCCGCAACTCTAAAAGCCGTTTCTTCTTACCCATACTCCACGGATCGCCTACAACCTACCCTGGGCATCATCACAGTTGTGTCTGCCCGACACCACCTTGGTTTCTTCACCGTCAACCGGAGTAACCTGTGAAACGCGATTTTGTACTTCTCGGAGGAGGAAATCCTTAGTTTAGGTCTCGATGGGAATAAGACAACATGTTCAAGACTTGTTGAAATCCACATTGAGGGTTGTATAGCGTTTGAGGTGTGGCAATGGATCCAGAGGTATTCGCAACCGAGCTTCGAGAGAATAGGGGGAGATGAATTCGTTTGCTGCGATCTGGGTTGTGAATTCCGGAAAGGGGCTGCGGATTTTTCGAAGTTTCCCCTGTGAAGGTACGGTATACTTGGATCTGCGGTCACACATGGATATAGCTCTGGAATGGGTTTTTCTTTGATTCAAGGGGGTTGTGTAGAGTCATTCAATTTACTGTAGCGATTGGCACTTTTTCGTTGTCGAGTGAAACGCGGACGGTAGTGGTAGGGAATTTTATGTTTTTTTTTTAATTTGTCGAGCCCTGCAAGAGGGTTGTGTAGATTACAGCGATCAACCGCCGGCATTGTTCTTATAATTGTCATGATAGTTCATGTTACTACAACCTGGATAGAAACGTATTATTTTAGAAAGTCCGGCCGTTCTCCAAAACGAGAAGCTGGGCCCGTAAGGACATTGTGCTTAGTCATTGATTTGTACCTCACTTGAACAATTGATGCAACATTGCTTGTCAAGTACTCAACATAGCTCCCACTTTTGTTACCTGTATACTGTATCTGTTTCAGAGGGAGGAATTTCAAATACACTGGTTCGTTTTCATACTTGCTTAGGTAGATGAGGCAGAGCCAGCACTTAGGAGGTCGCCCGTTATACTCATTCAAGGACATTACTGTACCTTCGATCGTTGTGGGAGAAAACGACTTCGTTTTTTTCCCATCGCAAATAGTTTGTTAGCTAGCGGCTTTCAGAATTTCTTGTCATTTTGTTCCATTGGATGAAGCTAATAAAATCAAGTGGATATCCATTCTTCAAGCAACTCAGTTCCCGACTTGGATGGTCATATGTAGTATTCACAACGTGTCTGATTGAGCATGAACTTACGTATTGAGCACCAGGTCTGGGGCGTGCTTCTTTGCTCCTGTACTTGACAATTAACTGTTGTAGCTGATCAAAGTCTCAAATTGGTCAAAGTATAACTTAAGAGCATGGCCAGCACGGATTTGGAGTTGGTGCTTTGAATTGGCTTGATATTAATGGTTAATATTCCAGGGTTGCTAGCAGGCGAGCCTGTGAGCATGAGCCTGTGAGCCTGTGAGCGGGAATTTTTTTAGTGCAAAATTGGACGAAGGGCCTATGACTGTGGGTTTCTGCGTATTCTATATTTCAAGAAATGTGAGATCGTTTTCTTCTAACTCGAGGCACCTCTAAAAACAATTTTAATACATGAATATGGTTCAAGAACTTAGGCAAGGTCAACATACCATCATCGGGTCAGGTGAATGTGAGAATTTGGATAATTACGTACAAACTAAGTCAAAGAACTTTTATGGTCATCCAGACATGTAATGGATAGATCAGAAACCTTATTAATTAGTATGTTACAGGATTTAGAATTCAAGCCTCATTAAAAATTAATAAAGGTCAATTGAAAAGCTCTATAAGGTAATTCATCAGTAACTATTTATTGTTATATACAACAAACATTCAAATGTGCTTAATAAAAGTTTAGGCTAAATACAATACATATTTAGTTTTGCTTAATAAAACTATAGGCTAAATACAACAAAGACTTCATGCTGGTCAGTAAATACAACACATAATGGTTTGGGCTTAATAAAAGTCTACCCTAAATACAACAGACTTCTTGTGATTGGTAAATACAACATATAATCAATTAGGCTTAATAAAACTCTAGGCTCAATACAGCACAGACGGTATGTGATAGACTAATGACACTCTTTCAATTCTCAAAGTTTTGAGTGGTATGCAAGTTAGATCATCAAAGCTTAAAGAATCTAGAATAAAAGGACAATATATTTCCAAAATCTATGTGGGATTGAATGCCAATCTTTAACGCGTAATTAAGACATCTCTCCCATTAAATAAACAAAGCGGTGGATATCTGAAATCCAATTTTTTCATAATATATCCAATTATTCCAAACAATACACTATTTACCATACTCCAAAAGACATTTTATATATACTAGAGTAGAATTAATCAAATTAGAATGTTGTTTCCTATATTTCTACTTCTATCACATATTGCAACACTCCAAAAAATCACAAAATGGAATGGGAAAGAAATATGCCCATGATGTAGCCATAAAACACACAAATCCAATCATAATCAAAATCAACACACAATACAATAACTTACGAGATATGTCAATCTTGTGAGACTAAGTTGTAGTAGACTCCGTCGCAGAATCGTCCGAAGTAGACAACTCAGAAGTCTCTCTACCCTCAGACGTTGACCTATCTATAAAATCTAAGACATTCAAAGCATAGTTATTTTTTTTGCGCTTAGGTTTCTGGCAGCCCAAAATCCACAAATGTCGAGGCTATTTGTCCGGCATACACTAGAAGATCAAAAATCTTCTCTGGACTAAAGAAAAGACTTCTTTTCTTCACAATCGCATCTGCTACCATCAATCTCGTACGACTGCAAACATACATGATACAATGTTAGATTTCTGAAGCGCAAAAAGTACCATGCCAAGAATCATGAAAAAAATACTGCAAACTTACTTATTGCTTTTAGTCTTCCGAGCAAACTTCTTGGGCACTATAGGCGCTGACTCAGGATCCTGTGATGCAACAACTGCCGGCACCGGCTGTCACTTGTGTGGTCACTACAGTCGGAGCAACTTTCTTCATAGGTTCTAACAAGGCTTCAAAAATGTCTTTGATCTCCTCCAAGGCCACGATGTGATGGCCTAAGCCACGACAAACAACAATCGATGCACTTGAAATGAACAAATTCAAATACTTTAGTTCAATCGTTCATTTCTATAAAACTAACTCAAATAAGCAATAAATAAATTAAAGACTAACATGTAGATGCACTGCAATCTAATTATACCAAATCTCCTTCAACGGTTGTGCCTTCAATGAGAACCTGTAAGAGCCGCGGGTCTTTTTCACGACCTGCTCGCCATAGTTTATCATCATTACAGAAAATCTGGACTCTCCAGAGGGCTGTTTGGGAGAGTCCAGATTTTCGGCGGGAGTGCAAATACAGGGAAAAAAAAAAAAAAAAAAATATATTTTTTTTTAATCGGCAGTCCGACGGGGCACCTTGGCTGACTGCTCATCTTACACTGACTGTTGCAGCTTTTCGGCTAATTTTTTCTCTAATTGCACATTGGCACGCACCCCAACCAGCCCTGTAGTGAGTCCAGATTTTCTCTAATGCATTCATTGCCATGTTCCCATCAAAAGTATAATTGTTGATCATGTCGTTCCAAACAAGGTCTATATTAGCCTTCTTCATTGCCAATGACTGTTTGAAAAAAAAATTCGATTTTGCATCGTTGCCAAAATCCTTTATGAGAGTGCTGACACCAAACTTCATTGTCTACAATCATTCAAAATCAAACCAGATATATATAAGAAATGAAGCTAACAAGAAGAACAAACAAGTAACACTTCAATTGTAAAAAAATAGAGAAATTACCGTGGTAGCGGGATCAATAGCTGATGTCAAAGGGAGACGGTTCACGCCCGTCAATTCCTTGAAAATCACCATCGGGTAGGTCTCACACATTCCTGTAATATTGCACCTAGAATCTACACAATAAGAGTGAAAAATCACCATGCAACCGCCGTCTTGCAGATGCTTATCTGCAAAAGCATATGCCGACTGAAGAGCTTCTTGCTCTACATCTGCGTTTTATGTGGGCACCTCATGTTTCGAAGTAGACACTCCCGGCACGAGCAAATTGTCTGGACAGTCGAAAATGATGAGGTCCACGCTCGGAAACCAATTCACTTCACCCCCATACATGCGATGCTTTCCTGCTGACAGCTGCAATTATACAACAATGAAATGAACTAAACATTGATCCAAATTACAATCATGTCATTCAGCTCATACATAAAAGTCAAGTCAAAATTATGAATAAATTACCTTCTTCAGAAATTTTAGCACCTTCGTATAGCAATTTGGTGGATCAGACTCCATGTTGTTGACCAAGTCCTCAACAGAGAGATTTAGGATTAAATCCTTCGTGTTGATCGCGTCATCTTCCTCCAAGACAATCATCTGCGTTCCAGTGATAACATCTTCTGTCAAGTGCGATAATGCCTTCCTCTTAATCCTGCTTTTAGATCCCATTTGCATCTAGGATCCTTGGTCCATAATCAAAGATGCTAGAACTGGAACACCTCCATCGACCTTCTTTCTTGCCTTTCAACTTGGCCTTCTCCTCCTTATCCTTTTTCTTCTCTTTCTCCTTCTCCGCCAACCTCTCCAGACGATCCGCTTCCTTCTTCTCTTTTGTGTTTACTGAGTCAATGAGGTGAGCCTCTTTTCTCTTATTGTTGGCCTCCCTCCTCGCAATGGCCCTTCTCTTTTGCTTCTCAATCAAGCCTGCAAACTCATCCACATCCAAATCAATAACAACTTTGCCTTCCAAAGCTGCCTGCATCTGTACCTCTGACGAATGAGTGAAAGTGCTGGGGCAATCCAAATACCAACCACCACCACTGAGAAGGAGCCATTGTGAATGTACGCATCTGGTTTGGAATATACATACACACTCTAGAATTACGGTCTAACCATGTAGGCAAAAACAGAGGGAGGTCATTCCTTGCAATCGCACCTTTCGGTTCAAGCTCAAGCTTAAAGTACCTAATATTCAAAAACAAACCAATCAGTACAAAAGCTTCAATAAATGGAAATAGAAATCAAAACATGTTCTATAAAATTATTGAGTAAAGAGAAGCCATGAAACCAAAACCAATGAAAAATATTGTAAAACCTCATAATCCACGCAATTACTAATTGAGACCTTAAAAATACCCAAAGCAGACCAAAACAGTGGGAACGAAGAACATAACAAAAAATGGGGGTCCCCAAGGGTACTTCAAAAACCAGCGTCGGATCTGATGGTGGTTTATAAGGTCCCTTGAGGTACCCCCTTTTTTGGTTTTCTTAAAAAAAATTCAAAAAAATACAAAAAAAATTGGAAGCTAGAAAAGAGAACCAAAAATTGAGGTACCTCAAGGTACCCCCATTTTTTATTCTTGAAAAAAAATAAAAAAATAAAAAATAAAAATTGATGAAAGAATAATGAACTAACAATATCAATAAGCATCAAAAAAGCTAAGAAATACACTAGTGTTAGTTGATGTTAACTTATCGGAATAGAATCCTTTGAACAACCAAATTTGTGCCCTCAAAAGTCATGAATGAATCTCCCTTCTTGAAATTATTGGTACCTCTCAAGGATGGACCAAATCCTTGGTCCCAAAGCCTCTTTCGTCATCCCTCTATATATTCTACCAGGAACTCTGGCTGCTGTGGGCCCCCGTAGTCTACTGGAATGTTGTCTTGCTTCACGACGTCATCAAAGTACTCCACCGCTGCATCCTCAATCTGTAAAAGAAAAACACGCATTAGCCTAACTAGTTCATCAAGTAATATACATCTATGAGTTACATGAAATATATAGATTCAACTACTACTAACAAACAATCACTTACCCCAGTGTAAAAAACGCATTTGTTCAAGAAAGGTCCGAGCTGTGTTTCAGAAACGGGCCTCGACGGAAACTTTTGAGCTTCATGAGATGGATATGAAGAGTTCCACCACTGCAAGAACTTCACCTTGTGAAAGAAGGTGGTGCAACATGTCGCCACCATCTGTAATTTCTCCAATGTCATCTCCGGAACCTCATTTAAACTCTAGTGCTTTTCCACATGCAACAAAAACCAGAACGTGTTCATACCAATCATCAAATCATCAAATGCAAATTCAAATGATGAAAAATAATCAATCTCACAAAAATGCATCTCACCTCTATAAGAAATCTAGCTCCATTCATTGGCTGAGCAACTGCCAAGAGTTTACCCATCTTTAAGTTCAACTTTTGATTCTTGTCTCTTGCTCCAATACGCACGGCATGAGCTATGCCCTTGGCAGACTTGTTTTCAAATTCTGTTGTTTTGTTATACTTCCTCACCACTGCGTCCGCAGCCTGCAAAATCTCTTGCTAGAAAATAGAAATAAATTGAGAATCAAAAATACATGCAAATAAAAATAACAGATTATAAAACAATATATTCAAATCATAGAATAACACTAGAATAAATGCTTACTCAAAAAAAAAAAAAAGTGAATACTTCTTGAGGCATAGAATACCATTTCTTGGTAGGTTTAGCAAAACATTGCTTCACTTTCGACGGCCTCAGCATCTCACTGAACTTCTCAAATGGAAGAAGCTCATACCTCTAAACACGGTATAAATCATGTACCAAGTTTGTTTTTACATGAGAGTCCTCCATCGCCCTGGAAAGAATAATGTGGGTCAGTTTTCTCAAACGGAATGAAACATAAGAAATTTGAAATGATAAAAAAGAATTGTGAATTGCCAAAAAAAATATCAAAGGCATACGCACTTGTTTATGTTGTGCATGACTTGCATGACTAACTCTGTCTTTCCTTTTGTATCCAACATGTTGCAGTCCACAAGGCAATGGAAGTCTGGATTTCGGATTTGACCCTTGTGGTGTAGCTCATCTACGCATGAAAACGGTGATTTCCATCGCAAATAAAGAACTTCAAGTTCTTCAAGAAATGCAATCGAGGCTCAGACTCCAAGTAGTCTTTGAAGTCATCATTCTTCTCCTTCCAGATTGAGTTCCAGCGGCTCATTTCCTCGTCCGTGAACTCAGATTTTTCCCCTCCTTCATTTGTGGTGGAGACATAGAATACTGCTGCTCCCTTGTGGTATCCAAAAACAAACTCGGTCTCCAATTTCTTCACATCGCTGGACAATGTTGGTCTCACCATGGGCATCGCAACAAGCCGGCAAAGAGGAATTTGAAGCCAAAACAATTTGTCTGGCTTCATCCTCAACATCCCGATTGTGGCGAAAGAGTCCACCTTCTGAAGTCAATGAAGCTCGTCCTCCAACAATTCCTTCTCCTTGTCTTCCTCTACATCCTCTTCCATGAATGGGGGTGCTTCATCACTTTCTATATCCGACTAAACTTCTTCAGCAGTATCAGGAGTTTTCAACTCTCTCTCCTCCTGTCTTTCATTCAAAGGCGAAACATCCATCTAGAATACAGAGCAAAATATAGTATGTTATAATTGAAGTAAAAGTGCAATCAAGGAAAAAGTTAAATTATGCAGGGAATTGCCAAACATTCAAAAGCAATTTATATCAAAAAGGAAAAAGTATAATATGCACATAGAAAAATGCTAGCCTAATCCGTGGCCCTCAAGTTCATATATCCAAATATTGTAGAGAACAATCAAGCAAATCCTGTCTATGTTGATTCGATGTCTACCGATTCATCTAAATCAGAATTCAAAAGAATAATGACAACATCATATCTTGGCTTACTAATACTGCAAGCACATTGGCACAACTCTTCTTGCAAAAGACTACAAATAGAAAATGTATAATTCAATGATGAATTGTACTCCGTCTAAAAGCTTTCCGATGAAAACACATGCTGCCTCCCCTTCCCATTTCTCTGCCAAGTGAAGTGATTATCACGTGGCCGTTTATTTGAGTTTGCAGGCCGGTCAATTACATCCAAATTGCACCAATGCTTACCAAGTCATCTTCTTCATCTTGCTCTTTTGCGGAGTCGCTGGAGATGTCCACATTTGTTGGAGCAGGAGTCACTGGTTCTTCACACTCCTCGATAGGGACAAGTTGAAGAGGGGCAATAGTGTTTGGAGCCAATGAAGATGATGCTTGACCAACAAAGCCATCAATTGTCTGCACAAAAAAGTTGAATTAATAAATCAAATTTTAATCCTTTAATCCTTGGGATGACAAATAATAACTATTAAGAATTTAAAAGACAAATTCAAAATGAAACTCTAAACTCACATGAGGTAATTTTGACATGTTTAAAAATTAAATGATATCCGAAAAAGTAAATTCATCAAGCTCTAATAGTTTACTTGAAATGAAATATAGGTTGATTGCCCTTCTTGCGTGACAAATTCAAAAACAAAGACAGAATATCTACTAATAGAAATTCAAATTCTAAAGCATTTGGTCTCTATTAGGTACCAAATACTTTAGAACTTGCATTTTGAGTCACTGATAAGTAAATCCATGTAAAAATGTGAAGAGAATGAATTTGATGCTAATAAATTTCAGAGAATTATCAATGATAAAACTATATTAACTGGACATGCTTCAAATGTTGTGAACAATTATTAGATTAACAGCAGAAAGAAATTGTTATTAACGAATAAATTATGCTTTTTTTTTTAATACTTTAAAATGCTAAAAATTAAAATATTTAAAAATTATAATTAATACTAAAGAACAAAAAGTAAAATATACGAAAATAAGTTTAAATTAAATAAAATTTAAAATAAATATCCAATTTCTTTTTTATTAAGCAAAAATATAAAAAAAATGATAACAAAAAGAAAAAAAAGAAAAACAACAGAAATGTACCCGATGGCACCCTAAACTACTGATACAAACTCATCAAGAATCCAGGCGAGTACCAGAATCATGGATATCTGTGGTACCTTGGAAAGGACCATCGGATCTAACAGGGTCTTTGGGGGTGCCAGCAGGTACCCTCAATTTTGGTACCCGTGTAGTATCTCTGACCAAAATGCGAGTTCCTGTTTTTTGGATGCCGCTGCCGATGAAGAACTCCGGAACTCGACAATGTACAACAAGCAATCTAAATTCTTGCTTCGCTGAAGCTCAGAACTCAAGTGACAATGCACAACAATGAATGTTTAGATCAAAACCTTGTTCATCTACAACTACGGAGAAAAGCAAACCCATGTTTGTGATTGTAAAATGAAAGTCAAGTTCAGAATTCTAGGGTGTTTTGAGTTTCTCGGGTTCTGTGAATTCCTCGGATTTTGATTCGATCTGCGTTGGATTCATGAAAATTTAAAACAGAGCTTCGGGGGTACTAAAACTGGGGGTAGCTACAGCCACCCTCAAAACGCCCCTCAGGTCCGATAGGCCTTTTTAGGGTGGCTGCAGCTACATCCAGTTTCGGTACCCCCCAGGCTCCGACAAAACAAATTTGTCGTCCTGAAGCTTCAAAGGGAACCTCTATTTCCAAATTTGACTACTCACAATAGCTATAACTCACACAATATGTCTGTCAGTGTGGTGATTTGAGAACTAGTCTCAATTTTAAGAGTCAAGGTTGTTCAAAAACGTTATGAGCTTTAGCAAAACAAACGGAATCATGAAACCAAAATGCAATCGTACGTACTAAATGATCCTGTGGGAGACGCAAAGGATTTCAATCTTGAGCACGATTGAAATTTAAGAACTAAAGGAAAGGATTCTAACCATTACAAATTTGTATTGAAAGCCGGAATGAGACCGAAGAAAGAATAAACATTTTGCCAGAATGAGACAAAAAAACAGTTAAAATTGAAACTATAAATTGGAAATGTTGCAGCCAAGTGTAAAGACTAAACTTGCGTTGCTGCGGGCGTAACAGGAAATTGATTTGCTGCGGGACCCCTTGCTTCCTCCCTCCTCCGACTGCGGGTGCTGCACGTGCTCACCATTGCAGACTGATCTTGAAAAAACCTAGGAGAAAATATTAAGAGCACCAAGAGTCCGACGCACTCCACGACAAAAGGCAAACAAGGAAGATGATTCCAAAATCCAGGTTGAGGTTGTTGTGGATCAGAGTAATCTTGAAAATTCCAGGACCGCGTCAAGCTCAACAGCCAGTGATGCCGGTGGGTCTAAAAGAATCCAGTCAACTTGAATTCTGTGGAGCCACGTCAAGGTTTCAATTTCGGGACCTATTCGTGTGGAGTTTGACCCAGAGGTATCCAAAAGGTTCGCAACATTTGGCTAGATTTCTTCTACCTCTACGGAAGTAGGTGAGATCCAGTTGGATGGAGATAAGGTCATGGATCGGAGTTTCTATTTAGGGGGAGAATTTTGAAAAGTAGTCGTCATTCCATTCTCGTGACATTCATAATTTCTATCTGCAATCCACATTCTTTGGAACTCAATGTTCCCAGAATACTATGAATTGATAGAGCTTGTTCCTAGACATCGATCATTCATTCGGACAATTAAAACATTGGTAAAGAAATTCTGCAAAATATTTCCAGGATTCAAAGACTAGAGGCATGATTTCATCCATTTCTTGCACGAAATTGCATTGTCAATTGGTCAAGTTATTTAAGTTTTGTAAATTAATTGTGATTACATAACTAAATTTTTCCTTCACTGAAACCTACAAGGTATATTAGCACTCAAGAATTTTTGTCAAAGTGTTGAACTTTAAGGCCCATTCCTAATGAAATTGTCCATGACACTTCTAAAATAGGATTTATTCCTTCTAGTTTGCTCTGAAGTTTCATGTCCATTTCTTCTTAGACCACCCTAAACACCACCAGTCCTGATCCCTTCAACCACTCAATCCAGTGAGGTACTTGAAGTAAAATCTATCCATTTTATCATTTCCTTCAGTACTATAAGATCAAGTGAAAAAAATTTCATCAAATTCCCCCATACGGATTCAAAGATATTACCAGTCAAATAGGGCAAACAATTTTCTTTCTACAACTTGCACTGCCTGCCTATAAATTAAGATGGTCCATTACTTCTTAGTAACTAGTCTAAATGAAAGTAGAAGAAGCTTTCAATGTAGAGAGAAAAGAATGCCCTCAAAATAATAGAAATTCTTAAATCTATTTCTACTCAGTTCACTTATATTTTTAGGTTACCCCCCATATTTTTTGGTATGAGTATCGTGGTATAAGTTTTGCTATAGAGCACTAGTTGAAATTAACCCAAAATTCCAATGGAGCTTATCAATACTATATCTATTTGAAAACTTTCACAAATCTTCCCTCACAATAGAGATTATTGAAACGTTCAACAAATTTCTTTTGCCCCTTAATTCTAAAATGATGATTCACAGGTTCCATACATCAAGCACTCGTAATCTGAAGGTTTCAAATGGATTTTGCTATTAGTAAAAGTTTACCAGAAGATACAACTAATGGAGTTCTATGCTTTGCTTTTAGAGTACAATCATTGCTAAGTTCAAACCTCTTCTAGTTTACGTTTAATACCATAAATGATCCAAAAAAGATTTTATTTCATTGGGATTACTACCAGTCAATCATTGACAAGTGAGATAGGTATTGGAGCTTAAAATCTAAGAAATTGAAAACAATTGCCAAGAGGTCATGTTTTTTGGTTTCGTAGAATACAGAAGAACTCCTTCTTGTCCTCACCAACATGTACACGATGCACCAAAATGACATGATTTTTATTTTTGATACTGAAATAGTTCAACGGTAAAACTTACTCTTCTGAAGTCCACCACTTTCTACTTCTATAATGGACATCACCATAGTGTACATTCCATCTTTGAATGTAATCTCAATAACCCTCACTGCTTACAATAATGAAGTTTCAGTAGAGCTGTTGGAAAAACTTGGACAACAGAAAGAAATTCAAAGAATGAAAATATGACAGTGATATGCTTACATTGAAGACATTGTGCATTCCTACAATGTTTTGAACGGAAGTATCCTTAGTCACTTTGTATTGTGCATCTGTGCTATGAGCTTCACTATTGTCCTCTCTATGAGAACCTCCTCCTTCAATGTATAAAGACTTCCAAAGTTCGCCTGTTGTCGCCTCACTAGTTTTGGACATTGCTTTCTTCCCTCAAATCATCCTAACTCTTCCAAGTGCCTTGGAAGACAAAAAGTAAAGAAACTACGTTTCTTCCTCTTTTTTGTATGCGCAAATACTACAAACACTAAGTTCTGTTGCTCTAGAAGCATGAGAATGTGGAAGACCACATCAACACTCTTGAACTAAGAAACTAAGGCTACACTTCCACAACCAATCTGAAATGACTCTTTGCTGAGGAAGGGGCAAATAAGTAGTCGCTCAAAAGTCGGGTTCAGCACACTAAATTGATGGCAGTCAGTACTGTGAACATGTCAGAGGCCTGCTTGTAATTGACAAGTGGAACACCTGTCAAGTAGTAAAATGCACGTCAATTTTTGAAACTACGTAGCCGCCAAGTGCCAGTAGTAAAGTGAGTCTGACAACGCCTTTTCTTTCTATGTTGCTATCTAAGTGAGGATCCATAATTACAAATACGTGAGCGCAAAAAAATACGTGCAGGCAAAATTATGCTACTTGAAAGCACCGCCTATTCAATTTAAAAATCTTCTTTAAATACAGAAGCCCCAAAATCGGATGGAGAGTCTCCTGACCTCACACAGCAGAAGCAATCTTGCAGAGTTCCCTCCGTCCCAAGTGAGAAGGCAACTGTAAACAGTTTATTAGAAACCCCGTCACATAGTCCAATGCAGTCTTGTTATTCATGTCCGCCACTACATCCAACTCCCATTGACCATGTAAGTATAATAGAATGTTTGAAGAGACTAGCAAATATGCATCGGTCGCAAAACAAACTCTCAACAATGGATCTGAACAACGTCAAGCATCACTAAGTCCAGTTTCTTCCGCCAATATTCAACGGGGATGTCATCTTCGAATTGCCTCCGTGCCGGTCATCATCGTCTTTGTCGGCGGCCAAGAACTTGGAAGGAATGGACAAGCAATATGATGGGCAACCTTGGTGCAAGTTGGTGATGACAAACATCAACAACTCTGACAATCTCAAGTTTCGTAAGTCATACTGCACTAATCATCTTGCTTGTGAAAATCCAGAGTGTGATTATCTAAAGAGAGCTTCTAGAAAAAATGAAATAGAGTGGAGTGGTTATACAATGTTCCCTTTTGCAGTAGGGGAGACGCCCCCCAAGGATTCTTCTCTAGTTTGCAAACTCTGCAGGACATCGCTACGTGCTTGAGCACATGCGATGCTAGAATGTATTACAGCTATAGTGATAATTCTAAAATGAATAGGCTGCAGTTCACTTTGAATATCATGAGCACCCTGTTGCAAAAGGCATGTACAGGGATTCCATAGAAGAGATTTGTGGACTGATTGCAAATCAGGTGGCTAAAACACCAACGGCCACCAACTCTGCAATTGCTTTGTCTGCTAGCAAGGAATTTTTAACAAACTACCTATTTCACAATGGAAAGGGAGAGAAACAAATGTTAAAGGGGGAGGAGCTGGAAGAAGTGATGTACCGTTTTTAGTACTTGAGCAGTCCAAACATAAGGAATGTGATATCTTCATTTTGCTCAAACAATCGGGGAGGTGTCATAAATAGTATAATGACCATGAGAAGGAGTGTAGGTTTGAATACATTCACAATAACGTTTTCCCTGGCCAAGGGAAGGAGAAGGTTTACATTTTCAAGATGCTCACCGAAGGACTAGAAAGTGGAGTGGACCTGGTGAGGCGCATGCAACCTGGAGGGAATCTCCAAAAAGCGTGGATGATGTTTGACCACGTGAAACGTGTGAAGGAGTGGACCACGATGGCTTGCCATGTGTATGATCCAGATTACAGGAAGGTCATAACCATTGCAATGTGCGATATGCAATCTGAAGATACCAAGATCCAAGTGCAATTTTGGAGGTGTTTGAACTCGTTGTAATGTCACAATACAGAATAAAATATCCAAACTTCAAGGGGTTCATGGCAGACAGCGCTATGGCCAATTGGAATGCTGTCCGTGTTGTCTATGGATTTGGTTTTGCCAATGATAAAATGGAGAATCATGAGCGGACGTGTTTATTGCATTGGAGTACACCTCTTTAAAAACACACTCAAAAGCACATCAAGGAGGAATTTCAACAGCAACACAGTGCACTATGTAAACAATACAAAGACGCTAAGAGTATGGAGGAGGCAGAGACACGTTACCTTGCAATTTGGTTGTGGTGGTTTTCCTCTGGAGTTGCCACTGAAGATGCTTTTCATCACTTGGATCATTGGCTTGCATTTTGGCATTTCAGATATCAGCAATGGGGAGGCTTTATACAAAAAGGTAAGTCCGCATAGAATTTAAAGTAGTATGTGGAATTTTAGTGTTTTTAAATACTAATGTGTAGAGAAGTTTTGTTCATATTTGATTTGAATAATGTTACAGCAAACAACCTTTTGATTTAAATTTAAAATTTTTTTTTTTTTTTTTCTTGGAGTGACCAAAAACAAGGGTACCTTGAGGGAGCCAGAATACTACCGTCGGATCCAATGATAGTATTTGGATACCCTCAAAGTACCCCTACTTTTGGTCCCGCATTAGAAACCAAAAACAGAGGGATGACATTTTGTATTGTTTGTTTGTTAGAATGTTTTTTTCCAAAAGCAAAATATTTGTATATAATTTTTTTGGGACAATTGGAATGTTCTTTAATTGTATTGACGTACATGTGGACTAAGTTTCTTGAATTCATAGTGATTAATGAGCTTTCATTTATGAAATTTTACTAATGAATTTTTTTGGAGATGGCTTTCTAGGATTTGAGTTTAGAGGAATTGGCGGATATGCCATCCTGCAACTTGTCTGAAACAATTCACAACAAGTGGCTTCAAATGTTGGGCAATCAAGGCAACAATTTATTTGACGCCACTTGCAATGATAGTATCCGTGTGTGGACCCAAATGACAAACTACCGTGCTTACTTAAAAGGGCATACATCTGAATCAAGTCCATCGAAGGGGAGTTAAAGTTGAAAGCTGCAAGGCGAAGTGGAGATCCCAAGAAAATGGCAGAGGCATTGAACACATTGCCTAGAGCCGAAGGTGTTGGAACTCGCATACTGCACCTGGAAGGAAAAGAGATTTTTGGAAGCACAAAGAGGAAGTTGGACGTTTCCATTAGCGATGCAAGAGACTCACATCGACCTGACAAAGTGAATTTCTCTCAACCTCGTGTTCAAACAAGGTCCAGTACGGCTTTCACAGAGACCTCTGAGGACAAAGGAAAGCAGCCGGAGGTTCATCCATCCAAGCATGTTACAATTGCATTTGAAAGCAATTGTGATACGTCAAAGTGGCACATTGCAAGGATCAGCCACAAATCAAACGCAAAATGTCAAGCTCAGCAACAAACATTGAATATCAAGTGCATTGCAAAAATTGCTAGAGGACTATCAAAAACCCCAGCTCCCACTTATTGTGGTAGGAAAGAAGACTATGGCACAAGGCGAGAGGTGGTGGCAGACTTCTGGTTTTGTTGGGATGACATTGAAAGATGTGTGAAAGGTACTAAGGGCTAGTTCATTATAGATAGGCCTAAGGTGCCAGAGGTTTGGCCTGTTTTAACCGAAAATAACCTCAATCGAGAGGAGACATTATATCTTCAGTATGTTAGATTCCTACTCCAAGAGTGGCCTACATTATTGCCATGATGACTCTTCAATATGTCAAATATATTCAAAAGTGTCTTCTATGATCAACCGCCGCCACAGGATGCAGGTTTGTATCCAACGGTTAGGAACAATTGAATCATACAGCGGAATGCAAATGCATCGACTACAAAGCAGCGGAACAAGTGGGAGAGTGCTGGAAATATTAAAGGGGGAATTCTGGAAGTGACTTTACTTCTTTTTCCAGGTCTAGGTGCAATAGTTTCACTAGAGACCGGGGTAGATCCAAATTGAACTGTATACAGAATTACAATTGGTATGTTTCCCTCATGTACATGCCCGGACTTTGTTCACATGTCCGTTTCCGCTATTGGTGGACGTCAAGCATATGTGAATTGCAAACACTTGTACTACATGTACCGATACTTCTAAAAATGGACATTCATGATGACCAATTCATTCATACATCTAGTTATAGCTTCAACGAGTTGAAGCTTCTTCTACTTCAAGCACGGATCATTAGTGTGCCATTGCAGGGGGACAATTGACGTTCTTCTTTGTACTTCATTTGTATCGTATTAATATATTTTTGATACAATTGAAATGATTTGGAGCATATGGAACAAAGTATGTTTTTATTTGATGTATGGAAATATGTGTATTTATCAATGTTTGGCAATATGAGGGTGAAAATGGCCAAGAATTACAATAATCACCCCTTATCTAGTATTAATTGTATGAACATCAAATCAATTCTGTGAATGTGTTTTGTGTTTTCTTTTCCCTTTCTTTCCCATTTTTGTTGTTTTCGTATTCCTTATTTTTGTCCCTTACCTTTCTATTACTTTCCCACTTTTTTTTCATTAAATTTTTTATTTCCAATAGCTTCCAAATGTTTTTTCTTAATCTTATCTTTTTTCTTTTTTCTTTTTTGAAAGAATGTTTGGCAATTAAGAGACAAAAAATACCCAATTAGTGGTCATTCCTTTAGATTGGAATGTATTTGCGAGAGGTCCAATAGATTGTAGTGGGTGAGCAACAGAGCTAAGTCTAAAACTATGCATAGAAGTATCAGGTCTCATTTCATAGATTTTGGCAGATTGTGAAGTATAATAGTTTTCTAAATCCTAAATCCACGGTCATAGGGACAGTGGTCATAGGTCCTAAATCTTACTAAAAATAGTAAATTATACTCTATTTTTGAGAAAAAATCCTAAACCAAAAAAAATTTGGAAAAAAATCTTAAAAAATAAGTTGTCAAAGCTCTACACTCGCAAGCTCCACGCTTGCCGCTCACAAGCTTGCCGCTCCAAGCTCGCATGCTAGCGTCTTTGGTTAATATTCAATTCTTTGTAAGGATGTAACTTGGCCACCAAGAGTTTGCCAAAGAGAAAAGAAGAGCTAGTTGCAGTTTCTCTTCTTGAAAAAACGCGGACACTGGGTGTGTATTCGACCAAAGTGCAATTCACACAATTTCAATTCAAATGCCAAAGTGCTTGATTAGTTTTCGTGAAGGGATAAATTTTAATTTTGCCAAACTTCTACAGACGAAGGGGGTGCATTGTAAGTAGCACATCGATACTCTGAAGTTGTAAAAGCGGAATTAATAGGAGCTAATTAATCTGTTACTTTGGCCGGCCTGATTGATTAACTCTTGGCATTGCATTGGTAGTCTACCAGACTGTTAACACTATACAGCATTTTTTTGCTACATCTTTACCTCTGCTACATCTTTAGCTTGTGGTTCTCTGTATTTTGGTCATGTATGTCTATTTTTTGAAACTAAGGATGGTATTCTATTTGAAGTGACTTTGAAAGTGGGACATACACAGATCTTATCAATGAATTAATCACCTCACAAATAAAATAAAAATAAATAAATAAAACACTTCATTTGCTCACGACCCACCCTCCAAACCAAAAACCAGTTTTTTTTTTTTATACGGGCACAATATATAAAATACGTTATGGAATACATATAATATGATATATGGAATATAGATGTTATATAGATTACCGATATAGTAGGACATATGGGCACAAGAACAAGTATGGGATATAGGATATGGTTGCTAATCCCATATCAGTTGCATCTAGGATGTTAAAAGAAATTATAGATATAGGGGGTATTAGTTCACTCACTTCTTAAGTGAGTGGGTAGTGATCTCTTCCAACGGTTATTCCCTCAAAAAAGAACACCCACAAATATATTGGATTTTAAACTTTGTCAAATGGGACATTGGACGCATTTCATTGTGAATGCTTTTAATGGAGGATGTGTATCTCCAAGTTGCAATCTAGTGTCCTGACTATCTTATTAGTGAGGCCCCAAACTTAGTGCCACTACCATAAAAAATTGGATCAAAACTAGTACAACTATAATACTTCTAGATACATTACAAATAGTCTTTTTCTTACAACATTTTTTTGCACACTAGTTTTTAAGTTTATTTTATTTAGTGTGTTGTCTACAAATTAGAATTTCCTAATATAAAACAGGATAATGTAAAATTAAAAAGATTAAAAAAATATTAAAAAAATAAAAAGTAATAAAGATATTAAAAATTAAAAAACTTATTCAACCATAAAGTTTAAAGGCCATATTTTCATTAGAAACCATTCAAAATTCTCATTTCTGCTGCAAAGTGATGAAATCTTAAAATAATTTGCCACTATAACCGTACGATATTGTACTACAATAGTATATAAATGCCTACTGCAAAGTGATGAAATATATGAGAGTATCATTCGGTTCGACAACATTTAGGTGAATATGGAGGTGCCTGCGAAGCCAGTGACACTTCTTGACTATATTGAGGGATGGCGGATGAAGTTGTGGAACCATGCGTATGCAATAGTCTTTAAGGATGCTGACGCCTTTAAAAAGTTAGAGTCATTCAAGAACTTCAAGGGTTCAAACCTCGCGGTGAAGAGGATCATTTATAGGTATGATTTTTTTTCCATTTACAATATATGCCATGTGCTTCTCAGTTCTCACGGACTATGTCATTGGTGAGCTTTGTTGATAAGATATTTTGTTATGGCCACATATATTGTAATTGAGATCTTTGTGATATTTCCTTAGATTGCTTTGATTAGATATGAAGAGGGTTGGAGAGCTCCTTTCTCCAATTTTTTTCTCTTCCGATTGAAGGCACTTCCATGGTGCATTCTCGTTGCAATGACCTCTTCACTTAGAGCTTGATCTCACAATAACTACATAAATGTATCATTAGAAGAAATGTCAACCCTCTGAAGGGCTGCTCCGGAGTGACAAACCAAGCTATTAAAAAGCTTGGTTTGTCACTCTAGCTGACTACTGTGGTGAGCAGTCAAAGTGGCTGATTGCTTGCCGGAGCAGTCAGATTTCGCAAAAGTTTTTTATTTTTATTTTTATTTTTTACTTTAAATTTTTTTAAGGTTAAATTATTTATTTATTTGTTTATTTTTTATTTGCAAATTTTGGTTCCTGCGCCATTGTCATCAGGGTTGTCTTATTTGACATGTTCTTGAGGTTTGGTGTCGTATAGGACGTCTGATGTCGTGTATCGTATAAGACAAAGTGTCAAACAACCGTCGCATCCCGTTGCGTAAGGGTAAAAAATTTTACCCCGCGGTAATTCAATTTTGACTACGTGGCGGGCTGTGAAAACCGACGAGGAAATCCAAACACACGTCAGTGTGAGCGACTTTGGGTGGGGGCGCGTGCAGGTCTAACTAAGGCGAGATCGGGTCCAAAATTTAGGGCGACCTCAAGTTCAGGCTGTTGGGCGACTTCGGGTTCAGATTTGTGGGCGACCTCGGGTTCACAAGACTAGGCGACTTTGAGTTCAAAGTGCTGGGCGACTTCAGGTTCAGAACACTGGGCAACTTCGGTTCAGGTGTGATCTCGGGTCTAGATGCAACCTCGGGTTCTATAGAAGGGCGACTTCGGGTGATTGGCAACCTTGTGTGAAAAGAGGGGCGCCGTCGGATTACGAAGCAACCGTGGCTGACATTTTTGTAGGCGACCGTAGGTCCAAGAGCGACCGCAATTGTATCCACGAGGGCAATGGGGGGTACAATTCCGCAAAATACATTTTGTTTTTAGGAACTTCTATAGTTTATATTTTCTATAGTATATCTTGGAAATTTTTGAAGTTAAAATCTCCCTCTCCAATTCAAACACATAATCCAATTTAAGTCCACAAAAATAATATCAATAATAATTTTTTATATATTAGTAGTAGCTCACATACATTGGTGTGAAGAAAACTCCAATCGAAGTTGTACTGGCGTTGAATTTCTATAATTAGGCTTTGATCATAATCAAACCACCGAAGATAAAAACAATTCAAAACATATTTATGTATGTCTCACTGTAATTGTCTAACATGCTTGTTGAGGCACTGGAAAAATACTCACAAATAAGCTATTAAGCAAGGAACTTCAGCTGCAAATCTTCAATACATAACATTTATGCAAAATCCTTATGACAATACTACATTGCATGCACATCTAGTCCTCAAGTGTGAAAGTTGAATCGCTTGGTACTTCATCAGCATCAGGGTCTGTATCTTCATGCGACTCTCTACTGCTGTTGTTGTCGCCGGAGCTCTCATTCTTGTCATCTTCTCGGGGTACTGGTATGTTTCGTACTTCACGTTCTACCTCAGAGTTCAGATTCCATACTTCAATATCCACGCCAGCTGTGCCTTCTGTTTGCACCAATCATTTTGTGAGCCTGTTCACATCGGTGAGTCCATTAATGTTGGATGTGGGTTGTCGTCCTTCTCTGCTTGATTGTCCAACATTTTGGATGAAACATCCCGCATCCATGCTATATTGCTGGACAACTTGATTGGCACGTTTATAATTCTTGTGTATCTTCTCCTCATGTTTCCTAATATGCTTTTTGCCTCTACCCTTGTCAGTCTAGTCTCTACGCACTTCCAATGATGAATCTCCAGGACCCGACACCAATGACGGTTGAGTGGGTTGCAGAGCTAAGCCACGGACTTCTTCATCAATGTTTGCTAGTGCACCTTGATGCCCCCGCAGCCGTTTTAGTGGGGTTGGTAAACTTGGTGCAGACCTCCTGACTGTAGGCAAGTTTGTGCCTCTTCCTCGATTCAAGACCGCGTTACGATTAATGGGCAAAAGACTTCTCAATGGCGCATCGTCATCGAACTCGTCAATTTAGATGTTTGAGTGGCTGTTGCGTTGAATACTGTAGGATTTGCAATTCTCTCATGTTCGACCTCATCGACAGTAGTTCACTGTTCTTGACGCTTGCTTCTCACTATACCTTCTACAGCACTGCGGAGATTCATTGGCATTCTCAAAGGCAACTGAGTTGGTACCGGTAATCTTGCCTGTGGTTCTAAATTTGGCATTGGAATATGTACGTCAACGTTGTTGTCGTCAGGACTTCTTTCCCTCGATGGCGGGGTATTCTCTGTCGTATCTTCATGCCATGCACAGACGCGCACTTGTTCTGGAGAACGTAGGACCTCTTCCTCAGCAGCACCGTCCTCATTATTGCCATCCACAAATGTGTTTGCAAAAAATCAACGTTGTCTAGGGGGACTGTGCTGAGGGGGGATCATTGTAGCCCATTCATTGTCGCGCAAGCGCTCTTCTTCGTCCCTACGGTTCTTGTTCGCTTGTATGAAATCGGGAACCACCTCCTCTTCATCTCCGGAAGGCAATCTCTCCTCGTGGTCTGAAGCATCATCCGCATCTAAAAGGAGCTGCTCATAGAAAAGGGCTGCATAGTACTCACGTTTCTGGTGTTCAAGTTTGCTGTTCGCGTAGATATACACCAATGTCTCTGCCTTGGATGTACTCAGGCGGTTCCGCACTTTGTTGTGTACAAACAAATACATGCTCCAATTCCTTTCACATGAAGACGCTGAGCATGTCAAACCTAGAATTCTCTTTGCTATCTTTGAAAGAGCATTGCCACCCACTCGATTCCACCACTGATGAGGCAGCAAGTTACATTCATTAACATCGGGAGCCTCCAGTAAGGGGTCAAAAGGCCCTATCTTCTCTTCAAATTGTGTCAGCTCATCCATTGCTTCCAATGCCGACACTCCTAAAGACTGATTCATTTTCCGTATGACTCAATCAAGGCTTGCTTGGCTTGGCCATCGGCAAGAACTTCTCGGACATCTACTAGAAATGGATTCAGGAATGCCCCCGCATAGTGCAGGTCTATATGCATCAACTTCCAACGGGTGTCAAATTGCTTCTCGTATCTGTCTGCCAACATTAGATCCAACCAAAATGGCACTTGCCTCAAACTATACACATGGATTTTCAATTCCTTCATTATTATCCAAGCTCGGGGCATGGCCGGAAATTTTCCATCAAAATGACGAAGAGCAAGGAGTACGGGCTCTACCATATGCAAGGAATTCTCACATTTTACCCAGAACGCCTCCGAATGAATGTTATGATGGATCTGTCTCCCTTGGGCTTGAATTAAGTGTCCATTTTTCCTCCTCACCAAACTGAACTCAAATTGCATGTAGTTGTCATCATTAATCACGGAATGCAATGCTTGCTTGCAATCCACCAATCGGTCTATCATTAGGAAGTTGGTGGCGAAGCGTGTTTCAAAAGGAAGTCGTAAGACTTTGTTGGGTGACCACTTCCGAAAAAGAGCCAACGTGTGTTGATACTTCTTGATGTACTTCACAATATCCCTACACTCCTGTGCCAAATCTTTCATTGATTGAGACTTTCCCTAGTCTTCCAAAAGTAAGTCCAGAATGTGTGCAGCACACCCTTGTCTATACAAGTGAGGGCATTTTTCTTCCAAGCTTGTCATGGCCCCAGTCATTACTACGGCATTGTCCGTACATAGTTGGACAATGTTCAAAAGGCCCACCTTGTCTATGTCATTCCCCATCTTCTCCATCGTATAAGCAATGTCCTTTCTGTCTCTAGTGCTATTGACCGGTCCCAAAAAGACATCCCCGGCAGGACAAACGAGCATCATGTTCAACAATGGACGGAAATTGGTATCCGACCAACCATCTAAACAAAAAGTTGCCCCGTATTGGTTGATTGAGTTTGTAGTCCGCTCAGAGACCACCTTCTTAATGGCTTCCTTTTTGACATCTATCATCTTTGTTTGCATTGCGTTGTACGAGGGTGGATGGTACACAAATCTAGCTGTAGCTGTTTCCTTCACTGTGTTTACAAAGGCGGGGTGTCGCATGACATTGAATGCAATGTTGGCCTCATAAAAGAAGGAAGCCCACATCTTATCCAACTTCTACCTCAGGCCCACTTGTAACGCCTCATCCATACTTCTTTGACAGGAAACGGTTGGCCGATTAATCCTTCTTTGGACCATTGCAGGTGTGGGATCAACTGAATCAGGGGTAGGGGCCAGTGTCTCATTTGTACCACTAGGATTTGCAAAGCCTTCTCCCTCAATGTTTGGTGCAGGTGGAACAACGGACTCATCAGTGTTGCTGGTAATTGGATCTTCATACATCTCTTCATAGCTCATGGATTTAGGGACAACCCCTTGACAATCCCTAAACCTGTCACGTACAATCCTAGGCATTTTCTTACAACAGTCTGACGTGTCTGAGCCACCAAATCCAAAATGATTCAATGCCCTCTTCTTTACAAATGTTTTGCTCCACCCACAGAATACACATTTTCAAGGATAGGCAAAAGCATCATCCTCAGTGCACGGTACTAGCCAAAGGTCCCACTCTTTTGTGGCTCTACGTGTATCGTTTGCACTATTTCCCCTACTAGTGCCTCGTCCAGCCATCTTGTTTATCCGCAATATGTTCAACACAAAACTATTTAATCAATGAACCTAATAATGTATAAGAAGTAATGACAAAGTCCCCTGCTAAGAGTGTTCTTCCGAACCCCTCAAAGCAAGATTATTGCCCTCCAAAGAACCAAAACATCCGCAGAAAGCCTCTTTCGAAGATTCAGGTCAAGAGTCTAATCTTTAGAGCAAATTGTCAAGGAAAGATTGCCCCCTCGTCTTTATAGTCACGGACTTCCACGACCCGAGGTCGCCCCATCAACGAGTGCGGGTTCAGCAGGGGCGACTTCAGGTTCACTAGCGACAATTTTGGGTTCAGCATGGGCGACCTCGGGTACAGTGTGACCTTGGGTACCAGGAAATCAGCGACCTCGTTCACTTGCAAGTAAAGGGCAACCACGGGTATATTAGAGCAACCTCGGATTCCGTCACAATAGAGAGTGACTGCGGCTAGATGGGCGACCTGGGGTCTTAGGCTACGGTGACCGCGGGTCTTGCAGCGACCTTGGATAAAGGAGAGACCGCGGGTGACGGCGAAAATCGACTAATGAAGCATATCTACACTTCGTTATCTCTATGAAATCCCAAGTATGATTCAAATTCCATTTGTTAGGGAAAAAAAAAGTATGATTCAAAATAGGGCTATAGAATGATTTTTGCGGAAATCGTGAGATGGTAGAAGACTTTGGATTCTAAACCTCTAAAACACCAATGCCTTTTTTTCTGTATGTAATCAGTTAACCCTTAAGGGTTTTTGACTATGTTTTCACCAAAATCGCTCCAAAATTGCCACTTCTAATACAAGTATCCAAATTTAGAAAAAAAACTTTTTTGAACACATGTAACCGTAGGATCTTGTAGTAAACTGGTTTAAGAAGATGTGGAAAAAATTTCAGAATTTTCCACCATGTAGATTGCAGGATAATAGCGTTTGAATTGACAAAAATCCTTTTTTAATCACTGCAAAAATCCGGGCAGCAGCCCTTTACAAGGTCACATTTGTGTGAAAAAATGTCCAAAATGGTGGTTACTCTTTGGATTCATTCTTCAAGGCAAAATGGCTACATGCTTGAAAATGTTCAGATCATTTGGAATTGTACAACATATAGGAAAAAAATAGTAAGTAGAAAGAAGTAGAGAATGATTCAAAATACTAAATTGTCAAGAATTTAATTATGGAATTGAGAAATTTCAATTTCAACGGTTGTAATGTTTTAGTAAACAATATACACCCAATGTTTTTTGTTTTATTCAAAAATATTGAAAATTGAGTTAGATAAAGGACTTCAAAGTTTATTGTAGAATATAGATTCTATAAGTACCCTCGAATTAAAACTCTTCATAACTTTTGACTCATTAATCCAAATGGATTGATTCAAAGCTTTCCAAGTCTATGTAAATCTATTAAACCAATTTCAAATTTTTATTTTTCAATAAAGTGTTTTTTAAATAATTTTTTTGAGCTGCCCGGGTTGCCTGCCAAACGCAAAAAAATTATATATCATGGAATAACTTTTTACCCATGTAGTCAAAAGTTATGAAAGTTGTTGGGCCTTGAAGCTACTCCTCGGGCACATCTTGTGTGAAAAATTTCAAAGAAAAAAATTAAAATTTTCATTTGTAGTGAGCTGTCCAAAATTGCTATGTTGCCAGAAAATGGTGTTTGGTCCTTTAGGGGTTAAGACTGCAATTTCTATAGCATAGATTAAATTATGCGGAAAGGGTGTTTTATGCTCATAGAACCATAGAATCATATACCTAACAGGTAGGACAATGTGTGCAACAAAATTCAAAAATTTAGACAACAGAGATTACAAGATATTTGAGTTTTCACTTTAAATTGAAAAAAAATATTTGAAAGCACATTGCAAAAGAACATCAATAGACTTTGAGCCTTCTTAATTTTTTTTTTGTACACTAATGAATTTTGAGCTTTAAATCTTTATGGCGGAGGATTGAGTTCAAAGTCTACGACCCATGAAAAATAAAGAAAATGGATTTGTCAAACGCCACAGAAATATTATCATTTAATTGCACAAGGCCTGTTTTGAGCCTCTTGGAATTTTCTCCAAATCCTAAACCAGAAGCCAACATTTATATAAGTTGAATCAATTTTTTTATATTATAATCGAATAAATTTGAACTACACATGTAACTGATGTAAAAGATTATAGAAGAAAAAAAAAAAAAAAATCATTTAATGATTCAAAGATTATAATCTTTGATCATCTGGTTGTTAAAACTATGCAAATCTTTGTTGACCAATTGTAACGGCTTGGCGGTCTAGATACTGGGGCTTTTCTAATGCAATGGTTTACTCTATTTGTTCCAAAAAATATAAATAAAAACTAGGCAAATCACTGACTTCTCTTTTTGCATATGGAATCTAAAAAATTGAAGACAAAAAAAATATGAAATTGACAAGCCTAACAAATACAGCCCCAGTTAATTTTTGACTTTTCAAAAATGTATTATATACTTTTTGAAGATGAATTTCTAATGTGATTCTTCCTCTAAGATTTTGGGTTTCTTTAAGGCTCATTTGTAGAATCCCTTAACAATACAAAAAGTCAATATTGCAATGGGTACCTTGGCACCAAATCTTGAAAAGAGAAATCAAAATCATTCATTTCCAATATAAAATTGTTCAGGCTACAACTAAACTTCAAAAATAATCTTTCAGAAATGTAAACTACTAAAAATTGCAGTTTCATTAGGCTCTTTTTGACTTCTATCTTTATTCGACACCACATTAGGGTGCTTGCGGCGTTCAGGGATCAGTAGAATTACGTACAAGATAGAAGAAAAATCTATGGTACTAGTAATTCTAAGATGGAATTAAATTGCAGTAATTTGAATGGTGTGATGTGTCTAGCAAGAAAAGTAAACCATGTGAAAATTTGTTGAAGAATTACTTAAAAAATTGTAAGCGTTAATGAATTATATTTGTTATTTTTTCAAGAACATGCTCTAATCGATCGACTAGCAAGATTCCCCATAACTTCCTAAAAACAAATCCAAACAAAATTAATCAAAGCTTTCTATGTAAAGAAACATATAATGTATGAGGAAAATATATATTGAAAGAAAAAAATTATTTGAACATAGATTTGTACTTTGTTTGCCTCTTCTCTCCTTTATTGAGCCTTTTTGGGCATGCGTTTTGTTCTTTTGCACCGATTGCACTCCAAAAAAGGCCCCAAAAATAAATCAATTTTACTTTCTTCAAGAAGAGTTCCAATAAATTATGGCAAACATGGAGACAACATGTACTTGCAGGATATCACACTTCTCTTCCAAAAAGACTATATGCCTTAAGGGATTAAATATTTGATAAACGATAATAAGCGTAGAATTCAAAATAATGGTAAATATAAAATTGACTTCTATAAATTGATACTGAGCTGTATTCTATGTAATTTTGATTTTTTATTCACATCCAAGTTTGGTGTTGTAGCCGGCATACAATGCTTGTGTCATTTTAAACAAATCCATTTCTTCTACACCTTCTATTAAGACATTGTTGAGCTTTCGTTTTCTTCTTTTAAATTACAAAACTCATTATCATCAATTTCGAAATTGTTTCATCAAAGAATTGCCTTCAAAGAAGTATGAAAATTAAAAAAAATCTTTGATTTATTGCATTCTCATTTTCTTTTACTTTGTGTTTTGTCAATTTTTGCTTAACACTTTATAGATCCTTATTCTGGCTTCTCATATTGGTATATATCATTATACATTCATATATGCCTACAAAAATATAAAGAAGTTGACAATCATAGACATTCATGTCTATACATTAATCAAATATTATACAAATCATGGAATTCAAGCTCATATACATTTAGGCTCAACAATGAAGTATGTTGGATTTACCATACTTGCTTAGAATTTTCAAAATGGATAGTACACTTTATTATATTTACATGTATAGGGTAGTGTACAGTCCTACAACAACCGCAACAACAAAATTGTGTCATGCAACATCCACCTTGCCCTAAGAATTCTTCTTCTTCTTCTCCATCTCGGCAAGCACCGCTATTTCTTCCATCTTCATGCTGTTTTTTGAGCGCTCCCAATTTGAAAAAGTTGGGTCAAATTCCCAAACTTTCTGGTACGAATTTTGCCAACCTAGTGAAACATGGCAGTGGGTAATGGCCTCTTCCAATTTCCTTTCGTAGCTCTTAAAATAAGCTACCCTCTTCTTGAGCTCCACTACTTCATTAGAGAGCATCTCATTTTCCCCAGCACAATCCTCCAAACCAGACACATCAACGGCATAGTCAAGGGGGGTTTTGTTGTTGATTCCTTCAAGAAAATTTAACCTCGATTTTGTCTGCTCCAAACGTTGCTTTTCAATGTCCTTCTGATGTGCTTCCATTGTGCACTTCTCAATGATTTTGGCAAGCCTTTCTTTTGCAAACGGATTCTCCTTACAACTAGATGGCCCCACTCCGAAGAATTGCAAGTAATAGGCTTCTAGGTTTGCTATCTCTTCATGTTGCTGTGACAAACGGCTTTGGCTCTCTTCAATCTCTGCTTGAAGGGTCAGCTCAACCTCACCACCCAAATCTTCCATTAACTTGTCCCTTGTTATCTGAGACTCTTCTTTCTTGGCCGCCAATTCTTCACGAATCCTCTGAAGCTGAGCTTTGTAAAACTTCTTCATTTTTGGATTTTTCATATGCTCTGTATCTTCATCTCGAGGGTCTTCCTCCATTGACGGTAGGTTTTCCATGGAGGGCAAGGCGGAAGGCTCTACATACTCGGGCATTTCAATGTCATCCGCATCTTCTTCTTGTAAACGTGTATTCATAAGATCTTGCACTTCAATTTCATCAAGATGAGAGACCTCTACCAATTTGATGAATGCGACAGGGGGTACGTATATTGTTAATGTACGACATTCCCTCACATTTGTTTCTTCTGTTGCCACCATTGATAAATCTCCAACCGCATGTGTTGTGTTCATTGGGCTTGCATTGTCGGAAGAAAGTTCTTCAATGGAATCATCTTTGCTTGCTGAATTTGAGTGGTCTGACCACACAAATTGATCATCGGGGACTCCGGGCTTTATTTTTTCCTTTTCCCTAGCCCGTCACGCGGATTTCTAGAAAGGCCCGCCCTGGGAATGTCCTTGGTGGTTAGAATGATGGCTTGTTTCACTCCCTTGACGGTTGACCAATCCATTGTTTGTCCTAAGATGACCTCCGCATATACCATTTCACATATGAACAACAGAACTTCATTCCTAATCACTGAATGTACCTGGTACAACGCTCGATACACTTCAATACATTGTTGCACAAATGCGTCATGAGTGCAGTAATAAAGATTTGCCACGTTTGTACTAAGATGGTGCTTGTGCCAATGATATGGGAATAGCTTGTCGATGTGGCACCACCCCACGAATGCCTTACAAGTTTGCGCTGTCCAATCTCCACGAATTCTATCCCAACCTCGATAGGCCCGAGCATGTGAATCAACAAGGGTGCGTTGGTTCCTTTGTTGTCACTTCCCCTTCGGCTTTGACTTCTTTTGGTGGGGGGCCATTGGATATGATTTGTGCGTTACAAACTATTAACCTAATGTAAATGGCTACACTCAGATGCAAGCAAAATGACAAAAAAATGTGAAAGTCCTAAACTCGTTGTACTTCACATTTACAAATATTAGGCAAAATATCACATAACAAAATGTCAAAATCGAGGCCTACAATTCAGTGCACGGACTAGAAGCTCAGAAAATGAGGTGGAAACGGATAATATATCCCCCTCGCAACTCAACCCCAAGCCCACGAGCACGCAGTCAGCCACTTCAAGGTGGATGATCA
This sequence comes from Neckera pumila, assembly GCA_963969595.1. Lineage (NCBI taxonomy): Eukaryota > Viridiplantae > Streptophyta > Bryopsida > Hypnales > Neckeraceae > Neckera > Neckera pumila. The sequence continues at coordinate 20,806,322 of OZ018410.1, read as the reverse complement.
GACAGTGTGCAGAGCCAAGAGTGGGGACCTCGACTGTTGGTCCAGACTATATAGCCAAAGTCGCCCGGGGGCGCGTACGGGTAAGGGCGCATGCGGATCAGAATCAAGGCAACCGCGGACAGAAGGCGATCGTTGGTATTGTGGAGGAACGCGGGTCCAGTGCTAGCAACCTCAGGTACATAGAAAGCGACCTCGGGTCCAATTTTCCCAGATCAATTTCAAATTCGGGAGTTCACTCCATTTATGACTTTCTTCGAATTTGGTCAACCTTGAAGAAGAATCAAACTTTTAAATTTCTTCATTCAATTTTCTTTAACAACTTCTTTAAAAAATCCCTATCCACTTTCTTTAACCCACTTGCACTACTCCTAATGGAATTGGTCGTGTACCATTTCCCCCCGTAGATTTTCTAGATTTAAAACAAAACGGAAAGAGAGTGGCATTAGCAATCCCTCCTTTTAGATTTTGCTATTTCGAGTTGAAATCAAGTCCCAAAGATTTAATTTTTTTTACTTCAAATGTGAATTAAACCACCATGATTTGATTTTGCTACTTCAAACTAAAATGAAGCCACCATTATTTAATTTTCCTACTTCAAACCAAAGTCAAGCTACCGTGGTTGAATTTAGAAACTTCAAATAAAAATCAAGTCACCAGAATTTAAATTAGACTACTTCAAAATTAAATCAACCCACCATGATTTAAATTTTGCTACTTCAAACTAAAAGGAAGCCACCATAAATAAATTTTGCTACTTCAAACTAAATTTACGGCACCATTACTTAAATTTTGCTACTTCAAATTAAAATCAAGCCATGATTACACAAATTAAACTACTTTAAACTAAAATCAATCCACCATTATTCAAATTAGACTACTTCAAACTATAATCAATTCACCAAGAAAAAAATTTTGTACTTCAAACTATAACCAAGCCACCATGATTTAATTTTTGTTACTTCAAAACAAAAGGAAGCCACTATGATTTAATTTTGATACTTCAAACTAAATTCACGCCACCGTTACTTAAATTTTGCTACTTCAAATTAAAATCAAGATATCATGATTTAATTTTCCTACTTCAAACTAAAATCAAGCCACCATGATTTAAATTTTCCTACTTCAAACTAAAACCAAGCCACCATGATTTAATTTTTATTACTTCAAACCAAAAGCAAGTCACTATGAATAAATTTTGCTATTTCAAACTAAAATTAGGCCACCATATTTTAATTAGACTACTTCAAACTAAAATCAAGCCACCATAATTTCATTTTGTTACTTCAAACTAAAATCTAGCCACCATAATTTAAATTAGACTACTTCAAACTAAAACCAAGTCACCATAATTTCGTTTTGTTACTTCAAACTAAAATCAAGCTACCATGATTTAAATTAGACTACTTCAACCTAAATTCACGTCACCATTCCTTAAATTTTGCTACTTCAAACTAAAATCAAGCCATCAAGATTTAAAATTTGCTACTTCACATTAACATGAAGGACATCATGGTTTAATTTAGGAAGGACATTTCAAATTCAAGTGTTGTGCTTTCGTGGAGGGGAAAGTACAAAATCCCTTCCCATTTTTTTTCCATGTAAATGTTTAGAAGAAAATACAAATCCCCTTCCCATTTTTTTTTTCCTTGTAAATGTTTAGGGTATACAATTCATAAGTTTTAGTTTGGTATTGGATTCCTTCATAAGTGAACTCAATCCTAATTCACTATTAACTTACATGCCACATTTAATGCAAGATTGCTTCACGGTGTTCTAAGAAACGCAAAAATCTTGAAAGGGCTGGTCTCCTGAATTTTCTGTAAACAAATAAAGTATGGCGACCGCAGGTAGGCAACCTCGGATGCAAAAGAGTTTCTATACCTTCGCAAAAACGGACAATGGCTACCTCGGGTGTTGGGCAACTGCACTTGAAGGGCGACCACGTCTAAGGTGCGACCTCGGGTACAGAAGCTTGTCCTCTTTTGAGCAAACCTGATTTCAAAGGTCCGTTGGCGACCTCGGGTATGGCGACCACAGGTTAGTCGACCTCGGGAGGGGCAACTTCGGGTCCAGGAATGAGGTAATTATGGACCTTGGTTATCAGGGGCGACCTCGCCTAGGGCAACCTCCCCTGGGAGACAACCTCGGCTTGGGCGACCTCGGGTGTAGAAACCAAGCGATAAGAAAACTATGAACTCATAAAAATGCAACAGCAAAGATCAGCCCAAATGGAATTGAGGTGGCTTTGTAGTACCTCGGGGGCATGGCCATATGTGGTGGGCTTCTTAGAACTCATTTGAGTTTGAGGTGGTCAACAGTTCGATTCCCAGTGACATCCTCTGCCTTGTTTGGTGATGTCACCTCCTTGGTTGTGGAATTTGGTTTGGTCATGGTAGCCAACCATATAGAAAAAGAAAAGAAAAAAAGCATCCAATCAATTTGTATTTGTATTTGGGTGGAGATCACAATATGCTTGTGGGGGGGAGGTTATGAAATGGGGGGCTTGGAAGAGACAGTCTCAAGTTTCGAAGTGGGATTCTACCAAACCCTTGAAATTCATGAATTGCTTCTTCACAAGCAAATTATATTTGTTGCTCATCTACAATCACGCCTTGGCTTGACGTTTTTTGGGGTGGAGAGGGCGGATAAATGACATTTTGAGTGCAATCATGATTTGATTTTGATTTTGATTTGGTTTCTTCAAATTAGAACCAAGTTTTATATGATTTAATTTTGCTACTTCAAATAAAAATCAGCATACCATTATTTCATTTTCTGCACTTCAAATAAAATCCAAGCCACCATGATTTCATTTTGATACTTCACAAATAAAACCAAGCCGCCTTGATTTAATTCACCTACTTCAAACTAAATCCAAGCCACCATGATTTAATTTGGCTAATTCACATTCAAATCAAGTCACCATGATTTAAATTTTGTTACTTCACATTATAATCAACACACCATGATTTATATTTTGGTACTTCAAACTAAAACCAAGCCACCATGATTTACATTTGCTACTTCACATTTAAATGTAGACACCATGATTAATTTTCTCACTTCAAACCAAAACCAAGCCACCATGATTTAAATTTTGCTACTTCAAATGAAAATGAAGCCACCATAATTTAAATTTTGGTACGTGAAACTAAAACTAAGCCACTATAGTTTAAAATTTGCTACTTCACATTCAAATCAAGACACCATGATTTAAATTTTGCCACTTCAAACCTGAATCAAGCCAATTTTGCTACTTCAAACTAAAAGCAAGCCACCATGATTTAGTTTTGCTACTTCAAATTAAAATCAAGATACCATGATTTAATTTTGCTATTCAAAACTCAAATCAAGCCATCATGATTTAATTTTGCTACTTCACATAAGAATAAAGACACTATGGTTTAATTTGGGAAGGACATTTTAAAGTCAAGTGTTGTACTTTCGTGGAGGGAAAAGTACAAAATCCCTTCCCATTTTTTTTTTATGTAAATGTTTAGGAAGAAGTACAGAACCACTTACCATTTTTTTTCCCAAATAAATGTTTAGGGTACACAATTCTTTGGGTTTAGGGTGGCCTCGGGTTCCTTCATAAGTACGCTCAATCATAATTCACTATTAACTTACATGCCACATTTAATGCAAGATCGCTTCACGAGGATCTAAGAAACGCAGAAGTCCTGAAAAGTTTGCTCTCTTCATTAGATGCCATATTTCATTATACTTTGGATTTTTTTGAATGCCTTGGTGACCTACTATACGGCTAGAAAGCCTCAATCAGTCGATCGCTATAAATTGCAAACGCTAAAGAGTGCCGCGGACATCCGACCAGCCCTTTATTTTTTGGCATAATAGGGCTTGATTGCATCATTTCAAAATAAATGTCTACTTTTTGCCAAAGAAAATTAATTTTTTTTTGCCTAAAAATTTTCCTTTCTGTAAAAAGTGTAGACAAAGTCGGCTAATTTTGATGAAAAAGTGCAAAATTATGATTGAATAGTATTTTTGATCCAAAATATGGATGAATGTAGAAATATTGTGCTTCACAAAATTTCAAATGAATGCCATCTTGGTCCCAACCCAAAAATTCAAAAAGAAAGGTCTATGGCTACTTGAATTACTTGCGATCGTCCAACCAAGTCCGGACAACTGAAGCAGACGCGGTCCCCACATATCCGAGGTCGCCCATTGTATCCAGTGTAGCCTAATCCCGGATGCGTGGTTGCCCTCTACCCGGACGCGTGGTCGCCCTGTACCCGCATGCGCCTCCTTCCCACCATCCGCACGCGCCTCTGGGCAAATTCAGATACTTAAGTGTTCCCCACACCTGCAGTCTCCAATCCTGGCTCTGCGCATTGTCTTTCATCCACCTTGAAGTGGCTGACTGCGTGCTAATGGGCCAGGGTGAATTGAGAGGGGCAAGCTTTTGCCCTTTTTATCTACGATTTAGCCCAAACCCACATCGATTGTTTTGAACAAGCACCATGTCTAATCCAAGGGAAGGTAGTAGCACAAGGCAGGAATCTCCTTGGGATCCGGATGATGTAGAGAACTTTGAAGTGCCTAAATCTACAGGTCGGGCAATGGGGAGTTTCCGCCGAGAGAGAAAGAAGAAGAAGAAGCAGTCAGCATACGATAGGGACCCAATGTATCCTCCTTCAGAATATACAAAGTATGCATACGAAGTGTGTTTGCAATGGTATGAGGAAAAGAGTGTGGAATTGTTGGAGTCCACATACTTGAGGGATCCAACAACGGGCAGCGTGAAGTTGACGGATGATTTGATGGTTTTAATACAAAGCAAGTGCAAAAGATCCCAAGCTTTTAATGATGTGGACTTCACTTATGCTGACAAACTATACGCCTGGTTGGATGACGCTGTCAAGCAATGCATATTCAATACCAAGAAGCTGATGGAAGAAATGCGCCCGCAAGTGCCGGGCTATCCAGGAGGTGACCAGGCCAAGGAATTCGTGTCAAAGATGGAATGGTAGGCAACAACAGCAAGGAAACTGTCGAAACAATCAGCCAGAGGATTCAAGTGGAAAAATGACACTATCCTTGCGGCATTTCAGCGAGATGGTGGATTGTTTGTGACATGGATCTCTCATTTGGCAAAAGTGGTGGCCCTCAGTGGATTTGTACGTGAAGGTGGGCACGGAAAGGTGCGTAAGGTGCGCATTGAAGGGATGGATACAATCCCGCCATACATTGCTCTTGCTGCAAAATTGCCAAAGACAAGACAATATGCGTGACGCGAGGGTGGAACGGTCCATAGTGGCCCTTGCCTGCCCCTTAAATCATCTTGGCATAGTTAAATTCTTTGTCATTCATTCAAAAACTATGGAAGCATACACATTATGATAGAATGGTGGTAACCTTGATGAGTTGAGGGGACAAGATAGCAAGGTACCAATGAGTTTTGAATGGAACAAAGTGAAGCGGCTGAGGAATCATCCGGAGGAAAAAAAAAAGAAGTTAGCTTGTTCCGAAGACACAAGGCAAAGATGGCGTGGGCTTTAGTGTACGTGACACATCTCATACACAAGACACAAGTCTCTGGTGTTACACAATGACTTGTCCACGAGGAATGTAATGTTGCATTTTCCTGATTATTTGAATGATATAATCCATTATTCCACATCGGGATTTGTGATTGGGGAATTTCAAGTCGTTTTGACAAAAAAAAAACATCGCATTACGGCTACCCCAATGTGGATGAGAGGGAACAACAACAGTAGCAACGTTGGTGGGTGGCTCCAGAGTTGTTCTATGCATATGGGCCCCGAAATTCTAATACGAGCATAGAGATTATGCAATCAACACGGAAATATACGCAGTACTCGGACTCATATCTATTGAGAAGTTGACGGAATGGATGAGTATTGGAGATATATCAGACTTTGACCTGGACCTATTCAGAAATGCCGACAGATCTAGGTTCTTTGCTTATAAGTTGGGTCAACTTGTGAACCCTGATCCAAAGAAGAGACAGACATGCATTGAAGTGACAAACTCCCTTATGGCTGTACCATGGTGCATGAAGCCCTCCAAAGCAGTTTTCCGCGACTCGCCTCTATAGAAGGAGTGTACGAGTTCTTGTGGTGAGGATAGCACATGGAAGGAATGAAAATGTTGGCCTATTGTTTGCCTCTATTTTTGTAATATGGTATATGAATCTATAAAAATACTTCTTACCATGTGCAATGTCATAAGTAAATCCAATATTGTGTTTGTAATCTGCCCAATTTCATGTACAGAATCTTGAAGCTTGATTTTGTTTTGGAAACTATCTACTATATTAGATTGCAATGGGATTGGAATTGTTCGCTCGCAAACTATTGAGTGTACCCAATTTAAAAATCTATATGTCAGTCAGTGGATGTTGTTGTAAGATTTGTTTTCCGCATCACTTATTTTATGTGATTATTCAAAAATTCAAAAAATCGTTATTTCCCATTCATCAAGAATTGTGATTAGAAATCAGGAAAAAAAAAATTAGTTATTTTTCATCCCTAAAATAATTGTTAGGTAGAATTGTAGAAGTTAATTTAGGATTGAAGGAAATTCTAAACTATGAATAGCTTTTAGAGGGAATTGCCACAGTGGTAGCTGGTATCCACAGTGAAATTGTTGTTCTAAGAGATCATGGCCTTGTGAAACCTATAAAAAAAAGATGTTTGAATCATGAGCCCTCAAGGCCAAAACGCCAATGCTACTTGTACTATGAGTGCTTATAATTTCAAATGACTTGTACCAACACTGTTTCTTAGAATTATTCATTGGGAAGTTCCCAATTTGTCAATATGACAATTACATCTAGTAACCAAGGAAATAGTAGATAATTGATATTGGTAAAATGGAATAGGCTAGGTTGAGCTCCAAAAAAAGGTTTTGGGGTGGAATACTTACTCAATTTCAAGGGTAAAAAAGTTACTAAATATTGTGGGCAAGCCATGTTGATTTTAGGTTGTCGAGCTTGAAATAGAATAAGAACCCTATATGAAACTCTGAACTTTTTTTTCAGTCTTTAAATTTTTTTTTCTTATAGATTTTTTTTTTGGCTCTCTAAAAAGCTTTGATTCATTTCATTTGGATTTTTTATTATCAAGTTATGGACAATCTTTTTTTTTGGTCACTTAGAGCATCTTCCTAAAGAAAAAAACTTGCAGAGTTGTAAAATTCTTTTCTGAACGCCATTTTTACTATTTAAAAAAAAGGATCCACAAGGTTAATTCTTGGGGTAGAACAATCTTGCCACTAGGATTAGTGCTACTTCAAACTCCATATAAAAGATATTAATATTTTAGATTTTTCTTGTACTTATTCCTACTTAATAATTTATAGAGTAATTAAAATCAAGTTTATTTGGATTTTTTTCCCCCTACATGCTGAACTCAATTCTGTACTATAATGATTATAGACACTCTGAGTTTTCGGGCAATTACAGCATCTTCTTGAAAAAACAACTTCTGGAACGACTGGGAGTCCTTTCTGAACTCAAATTTGACAATTTACTTCCAAAAAGGTTTCACAAGGTTAAGATTTCTTGCTAGAACAATGTCACCATTGAATTTAGTATATTTCAACCCTATCCTAGAGCTATTAATGATTTCATTTTTTCTCAATCTTGAACCTACTTCTACTTCACAAATTTTTAATGAGTGAAAACTAAATGATTTTGTTTTGAATTTTTTTTCCTAGATTCTTAACTCAATTCTTCATCATATAAAGTTAGAAATTCAAAATCATAAGAGCAAAATTTATAAGTTGAGAAGGTTCAAAGCCGTAAAATGTAGTTGAACAAGGTGCAAAAAAACTTGGTTTCTTAGGTTTAAATGCAAATATCTTTTAATCAAGATTGTCAAAGTTTTTGAAATTTTTTTATCAAATTAGAGGGTGCCTTTGGAACTATTATTATTTTACACAATCTAGGAACTTCCATAATGTTGCCATAATTCAATTTTAACAACAAATCTTGACATAATAAATTTTCGTAATGAAAACGTTTTTCGTTAATTTCGTAATTTCTTCCACATATTCTTACACTAGTGCAATATAAGATCCAATGGTTAAATATGTAAAAAATAAATTTAGAGCTTTTTATAGCCGTTTGCTATAGAAACGGCAATTTTGAGTGGTTTTTGATGGAAAATGCCATACGACTCTTTGTTAATCGCAGGTATCTTGCAATTGATGCGGTCAGAAATTTTGAAATTATATACAAACATTCTCATAGTAGTTAGGTGTAAGATCCTACAATTAGATGTGGCCAAAAAACATTTTTCAAGTTTTTTTAATCTTTGCTGTGAAAATAGTAGCTCTTTGTGTTTTTGGGAAGAAAACTAACCTTCCGCCTTCAGGGGTTAAATATGTATACATATAGAAGCTGGCTAGCATACATATTTGTACACTTATAGAAATGCCACAAATGATTGAGATATTAGACTTTCCTAATAGATTTAAAACAAGAACAGACAACAAGTATCATACTTGTATAACATGCTTTAAAAAAGGTACCCAAATCCTTTTTGATATTTTTGATAAATTTAATTTTTCAAAAATACAGTGAGTTATTTTTTGATACAATTTAATTTTTCCAGACGTTTGTAATTCCTAAAAGCCGTAGGGGTTAGGATAGAAATACAGATGTATTACAAAATATAAGTTCTGAAACTTAATTTGAAGTTTTCATCAAAGAAGAGAGTACAAAGCACAAAAAGTAGAAAGCATCCATATGGTGAAAGTTATAAAATTATTTTTAGCTTCTCCTAAAAATGACTTTTGATGATATAATTTAAAAAACTAATCCCAAGTACAATTTCTATCTTCCGCATACGCTTTTTATTGTATTGGTCAAAATTTATGGTTTCTATTGATTTGTAAAAAAATGCTTAAGATCTAATAATGAAAATACCAACTCTATTCCAAAATAGTAAGTTTTTCAACAATAGGCAACTTTGTGCTATTTCTCTTATAATTTAGGTTTGACTGTAGTGATTTGAGTTTTGCCTACAAATATTGATCAAAATCCAACCCATTTGAAAAAATAAAATAAAAAATTCAAAACATGTCTCCTTCCGCCCAAGAAATCCATCCGATTGGGCAACTTCCAACCAATGTTTTTTTTGTGGCGATCTGGTGCAAAATATGATTTAATTTTATGGCCTGGCACTATGCCTATAGGGAAAAATGGTACTGAAAAGGTGCAAAATTGCAAGAAACCTCAAGTAAATTCATAATCTTGGATGAAATCGCCAAAATGGAAATGAAAACTAAATTAGTATATATGTGATATGCAACGCTATTTTTTTTGGCTTTCTGATGCTTTATTGCACTAGAAAAAATAATCTGGCATTAAAATTGTAAAGCTCTTGGCAAAAAACTTGGTTGAAATTGCCCTAAAAAATTCAAAGTATAAAAAAATACTGGATGAAATCACCAGATTCTGGATGGAAATCAAATTATAGACATATGATATGTATATTTCCTATCTGGTATGGATGAATGTTGAAATTTGTAGCACCACTACAAAAGTTTATATCGCCACTATGGCACTTTTTAAAAACCTAAAAAAAACCCCTGGTGATATGTGCTAATATGATATTTTCTATCCAATATGTGGATGAATGTTGAAATTTGGAGCACCACTGTAACATTCAATATCGCCACTTTGGCACTTCATAAAAAATGGAAAAAAAAAACAAGCTTCCTACATATAGTCACCATGGACCCGTACCCACGGTCGCCATAGACCCGTACTCGCTGTCGCCGTGGACCCATACCCGCGTTTGCCCAGTACTCGCAGTCGGGACAAGAAGTCCCACACCCGCGTTTGCCGAGAACCCGAGGTCGCTTCAATGGTCTCACTTGCACCCGCCGTAGACCCGTACTCGCCCCTTCGCGACTTCGGGTATTAAAGCGATCGCCTGAACCTGCATTCTCCACTTTTGGCTCTGCATACTAATTGTCATCCACCTAGAAGTGGCTGACTGTGTACTCGTGGGCCAGGGGCTTGAGTTGTGAGGGAGATATGTTGTCCCTTTTCACCTTGTTTCCGGAAATTCTTTTCCATGTTCGAGATTGATTTCACATCTTGTTATGGTAAATGACTGTATTTTTGTAAATGTGAATTGCGATTGCTTTAGGGTTTTCTTGTTTGTGTAGTACGGGTTCATTCTTAGATCATTAGACAAAATATCTAAAGCAACATTCTAGATACGAAGTGATCATTATGGAAGATGAGACCCCACCATTCCCGCCTACGTCACCCGAATCGCTAATTCGGCTCCAAAAGAAGGCGCTTTGCGATAAGGATAAAAAAAGAATTGGGAAAAGCCACAAGAAGTGTGTGGCTATTCTTTTGCATGAAAAGATTAAGGCTTTTGGGGGTTGGAGAAGGGAACCGGAGCCTTGGACCCACGAAACAGTTAAAAAATATGTGGATTGGTGCCACATCAACAAGCTGTTTCCGCTCTGGCGTCACAAGCTACATTTGGAGTCTAACAAAGCAAATCTTGGATACTGCCTCTCTAAAGACTTTATATAAAGATGCATGGAGATATGGATTGGAGTGTATTTGAAATCCTTACCATTCCGAAACGACAGTTTTCCTTTGTATCTTGTCCAAATGGTGTATGCCGAGCGTATATTAAAGAAGGAGGTGGATTGGACGATTGTAAAGGAGCTCCCTAAAAGAAACCATCCTGCCAATGCAACAATGCTGATCGAAGCTGCCATACTTGATGCTAAGAAGAAATTGGCATTAGTTAAGCCGGGGAAGTTATGCATTCCTAATGAAGGGGTAGTGTGGTCGGATGGTTCTAGCTCCGATAGCCACACCTATAAGTACGACGAGTATGATTGGCAAAGTAAGGACGAAAAATATGTTGTTGTGGATTAGTATAAGAAGGGCTTGGAGGCGGAGGTCGATAGGAAAGGAAAGAAGAAGATTGAGGAGTTTGAGATTGTACTTGACATTCCTAAACAAGGTATGGAAGATGTGGAGGAAATGGAAGTGGACAACGAGTTCCACGATCGTAGTGGCAATAAGAGTGAGAATGATTCAGATGACAATGTGGAGATGTTGGGCGCTAAGATTGCAAGCGCAAGAACATGTTTATGGGAAGCAACTGCGGAACTGAAAGAATTGAAAGAAAAAGAACTTTCAAATTTGGGCACCCAAGAGTACGTGTTATCATACAAGTGGGAGTTAGAGATTGTGAATAAAGAGGTAGCAGAAAACAACAAGTACTTGGTTGCTTTGAAGAAAAGTAAAGATAATTATTTGAACAAGACTGCTGATGGGCGCGCTCACATGATGGATGATGTCGCAATGTATCAGAAGAAACTTGAAATCTTGGAACGCGATCGTTTGAGGCTACAGTATGAAAGGCAAAGCTTGGATGTGCAAGTAGCTTAAAAAGAAAAAGAGTTATACACAACTGTTATAGAACATTTGTTGCAGCTAGACGATTTGGCTATGGCTCCAGGGTATGGTAGCAACCCCGCAGAATTAGCCAATCTTTGGAAGTTGGTGAAGCTGCAAGAGAAAAAATTGAAGTGTGTCTAGAGGAGTATCATAAACTGAGAGGCAAACATCATTTTAATAGGGATTGGATGGAGTGGAGCAAAGCTACTAGAGTTGCACTACCTGAAGAGTTGGAGCAGATGGGGCCGGAGCCAGAAGAAAGCGACTATCTCAGTGTTAGTGGAAGCTTGAGGGATTTTCGTTACTAGCCCAGTGCAAAGAAATCGGTTCGGGCAACTTTTTCTGATGTCAATTACTTCGAATAAATATAAAATATAATGTTTTCTCTTTCAAAAGTGTCCTTGAATTATTATGTATATAATAACTTTGAAATTGGCTTATGCCCTTATAATCCCATAAGCATGTGAAAAAGCACCATGACATTTCAACACATTAGTACTTGAACACATCCTTAGCCTTTGCATTATTCCATGACTATGTTTTCACCAGTGAAATTTGGAACCTCCCATTTCTTTAAGAAGTACTAATTTTCTTCTAAAAACTAATTTTTCAACATATGTAACGTTTGGATGTAATAGTATGCTGTCTTGATCCCATTGTTACAGAATTTCAGAAGTTTCCACTGCAGGGATTGTAATATATAGGCATTCAAATGAAATAAAATCTTTTTGAGGGCCCCTCCAAAAACTTGGCAATTGCACTACGAAAGCTTATTTTTCTATGGAAAAATGAGCATAATGGTAATGCTTCTTTGGATTGTTTTTCCTAGACAAATGGATGTCATGCTTGAGATATTTCACATCAGTTGGATTTGTACAAGATATAGGAAAGAAATAGTGAATACAAAGAAGGAATGAACATGATTTGAAATATTAAATTGTTAAGAATTTATATATGAAATAAAAAAGACCAATCCTAGAAGTGGCAATGTTGTAATGAACAATCTACACCTAAGGTTTCTATTTTCTTCAAAAATATTGGAATTTGACTTAAATAAAAGACTTTAAAATATTTTCAAATACAAAAACAATAATTGACGTTTATAGAGTTGAATGTCTCTAACGTTAGATTCATTGATTTCATGAAAATCGATTGACTCAAAGGTTTATATGAATAAAACTCTAGAAAATGGTTTTGCTACTTCTTGTTTATGAAGAAAGTGAATTACTTAAATCTGCGCCAGTTGTCCAAGCTCAAATCCAAAGTAACAAACTATATATTATGGGATAGCTTGGATAATTGTTTATTGAGAAATTATAAGAATTGTTGGGCCTTACAGTGATTCCTCGTCTACATCTTCTATTAAAATTAGGGCCCAAATATGGAAATCTATAGTATCATTCATCGTGCCCGAAATGTCTATGTAGTCAATACTCTAGAAACGCATGTTGGTTTTGTAGGAGTTAAAGGATTAGTATCCTTAACTATTTCCTTCATAAGAATGTAAAATGTCATCTTTTTTTGGTCATAGAATATTTATTTTATAAAAAAAAAGATAGTGGTGGCCAGAAATAAGGGTGGGAATCTTTAATGCACAAATATTATAAGACCGCTTAAAGTTTATTGTCTTTAAATTTCATGTTAAATTAAAAAAATACCCTGGAATAATTGATTTTATTTTTCAACCTTTTTTTTGTTGAAAATAAGAGTACCCATATTTTTGGTTTTCCTTATTAGAGAATGTTTTTTTTTATATGATAAAATAAAAACACTTGTTAATTTATACAAAATTGTTCTGGATATCTATCATAAGAGCTAAAAGGAAGAGCACACATTCTCTTGCATTCTAATATTGGATTTTTGTCAAAATCATGAATACGCTATCTATTTTTTTTCCTAAATAACCCTGCAAGGACCATTATCCATTCATAGGACATTTGAAAATTCAAGCAGGTATGTACGGGCTGAGTTCTTCTCATGATTACTTTTTACAACTTTTTTTGAAGATAGGGGAACTGATAATCTCTTTGGGAATATCATTTTTTTTATCATCCTCTGCCGTAAACAATAGTTGTGCCCAAAAAACCTCAAAATAGGGGAGAAGGGACAGCCAACTGAATTTTGCATTTTTTTTAAATTATTTTTTTCCACCATACAGTATATTGCTTTTTAATTGAACAGCTTTGATTCATTATATTTCGATTTGTTCTGAAAAAGTTGTGGGCAATCTTATTTTTTGGGTACTTAGAGAGTTAGAGCATCTTTTTGAATCAAATAATGTGTAGGATTCATTTATAAATGTAATTTTTACAAAAAATAAAATAAAATATGTCCACGTGGTATAGATTTTGTGCTAGAATAATCTCAAAATTACTGAATTATTGAATTTTAATTCGATATAATGGACATCAAAAATCCATATTATCCTTCTATCTTGTACCTACTTGGCTACTTGTATTTAACAAATTTTCAATAATGAAAATAATTTTTATTTTATCTTCTTTTTCTTGGTAGACTCTCAACTCAATTCTCCCCTATAAAATATAAAGATTTAAAGGTCAGAACTTTGTAGTGCATGATATTAAAGTGCATAATGTTCAAATTCAGGAAATTTCGTCCTACAATATGCTAGAGAACCACCTCATATGTAGTTCAAATGGAAATATCTTGCAATTCATGCGGTCTGAAATTCTTAAATATTTTCCACACATTGTGATACGACTTACATGTAAGATCCTTATCGCAACCAGATTTTTGGTTTTCCTTTGCTTACCTAAATGTTGGAACGGAAACGGGTAATTAGGATCCAGATCCTATTAGAGGGGCAGAAGAAAACTGAAGATAGACAACGCTAATCCAGTAAGGAGAAAAATTGGATCTGATCCGGTCATATTGTTAGTATTCAGGAGCGGAATCACATCCGGATCTCACCTCAGATCGGATTAAGGTTGAACCGGATTGATATGGACTAGACCGGAAAAGGTCATGATGACCAGCCAGGGGTCCTGGGACTATATAAAGGCTGGTTGTCCCCATTTTCACTCCTTTACTTCCCTCGAGTTCTGGAGCCAAACATGAGCGCTTTTACGCCTCCGTTTGTGCCAGAGCCGTTGTGTGTGTGTGAACTTCAGGCCGGGTACGTCAGAGTGTGTAGGAGAGATAGAGATTGTGTGGGTTGCAGGTTTTGTGTTGTTTTCCAGTTGAGATCGGACGAGAGGAAGTGAGGAACAGGACGTGCGGCTAGGAGAGAGTGAGGTAGCGACCGGGAAGGGTCCAGTTAGCCGTCCGTGTCCATGCCTCAACTGCACAAGAGCAAACCAGGAGTGCCCAATTCCTCCTCTGACGTCAAACTCTGGAAAGTAGTTCCAGTCATCCCTACCGCAAAACCGGCAAGGACCGAGCTCATGGACGATCTCAACGTAATGGGCTGTCTGGTGTTGATGGATAAACCCTAGGGGTTTAGGGAAGAGCGGATGGTGAGAGAGCTGAAGTGTAAGGTGTCAAATGAGTTCGACAACACACTCCGGGGCCGCCCGACCGAATGGGAGGAAGAAAGGTGGAGGGAAGTTTACAACTTCCGGATCGGAGGCTCCGGCATGACTGGACGGAGAGCCGAGTTCATCCATGACAAGTTTCATGGAGAACCAAGCAACAAGGACGGATACGCGGTCGCGGATTGCAAGAGCGACCGGCACCGCAATCTTCTCCAATTCTTGGTTCCAATCGTCCACCCGGAGAAGCCGACGAGGGTGACGATGACCATCGGCAACACGATTTTTGGTTCCCTGAGTGGGAACGGAAGGTGAACTGGGCCCGGATCTTTTTTGATCTGGTGTCCCAGCTTGTGACAAGGATCGGGAAGAGTAGGGCCATTCCTTTGAGTCCCTATCTCTTCCACCTCTACCATCGCAACCAACTCCTCACGGATACGGAGGAGAAAATGTGGAACCTTCAGGAGTCTATCCTGAAGTACGGAAAGTCGGGTTCGGATGACGAGCCGGAAGATCCAACCGGATCCGAACCCGAGACAGAAGAAGAAGGCAAGGAGGGGCATCTCCGGACGAGGAAGCGGATGAAGACGACGCCTCCTCGCAAGAGAAGAACCCCTCCTACCAACCGGTCGGCTCCAGAACAGGGACCAGATGTGGAGATGCCGGATTCCGAAGACCCGACCGACCCGTTCAATCAGTTGATTGTGATTCTGTGTGGGATATGATCGGACTGGGAGATCAAGAGGAGGATCCTCGCTAGTGTCGGAGAGCTGGTGGATGCACCGGGGGATAGTAGGCTACCGGGTAAGGTGGCCCAGTATCTATCGAATCCGAATGAGCACCGGAAGTAGGAGGCAGAGATTTGTCAGCTTCAGGAGGAAGTCGATGCTCTGAAGGTCGAGATGGTAGCATTCAGAGAGGACAAAGCCGCAGTCCGGGAAATGGCGGAAGCAACCCGGAAGGTGGCCGAATTTGTAAAGGCCACCTTTGGAGAGTCCAGATCCGTCGCGGTCAAGGCGGATTTATTTGACAAAGGGGTGCATGAAGAGAAGAAGGTATCCGGTTCCCGGATAGTTTGGATCCTGACCGACTTTACCGATTGGGTAGAAGCGTCATTGGTGGCAGCAAGGGAGGCAACCAACTGGATGGACATTAGCAGCCGGAAGCTGAATGGGTCCATGCACTCCCGGGAGATCCAACTTTCGGACCTCTCGCTACCGAATTCATTCCCAGCTAGAGGATTCAATCCGAGGGAGTCCAAGGATCAGACGCCCGAGTCAAGAAAGAGTCACCAAAGGCCTGGGCCTAGGCCTGGGCGACCCATTCATCTGGATTTGTCGCCAGGATCAAATCTTCTGGATCCTGCTGCTGGGGAGCGGAGCAGGAACTTGACTGAAGTTTTCAACCAACTGCCCGCAGAACCCAAGAGTCCTACGCTGGGTGGAGGAGTTGGAGAGTAGGTAGATAGATAGGAATGTAATCTCTGTAAGATAGTTAGGACTGGATCGGATGTTGACCCGGTCTAGCCGGTTAGGATCGGACTCGGATGTCCAGCACGGATTTCCGGGGGCCTTTTTGCCTTGTAATCAAGTTGTATATAAGTCAGCCCCTGCTTGGAAGCTGCGAGTCTTTTTGCCCAAATTTTATGTATGTCTTCTTGTGGCCTCTTGTTGCATATCTCTCCTGTGTGTGGCAGGGTTGTATGGTGAGGAGTTAGGAAGGCGCATGATGGTGCGGGTGTGATTTCTCCCTTTGGTGTTCTTGTTTTGATCTTATGTGCAAGTGAGCGAGTTGTGAAAGAATTGGGAGTGGATTTCAGTTCCTCAGCATCTCTAAGGTTTAGGATTCCATGCGAGACAGCCGTTGTTAGGCTAGGCAGATAGGGAGGGATTCCTTAGTCGCGCTAAAACTCCTGGGTGGGAAATCCGGTTGAGTGTCTGATCTCCTGAGAGATCTCGCCGCCCTAGTTGGCAAATGGAAGGACTTTAGTTGATGTTGGAACAGACGGGTTCACTTGCAACCACTATAAGAAAAGCCTGTTTTTGGCGGCGTTTAGGCAAAAACGCGTCATGTTTTTTCAAACATCAGATGTTCTAAAAAACATATACATGTTTTGTAGAAACATGTATGTGTTTTGCAGAAACGTGTAAGTGTTTTGCAAAAAACGCGACTATGTCATTGTAGACGGCTACGTTTGTGATGATGTCGACTGCAACCTGGCCATGATTTTATATAACGTCGCATACAACAGAAGCTGCCACGTCAGCAAGTAGACTTGGAAAAGGGCAGCTACGTGGCATATTTTGGAAAGAAAATTAAAAATGAATGGTTGAACCTCGGGCCAAATGTTTGGAACAACGGGTTGGATGTCGAACTGGACATCTGAGACAACGTAGGCTAATTATCCCATATTGTTTGTCTCACCATGGACAAAGAATGGGTACAAATATGACCCTGAAAATCTTCATTTTCACGTAATTATGTCATCAAGGTAAATTTGATGATATATGGTAAGTTTTTTTTAAATTCTTGGTGGATTCTACTTTTTTTTTATTGCATAATTTTGTTGATTAATTTCTATTGACTAATTAGTTTTTGAAAAATGGATTGGATGAAAAATAGATTGGATGAAAAATGGATTGGATGAAGAAAAATGGATAGATGAAAAAAATGGGCTGGAGGAAAAAGTTGCCTACATGGCCCTCTGTGGATGAAAAAGTTGCCTACGTTGCCCTGCGTGGATGAGAATTTTGCCTATGTGGCCTCCACATGCTTTCATTTTGTAAGCTTGGAAGACCCTATTTTGTAGGGCGTTAGAAAAAAACAAGCCAGAAATTGGCACGTTTTTTGAAAACACTAGACGTTTTTTGCTTGTTTTCTATGACGCGATTTTAGATGACATCTACGTTGACTCTCAAACATGTCAAACCGGACATCATACGACGTTTTTCAAACATCACAAAAAAGGCTAGTTTCTTATAGTGAACCGCTTGACTTCGTACAGACGGAACGTGGCGCTAAGGTAGTTGTAGTATGAAAAGATCGTACGGGAGGTCTTTGTGTGACCGGTGATCCGGAGAGTTCTCTGGATTGCTGTGAAGGATCAAACCTGATCCGGATTAGTATAGGAAATTAGAGAGTAGAGAAGTGGGTCTTCAGACACTATAAGTTACGGAAGGAGCGGCGGGCCTGCCACTCTCAAAAGCAAGGGGCGAATCCTTTGATAGTGAAACAGAGGTAAAACGAAATCGGATGGGAGTAAGAGCGCATGTGAGTTGATCAGATCGGATCAGAAAGTTAGCCGGATCAGAGAAGGAGAAGAGGGTCTGATTGTAGTCTTCGGTTGTGGTGTTAGGACCGGAAGAGGAAATATAGGTATTGACTAAGCTTAGAGACCAAATAAGGCTAGATACTTCACAGAATGTCAGAATCTCGCGGGTTCAATCTTTAGAGTCACTTTGTTATATTTTAAAGTGGTTTTTGGTAGTATAACTGGGAATTTGCTTGCCCTTATTCTCCTCTGTATTGGTGAGGAGTTGGTTGCACTGGTAGAGGTGAAAGAGATAGGGACTCAAAAGAGTGGCCCTACTCTTTCCAACTCTCGTAACAAGCTGAGACACCATATTGTAAAAGATCCAGGCCCAGTTTACTTTCCATTCCCCGCTTAGGGCTTCGAAAACAGTGTTGCCGATGGTCATCATCGCCTTCGTCAACTTCTCCGGATGGACAATCGGTATCAAGAACTGGAGAAGGCGGAGGTGTCGGTTGTCTATGCAATCTGCGATTGCGTATCCGTCCTTGTTGCTCGGCTCTCCATGAAACTTATCATGAAACGTATCAATCCTCCTTCCTGCCATGCCTAAACCCCCTAACCGGAAGTTGTAGACCTCTCTCCACCTCTCTTCTTCCCACTCGGTTGGACGCCCCCGGACAGCGTTGTTGAACTGATTCGACAATTTGCTTTTCAGCTCCCTCACCATTCGCTCCTCTTTAAACCCCCAGGGTTTGTCCATCAACCCCAAACAGTCCATTGTGTTGAGGTCGTCCATGAGCTCGATTCTTGCCGGTTCCTCGGAGGGGATGACCGGAACTACTTTCCAGAGCTTAATCTCGGAGGAGGAATCGGGCACTCTTGGAGTCCCGGTCTATTCTTGCGAAGCTGAGGCATGGACACGGATTTGGCTAGCTGGACCCTTTCCGGCGCTACCTCACTCTCTCCTAGCCACACATCCCGTTCCTCACTTTCTCTTGTCCGATCTCAACCGGAAGACAACACAAAACCTGCAGCCCACACAATCTCGACCTCTCACGCATTCACACTTAAGTTTCCATGCATATAATGGCTTTGGTGTAGACGGAGGCATTAAAGCGCTCAAGGTCAGCTCCAAAACTCGAGAAAAGTAAAGGAGCAAAAATGGGGAAGACCAGCCTTTATATAGTCCCAGGACCCTGACTGGTCATCATGACCTTTTCCGGTCCGGTCCATAGCAATCCGGTTCAACCCTAATCCGATCTGAGATAAGTTACGGATGTGATTCCGCTCTTGAGTACTAATACTCTGACCAGAACAAATCCAATTTATCCCTTACTGCATTAGCTTTGTTTATCTTCACTCTTCTTCTGCCTCCTAGCAGGATCCGGATCCTAATTACTCATTTCCATTCCAACTCTTTGGTAAGCAAGGGAAAACCAAAAATTCTGGTTGCGACAGCTGGACTTTCACAGTACTTCAAGTTCGCCTTATTGATGTGCCGATTGTAATGATGGCGCCATGCTGGAAAGAACTTTTTGATGTGGCACCATTCAATGTAATCTTTGCAGATTTGCATTGTCCACGGCCCTTCCTCTTTGTTCCAGCCTTTAAAAGTGATGTGATCTGCACTATTCAGCACGTACCATCACTTTCGGTGAGTGGTGCCTCTGCGCTTCCGGCCGTTATCTTTGACAGCCTCCCTGACAACACCAGGAGTGTTGTGTAAAGTGTGCAGAAGAGGAATTGACCCATCACTGTTTCCTGCAGCAGCCATTGGATTTGTTAGAGAAACGATATTCGCAGTAACAAGTGGCATGAAAGAACTCAAGAAGTAGTGAATATTCAACTTGAAGGTAACGCATGCAGCCACGTAAGGATGCAAGACCGGAAGCCTCAACATTGAAAAAAGTTGTCAAATGCCGCATGGGCGAGTGAACTTATAGGCAGTGCGAGCTCGGGTTATGGAGGGCACGTGCGAATGAAGCGACCGCGCGTAAGGCGACCTCGAATCAGTTAGGCACGTGCATGTCCATCACCGGCGACCTTGGGTCTGACAGGCAACTTCGAGTCCGGACAAGCAAACTCGGGTACAAGAAGGCGACCTCGCGAACCGGCTAGGCGACTGCGGGTCTAAATTGGGCGACCTTGTGTAACAAAAAACAACATCGGGTTGCGGAAAAGCAATCTCGGGTCCAAGGAGGGCGAGTGCGGTTTGCAATGGGTGACTTCGAGTTACCCTTACCCACCTGCAGTCGCCCAAGGTTTATTCGCCCCGACACGCGGTCACCTACCCAACCCCGCACGCGCGGTCGCCCAAACAGCAGTCGCCTATCCGTGTTCTCCTTATCCACGGTCGCTTTATATCTGTAGTCGCTTATCCAAGGTCGCCGAATCCGCGTTCGCCCTAAACCCGCACTTGCCACATACGCATGCACCCCAAAATGTGCCACGTGGATGCCACATGGCGTCCAGGTGGCACAAGTCAAAGGGGGGTAACTTTTAGAAAAGTCAAAGGTAATTTTGACATTATTAGACATAGCGAGGGGTTTACTAGATGTCGTGTGACGTCTAGTTGTTGCGCCCGTCGCAATGTTGAGGAAGACAACCCTGCTTGGGGATCCCTTTAATCAAAAATAAATTGGAAACAAAAAAAACTATTAGTTCAAGCGAAGCTTCGCCGTATCGGTGTTTTAGCCCAATTTTATAAGACAAGAATGCTTAAAGTAATTGTAAAAAAGACCTTCACAAAAGCAAAGCTTAGTTGTACTGGGGGTTTAACCCCAAAATTCTAGTACTAAAAAATACTTATTAGGACAAAACTCGAATTTTAGGCAATGGATTCGCCGTATTAGAGGATTTAACCTCAAAATTCAAGCAAGTTCAACATGGGACTTGGTAGTACTTTAGCAGCAAGAACTTGGTTCCAACCTAAGCTTCTTTAAAACAAATAATGACACTTCTAAAGGACCACGTTTTCAAACGTCAAGGCTCTAGGGGGATGTTCTATGGCTTGAAGCCAAGATATCCCACTCAAGGAGCTCGGTTTGAAGGGGTTAGAAACCACGATTCTTTTAAAACATCAACCAAACACACGAGAATTGAGTATTCAAATCAACGCACCTTAAACAAGCATTTCAAGGGGCCCCAACATCCTTGAAAGACGCTTAAAAGCACAAGTATTTGTTGATGATAAGCAAGCAAAAGATCAAATTGCAAAGAACAAGAAGTTTTTGGAAAACATGTCAAATTTCAACAACGTGGCCGCGTTTGACCTGTAGCATGTATCTATTTCCAACCAAAGTTGGAATAGATTTACAACCGAAGCTTAGAATACATTTTTTTCTCCTTTTCAAGGTTGGAATTAATAAAGTAATGACACATGTCCAAAAATAGTGAGCAAGAAAGTAGGAAGTAGTGATCGGGAAATTAATTCTTGAATGATCAGAATTGGAAGACTCTAAACATTGGATATCGGTTCAAACTACTTCTTGGCTTCCAAAAATCACAGTAATTTCAATTTTGAAAATAAAATTAAAAAAAACTACAGTCCCCACATTTCCTATCTTCCTACTTGGGAAAAACTTGCATTGCTTCAACCACTGACGATCGATGGGCAAATTGTAGTCCATAGCCACGGCGTCCACCAGATCGATGCAGGGGTCGATACGTCTTCTTGCTGTTATGATCTTCTTCCTTTCTCTTGACATTCACTGCTGATCTACTCCACTCAGATCTCTGTCTCTCTCTCTCTCAACCAGAATCGAAACCCAAAAACGGAACCTACATTCGGAACCCAATGCTTTCTTGCAGACAAGACTCTGGGGATCATCGAGAACTGGAGTGGGCCACCATTCTAACTCACTCCAAGGTTGGATTTGCGAGTTGAAATTGGATGCAAATGGAAGTCCCAGAGCTTGCGGTGCTTCCGAACAATGCAAGCTCCACCTTCGCTGCCTCATCTTCCGCTATTCCCGAGCGGGCACGGCTGGGTTCTGCTTGGGGGACATCTCTGAAACCCTAAAACCGTCGACCGACGCAAACGTCGGCAAGGGAGCGCCCCTGATCAGCGATTTCGAGGTCTGTGATTGTGGGTGCTACACACGAAATTCCCAGAAATCAAACAGCTGAAAGTCAGGTTGTTGTATTTCCGCACCTTAAATGCTGGTGGGCAAATTGTATTCCATAGCCACGGCGTCCTTCTAGGGTCAAATAGATCCGAAAGCTACAAGTATTGAGAGAGTACTTGATCAGTTTAGTAAGTAGATATGATTTTCAATGAAACAAAGATATCTGGCTCACAATCGATAACTTCATTGCACAAATCATCACCAAATTGTTCTTAATACTCCGTATGTTGTGACAAACAGTGACGGGCCTATATTGTGAACCAAGATTTTGAAGACCTGGTGCAGATGATCACCTCAAGAGTTGGTTTTTTGGTGGCTTCTATGCAACTCTTGAACATAAATACGTAAAAGATGAATGTGAGAATCATTATAAACAGAGCAAAGAAAATAACCAAATTAAAGAAAACAAATATTGCAAATTCTTCAAAATCGGAATACTAGAGTGAAACCTCTCTAAAGTAATAGAGTTGAGACCTCCTCAATTGGGTTAGAGAGGTCGGACACATTGCATTGCATTAGAGAGGTCATGACACATTGCATTGCATTAGAGAGGTCATGACACATTGCATTGCATTAGAGAGGTCGGACACATTGCATTGCATTGCATTACATTAGGGAGGGTCATGATGTTGGTATGTGGTTCATACTGTTAAGCTGGGACCGGCAATCAGTACTTCCTGAGCACTTTATTGGCTTAGACTTTATTGATTTAGAGAGTAATGCATTAGGGAGGTTCTACAGTACTGTACATTGATAAGAAATTGCAATTCAAACCATCAGCAAAATCCAAAAGATCTCTCTTCAAAATGCAAGACGGTTAAATTAGACAAATATGAAATCAGGCATGCATTAGACAAAATATGAAATCAGACACTTATAACCCGGTAACACTATCTCATACTGAAAAAGAAGACCACGCTCAAAGTTTCTAATTAAATTTACTACTCGCCTGCACAGAGGCGAACGAGGAAATATCGGCAAATAAATTCAGTCCTGGGTGATGACTGTCACAGAACAGCCAAGGAGTCCCCCTGCTTCCAAATACATACCAATTTCAAAAGAAATTCGTATACAAGAGGGTCCAGGCAGCTACAAAACATAAACCACACAATTCTCGAGTTATATGGTCCAGGGAAGTGGTAAAACAGGTATATTGACAACATTGATCGTGCTACAACAGTGAAAAAAGTACGGTCTAAGCTACAGAGAATGAGTTCCACGCTGTCTCCATGAGCTTCTTCACACCCTTGAACCATCTCTTGTCACCGGCCTGGGCCTTGAACAAGTACAATTTGCCACCCTTCACAGTGGCAGCGAATAGGTGATGCTTGCCTCCTTCAGTTCCATCAGCACTACGGGTGAGCACGCTGAGCTTGTAGTAAGGTCTGCCGTTTGCCGTCACTGTGCCGGAATCCATGATCGAAGCCGTGGAAACGGCGTTGGTCAGGAATCCTCCCTCGGACTGAGTCTTTCCAGCGTAGCTCTGCTTCCCGAGAAGGAACGAAACCTGCACATATTCACCAAAATTGAAACATCACTACGTATGATGTGATCCAGGTAGTATGTAAACCAAATGCATTTTAAGTGACTATAGCCATATCCATAAATGTCAATTACCATGGTTGCTTCAACGCTTACGTAAAAAAGTGGCAGCGCCATCGACTGTAACATGTGAAAAAAGTTGGCATGACACAAAAAGTTGACAAACGGAGTGTTGAGATTCCAAAGAAAAACAATACAGCGATCAAGGATATTGAAAAATGCAGCCTACCTCCTCCATGAACTTCTCTGGTGACCCGTAATCGGTGATGGAACCCTTGGCAGCCGGGGTGATGGACACGCACATATTCGTCGCGGGATCGAAGTTATCCTCGTATCTCAAAACGGTGCCAGGAAACTCCCTCTCCTTGCTCGGGTTCCACTTGGCGGGAATTTCAACGCTGAAGCCATCGCCATTGAAAGGTAAGTACCCCGTTTGCACCTTGAGAGTACCGAATACGTTAGCTGCCACACGCGATCCCATCAATATCATCACAAACACCTCCCTTAACATCGATAAAGATTCATAAAACTTCAAAAACAATATTAAACAACATGTCAAAAGATCAATAAAACTAGTACAATTCATAAAACAAAAACGCAACAGTCTTCAAAAACTAAAAATCACGCAAAACACCAGCCACAATCAAACGACGCATCAAAAAAACGATCGTCATTAAAATTTCGGTAAATAAAAAATTCAGCAGTACAATTCTCAGAACAGCACATAAATATGTTTTCAAGCCAATCCATGACCGAATTCCAATGCACTCACCGCTCTCGCCATAAGCAGCATTGGCAGGCGCAGTCTTAACCCCCGCCGCCACCGCGCCAGCAACCAAAGCCAGCGCCATACGACGGCTCACCGCCTCGCTCTCGGATCCCGACGCTGACGCGCGCACGGCGAAGCACTGGCCCCGAGAGGCCACACCGCGGGGCTTAGCAGCGTTGACGGCGACGCCATTGAGAGCGCTCTTCGAGGAGGCCAAGGAGGAGAGCCCAGCGGACGACACAGCAGCAGCAGCAGCGGCGGTGCACGCCATCGCAAATTGTTTGTTGGTGCAGTAACTTCGTTGGTAGCAGCAGCGATGGCTCAGAGCATTGAAGAAGAACGGACTGATAGAGAGACAGGCGAGGAGTGGGAAGAAGAAGTAGCGGTCGAAGAAGTGAAAGGAAAGGAGAGCAGAAGTGAAAGAAGCGGCGATGGCGATCGGGATTGATCGGGATCGGCTATGGCGAAGCTCAATGGCTGGGCGCCATATCCACTGCGTTATCCGGGGTCAGATGCTTCCCGGAATGATGATTGGTGGCTGGGAACTTTGGCCCACCTGGTTTGGATTGAACGCGTCAGCCACGCTCCCAACGAAAAACATCCATAAATCCATGATGGATGAACGGAAGCTTTCGTTCTGCCTCTGCAGATTTCTTTCTCTCAGCTCGCCTTCCGTTCTCTTGCTCTCTGTCTTTCTTTCTCTATGTCTTTCTTTCTCTCTGTCTTTTTTCTTTCTCTTTCTTTCTCTGTTCCGTCACCCTCCTTATTGCCTCAGCCAAGGGTAGATGTAAAAAATTGCCCCCTATTTTGTATCGCATTTTTTTTGTATTTCTTCACCTCCAATACTTCATTTGGGCCTCTAATTGCAAATATGAATTCAAAATTTCCAAATTTCATCATGTGTTGCAAATAGAAAATTCTACTGTTTTCTCTAGGGACAAATATGAGGGCAATTAGAGAGTCAGTTCACATTGGCCTTTTTCCAGAAGAACTCTAATCCATCATTTTATCTCTTTTCCACTTTCACAGTGGCTAATAGAGAAATTCAAGATTTTCAACAAAATTTGGACTTGGTGGCGTATAAGTAGCGCACTATGTGTAAAAATAAATTTATCAAAAAAAAATTATATTAGATTATAATTAAAAAATAAATAATCAAACTTAATTGAGAAAGAAAACTTTTAACACAAGAAAAGAAATTTCAAGATTCTTTAGTAAGTAAAATGAGAATTCTTTCTGGAATTTTGTGGTAAGAATTTTACGAATTTAAAATTTTTATTGAGTGAAATATCATTGACTAAAATATGGCTCTAAATAGTCATGTCTTTTTTATAAGTTATTCCAAAAATCTCCAAAAAATTGTGCAAACTTTGAAATGCATATGGAATTTATATAATATATTTCTCATGGTATTTTAGAGTTTTTTGGAATGAGTTATAAAAAATTTGATTGATTAGGATCATATTTAAATCAAGAATAATTCACTCAAGAAAATTTTAAAATTTGTGAAATTCTTACCACAAAAATCTAAAAATTCTCATTCCACTTACTAAAGAATCTTAAATAAAATCCACTTTTATTAAAAGTTTTTTTTTACTAATATGTTTTGATTAAATTTAAAAAAATAAAAAATATTTAAATTTTTTTTAAATTTATTTTATACAAGTGTGTTACTTATAGATCTTCATGTCCAAAATTTGTTGAAAAAATTAAGTCTTCAATTTGGTAGTTTTTATAAGTGTATGAACACGTAAGAGAGCTATGGCAACATTTAGAAAGCCACACTAGTTGATTTTTCTTATTTGTCACTTATCTTCTTTCTTGTCCATAACATTACTAAATACCAATGGTTCCTTTTCTCATAGATTGAGGCATATTTCCTCCTTATATACTCCGTACTTTGTTTGTAGGCCCTCCATTTAAATGCAGGATATTTATTGATTTGTAACCATTGTTAGGGAGTATTGTAGCCAATGTGGGGAAGACATCCATAATCTACAAATCCTTTACAGTTCAAGAAATGTAAGTATATTTGACTTCAATAACTAACTTTTCAAATTCAAAAAATGACCTTTCAAAAATGACTTCAATAAATAAATCAACAAATAACTAATAAACACCACCATAATTAGAATTTAGCATTTAGAAGTTGAAGAGAATTTTTAGAAAAAATTATAGGAAAATTCAATTCCAATTATGACCTTAAACAAGATTTGGCCATGGAGTTACAAGGCCAAACAACAAAAACAATGAAATGAAGCCACAATATGGCCACAAAATCATGATGCCGCATGACAATAGCTATGAAATGAGAGCATCTGTCATTTTGAAACCATAAACCCTTGTCCATGTAAAGCCTTTTTACTACTTGTATGTTGTCTCCAGTCCCAACCATGCAAAAACATACTCCAAATTTGGTGTTGTGCATAGCAAATCAAAGCCAACTACCATACTCCCAAGAGTGATTGTAACTTGGCTATAAAGGCTACTTTAGAATTTGATAATTAGACTATATAACGGGATTTTAAAAGGTGATTTCTAAACTTAAGTAAATCAATTCTCTTATTAGATGTCTATGTAGTTGTTTGGCTACCCATTCTTCCTTTCAATTCACTCCTCTACTTTGTGTATATTGATGTCCTTGCTCCTTTCATCTATTTATGGTTTATATTTTGTTCCAATGTGTTGTTTAGTTGGAGTCAAATCATGTTCTTTACAAAGTTATGATTGGTTGTTGTGAAGTACTTAATCAAGCAACATGTGGCTATCTAATTTTGGTCGTTGTACACTTTGATGACTTTGAATTTATATCATCTTGATGATGAAGGCACATATGCAGAAGTGCATTGACAACAAGAGGGTTCACATTGTTTCCCAAGCCCAATTTCAACGAACACCCTTGTCGGAATTCCATGTTTGTGTTAACCCCTAAAAGCCCATTGTCCATTTGGAAAACAAATGGGATTTCGGACAGGTACCTATTGGCTAAATTTTTTTCATGATTTTTTGAATTTTTTTTGAAGATAGAAAAAATACAAAGTTTTGTGGGTATATTATTTTTTCAATCAGTCCTTGGGAAAAAAGTTATGCCCAAATAAGCTCAAAACATTGTTCGGGGGTCAGCAAAAAACTAATTCTAATTTTTAATTTTTAATTTTTTTAATTTTTTTCCTTATATATTATATTTTTTTTGTTTTTAAAGCTTTGATTCATTCATTTGGATTTTTCATAAGAAAGTTATAAACAATTTTGTTTTTGGGGCATTTAAAGCATCTTTCTGAAAAAAAATAACTTGTAGGATTCATTTCTGAATGCAAAATTTTCAAATTTTCAAAAAAAATTCTACAAGGTTTAGTTTTTTTGCTAGAACAATCTCACCATTGGGATTAATGCTTTTTAATTCCGTATAAAAGATATTAAAATTTTTGATTTTCCTTCAATTTCATACCTACTTCTACTAAACAATTTTTTTAATAATGAAAAATTAAGTTTTTTTGGATTCTTTTTTCCTTACTCTAAATTCAATTCTCCATATAAAGATTCAAAGCTCAAAACTCTATAGTGCAAAATATTTCAAATAAAAATGTTCAAAGTCATAAAATCTAATCTTGCAATGTGCTGAAAAACTTGTTTTTTTTCACTTTAAACACACATACCTTGCAGTCTATGCAATCAATTTTGAAATTCTGAAATTTTTTCCACACATTCTTATACTAATTAGGTGTAAGATCCTACGGTTAGATGTACAAAAAAAGCATTTTTCAGTTTTTTTTACTCTTTGCTATAAAAATGGCAATTTTGGGTGTTTTTTGGCAGAAAAAGGCCTTCGGCCTTTATAGGTTAAGTGTATTTTTGTGAAGAAACTTTCATTTGGAAAACAATAAATTTTGACAAAATGACATTAATTAATCTCAAAACATTTTACCTCAAGCTTGGAAGACATTCATGACAACATTAATTTACTATACTTATATTTTAAAGTTTTACTGTACCTGTATTCAAAAATTTTGACCACATAAATTGCAAGATATCTACTTTTATAGTGAAAAAAAAAGTTTTCCAACACATTGTGGGACTAGTTTTTTTGAATTTGAACATTTTTAACTAAAAAATTTTGCACTATGGAGTTTTGAGCTTTAAATCCTTGTAGTAGAGAATTAAGTTGAGAATCTAAGAAAAAAAAATCCAAAAAGATATCATTTTCATTATTAAAAAAATTGTTAAGTAGAAATAGGGATGACATAAAAGGAAATCTAAAATATTAATATCTTTTATATAGAATTAAAAGCCACTAATCCCAATGGTGAGATTGTGCTAACGAAATAACTAAACTTTGTGGAACTATTTTTTTGAAAAATTGTTAAATTGCATTCAGAAATGAATCCTACAAGTTACTTTTTTCAAGAAGATGCTCTAAGTGCCCCAAAAACAACATTGTCCATAACTTTCTCATAACAAATCCAAATGAAATGAATAAAAGTATTCCAGATAGACAAAAATATAATCTATAAGAAAAAAAATCAAAATCAAAATTAAATTTTTTTTGTTGCCTCCCATCCCTTGTTTTGAGCTTATTTGGGCATATTTTTTTCCCGGGCACCGATTGCAAAAAGAATTATATTCTCACAAAGCTTAGCAATTTTTCTATCTTCAAAAAAAAAATTTAGAAAATAACGACAAAACTTCAACTCATTGTCCGCGAAGGAACAATGGGCTTTTAGGGGTTAAATTGCATTAGTTTGGCACTTATTACATTGGAAAAAAATTAAATTAATTGAATGTGACCATACTCATAAGAATCTCATTTCAATTTGATCTCGAATAACAAATATATACAAAATTTGCCCAATACATTAAATATGATTAATTTTTATGTGTTTAATGCATCTTTCACATAGAAATCATATAGACCTCCTAGCTTTGTTACTACTAAGACCAAGCTATCTAAAGTCTTACCTAAAATATATTTTCTTTAAAAATGAGAACTAAGGGTCAAATTTGAATATATCTATACTTTGTTCTTTAAAAATTCATTTATTCATCCAATGTCCAAATATACATGCTAAAAGAACCTAAATTCTACTATCGTTTCCAACAAAATCCAACTAAAATTAAAACAATCAATATATCAAAAACCAAAGCCAATGTTGTTGCCTAGAGTTTTAGATTTCTCACTAAGGACAATTTTAGGTGTATAGATGTTTACAATTACAATAATCACAGCTTCAACAAATAATTTTTCCTCTTTCTACATAAGGAGAGGTATTTTATTTTCTATTACATGGGACTCCCATTTGAGACCCTTGATTTGATACAGTTGAACAAGATCCAAACCATTGAAAGGTTTTGTATGGTAATATGAAGGTACAACCTTATTGTAGAAACATCCCTCACCACTCTTGCAACTTACCATGTTATTTCTTGTTATAAAGTTGTCCTTTCACATTCCCTAATCCATAAAAGCATCCATTCGACAAGCTAAGCTTAATCACTTAAAGACCAAATGTTCAAATTTCAAACAATGCATAAATTCAAACACATCCCAGATTCCTATATGAAGATTTTTGTATTAGTTCTTTAACATTCATACAATATAGATTTTGAAGACATTATTTTACAAATATTCTATAATTCAAAGGATATTTAACATTTATATGATATAGATATAGATTTTGAAGACTTTATTTTGCAAATATTCTATAATTCAAAGGATATTAGAAGGTCTAGCCTCTAAAAGTAATTTTTTCCTCATAAAAAATGACCCTTCAAATACGACTTCGATAAAAAAAATAATCCTTGGAAAGT
Source organism: Neckera pumila (assembly GCA_963969595.1). Classification (NCBI taxonomy): domain Eukaryota; kingdom Viridiplantae; phylum Streptophyta; class Bryopsida; order Hypnales; family Neckeraceae; genus Neckera; species Neckera pumila. Next base: position 20,775,904 of record OZ018410.1, on the reverse strand, counting down.
CACTAAGACTAGAACTAAACATTTTGAACTTCAAGGAAAAAAATTAAAGTGAAATCATAAATATTTAATCTCCAATCGATTTTAGAAGGAGTTTCCAATTTTTGGCTTCAACTTTTATTCATTCGTGTACCAGTGATCTAAACAAATGGATATGATCTATAATTTTATAATTATCTATTTTCGTAAATAGTTGCATTTTATAATACATCTTCACACTTTCAGAAATCTGGACTACCCCTCGAGTACTCAAGGGGTTAATACAAAGTCCTGGTGGAGCATGCATGAAGTGAATTTTCTATTGAAAAAAGCTGAGAAAACACTTCGAAATAGGTTGGCACTGCTGCTTGCCATATATTTAATTGTTTACCTGAATCAGATGGATAACACCATTAAGACTACCTAAACCAAGTCAGGTCTTCTGAGAGGAAAAGAAAAAACGCGCAACGTACAGAAACTCTAAGTTACATACCTTCATAGTGGAGGAAGGTACACTATTCTAAGTAGAAATTTTCAGCAGCCACTGCACATGGCAACGAGTCACACAGTAATGTACAATAACTGTAGTCCTCGAAGTTCTACCAACACTGACACTTCTAAGTCAGGTTTTGAAACTTCTCACTGGCAATAAGATAAACTTTAACAGGATCTCGTAACTCTTACTCTTACAATGACCAATACCAGTCATCTTCCACAAGCTCTCGGTACCCACAACCATCTAGCTACAGAAACACCAGAATATAGATGAGGTGCACAACTTTCGGGAGAGAAAATCATCTAAACAAGAGACAGCCGAACTTCCCCTATGCAAAGTTCGTCTCTACACACACCATCATACTCGGCTTACTGAGACTCAGCCAGTACAAGGCAAGAGGGTGAGAAGGCAACAACTCTACCTCCAATAAGGAACAGATAGGTAAACACTTCATTTGCCCTCGGTAACAAAGCACCTTCGTAGCACGCGGAGCAGAGGGGGCGGAGAGAGCACAAAATCGACGAAGCGATTGGCCATGACAACGACCTAAAAGAGGAGCCACAATGTCATGATTTAAATTCATCATACTAGTTTGTGCGATGAATCCGGCTGCTCTTGCTTTAGCCTGGAGGCACCAAAGCTGGATCCATGTAGGAAAGGTTCTCTACTTTGCGGTAAGGACCTTGGGTCATTGAAATTGGGATGGGCAATAGAGGCCGCAAGGCTGATTGCAGTGGCAGCCGCAGGAGGAGGTCCTTGTTGTTCTCTGGCCCCCGATGCCCGGGGACCCAGTCCCACACTCATTCCTAACTCCACATCCCCAGAATCCCTGTCCCTGTTGTCTTCCGGAGCTTGCCCGAAGTTATGGTTTCCATAGCTGATTCCTTGGTCTTGCAAAGATTGAGCTGTTGGAGCGGCTGGTGCAAGAGCCTGCATTGCCACTTCATGTCCAATATTACGAGCAGCAGGAACATCATGATTATGCTTCCCTTCATAGGTAGTAATCACCGCTTTGGGGTCATTCGAGGCTCTCTCCACATGTTTCCGAACTGGGCAACCAAGATTTGTGCACTTATAATAGCTCCTACAAATCATAATACCACAAAACGTCAAGATGTCAAGACTTGATACAGTTTACGATCTTCAATTCAGGTCCTTGAAATGACTTCAAAATAAAGAGTCTTAGCTTGGGCATTCTAAGACTGTTCACACCTTCCACACTAACAAAACTAAACAAATGTGAGGAATACGAACGTGCAAAAGCACACAATGACAAGAGCAGTCTCTAGAGTACCCTTGAAAGGTTAAAAATCGACAACACAATTCTAGTTCAGTTGTGATGAAAGACAAATCGTGTGATTGACAAGATAAAAAATAATATGCGAACATTAAACTAGGCCTTCCCCAGGTGGGCATGACTCTGATATCAAGTTAACACTAGCGATATCAAAGTGTCCACTACTAGAGTACCTGCCTTATGATTACCGGCAGTAGAGAACGAAGCACACCCTAAACTCTAAAAAGCAAATAATGTGAGCACAGCACACATTAAAGTTAATTGGAACTCGAGAAAAGACGACATTCAGACTGGGAGCTTACCGAGGATGAGGGTTCCCTTTCACCACTTTCTGACCATATTTGCGCCAGCGGTAACCATCATCCAAAATATCAACATCACTTGTAGTTTGCACAACTACCCGAGGTTCCCGAATCATTCTTGGAGGCGGTATTGGATCCTTAGACTTCTTGTCTTTTTTCCTGAGCCCAAAAGAGAAGAAAAAAGAAAAAAAGAAAAACCTTGTAAATCACTAAGGCCAACCCCTCATAATTAATGAACATGCCCGATTGACCACAATTCCAAGTTAAACCGTAAGATCTGGAGAAGTGCAGAACAGAGTTAAGAACCGTTACCTGCGCTTGGAGTCAGGCTCATCGTCATCACCATCCTCAGTCGACTGTTTGCTTCCGGTACCTCCCTCTTCATCACTAGTCGATGGAGATGATGGATCACCTGCACGCCCCTTCGCCAAATCTGAACTGTCTCGCTCTGCATTTCCACCTTCATTTTTTACCAGAGAGGCAAATCCGGCTCCTGGAACAACTAATATGTAAAGGTTAAGTCTTCGTACAAACAATAAACATTCGTGTCGATAAAAAGTCAAAAATCAATTTAAACCTTAACTAATCAACTAAAAAATAGAAACTCCACTTTGAAAGCTCTTTGAAATAATAGCCCAATACAGTTACTCAAAAAGCTACCTCTACCTTTCAAAAAAGTAGAACATGATTTCTTCATTCTATTGATACGTTCGGATTTCTTCCTTGAAGCTTCCGAAATGATATATCTTAACTCCTATAGATATAAGGCAGCCACTATTGGCCACTTAGGGGTTTAGGGATCTCAAGATTCAGGTGGAGACAGTAATCGCTTCTGAGAAACAGCAACACAGATACCCCATTGTCTAGAGACTTTAGCAGAGTTTCATTATAAAAGAAAAGGAGTCCATTGGACACTACGCAAGAAACTCACGTAGCTTTATGTTATGGAGATTCCTCACCTGAACTGTCGGATATGAGATGAGCTCCACTCAACGACAACCGCCTAGTGGGTTGAGGTTTGGGGTGATTGTGATCACCCTTGTAAACAATCTCGGTCACCTGCCCATCATGTGAACGCTCTACTTTTTTCTTCATAGGACAGTTCACATGTGTGCATTTGTAGTAACTTCGTGGGAATTCGCTACCTTTAACTTGCTTCTGCCCATATTTTCGCCAATTGTAGCCGTCCTCCGATGGTCGATCCGCAAACGTCGGCACAGCAGGAGGCGCCTGCTGGTCAGATCCTTGAGAACCCTGAGAAGCCGTCGGTTGTGGATCAGCAGCACCTGCTGTCTGCGCAGGGGCGCGAGCTTGCAAGGGCTGAATATCGGAGAAATTCACAGGAACTGCAACTGGAGCTGCTTTGGAAGGAAGTTGCGATAAAAGGGGTGGGGCTGGCGGCAGAGCTGCTCCAGACGAGGCCGCAGGTTGCTGCTGCTGCGGAGCGGGGGCTTCATTCAATTGAGAGAGAGTGTGCCCCTGATGATGGGACATCCCACCAAAGGCCGACTGCATTGACCTGGTCAAGTTAGTGACGAATAACTGTCTCAATGTGGGAGTAGCCGAAACAAATCAGCAGCCGCCAACTTTCAACCCTCATCACCACCACACGAAAGAATACATAGAAATGGTAAGAAAATAACTGCCCTGACGTTCCCCACGACCAATTACCCCTAGGGTTGAGAAATAAATTGCCCAGAAAGAATTTTTCATATTTTATCACATTCTTGCAGAATATGTATACACTAGAAACAAGTAACAATAATCCAATCTTGACCAGTGGGTGATGACAACAGGATGGGATAATATCACATAGCGATTTAGCATTTAACATTAAAGACCGACTGCAAAAATGTCAGTGCAAACCAGCTTACTGACCATGCCTGCCGATGGCGGTAGTGGTGGGCGTGGGACTGAATGTACGAACGGCTTGAACACAAACGACGACTGCTCGGCGCTCCGCTCTTTGGAAGCCTCGCCCACTTTGGCTACCGGTCTCGAGAGTGCGCCATTGAAAAAGGGACCCATAGGAAACGTGCCCGTTGTAGGAGATGGCTCTGACTGTATGCATCCATCAGTATATTAAAAACAGGCTCCGCAAGGACGTCGTCACGATTAACAAAGCGTGCAACGAAGCAATTGCGATGCTGAGAAGTTGAAAGAAAAACCCTGTGCTTTAGGAAAACGGTACCTGAGAGGTGGACAAGAGCAAGGGCGAGGTATCGAACAGAGTGGTGGGACTGAGCCCCGGCGGAATGGTGAGGTAACCTCCTTGCCGAGGGATAGGAATGCGCGAAGGCGGCATGGCCTTGAAACGAACCGAGTTCGGCGGCCTCGGAGGACCTCCTCCCCCGTCGGGAGGTGGTTTGTTGTTCGCTGCTTGAGCTCCGCGAGCAGCGAGCCGCTCGGCAAAGCTACCCCCTGCAGCTCCCGGCGAGGAGCTTCGGCCATCCCCCCCCGCGTCACCGCTACTGCCGAGACCGACCCCATTCGTCGTCCCCGACTCCATCGACGTCGCCTTGTGATCGGCCCCCGTTGTGGATCCCCCGCCCACGTCGTCGACGCTGTCCGAGGTCGGCGAGTTGATGGCTCCGGCCAACAAATGCGAGAACGATCGATTCTCCTCTGCTCCGCCCTCCTGGTCCGCCAAGAACCCGGACACCATCGCCGACATGGGACTCTCCAGCGGCTTAAAGCCTACCCCCGGGGGATCTCCCGTCGTCGCGGCGGCCATCGTCGGTTGCGGCCTCGACGGCATCGGCTTGCGCAGTAGTCCATTCCCGCCTCCCGAGTCAGCTCCACTCTGCTCCCCTTCCATCGCACAGCATCGATAGTCCACAAATCCAATTCCTAAACCCTAAAAACCTCCCCCTTCCCTTGAACTCACCTCACGCTTCCAGCACCATCACCACTACCTACTCTGCTAACTTCATTACCTCTCTCCTCAAAGAAACTCAGGACCTTTCTGCGACAGATCCCTTCCCATGCCATGCCATCAAAATCGACACGCCTCTTTACTCCAAAAAAACCCACCAGCTGCCTTTCACTGCAGCTTGATGTGCTTAAACTTCACACCACAACCATCGCTTAATAAGTTACACAAAATGAAAGCACTCGCCAACCTTCAATCCGACAACCACCGCCACAGCACCTGCTACGAAACCCAAAAATTCACTCCAACGCGAACGGCGTATCCACTCGATCCGAAGCAATAAATTCGAGAATAATTCCCGATTCGTAATCACAGCGTATCCTCATAGCACCTCAAAATCAGCGGAAGATCCAGAAGCGCCCGAACCAAGGGCCGAAATGACTGCTGAAAACGGGAAAGAAGGGACAGAAATTCTTGTCTAAGCGAAATTGAACTGCAAAAGGAGCATTGGAATCCTCGAAACCTAAAAATTTCGAATCGAAATGGCGAACACAAGCCAAACAAATTCCGCCCGTCCTTTCTGTGTGGAGTCTCTCCCCCGGCTCTACTACTACTGTTGCAGGCCTGGCCTGCGGCGTCCGAAGGCAAGGCCAAAGCAGGGAGAGGACCGCAGAGATTTCATTCGTCGATGACGCTGTTGGTCATCCATATCGGACCCGCATCCTTCACGATTCTCATCGTCGGCGGGCTTCATTCGTCCCATCTGACGCAGGAACTTTCATCCTGAAGTTCATCCTTCCTCGGTTTCCGCGTTCATCCCACAGCGTGCGTCAAGTACTCCGTCCGCCATCTTCGTTCAAGCAGTGTGTCGCAGGAACTTTCAACCAGAAGTTTCATTCCTTCCTCGGTTTTCACGTTCATCCGACACAGGGGCGTTCAGTAGCTCCTCCACCACCTCTCATCCATTTCGACGGCCTTCATCGTAGTTTCATCTCCCAGGACGTACTCGGGACACAAGCGCCATTGGCTTCATGTCCCCAGATGCACTTCTATGTAAACCCAAGGTTCAAGTCCTGGACAAACGGAGGTTTCAAATCGACGTTTTCTTATTGATTTTAAAAAATTTAAAATTGGATACCCACATGTTTTTTTCTAATGATGACTTGGTTGCCTGATAACAAGTGTAGTGAAACAAAATTTTGATGTTGCCTTGAATTGTTTCAAAAGTGATTTCTACTTTAGGGGCATGGAAAGGAACTCCATGCCTGAACCATTGGTACAAAACAAGTTTGAGGCAATCGAAGCAGGTACTACTCAAAGGAAAGGAGTTTTAAGCATATTTGGAAAGTGAGGGTACTTTACTTTCTCAGGTGGATGTGGAGGTCTATCTTCTCCTTACAAATTCTTTTATGTTTGTACGGTTGCGGTTCCGTTTCAAGCTAGAAAGCAAGCCCTATATTATTCCGTGTGAGCTATGAGAAAAAAGACCATCAACACACAACAAATGCCCTCTCAGAGTGCATTAAATGGGAGGAAAAAAAGTACGCATGCACTTCATTGATGTCGCAAACAGAACAGATTCCAAAAATTCCACACTTCAAAAATTCATATATTCCGCAATGGTCATGCTATTGGTGCTGAAAATTGACGATAGCAGGCTGTTCTACTATGTCTGCATGGATTGCGGAATATCAGTTTGTTCTCTATATTTGTGGTTATGTGAGCTCCCTTCTTCCAGTGATGAAGACAGAAGAGAAGAAGAAATGCTACGAGAGTTTGAGTTTGAGTCTGAGTGGCAATAAGGTAAACCAGCCCCATTGTGGTCAAAATTTGGAGTCTACCCTCATGCCATTGCTGAAAGTTTTCCAATTTTTTTCCCACATGAAGGCAAGTGTGAGAAATAGTGAGAGCAATTGAAATTATGTTTTTCAAACAAAGTATGGATTTGTTACGGATTTTTGAAGTGATCTGTCCAGAGGAGTCAAGTAGACTACCCCATAACCAACAAAAATTGTTCCAATATGCTCTCTTTAATAACCTAAAGTGGTCACAGTAATTTCTAATGTAGAAGGCCATGAAAAGTCACGTCCTACAATGCTTTACATTGAAAAAGCAGGTATTCCTAATAAGGTCACTAATCACTCCATTGTTGTCAGATTCGACATTGATTGTGGTCAAAAAAATTGTCATGGGGTTATTAGGTGTCCATTATGGATCATCCAACCACAATGGACTGGTTTACTTTAGCAGCCCAAAGGTTGTACTCAAAGTTTTGACTTTCACAAGGAAACATGGGTCCCAAGATAAACATGCTATATAGGGTGCAGTTTTTCCACTATCTTCTATTCAAACTTCCTCACATATAGCTTTTGTCAATGTAAAGGCTCCAGGCTACTTTGATTTGGAAACTACATTTGAAACCAACCTTATAAGCTTTGTATAAGCTTGTGACACCATAAAATAACATACAAGACAAAAAAAAAAAACTTGATAATTTTGTGTTTTTTTGTATTTGCAAGAGCTTACAAAGCAAAATGTAGGTGGTTGTGTAAATTTTGGAAACCAAATGAATTTGTTACAAACACTGATTGTAAGAAATTATAAGTGTAAACTCAGTGAATCCAAGATTGATGTGATGAATCAATATTTCATAGTATGATATGCAAAAGTTGTCCAAGCAAAAAGTTAATTGAAAGAGTCTTCTGTAATAATTTCATGATTGATTGGAAAACAAGTTTTGACCAGCCTCAAATCAACAAAAAATCCACCATCGCACCGTACCAAGAATGAATCCATTCATTATCCTACATTCCATCATCAAATCATCAAATCATTCCATCATCAAAAAAATTGGGTCAAATTATTTTGATGCTATTTTGACAATAGAGGTCATTTCAACAACAAATCTACCATTGTGCTGTACCAAGAATGGACCATTCATTATCCTAAATGATTCCATCATCCAAAAAAGTTGGTCCAAATTGTTTGGATGCCATTCTGACAACGAAGGTCATTTTAACAACAAATCCACCTCTCTGCTGTACCAAGAATGGACCCATTTATTATCCTAAATGATTCCATCACCAGAATGTTGTACCAAATTATTTTGATATCATCCTGACCACAAAGGTCATTTCAACAACAAATCCACCATTGTGTTGTACCAAGAATGGACCCATTCCTGTTCCTAAATGATTCCATCATCATAAAAAAAATTGGGCCAGATTATTCTAATGCCATTCTAACAACAAGATCATTTTAGTGTCACTTTTTCCAATCTCTTTGATTTTGAGTTGGCACCAAGGTTGGCACCAAATTATCTTGATAACGTCTAAATGCACCATATTCACAAGCCTTGAAGTTCCTCATGCACTAGAAGAGATTTGAGGCCTCCAAGAGCCCGCGAGTTTTCACCCACGCAGGAAAGTTGCTGGCTAATGTGGTCAAGAGAGTGCCATATCATTTTTGAAAAAAAAAATTTGGCCTCAAATGATATTTGGGAGAGAATTTTTTTTTTTTTTTCTTTTTTGAAAAAAAAAAATTCTAACAACCCGTACCAGCTGTTCACAGATCTGGCCAAATTGGGGAACGGGCCTAAAACGGGCCTCCAATGCCCTCAAATCTCTTCTAATGATTTAACTCATGTTCTTGTCCTTCTACTACTCAGCATTTGTGGTGCTTGTTCATTTTTTCATGCAAACTCAAAGTAGGAATTGGCATGCAGTGGGGCTGGTTTTGAAGTCCCTAACGCAATAAGGCTGACACGAACAAGGAGTCTCCATCTTCAGAACCATTTTTACTAATCATTTATGGCATATGGACTACGTAAACCACTCGCTGGACTTCTCCTGTTCATTATGTGGGGAAGTTTCTGCGCCGTAATGCCCAATTATGTGGGCAAACCCGCGTAATCGGGGATTATGGATTTTTCATCCGGCTCCAATTTATCATCCGGGTTTTCATTGAATTTTGCTTGTGCTTTACGTCGGGCAATACCCTTATCGTCGGGCATTGCGCCAAATAATCGGCCCTCCTCGTCGGGCTCTACCCTCCTCGTCAGCCAATTATTTGGCGCAATGCCCTCCTCTACGGGCATTGCCCTATACAAAACTCATATCCGCAAGCTCCCCAAAGACGTACACATGCAGAAAAAGTTCACCACCATCCTGGAAAGTATTTGCTGAATTTTCATTAACTTACTACCTACTCAGCAAGGGTCTTTCAAGAAACTCAGACACCATTTGAAAACAATATGATCTCCACTAAAAATTACTGTGAATGTGACTGCAGTCAGAAATGGTAACCTTCAGGCCGTGGTTGCCCAAATGTCCTTGTCTGTGCATGGAACTCAACCACAAGGAGAGACAATCTTGAGACGATCAATGTCAGCTGTTGGATGTGTCGCCCAAGTGTAGGTCATCTTCTTCCTTTCGAACGGGCATGGAGCTAGATTTTAGATAGGCATCTTGCTCACTCCGTCACAAACGTAGCTCCCTCTTGAGACGATCGATGTCAGCCGTTGCCTGTGTTGTCCAAGTATAGGTCATCTTCTTCTTTTAGAGCGCGGAGCTAGATTTTTGGTTGTCTTGCTTGCTCCGTCACAAGAGTAGCTCCTTCACTCACCACTCTCTTGCTACTATGTGGCATCTGTGTGGTAGGTGCAACTATGTCGTTACACATGGGGGTGGAGCTTAGAGGTTGATTTGTTTGGATGACCCCTAATACAACAACTTGTTTAGTGTCTAGGGTTTGAGGTTTTGAGGGTTTTGAGGGTTTTTTCTAGCTTTGAAGGTTTATATGTGGGTTGTTGCGAGAAAAAATTGTCCTTTTTTTGTCCCCTAGGCTTTGAATAGGTGGTTTTTGCTTATAACTTTTGCGTTGCATGCTCATTTTCTATGAAATTTGGAATGAAGGTACATGTGGCAGTTTGGCTAGTCCTACAACAAATGAGTTCTTGTTCTCATACACGTTGAGAAGCAACATTGATGCATTACTTGTGGTTGGAAGGGTTTGAGTCCCTTGGGATGAAAATGCTAGCTTGTAAGATTGCTTGTCAATGCTACTTTTTGATTATGAATTAATTTGGCATAGAATAAGTCGTTGTATTAGACCTAAGAAAAATTAATGACTATATCTCAAATAGTGAAGGCAACAAGTTGCAAAGGAAAAGAAGTGGAGATAGAAATGCAATTGCCTACTATGAGACCCAACATTAGCAAGATGGTGACCGCGACTTAGTCAACAATTTTACTTTAGTTTTGAGACTTGAAACACTTGTAGTATTTTAGGTAGAATTTTGAAACACCTATAGCCATTTTTGAACGCTTATAGTGGCATTTTGGGGGGGAAATAAAATTTTTGAAGTCTTTTGAAAAAAGTAGGCAAATGCACCCCTTTGTGAATTTGATTTAAAGGTTTTTTATTGTATGAGAAGATGATGCATGTCTATTTTTGTAATTGCTTATAGTTTCCTATAATTTTTGCTAATGAGTCACTATCCACTTTCATTGGGTATTGCAACCATTTCCTCATTTGACGCATTAGAAAATATAGAATTCATCTTATTCAGTAAATATAAAAAATGGACCATTGTATATTAAATTGAAGTAGTTAAAAAATAGCCCTTGGAATTTTAGTTTAGAAAATGTTTTGGAAATCATGTTGTTCAGTATGTATTATTTTATTCCTTCTATTACTGCATGTAACTACGTCCTTAATTCTACACTAAGTTCCTTCTGTACATCTATTATTCAACAACATTTTTTAAAGTATATATGTTTCTAATGTTCACATCATGCCAACTAATATAAGTATTGACAAACTATAAAGTGTGAAAGCACCCAATCTTCTTTCTGCATCTCGTCCATTTTCCATTAATTATCCATTTCTATGATTGTTTTACACCTAGCTAACTTTACACATCAAATCCAATATTCATTTCTTTCACCATAGTCATAAAAAATTCACTAAGTACTTCCATTTGTTGCTTTAGCAATTGCAATGAACATCAATTAGTAGTAATAGTAGTAAAAGAAGATTCATTACCCAAAAGGATTGTAATAATGAAACTTTGTGGGTAATCTTGATGATTCCAAAAGAAACATATATAAGGATAACAAATCTCTAACAATTGTGTTGCATCTTGCCTTTAATAAAAGTGATTACAAGAAAATTCTATACTAATTTTTATCACAAGTTTCATACCATAGATTATTTCAAGCACAATTTCAAAATGCTAATCCAATGTAGCTAACATTTATGATAAACATTTATAGGAAACTTCTAAATTTTTTTCAAAATAAGATTTAATTGAGTTCATTGATTTTCAAAAAGCATATTACTAATTATTAAGAATTTATAGGATCAATAATACTATTGAGTAAATCCATCTAAGTAATTTGAAATTGAAATTTAGCACAAATGATTCTCTAACAACTAAGAACTACAATATGATGGATTTTTTTTCTTAAAACTAAATAATTCTTAAGTTGTATATAAATATTTAAAAAACAAGTCTTTTTAAATGTACTTTGAATTATAGAAATACATATTTCTATAGTTCTTGTAGTGCATGACCATCTTCATAGAGTTATAAAGTATTTTGGATTTTGGTTTTGATTTCTCAATTATTTTCATGTGTTTACATATTAAAAATTTAAAGCATGCATTTTCTTAAAGCCTAGTAAAGGTTGATTCCAAGTGGAATTCTATAATTTCAAAATCAATAAATGTTTGTTGGAGATGTATCAAAGTGGGTGTTATAAAGTTTTTAGTTCTATCAAGTATCCAAAATAATGAAATCTCACTTGCAAATTTAGAAGGTTTACTCAACTATGAATCTATAATAGTTAATTCCTAAGAGATCACATTCAAATTTCAAACAACATTTATAAACATACATGTCACAAGTACACATAATGTTTGTATTTTCATCCATCAAAATATTTGTAGAATCTTGCATCAGTTCTCTTACATTTGCTTGGTTTAGATTTCCAAAAGTTTTTTTTACAAATATTCTATAGTTCAAGGGGTACACATATGACTAATTTAAAAAATAAACTCAAAAAATGACCCTTCAAAATGAACTTGAATGAATAAGTAAACTAAAAATTTTAAAGCATTAATATATTTAGGTCTTCACATTTGGAACATAAAGATTGTTTTTGAAAATTTACAACTATTCAATTTATAATCGATTTTAGAAGTAATTTCAAATTTTTGTTTTAAATTTTATAAAATAATATTGGAATGTGTAGTAGTTGTTCTAATTGTATGAATATAATTTGTCATGATCCTCACTCCAAGGTGTGCCCGTGCCACCTTGGTAAGCGGACGAGACATTGGAGGTGACTTTGCAAGCCTTGCAAGAGACTAGGTGAAAGAAACAAGGAATTCCAAGCAAATAGAGCGTTGTAGCACTCCGGTTGAGACGAATTGGATGGTGTGCCATATTTTTGGAAAGCTAGCAAGAAGATGCATCCATGGGGCCAAAGAAAACAAGGATCCAAGTTGGCAAGTCAAAAGTTATGACTTTTCAAAGTAGACAATATCTTGGTTGTGTCGTAAAGTGTGGGACGTGGGAGTAGGGATTTTGAGAGGATCTTCTAGTCCAAATAGGACATGACGCACATTGTTGGAAAGATAAGCGAACAAGGTTTCTAAAATAATACTCCATAACGTTCATGAAGAGTTGACCTATTAACTAAAAGTATGGGCATCCAAAGAGGGTCAAGTCTCAAAGTGAGACTTGGATCTTTGGAAGGATATAACTTCCTTAATACTTGTTGCATTTGGAAAAGTGACTAGTCCAAGGTGATTTACAAAAGAATAGATTATGAAAATAGACTTGTACTTTGGATGTAGAGCTTGGAGCTAATAATTATCTTGATAGGAAAATCAAGAGGGCCTTTGAAGCTCAATTTTGGGACTAAAGCTTAGATTGGATGGTCTTCCAAGATGGATGTCCTGGAGATCCCTAAAAGATTTTTTTCTTGTGGAATCTATAGAGAGTACTATGAGGAGAGGTGGTCTCCCTCTTCACTCTCGAATAGTGCTATAGTGGTTACCTATGGTGAGGTTGGTGTTGGAGCTTCACCACCTCTTTTCTGTTTCCATAGAGCACTTGTGTGCTCTTTGATATTAAATGGATGGTATCTCACTCCACATTAGGCCGTGGAGTTAGTTCCAATTAGTGAGTTTTGATTAGTGAGTCCAAAAGTGAGTTCCAAAAATAAGATTTGTTGGCCCTAGTGGGGAAATGGAAACCTTTTAACTCCTAAGTGGTTTTAGATGTCTTTCAATACATCTGTAATTCTGTACATACTATAAGTGCGATGTACACAATCTTGCATGTGAATGTTTTACTATCCATTTAAATTTTATTTAATTTTTTATGGAATGTGTATTGAAGTCTTCTAGTGAATTGCACACTTTTTGGTTGCATTGGACGTGTTACTAATTTTGTAAATATTGTGAAGTTGTATCTTTGACACACGTATTTCTCTAGTTATACACATTTTAGCATGTTTAGCAGCGTCTCATTTCAACAATGGGCATCGCAATATTTTTCCAAAAACATATGAAAATCAGTGACTATTGCACCTTCGATTTTGTAGTTTACATATTTGGCCAATACTTCATGGAATTTGGCAAATACGGGTTGCGTATGAGCCCAAAGGACACAATGTGTTCTCTAAACTACTTAAAGGTTAAAGGTGGTTAGCACTGGTAGGGAGTAGTGCCGCCGTTGACTGCTTGGATATCAATGGAAGTTCTACCCTATGTCATCACATGATATGCCCGGTGTCTTGTGGGAATTAAATAATGGGAGTCATGGGGAATGGGAATTCCATTCCCTATGACAAGAGTTGGAACCTAACACTGTAGGTGCATGACATGTGCATTGTTAGAAGATCGCGGCCCTTTGTGTTACTAGCTAAAAGTGAATTGCTACAAGGCACTTTGGGGGAATTTAGATAAGTGAGTGTCACTAAGGGGCATGACATAATTTATAGAGTCTCCTCAGAGGACACTTGGGTTTTGGGTAGGCTCGTGTGATTTGAAATTTTGGCCTAATTTTTTTAACCTTTTCTTGAAGATAGATAATCACATTAGCTTTCTAAAAATATATATTTTTTTCAATCAATGCCCGGGAGCAAAAAGTTCTGCCACCCAAAGTCAAAAAAGCAACTTGCCGGGCAGAATTTTTTTTTGTAAAAAATTGTATTTAAAAAAAAAAAAAATCTTTTCAAAGATCATATTTTTGTCTACATTTGACGCTTCAATTCATTCTATTTGGACTCAAAATGAGAAAGTTACAGACAATCTTGTTTTGGGGGCAATCTAGCATCTTCTTCAAAAAACAACTTATAAATTAATTTTTGAGTGCAGTTTTCAATTGTTTTCAATTTTTTTTGTTGAAAAAGTTAAATTTTTTTGCAAGAACAATCCCACCGTTAGAATCATGGTGTTTTAATTCTAGCTAAGAGCTATTCATGATTTAGTGTTTCATTCAATTTTGGATCTACTTCTACTAAACAATCAGTTTTTATATGTGAAAACCAAGTTTGACATTCTAAATTTTTTTTACCGACTCTCAACTTAAATTTTCAACATAAAAAAATTTCATCCAATGTGGGGTGCAAAAGAAATCTACAAATGGCTATTAAAGTCATCTGAAATTGCAAGCCACTGTTCAAAAAACTTTTTTTTCCAACTTCAAATGCTAATATCTACCAATCCATACGGTCAAACTTCATGAAATTTTTACTATATAATCTAAGACAAGTGAAGTAAAAGATACTATGGTTAGAGTCTAAAAAAAAAAGTTTTTTTGGTTTCTTGAGTGATTGTAGCAGAATTGGCAGTTTTCAGTGGTTTCAGAGCCAAAAATGCTTCGGGCCTTTAGGAGTTAAATTGTGTTTTATATTTTATATTCACATCATATTTTCAATACAAATATATTTGATCATATTTCAATTTTTTTAAATTTAAGTCATAATTAAATTATTCTTTTGAATTACATTTTATAATACATCTTTATCATTTAGGAAATTTTGACTATTCCCTAGTCCTTGAGGGATAAACTAACTCCAATCTATTTTTTACAGAGTGTTTATTTTCATCTCAAAGTTAATACTATTTTATTTTTAGAATCCAAATTACTTTGAAATCAAGTTTCTCAAAGTACTTTTTTTTCATAGCATTAGTATTGAACACCCCTAATGAAGAGTGTGAATGTTTACATAGAGATTTATTGTGCCACACCATTTATTTTTATAATGGCCTATCATAAACTTTCATCAAAAGGTAGTGGCCTATACTCTATGGATGAAGAAAAAGATGGGTTGAATTATATGAGAAGCATGAAGGTTTGTTTCAAACTTGAACGACCGTGAAACTAATTATTTTCTATATATTTTGCAATTGCAATTATAAATTATAAATTTGTCTTAAGTAATGTGTTAATTTATTAAGTTAAAGATTTAAATAATTATATATTTTTTAGTATTAATTATTTCTCTATCTAATAATATAATATATTAAATGCAAATTGTGTTGCAATTTCAATGTTTCATCTTCGTAAATTTTCATAAGTTTATACTTATTGAACTCTAATGACATCCTATAATTTTTCATAGAAACCTTTGGGATGTTGTAACGTGTCCTCCTAGTATATAATATATCTAATGATGCAATCAATTGAAATAGTCTTTTAAAAAAAACTCTTAATTATTTTTTATACTACCAATCATTTAAATAAAATCTAGAAATTAGGCTAATCAACTACCATCCTTTACAATTGTAGTCGACATTTTTTGTCAAAAAATTAATTAAAGTTAGCATATGTGATTGGACAAATGTTTGAAAATTGAAAGATTTTTTTTCTACCAATAAATTATTTTTTAAGAAATATCCCACAAATTTTGGCATTTGTTTTGTTAAATATTTTTTGTTGGCCTTGACCACTAGGTACAATAATCTCATTAAATTCACATGTGCAAGACCCTTACATTTCATTCATATATATAAATGAAAAAGTGAAAATCAATTTTAATTTTAATTCTATTGAAACTAAGGTGAGAAGAAGAAAGAAAATCTTCTTTGCCTTGAAGCCGTTAAAATTTTCAAAATAAAAAATGTAATTCTAGTAGAAAAATGTAAGTAGTACATTTGATACTGACTAATTGAATGAAGTTGAGTAGTCCTTGATACTAACAATTTCAGGAATTAGTTCATCGTCTCATTTATTATTCACCATGACAACCCTGTGGATCCGTCGACTGAAAAAGGCCAAAATATACGAATGACATACGGATGATAAACTGTGGATGAGAACGCCGGGATGTGGATCCATCAGACATTGGGAAGGGCGCCAGAGAGACGAGACAGGAACCTCGGAGAGATGAGTTGCGAGCGTGGAGCTTGGCGATGGTGGTTAGGGTTTCATCGACAGGTGCCTGGCGTGAATTGATTGCGAGGAAAGGCGTCGCATTGCCTGTCGCTACATCGCATCGCGGAGCCGAATTTTTCCTGCTTCCACCGACTTCGATATAGTCACATTTCGTCATGTGGGAGGGCGAATAGGTCGCGTGGAAGCAAAACTAGAGGCTCGAGGTTAGGTGCGAGCCGTGGAAGCTTTGCGAGTGGAATTCAGAGCGTTGTCTGGCAAAAGAATTTGATTGAGGTTAGCCCGTATTTATTTCGTTTCTTATTTTATTTTTTGAGTTTTTGGGATGATAGGGTGTGGCGCCCTGGCGCTTCCTGTGTTTTGAGAGGAGTGTGCGGGGTTTGGCGCCGAGTTTGGTCGCGAATGACTGTCTGTTTTGTACGATTAGAACATTTTTTCTCCCGCCTGTTGGCTGTTAGGGCCGAGAAGTGCAGATAGGTGCCAGAGTGTGAGGTCGTGGTTTAGAGGCGCTACAGCCCATGCAATGGTTGGAGTAGTTTGTATGAGAGTAAAACGGGTGTCACTTTGGAGGAGCATGCATGGGGTTTGGGTGATTCCCTGCGGTGGTTAAACGTGAGGACTATGAATCACGGTTAGGGTTTTTGGAGTTCGAAGAGTTGTGAGGTGTGTACCTTGGCAATTCTTTTGCAGATGTAACCCTAGGCTATGGCGAAAAAGAAAGGAGGAGCCGGGAGGGTTGCCAAAACAGGGGGCGCTGCAGCCGGTGTTTCTGCCGACGCACCACCGCCCCGGGAGTTTAACCAAGGAGACCTCGTGTTGGCAAAAGTGAAGGGTTGGCCAGCATGGCCTGCGCAGGTACGTCGCAATCGACACGTGAGATGGCATTGTTGGACTTTGAAGCGAGGCGCTTCAGTGAAATTTGAGCAGTAATTTTGTTTTCCCGAAGCAGCAGGCCTTTCTGAGGAATTGGCTGGTGAACTGGCTTGTACCAAACCCCGTTTCTTGTTTCAATCGCTCGGAGCACCATCTTTGCAGTTCCGGCCATTAAAGCATTTCTTTACGGTTGCGATAGCTTGTGTCGAAGGGTCGCGGTGTAGATTTCCTGGAAACTTGGTTCTGCAATCGGACTTAGTTAGGTTCGGACAGACCTCCTCTCGAAGCTTTTGTCTTGCTGGCGTAAAAGTACATGAAGCAACCTACCCTACTTCGAGCGAGTGTTTGAGGTTCTGCCCCATTAGACAGCGATCCTCACTAGGAGAAGTTTTGACGCTTCTTTGCACTTCCAAAGGAGGCGTCATGTTCTCTCTCTAGAGGAGAGATGGCTTCATGGAGAACAAAGCGTGATAAACAGATCTACAAGCTTGCTTGCGAGATTAATGAAAGTACTCTGAGATTAATTGTGGTTTCTGTGATTTTTCTTATGATTTTTGAAAGACAATGTTGTAGAACGAAATTCGAAATGAAACCTATGGTGCATGAAGCTTAATTTTTTTGCCACCAGGATCTAGTGGCGATCTCGTCAAATGGCTAAGCTCCCTGCTGTACGCGTTCATTGTTTTTTCTAAGGGGGTTAACACTGCAGCCTGGACGTGGTGGTTCTCCATTGCCCCGCCGTGATCGTTTTATTACCTGACTTTATTTTTGTGTATCACCTTGGCAGGTTGAGAGATTGGAGACGGAAGGGAAATACGTCGGAAAGTATTACGTCACATATTTTGGTCCAGGACAGCAAATGTAAGTGTTCCATATGTGTTTGTATTGCATGATAGCACTTACTCAGCCGTTGGAGTGGTGCTAAATTGTGTTCGTGTCATGACAGTGGTTGGTGCACACCGGCTGAGCTTTCTGATTTTGATGCGGATCAGAAAGAAGCGTCCCGTCAGAGGTCGAAGAGGAAGGTTGATAAGAAGTTTAATTGCGCCCTGGATGAAATTTGTGCCGTGCAAGATGAGCGGGCAGGAATTACCCACAAAGACTCTGCAGACGAGAACGCGGACGTGCCCGAAGATGACGCGCCTAGGGACAGTGGCTTGGACGGCCAAGAGGATGACACAGCGAAGGAGGGAGATGTCATCAGCGATGTAAAGCATGACGACCCTTATCTTACGCAAGTCGTCACATTGAACCAGCAGGACGATTCCGTTCCTTTCAATGATGCAAATCCTGAAGAGGATGTTGAAGACGACGACGCTGAGAAGGATTGGAATGAGAAACCCGAATACAATGGTAGCGATCTGCATTCGGGAAGAAGTTCAGAAGGACGAGGGCAACAACAACAAGCTAGTCTCGATGATGTCGTAGGGGAAGGGTTAAAGTCGTTTGCAGAGGGCGAAGAGGCTGATTCGGAGCCAAACGAAGGAACAAGGCGTGCTTTTAGGAACGCCCTGAAGAAACTCAACGAGACGGCTGAGAAAGATCCCGAGTCGAAAACGGAGATTCCAGAAAGCGAAGGTCATGTACTGACTTACCAGTATGGGAGGAAGAAGAATCGAAACAAGAACAATAATGTTAAGGATGAACCGCCGTTTGCAAATGGCGCAGGTGCGATTGCTGGCCAAGAAGTCGTTCAAGACTCAGCTCCTTCGCATGCCGAAACTAGCGATTTTCAGAAGAAGATGAAACCTAAAGTTGGTAGACCGTCCAAAGCTAGTCAACAAAGTAAGATGGGAGGCCGGGACAGCAAGCCGAATTTGCAACCGATCCGAAGGCCAAATGCTGGGGATAAGGATTTGAAGTCAGATAAAGGGAACGGGGGAAGCAAGCACGATGGTAGTGGGAAAATCTCCAAAGATCCTTCCAAGAATGGGCATATTAAGAAAGGAGCTTATTCTAAGAAGGATATGTTTAACTCCAGCGTCAAGGGAAGGGTTTTGGCTGGAGAGAAACGTGAACTTAAGTTGGAGGACAAGAAGGATGTCAAGAGAGTGTCGTCAGAGGCGGACAGATTCAAGAAAGGACCAAAGAAGCCGCAAATATCGAGCAAGGGTTTCGAGGTGGGTTGTCAACTTGGGATCCTCTGTGATTCTTTGCTTATAATCGTAAAGCGCCTCTGTTGGGTTCATTTTGCTCGCACCCTGATGGAGATATCTGTGGCCTGAATCACTGTATTCATTGATTCGATGGGATCTCTCACATTATTTTAATCAATGTGGATCTCGATTGAGACATAAGAGTGTCGCGTATGTGTTATTTTGATGCATTTCAAGATAATTTGAACGCCCTAGTTAGGGTTACCTAAAACTTCGCCTGCAATGCTCGAATTTGTGGGATGCTTAATCTGTACAAGTATTCATCGACGACGCCACGTTTAGAACCTAGTTGACGTTGATTAACATGACATTGTGGAAGCGATTGTGACGGCAGGAGAGGTTTAAATAGGGGTAATTGAATAATTGAGTATTTGTGCTTTAGCAGGAAGGGAAAAAACATTCAGCTGCACTCAAGCTACGGGATGATCATGTGAAGAGTAATCTTGATGAAGTCGAGAAGAAAGTTACAACTCCGTCTTCGCTTTTTCTAGGAGGATCTAAAAGCAAAGGTGACCCTAAAGGAGAGAGTTCTCTGAAGCGGAAAAGGTTTGCTGATGGAGAGGGTGAAGGGAAGGAAGAGAATCCGTCTGTAGAAAGGGAGAGAGGTGATGCAGGGACCAGTCCGAAAACCGATGTAGACGAGAAACACCTTCCCTTATCAAAGAGGCCCAAGATGCTCGCCTCAGAAGATAAGTTGTCGGAGGGAAAGCAGAAACATGTATCCGTTGGTCGTTCAGGTTTGGACGGTGGCAATGTGGAGAAGTATTCACCTAGAGATGGAAAGTCCAGAGAAAGGGGCACTAGCCTCCCCCCTAAGGCAGACAAGGACAGGATGAGGAAAGCTGCACTGGATGGCGAGGCTGCCCTTCCTCCTTCAAAAAGACGAAATCGAGCTTTTGCAGCAATGACTGCTTGTGAAGCGGAAGCCGCAACCGCCAGTGCAGCGGAATCTAGGGAGCAGCCAGAAAACGGAGTGTCCTCTAACCAAGCAGGTAGTAATGTTACTCTTACTTCTTCCTCTGAGACTCTGAAGAAAGAGGGTACAGCTGCGTGTGGGTTGCTGGCTGTTGGCACGGCGAGTCCGTTGAAGAATGCTACCGTCACGCCTGACATTTCGAAGTCGGATGGAGGGCATAAATCGCTGAAAGTAGGAAGTGGCCATGATAATGTTGGTGGCCTGGAGAGGGTAGAGAGCAGAAAACATCTACCCGTTAAAGACCCTCAGGCAACAGATTCGCCAAGCAAACACAGTGGCAGCGAGGACCCCAGAGAATCGAAGCGAGGATCCAAGAGGGGTCCTCATGGGAAATCTGATGCAGAAGGTTTGGTCACGAAAGGTTTTGCAAGTCCTGTTCCAACGAAATCAAGCATGGAAGGTGGGACGGAGAAACGTAAAGGACACTTGACGGGTTCTGAAAGTGGGAAACTGAGTACAGCTACAGCTGAAGCGTTTCCATCCCTTGCGAAGCCAGTTTTGGAGGACTCAATCATAAAGAACGCGTGAGTATTTCTACGTCCTTTGCTGTGTTGATAGTGCTTTTTGCTGATATATGTGGTAAGTGGCTGCTGATTGTGCGCTGTCCGGTGGTTACCTATCCGTAATCAATGTGCTTTTTTGTTACTATTTGAATTTGGGAAATGAGCGAGGTTCTTCACCTAGCATGATATGTTGACGAATGTATCCTCCTGGTGATGACGACTTTGATATACTGTATGGATCGTTTCGTCCTGTACTGATCACAGTTCTCTGTAAACCTAATTAGGGTTGCGCTTGCCATTGAGAAGAGGAATGCGCTGAAGAGGGAGGGAGATTCGTCTGCCTCAATGAAGGTTCTTATTGCCGCTGCTCAGGCTAAGCAACGGGCTCGACAATGTTCTACAGGTAAGGCTCATTCAATTTCCTCTGCATTTTATTTTTGTGTGAATAAAAGGTTGTCTGCTTCAAGTCTGCTTGAAGCAGACTTGAAGGTTGCCTGCTTGAAGTCTTGGAGGTTGTCTGCTTCAAGTCTTGGAGTCAGATTTGCACCTTCGAGGGTGCATCGTCTGTTGGCCGTTCAATTTAACGGAGACATTTTTGAACTCGTGCAGGTGGATCTGGGTCGTTGGGTTTTGCAGAATTTGACAAAGTAACGAATAGCATGGTTTGCAGCCCTTCTCCTTCACAGAGAAGAGGCAGTTCAAGACTCACGTCACCAAGCCAGGCGGTGGTCATGGATCTGCACGATCGACATGCTGGATGGAATTCTAGTGTTGACGAGAGGTCAGGGGTTTTATCAGCAGAGCCAACAATTGACACGGAAGCCACTATTGCCCGGGATACTTTTGTGGGTATGCTGGAGACAGTTTCGCGCACAAAGGACAGCATTGGACGCACAACCCGCCAGGCTATGGATTGTGCAAAGCATGGAATCGCTGAGCAGGTCAGTTTCAGGGTAGCGATTTTGTGGTGTGTTTGGTCCCGGTAACTTGCCTTGATGAGATTGTGAAGTTCGAATTTGAAGGATAACTGATAAGTCAAAACGTATCAGCATTTCAGAGGGGCACAGCTAATCTCTGCAGCTTGATGTTGATGCATCAAACATGATATTTAGATGGTGTGCGTGTTGGTTTGTGCTGATGAAAGAGCTGTCTTTCAGGCTTACCGAAAGTGACATACTTTTTGTAGATCGTTGAAATCATCGTGCGGAAATTGGAGAATGAGCCCAGCTTTCATCGGCGGGTAGACTTCTGGTTTCTCCTAGATTCGGTCACTCAAGTTGCTCATACACAGAAAGGTGAGGTTTCTATGCGATTGTGCTTTTTCCTTGTGCGGACCAAGATCTAGTACTGTGAAGTAATTCCTTCGTTGCGTCAAGGATTGTTTTCTTTGGATCCTCATTTCCTCACCTGGAGATTCCGATTATTTGTGAGATGCCCAATTGGTTTGATTCTTTTCGTTACCTCTTTTCAGATAATGTAAGGCGCATTCATGGTGCACTTAATTCTATGTATTTATTTTATCGATGGGACGGTTTGGTATGCTTCGAATATGCTTAAGAACGCTCGAGCATTTGTGACGGTAGTAATACATTTCTTGTGGTGCTTTTGGACCCATCAGTCTTGGCGTACCTTCCAATTGTGCAAGATTCTCTTCCGCGGATACTGAATGCAGCTGCTCCACCGGGAGGTGTTGCTCGTGAGAACAGAAAACAATGCCTTAAGGTAAGGTGGTGTTTACCATGACATGCTTTTTCATGTGATTTGTCTTTTCTTAGTTTCGGTATTCTATTATGCTCTCTTTCTGCTTGAAGGTCATTAGTCAGGTCTTGTGTATAAATGTTGTACACTTCGAGAGATCTGTTTTACGCTGTCGAATTGTAATAACAATATTCTTGAGCATTCACAGTTCAGCTTTTTTGTTGTCACTCCTCTGTATGTCTCCTCTCCATTTTTACTCTCTAGTCTGCAGTGATTGCTCTATTGCGAGGTCAGAGCTGTTTACTAAATACAATCCTTACCGAACTAACAGATAGTCCTTGTGTAGGTGCTGAACTTGTGGCTCGAAAGAAAGGTGATGCCGGAGTCAATTTTGCGTCATTTTATGAATGAAATAGAGTCACACAATGATGATAAGGGGTTGCCTGGAGGTGGTCACCGCCGCCTTTCTCGATATGAGCGTGGAGTGGACGACCCCGTGAGGGATATGGATGGCATGTTAGTTGACGAGTATGGAAGGTAATGGTCCATTTGTGTTTCTTACTGCTAGAACGAGCTCATGTGTTGTCTTTTTTTGAGAGCTCTTACTCAATCAGCCAAAATCGTTGCGTGAGTGAGCTGATGTTGAATGTTGGCCTTGATTTGCGAACCCCTCTTAGTATTTTGTATTTGAGCTCTCTGTGCGCGGAAACGCATGCCAGTGATCGTGTGTTTTGGGGTCTATGGTCAGAGGTTGTGTCAGTGCAGAAGACAAAATGTTTAGCTAACTTTGAATAACAATGAATCCTCCCTAATCTGCAGTTTTTCTGCTCAGGTCAGTTGCAACATGTCGACGTAGGGTATGGCACTTTACTTGTGGTCTCGCTTTGGAAGTGCAATGATTTTTGACTACTGGCCTTTTGCTCTGCAGCAATGCATCCTTGAATCTACCAGACGGATTTTCTATCATTCCTCAGTTGTACGAGGATGATGAAGAGGGCAGTGAAGACGGCGACAAGAAATTAGAAACTCAGTCTTTAAATACTATCAACACAACCCGCTCAACTGAAGCAGAGGACGCTTCTGAGAAGTTCCGTACTGTTTTAGAAGACGTGGACGGTGAGCTTGAGATGGAGGACGTCTCGCCAACGGCGGATTCGGAGCTTTTAGCTAACAAGGAGCGCGAACGACTTTTAGCTGATCATTTTAACGAGGAGGCTCAGTCAAACCCTACCCAGCCCCCTCTGCCATTGGAACCTCCCCCTTCTGTTCCATCGCCCCCGCCTCTGCCAGCGGACCCGCCTCCTTCCCCTCCTCCACCGCCCCGATCCCCGCCTCCGCCGTTGACTACCTCACAATCAAAATATCCCAAGGCGGGGATTGCCATCATGCAGAATTCAACTCGCTCTCAGGAGAGTAATCACCAGCAGAGCGATTCGCCGTCGACGCCGTCTGCTTATTCAGGTCATCAGGGTCAAGGAAACATTGGGCTTTCTCAAGTAAGTTATCTAGCACATTGTTTGCACATATTTTCATACCAGACTCTATTTGATTCAAGTCATTGGTTTGCAGTCTTTTAAACAAACACCTGCTCGTGTTAAATCTCAGGGAGGCTCCAGATCAAACCCATATCCGACTGGCTCAATGAGCCAATTAGCCATGCCGCTGGAATCTCCGCTTCCTCCACCTCCTTCTCAACTTAGCAGTCCAGGATTCGCCCAAGGTGCTTCCACCGGAACACGTCTTCCACCCCCTCCGCCTCTCCCTCCTGCATTTCGTCCGCAACGGGTGTGGCCGGACACTTTAGCCTCCCCAGCTGGAGATTCTGACATTTCTCCCCGATTAGCCAGGCTTGGAGAGGAGCAAGTTCGACAAGGTCTTCAAGAGGTCTCTGGTGGCGAACGAGTTGGGGGAGAGTTGCCTAGTGCGCAACAAGATGTTGGACCCGCACATAGTGGAAGTTGTACAAGCTCTGGACCTCCAGAAGGTGCAGTCGATCTCCTTCTATGTCCTATAATACTGCCCTGCCTTGACTGCCTCTGTTTGTTACATCTACAATGCCATAGTTTATTTATTTTAATATTCTTGGATGTGTACAGGGGCAAAACCAGGAGATCAACCATCAGCAGGTGCCATGTCTGGTTATTCTTCAAATCCTCCGCTTTATTTGAACCAAGACCAAATATATAGAATGAATTCTGGTGTTCGACCTGGACCAGGTGCCCAGTTTCAGTATGGACCCCCAGTGATGCAGCCCCCGATGCGGGGTCGACCATTTGGGGGACATTTTAGTCCACATGCACAATATCAAGGATCTGCTATGAATCCTCCAGGTATGCCCTGATTGGCTGCTACATTTTTGAAGTACACATGTGCTTCAACCATTGAATTGCTGAACTGGATTTACATTTATATTTTCTGTTCGTTGGTCATGTTTTGTATTCATGCGTCCTATTTTGTCACTGTAGTGGCATCTTTTGTAAGGAGGTATGCACATGCTGTGAAAAGGTTGCAAGATTCTCTGTTGTGCTCTACAGAAACTTGGATTATGCTTGCCTGAGAGCTCTGTTTGAAGATTTCATTTAATTGATTTCTGCTGGTGTGTCCAGGTAATCAGGGCCCGATGCAGATGCTTGCCTTCAGACCTGGGGGTCCTTCCCACAGTTCGTGGAGGCCAGCCTAATTTATTGGTGGCGATCAACAGGTAGAATTCGCCTCGTTTACTGCAGTCTACGTGTGCTTTTCAGCGGCTTCAGCACCTCGTTAGTGTGGTGATGAGCCCTGAGCAGCCGCTAGGGTGGACCCCTGTGAAGCAGATCTGAAAGATGTGGTGCGGATCTGTCTTTTCATTGATGTATACTATCTTCTGGCAGGTGCATGCCTGGAATTTTCATGCAATTACTGGATGGCTGGCCATGAATGATGAACCCGGAGTGGTGAGATTTTGGGTTCTAGTTGCCTAAGATTGTTAAGCCTCGGAGGAGTCGTAGGAATCTTGGAGCTCTGACGATGAGGTGATCTCTTCGTTGGAGAGAAAATGTTTCGGGTGGAGTAGTATATGAAGGTACTTTATTGAATGTTTAGGATGAAATCAGCGTTAGAGTAGGCTGGGCATCGTTTGTACATTCTCTTCTTTTCATTTCATGCCTGCTGATTGCAGACGTTAGCACCGTAGATTTTGTATCTGTATGGAAGAGGTTTTGGCATCTTGGCTCACAACCTGATGCTGTTGAACTATTTTCACATCTTGCAGGCTTTTGGTATGGCTTCGGCTATTTTCGCACGACACCTTTCGTTCTGGATTCCATGACAAGTCGTTTTGCTTGTATAGTAGTGGAATCTGAATGAACTGAATGGGGCTGGAATTCAGTACTTCTGATGTTGTCTTATAAATATGCATTTACCGCCAACTCTCCCGCTTGCAGATTGTAAATACCAATTTTAAGGAGAGATTATGGTTTTGTTTTGCTTCTAGTGTGTCGTCGTTGATTGTGAGTTCATTGCAAATAGGGATCGGCAGTCTCTGAATCGTGATGCTCTTGAAGGGTAATGAATCGTGATGATTTGTTTTTCTGTGACTTTCTGGGAAGGCCATGAATTCATCATTTTGAGAATAATGGAATTTCGAGCAGTGAATCTTCCTCACCGAAAGCTCCTTCCAAAACAGTAAACTATTTTGTTTTCTTATCACTGACTGTCATGGCGTCGGCGCCATACAAGTCCGTCGGGCATTTGTGAGTCTACAAAGGTCGTTGTACTGTACACCCCCCTACAAGAAAGGTTGATGCCCCCCTTTTGCACGCTTCAGGTTTTTTGACATTACTCACAACGTAATTGACATTTTTTGTTTTCGTCAATCAACATTTGTGTCTAACCCAATCTCCCTCAAGTACACCAAACTTTCAATTTCAAAAAACAAAACTCCATTTTTGGTGAATTTTTTTAACTTTTTTTCACGGTTTTACATGAAAATTCATAGAAAAATTTTAATAATGAATTTTTTAAATTTAATTGCGGGGATGCATAGGAAACATCCAAACGCACATCTTTTCTTCAACAAGCATCTCCAAAAAAGTTTCACAATTATCGTGGCAGAAGTTACAATGGAGGCGTGAATAGTGCCCAAAATTTTGAAAATTCATATCTCTTTATTGTAATTAGATTTTGATAAAGTAATTGTACCATCATGCTCAAATGTGTGAAATTAGTTACACCGTGAGGAAACAAAAACAAAATCTAATTACAATAAAGAGATATGAATTTTCAAAATTTTGGGCACTATTCACGCCTCCACTGTAACTTCTGCCACAATAATTGTGAAACTTTCTTGGAGATGCCCGTTGAAGGAAAGATGTGCGTTTGGATGTTTCCTATGTATCTCCGCAATTAAATTAAAAAAATTCATTATTAATATTTTTCTATGAATTTCCATGTAAAACCGTCAAAGAAAATTAAAAAAATTCACCAAAAATGGAGTTTTGTTTTTTTTAAATTGAAAGTTTGGTACTTG
This sequence comes from Neckera pumila, assembly GCA_963969595.1. Taxonomy (NCBI): domain Eukaryota; kingdom Viridiplantae; phylum Streptophyta; class Bryopsida; order Hypnales; family Neckeraceae; genus Neckera; species Neckera pumila. The sequence continues at coordinate 20,748,838 of OZ018410.1, read as the reverse complement.
AGGGAGATTGGGTTAGACACAAATGTTGATTGACGAAAACAAAAAATGTCAATTACATTGTGAGTAATGTCAAAAAAAACTTGAAGGGTGCAAAAGGGAGGCGTCAACCTTTCTTGTAGGGGGATGTACAGTCAGGTCCAGTTCAGATACGAACTGACTGTTTGAGCCATTCAGAAAACTTTCTACTACGTGGATTTAAAATGTATTATTTTGGACAACAGAATTATCATTACATCCTTACGCAATCCCAATCAAGTACACCAAATTTTGATTTTAAAAAACTAAAATTCCATTTTTGGTGAATTTCTGATGTCAATTTTTATGGTTTTACATAATATTTTAGTAAAAACAATTGGTGATGAATTTTTTAAGTTGTGGATATATGTAGAGAACATCTCTATGCACATCTTTCCCTTCGCAAACATCTCCCGAAAAGTCTTACGATTCTTTCTATAGAGGTTTTAATGTTGAAGTGTCAATGTCCAAATGTTGTAAAAATAGATATCTCTTATTATAATTAGATTTTTCTATTTTTCTCTCATGTAGTAACTAATTTTGTACATATGAGCATGATGGTACACTCACTTTGAAAAAATCTAGTTAAAAGATAAATTTATCTCTTTCACAAAGTTTGGTCACATGACGCCTCATATTGAGCCCTTACTAGGAGTGTATATTTTTGTTACTTAATGGGGTGTTTTTTAATATGAAAGATGTGCGTATGGATGTTTCCTACATATCTATGCAATTGAGCTTAAAAAATTCGTCATCAATTATTTTCAATAAAATATTATATATAATCATGAGAATCGACTTTAAAAATTCACCAAAAATGCAATTTTGCTTTTTTGAAGCTGAAATTTGGTATGCTTGATTGAAATTGGATAAGAATTGAGTATAAATTAATCAAGACAAAGAATGTCAATTTTACTTATAGATTATGTACAAATCTTTAAATGGATTAAACAGACAATTTGTATCTTAACTGGACTTGACTGGACAGTGGAGTACAATTCATTTACAAATTCTGCATCTTGGCAATTTTCACTACTAAGTCTAGCAAGTTTAGTAAGTCATTTCATACTCAAAAATGGTTTGATTTTTGAACCACAAGTTGCGTCGGAATTGTAAAGAAAAGTACTTTATGATTACAATAAATATGTCATGTAAAAGCCAAAATCATACAACATTGTAAATGTTTTTGTACACTTTCTCTACCATCTAGTGACATCACCCTTTGCCAAAATTAGAGCTCATATTTGATTGGGCATATTCAAAATGAGAGTTTATAGTTGTTGTAGAGACACTTCATTTCATCCCACTTGAATTTGTTGGATCATTTTTTGCTTATTCTTCACCCAATTGCAAAAAATCTTTGACTATTTTTCAACAGTTCTCTAAGAAATGGTAGATAGTTCCAAATTATTGTGTGTTTTTAAAATATTCATTTTTCACTTATTACGAAGTTGAAGTGCACTTCATTGCAATTACAATACAATTTGCGGTTTCAAAATTGGTTCATTTTTGAGCACGCTAGAGCTTCCTAAAGTTGTTGAATTTTTTAGTGAAGCTTGACTAAAAATTCGTAAATGAATTGTACCCCACTGTAGAGTGGCCTACCAAAAAGATAAGTGATGGCCGTTTGGACCATTCGATTTTTTTGCATAGTGTAAAATAAAGTTGACATTTTTTGTTTTGCATAATCAACGTTGATATCCTATGCAATCCCAATTAAACATACCAAATTCTAGTTTCAAAAAAACCAAAATTCTATTTTTGGTGAATTTTTCTATTTAATTTTCACGGTTTTACATGAAAATTCATTGAAGAATATTGGTGATGATTTTCTTAAATTCAAATACAGAATTATGTAGGAAACATCTATATGCACATCTTTCCTTCAACAAGCATCCCCCCCCAAAATTTCACAATTCCGTCAACATTTTGGTGTGATTTTGCCCTCACTTTGAAAAAAAACATCTCTTTACTGCAATTAGATTTTTCACATTTTGTCTTATTGCTATAACTAAGTTTATACATGTAAGTGTGTTGGTACAATTCCTTTGCAAAAAAATAATTACAATAAAGAGATATTTCTTTTCAAAGCTTAGAGCAAAATCATGTCTCTTTTTGGTAGGCCATTGTATAGTATAGTGCACGACATTAATCCCTAAAGGACCAAACAACAATTTTTGGCAACATGGCAATTTTGGGCAGCTCACTACAAATAAAATTTTTTTTTTTTTTCTTTGAAATTTTCACACAACATGTGTCCAAGGAGTAGCTTTTGACTACATGGTTAAAAAGTTATTCAATGATATGTCATTTTCAATGGTTGGCGAGTAGTTCAAATTTTTTTTGAAAAAAATCACTTTTAAAAAAAATAAAAATTCAAAATTGGTTTTTAGATTTACATATAGAAAGCTTTTAATCATTCCATTTTGATTTATGAGATGAGAGTTATGAGGTGTTCTAATTTGCACGTAATTATGGATTCCCTACTTTGAAATAAACTTTGGAGTCCTTTATTTAACTCTATTTTGAATATTTAAAAAATAAATAAAAGTATAGGACGTAGATTGTTTATTGCAACATTACAATTCTTGGGATAGGCATTTTTCAATTCTATAATTAAATTCTTAACAATTTAGTATTTTGAATCATTCTCTACTTCTTTCTATTTACTATTTTTTTCCTATATGTTGTACAATTCCAAATGATCTAAATTTTTTCAAGCATGTAGCCAAATTGTTTTGGAGAATGAATCCAAAGAATAACCACCATTTTGGACATTTTTTCATATAAATGTGACCTTGTGAAGTACAGCTGACTAGCCTTTTAATACAAAAATTTTTAGAGTCAAATTTTAGCCTCGTGGAGCTATAAGATATTCAATTGTGTTGTACTGTATAGTAGGGCAAGGTCCAGTAATCCTATGAATTTTGTTCCTAGGTAGATTCAACAAAAAGTTAATAATCTTCATAAAACTCCATCATACTAAAAAAACAGATAGTTTTTTTGAACCGCAAACTGGGTTGGAATTGTAGTGAAGAGTATTTGAGCATCATAACAAATATATGCATATAAAATTCATAATCATACAACAATTTGGATTTATTCTATATAATTTTTACAATCTTAGAAATGAAGATAGGGTCAACCATAGAGTTTTTGATTCTTTTTATACATATTATATTTTTATGTGAAATTTTATATACATATAAGAAATGAGAATACACAACTATTTGTGCATTCTTACCATTTGTCACAATGCATAACGTGAAAAAAGTGAGGAAGTGCAAAATGTGAGTTGTATAGGTTGGAAATTGGGGTAGGGTCAACCAACTTTCGGCGACTATGTATGCACTGCAAGCTATTTCCTATACATGTGTGTGTTTGTTACATGTTTATTTTGTTGTAGCATGGTTAGAGAAAGATTTTGAGCGATGAAGAGTGGAGGATCATTTTACAAGAAAACGATAAGGGACTGTGTGGAAGGGCAATGTCAAAGTTGCTAAAACAATCTCCAAACATAGTCAACATATTTCTAAAGGATCTTGAAGGGTATGGACAAAACTTTAGCAACCATATGCAATAGAAAAGTGAGTGCAAAGGTCAAGACCAAGCGGTTTTGCAAAATGTCAAAGACAGGCAGTTCATATGCAAAGTTTGTAAGTGACTTCAATCTAATTGTCTCTAGTAAGCAGGCAGTTGCTCAATGATAGCAAGCCTTTCAATTTTGCAAAGCAAAAAAAGGCACTTGTTCTCACTCATGAGCACCAGCAACGACGCATCAAGCGGGGCTCATGACCATGTTGCCCTTGTTATTAGATGGAACAACATGGTGTTCAATGACAAGAAGAAATTCAACCTGGACATTCCTAATGGCTTCAAATACTACCGGCATGGCCTATAGTAGGAACCGATTTTTTCTTGGTTGCCAACATGATAGGAGTCAGTTGTGGTTTGGGCCGCAATTGGCAGCAAGGGTCAATCAATGATTTCATTCTTGCACAGTAAACAGAATGTGTGCTTGTATACAGGACATGCTAGAGGTTCATCTCTTGCCTTTTTCCTTATTTGTACATGGCAACAATATCATTTTCCAACATGATAATGCATCAATCCATAGGACACAAGTCACCTATGCTTGGTTTGGCATGAATATTAGATCATGCCTATGCAATGGTTTGTATTTTTTCTAGACCTAAATCTTATTGAGAATGTTTGGAGGATGTTATTGTGTATAGTGTACACCAATGGAAAGCAATATGAAAACACAATGGAGCTTAAAGACGCCATTGAGACCACATGGTGAGCACTTGTCTTAAACCAATTCTTTAGGTGAGTCACATGTTCAAAAATATTGACTCATGCAAATTAAAACAGTACAATCAATGATAACATGAACAACATCTAATGTATTGCAATTTTGGAAATCTTCAAGTTTATACAACAATAAGTGACAAATTAGCAAAAAAATGTCAAGTATTCATGACTACATTCCTCACATAAGCTTCAAAACTAATACAAAACTACTAGATTGGCTTGCATGACACTAAATATTGTATGTCCCAAATCACATATCTTTGATGTCCCAATTTAGGAAGAATGATAGCTTTAAGAGTATCTCCATCCATTAGAGGGTTCATGTGCATTAGATTCAAGTTAGCTTTCATGATCTATTGAATATGAACAAGAAATGTCCCCTGCTCATATAGCCCCCTTTGCTTGTTAGACTTGGATTCCCAACTATGTCCACTTTCTCTTTATGTTACAACAATGTTTGGTATTAGCTAGGTGGTCCACACTAGTTTGTTTGTAGAAATAGAGGCATTGCTCGAACAGCGTGAGATCATTGTTGGCAATGAGGCCGCCTTGTGCAATCCAATAACACATATCTTTAATTGACAAAGTGGAATATACAAATGGAAACGCAAGACGCTAAATCCATCCTTCAAAGTGGGCCATGAAGGATGAATTTATCCCTTGGGAAAACATAAGAAATTTTTATTTGCAATGCATGATAAAATTTGCAAATTTTCAATTCATATTTACAATCAGAGGCCTCAAATTAGCTAGGAAAGGTGTAGAAGATAAATTAATCAAGCATTGAAAATAGAGGGTCTTTTTTTCTACATGCGTTCTTGGAATGACTTTGTGAAAACAAGCAAGGGTATTGGTTCACTCTGACCGAATTAACACGGCACAAAATAGGAGACTTTTTTTTTATAGTTACTTTGTAAAATACAAAATCCACCTTGCAGGGCTTACCTTACGTATAGGTCAGTTTCAGCACCTTGCTACCAAAACAGTTTACATTTTGTAATTCAACAATTTGGGAATTTGATTTGGATTTCTTGACTTTCGGCACTTTTGTTTTTTCTAATTTTTAAACAATCCTAACTTTGGATTGATTGTTTCTATTTATGTCTTAAAGTGTTCTTTTTTCTAAATTTTCTCATGAATAGTTTTTGGACATTTAGAATTAGCAACAATGAATTTTTTTTAGATTTCAAAAATAGAATTATGCAATTTTAAAATTTTCAAACATGACATGATCCAAATTTTCCTAACTTGTTTTCAAAACTGACCAACACGTACTACACTTCGAGGGACAGATTTGGTACAATAGAACCTCTCTAAATTGATAAGGCCGGGACCACTTGCTAAGGTTACTTTGGAGACGTTGATTGCTTTAGAAAAGGTTTGCATTACATAGAAAGATGCCTCAAGGAGGCAAGTGCCACATTTTTAGGAAAAGGATCTCATGCATGATGACCAAAAAGCTTGTTCAAAAGAATAATATTTTATCTTTTTTGGACAGGGTCTAGGTCCACCACACTTCCTTTGCTCTCATTTAGTGCTGCAACTTATTTTATTCTCAAAGCTAGGAGCGCCCAGCTCTATTCATTTATAGAAGTTTATCAGCTTTTAGAGGAATGACTTAAGGAGGTTCTACTGTACAATGTATTGTTGCCTTTTTTTATTTGCACATAAACGCCTCCATTTTCAAATACTATTTTTCACAATTTTTATGCAATTCTTGCATCATTGCATTCCTATACAATCCCAATCATTCATACCAAATTTCAACTTAAAAAACAAACCCTCCATTTTGTGAATTTTTAAACTCAATTTCTAGGTTTTTTCATGATAATATATTGAAAAATATTGTTAATGTTTTTTTTTAATTTGATTGCAAATAAATGTAGGGAACATCCATATACACATCTTTCCTTCAATAAGCATCCTCCAAAAAAGTTTCACAATTCCTCCTATGAAGAGTTTAATACGAGGTGCATTATGACCAAATTTTTTGAAATATATATCTTTATATTTTAAGTACTGTTTTCTATTTAACCCTCAATTGTAACTAATTTTGTGCATTTGAGCATAATGGTGCAATTGCCTTGCCAAAATCTAAATACTATAAAAAGATATCTATTTTCCAAAATTAGAACATTATCACCTCAACATAGAATTCTTCATAGAGGGACTTGTGAATTTATTTTGGAGATGCTTGTTGAAAGAAAGATGTGGGTATGGATGTTTCCTACATATCTTCACAATAAAATTCAAAAAAATTCATTAACAATAATTTTCAATGAATTATCATTTAAAACCATAAAAATTGACTTTAAAAATTCACCAAAATGGAGTTTTGCTTTTTTGAAGTTGAAATTTGGTATGCATGATGCAAAAATTGCATAAAAATTGTGAAAAATAGTATTTGAAAATGGGGGCGTTAATGTAGGAACCAAAAAGGGCCACAATACTTTTGTCCCCCTATTGTACTGTATAGTGCCCTACCAAAAGTTTTTGAGCATGCAATTTAGACCATTATGTTTTGGGGCATAATGTAGAATATAGATGACATTTCTTTTATTCGCACAATCAACATTTATACCATTTGCAATTCCAACCAAGCATATCAAACTCTAGTTTGAAAAATCCAAAATTCTATTTTTAGTGAATTTTTTAATTTAGTTTCCATGGTTATACAAGATAACTCATTGAAAAACATTGGTGATCAATGTTTTAAATATGATTGTAGAAATAGGTAGCAGTCTTTTATTTCCTGGAAAAAAAGTGCCAGATTTCGTTGGCAGAAACCAAGTTTCTCTTTTACTTAAGGAATTAACAGAGTTTTTAAAAATTTAATCGTTAGAATTTATATGAGTGAAGGATGTAGAAAGCTTGAAATCATGTAACAGTGTAGGCCATGTTGCCAGCATTTCAAATTGAAGCCAGCATAAAGCTTTGTTTAATCGCCTGTTGGTTTCTATGCCTTCAAAATAGTATTGTTAACTCTTGATTTCTCGTACAGATCTTCCCATGCAAATTACTAGGTCGAATTGCTGTTAGGTTGAATTGCTGTGAGTTTATAGAGGTCTTCAATGAGAGTCGGTTGTTTTTATAATTTTGTCACTATCTTGAGTACGTTAAGGCAACTTGAGAATCATGAATTTGATTTGGCAATGCCTTCGTGACGGAAGTGAGACACACAAAATATTAAAAAAGAGGTGCATTAATACCTTCAGTCTTCACAAGTTTGCAATTGAGCGTCAACTGAGCAACCTTGATGTTTTCATCTTGCTTTGTCTGCATTGTCGTGAATTTACCAAGCTTTCAAGCATTAAGGTATTCAATCTAGCATTAGGGTCACCATGTTCCGTGGTTCTGTACTTGAGAGGTACTTCTTGAGAACTACCACCGGAAGCAGCGCTGGAGGGACAAGCCAAGTCTCTCGAACTCCCACCTCAAAACATCAGGCGACTTCAAGCAATGCTCATGATTTCTCGACTGCTGGTTCCAATCTCAATATTGCAATTTGTTCTAGCTATAGGATTGTAGTTTCTGAGAGTGATCGCCGTTATATTCACAAGCCCAAGAAAGGTCCTCTTTGTTGTAGGGACACTCCTCATAACGTTTGTGATCAACCACAAAAGCAAAAATGTCGTTCAAATCCAGCAGTGAAGCTGATTACACCATTAAGCGGCCCTTGTCAAGTTGATCAGGTCGTAATAGATTCAGGTTTAGCCACAGGTCTTCATGAGGATCCGATACAATTGGCTTCTAATCATACAATGCTCTTGAGTGATGATCGATCCGATGGTGAGGAAGTGCAGAGAATTGTCAAGAAAAAGGAAAGACCTTATGAAGCTACTCATAAGTTTCAAGAGAGTTGGGCTGCAAATAAAACTCTTGTGGGCAGAGTGTGTCAAAGGCTTGGATAGCCTTTGTGAGTTTGTAAAGTGTTGCATTTGTTCCGAGATGGAGGGCCGCAACAAGATTATTGCTCCAAAATGGAATACGCTCAAGAAACATGGAGGGAAGCGGAAGGCTGAAAAGAACATCATAAACAGTATAAAAAAGGGCAGTGGTACATTGCAAAATACTTGCAAAACGAGCGTAGGTATGCGTCAAGGTTGGTGATGGTACCGATCAATTTGCAGGTCATGGAGGTCAAAGGAGAGCGCGCTCGTAAGAAGCAACAGATAAGCTTGATATTTCACCTCTTACAGCAAGGCCGGCCGATGCTGTTTCAAACGTTTATTTTTTATTTTATTTATTTCAATTGTTTGTGCAATTTGTACCAAAATTGTTGCGCTAAGGTGGTAATGTGATCAATCCATTGTTATGTTAATGTAACAGATAGTCAATATTTTTCAAAGGATGGTCCAGAAATGGTGTTGTGCGACACCTACAACAATCTTGGAGCCCAAGAGTCGAAGGCATACATTGCATAGTAAGTTACATCCTACGTAACTTCTCTTATTGAAATTATATTCAAGTCCATTTATACTGTGATATAAGTTCATGTTCATGTGAAGTTCATTGAAATTTATGTGAAGGGGCATTTACTATAGTTACATAATGTAACTTAATGTGTATTATGATATTTTGTAAGGGTTTGAGAAGATCCTCAAGAATATAAAAACACGGTGGCTCTCAATGTTAGGTAGGAACGACATCCATACACTCACACTTTTTCTTCAATAAACACCTCCAAAAAAGTAGGGGGAACTTCAGAGAACACGGGATCGCCAAACGGGGACTTGTCCGTGCTGTACTTAATTTGTCAAGGTGGCAGTTGGCATGTCGGTTTAGGGTTTGCGACAGTTGGGTTGATTTTTCGATTCCTGAAGGCGAGGAATGTGATTTTTTGTTTTGAGGACGGAGAACTTGTGCTTAATCTTTCAAATCATCCGTCAAGCGATTTCAGTTTGCGCATTTTTAGGACTCTGGTAGCTGGAAATCCCCTCGAAATCGAAGCGGACTCGACAAATATCGAAGCCGACTCACCATCGCCGAGCTAAAAGACGTTTCAGATTTCCAGAAAGCGTGAGCGTCTTCGTTGCATTCTCGAGGTAAAATAGTTCATATTTCAAACATTCTTTTGTTTTCGCCCGCTTCTGAATTGGGCATTGGTTAATATGGGGTTGTTTTCTGAACCAGGCATCAGCGTGCGTAGATTTCTCATCTTAATCTGGAACGGTAAACGCCCTGGTAACCAGAGGTGATGCAACCAATCTTTGCACTGGAAATTTCAAATTGCGATTCCGTGACCAAGAATTATGAGATATCTTGTGGGAAAGCTACTGGAAATGCATTTTGAATTCGCTGTAATACGTCTCTTTACTTGAAGAATTGAGATCAAGTAAGCAAGAAATCATAGGTGCGCAGCAAATTAGAATGCATCGAGAGCCAACAAGGAGTTTGTTCTTTTTTTTTTCCCCATTTTCTTGCGCGTTTCTGGGTCAAATCGTGGGAGTAATGACTTATAGGGAAACCACTGAAAACGTAATACTTCTCCTCATTCGAAGTATTGAGATCACTTTGAAGTTTGTTGCCTAGGGTTTCAAATAGTGGTATTCGGCTTTAAGCAATGCGGCCGGTGATGCTGGATGGCAACAGGTGTTTTACAGAGCAAAAGGCGAGGACGAGATTAGCCGAGATTGGCGTGTGGGGTTTAAGCATCGGGTAATCGTTGGTAATCACCGGATGTGCCTTCGCCATGGCTGAAATTCGACCTACAGAAGACATGGACACGGGAACAACAAATGGGGGTGTTACCTTTGACGACCACATGTACGGGGCTGGCAAACAGACGGACGAGCAGGAAAGGGCAAGGGTTCGGAGAATTGAGGAGGCTGCCTCCCAGAGATCTCGAGGAGAGGGAGTAATATTCACTGATTTGCCAGACGCGTGCGTATGTCTGATTGTATCCTATCTGAGTCCCAAAGATGTGGCTAGAGGCGCGTGTGTCTGCCTAGGGTTTCGAGATACGTTGGCCTCCGATTCAGTGTGGGATCAGTTTGTTCCCAAATCGGCCTTGAAGGTGGTAGGTCCAAATGATGTGCTGAAAGCTGCAACGAAAAAGAAGATTTTCTCATTCCTGCGCAAGCCATTTCTTCTCCGAGAGACTCTGGTATTAGAAATTTTCTTTTTGGCTAGAACTTGTTTGTGCAGTAAATGCTGAACGAATGTTTGTCGATTCAGAAATGAGCTTCGTGAATCATTCAAAATAGAGAAATCTAACTTCAGGGATGACTTCGTTTAACGTGTCTTTGGCCTGGATTGTCGTCTCATTTATGCTTATTAGAAAATTTACAACTTTTCTGTTGCTTTTTGTTTTTTAAACGGTGATGTATTCATATTAAGAGATTACCACCAAATGCACAAGATTACTTCTATTTCACTATGCTATCTTGTGTGGTCATGCCAAAGTGGGTCGCTTACATCACTAAAGGTAAACTGTTAACATTCATTGCAGGCCTACTGGCTAGATCAAGGCACAGGAGGACAATGCTACAGTGTGGCAGCCAAGGGCCTCCGAGTTGTTTGGGGTGAAGACAAGAGATGGTGGGAATGGTCTCCTGGACCAGGTGCAAGGTATGTTTTCTTTCGATGGAAATGTTCATTGGAGATTTATGTAAATTAGCATCGCAATCCTCTCATTTACTTATCATCCTTGACTATGGTTTGCACCAAGTGCTGTTTGTGAGTGTGCCCGGTTGTCATGCAATTTTTCTCCTGGAAAATTTTCCAAGAAAAGTAGATTCAGCTTCTATGTGAGCGCCTGCATTCAATTCAGTTGTGTTGCAGACCTCAAAAAGTGTAATGATTGATCATGTGAAATCACCACTGCTGATTGTTAGCCTGATCAATGTTACTCAGTTTTACCCCTAAATACCTACTAGGTCTTGGATTAACTTAGATGTGCAATACTGTTTGACTTCCACAAGTTTTTTGAAGTTGATACAAAATAATGAGATGTTATGCATCATGATAAGAAATTCTCTACATTGCCAAACTTGTTAGATTTTTTTCATAAATCTTTGTAAGTAAAATTCGGAAGCATTTAACTTACAATTAATTGACAATGTAATGACGATGTCTAATTCATGGAGTTTAGTATGCGAGGCCTAAATTCTAAGACCATTAATGTTAACATGGTATAAGTGCTCAAGATTTATTTGTTCTGAAATAAAGAGGAGGAGGCTTTGCATCGACTCTAAGCTATCCTAAGGAAGTTTGAGCAGCTACCTTACTTAGAAAACGAGCCAGTGCTACAGGGACAGAGTCTCTTGAGTGCAACTACTTGTTATTAATCTGTTCATCTAAAAAAAAAATCTATTTGTAGGAGTTTAATGATTGAAGTGGCAAATAGATACGCTTTGGGTTGTGGGGTTTCTATAATTCAAAAGAGCGTGCGCAAGTGTCAGCGCATTCTAGAATCTGGCAAGAACTCACGTCATGTGATTGGTTGTAAACTCTTGAAGTTTTCTGTGGAATTTGAATTTCGGCAACCAAGTATTGGATCTGACCCGTGAGTACGGTGCAATGCAGGTGGCCTGAGGTGGCATGCTTGCGCCAAGTGTGCTGGTTCCACACATCCGGAAGTATCAAATGTGAACTTTCCCCAGGGGACTACACTTTGTCATGGCGCATTCAATACCAGAATCAGAGTTTCAGTGTATCTGGTTGGGACCAAGTGCCGACAGAATTCAGTGTGTCAACCACAGATGGATCTCAAAAAGCAACTTCCCATCGCTACTTGACCAATGTTGCAATTCAGCAAAGCGAACTTGGTGACCTGACCCCCGTCCGGCTGGTTGATGACAGGTGGTTTGAGTTTGACGCGGGCGAAATAACTGTCTTAGATGAGGAGAAAGCCACGTCATTGGAATTTTCAATGGTGGAAACTGAGAGTGGAAGTTGGAAGAGTGGGATAAGTCTGGACGGTGTTGTGCTGCGCCCTTCTTCTTTAACGAGGATCACAGGACGGTATCTGAGCTTGGAAGAGCTTCGGCAGAACTCTCTATTTGAGAATGAGCAGGAACCTCCGGTTGAACGCCGTCCAGTCGGCTTACAGAATTTTAGAGGCCGATTGGGGGTGAGGGGTCCTATCAGAGGAGTCCTTCCCAGAAGAAGACCGGTAGTAAGGCCTGTTCTACCCAACCCACCACCACAGTTTGATGCTGGTGAGAATTGAATGTAGCATAATGAAAATTTCATTGTCCAAGTGAAGTGATACGTATCTAACTCCTAAGTCCCTCGTGGTTACTTCCATATGTATAGGAGATGCAATTGAAATAGCGAGAATAAATCATACTCCAGGTTTTTAATGATAGAAATATGTTTTGAAAGTTACGACGATGACATTTTAGTTTTAGCTTGGTTACTTTGGGGGTAGTAGACAAGGATGACTTCTAATCGGGACAGTTTATCATTTGTTAGTGCGGGCAGAGCGGTGTTAAGAGCATCTCATTATCACAAATGAGCTTCTCTTAATCTTTTGGCGTGTGTTGTTCTAAGTTTAAACAGCATTTGCTTAGATTATTGATTAGGCTCGGAGTGTCCTAGAAGAAAGTTGCATTCAGAGGACTAAATTTGGTCGACCATTTTTCAATTGTGAGAGATACAATTTGCATTTTGACAAATGTAGGATTGATTTTGGGAGATCAGCTATAGTGTTGTGGAGAGATGTTTGAAGTACAAGAGTCAGATCAGTTGAGGAGAGATGTTTGAAGTACAAGAGTCAGATCAGTTGAGGTCAATTTGAAGAGCCATTTCCATGATTTTTCTTTCTTTAGCATGATTTGAAGTGTTTGAAGTACAAGAGTCAAGATTAGTTGAGGTCAATTTGAAGAGCCATTTCTTTGATTTTTCTTTCTTTAGCATGATTTGAAGTGGCTCGCTCTATTTTTGAATCTATTAGCTTGCTTCTAATAGGCTCTATTTTGGTTGCTTTAAGTTTGATTCCAATTATTATTGTGTCTATTTAAAGAAATTTTGGATGCACTTTTAATCATAGTACACATGTTCTAATTTTACACCAAACAAAATATAGTAATATATTGAGTGAGTTGTTTGGAGTGATCCATTGATGATGCTCTAAGTGATGTTTGAGAATGTAATTTTGTATGATAACTTTCAATGAAGAGAATGTAATTTTGTATGATAACTTTCAATGAACAGATTGATCTCTGAATGGTATATGAATGGTATTTATTTAACTAAGATATATTTTCTTAAACCACAATTAGAAAAATGAAGTTGGCAATAGCTTTTTGACAATAGTGATTTTTGTGACATTTTCAATTTTTGAAAAAGTTGCAAAGTTCCTACTTTTATCTATATCCCAAGTTCAACCACTTGATTTTAGGAAGAATAGAAGAAGATACAAGGACTCTATCTTTGGTGTATATATATTCTATCAAAATCAGTTCTTTTATGGCAAATATTTTATCGCATGTGCTAATATTTGGCTATAAATTAATAGAAAGGGGAATACAAGATGTTGATTGGAGTTGTATAAAAAAAAATAGAATAAGCTCCACTTTCCTAAAATTTGGGATTTGACACTCTATCCATAGGTGTCTATTTGTAGGGGTTTTTATCTTTTTTTTTGAAACACATGGACAAATTTCATATTTGTAGGTTATTGACATTGGAAATGAACTTACATATGTTGTGATTGTTTATATTATTAATCAATATAGGTGGGATGTCTTTGGTGATCAAAGGAGATGAACTAAACAAGATTAAAAATGAACTTACATATGTTGTGATGTATATAATATTATTAATCAATAAAGGTAGAATGTCTAAGTTGCTGAACAATCTAGATGGACTCTTTTTATTTTCTCTTAAGACATTCTTACCTTTGCTTTTTAAAACTTTGATGTGCCTTAGTCAAACTCATATTAGTAGTCAAAATAATCATTTTTTAAAATTTTATTCAAATATAAAGTAAAGCCTAATAAGTTCCATCTCTATTCTATTTTAAAAAAATAAATTAAAAGAACAAAAAAACGCAACTGATTATTTCAATTTGCAAAATTTGTGTGATTGAATCCAAATTACTTAATATGGATTGTTTTTCAATTACATTTTTATTTTTAAATATTTAAATATCTATATACAACTCATTTTTTCAAATTCTAACCTCTGCTTTTAGAACAAATAGTCAAACAAATGATCAGGTTATTCTTGAAACATATTAGAGTTTTATGCTTTAAAAACCAGAACAATTTTTTTGTACCAAAAGCTTTAACAAAATCTACATATTGATTCATAGTTTAAAAATCGCATTATGAAAAGTATAATTTTTTTAATTATTCAATTATGTAAAGGATATGATAGTGGTAAATTGGCAATTGTACCTGAAAGTTGTGGTAATGAGTGTTTACTGTTTAGGGTAAGAAAAAAATTACTTAAATTTTTTAACATCTTGAGAGGAACTTTCAAATTCATTGAATTGTTTTTTGTTATATTTGCTAATGTATTTTAAGTTTTTTTTTTATCAAAATTACAAAAACTATTATTTTCACCAAACTCGTTGAAAATTTTCATATTAATACACAACAACTAATTTCACCTTCAAAAAATATAGAGCTAAAACTTGTAAACATACTCAAGCATCAATCAAGTTTTAAATCAATCAAGTTTTAAAATGATGTTCATTCAAGTACATGGATACAGAACTCCTTCTTTAGGAATCAAGGCTAATAATTTCACAATTGCAAGATGTTTTTTCTTTAAGCATGTATTAAAGGAATCCAATCATGCTTACCTCTAGGTGTTAGTATTTGTAGGTTTGGCGGAGTTGTTGCATTTGACTATTACAAATGAAAAAAATGAATAATTTGGACAAGTACTGGAGAGACCAAACCTAGAGGTAAATTTCTCAAGCTTTTATAGGTTTGGAGGATTGAAGGAGAGGGGCTTTATATCACTATGAGAAACTCACGTTTTAGGTGACATGCCCTAATTTTTCTTGATGGATTTTAGTGGACGTCCAATACAACAAATCTATGTTTTTGTCAACAAAAGCATCCAATATAACTTCAATGTTGACATTAAAACATGGGTTTGTTGCATTGGACGTCCACTAGAATCCGTCAAGAAAAATCAAGGCTCGTCACCTAAAATGCGGGTTTCTTAAGTGTATTGACAAAAGCTACATATTTAATAAAATGAGGAAGTTTGAGTATGATCTTATTCATACAATGCTACAATGACTTCTAGTATAGCTTCTCGTTGAATTTGTACAATGTACAACTTGTAGATAAGAAATTTAGCATTAGGAAGAACTTTTGATATCTAGATACATATCTGAGAAGATCTATAACTACTAGTGTAAGAATAACCCAATGAAATGCCCAAACTACAAACTCAAAATAACACACTAATGCAATGGTTCTTCCATTTGTCCTAAAAATAAGTAAAAATGTCGCACTAGATATGAATTAGTCAAAGCAAATATTGAATGAGATACACCTATAATCAACATTGAAAATTTGTAATTTATTCATATATTTTCAAAAAAGTTCACAGTAATGATATTAAAAATTTGAAATCCTCTTTCAATTGTCCACAAAATCTAGATTTTCTAAAGTAGTTTGATCCCTAGAAGGGTTAATTAGCAAGTGTATTATGAATGATAAGTGGATTTTAGCATATCCACTGGAAATCAATAGTAGTTCATTTCATCCATCCAGTCATAATATATTATCAATTATATAACCTCTAAAGGAACAACATGCGTTTTTTGGCTATATAGAAATTTTGGGCAGGTATGTATAATTGGAGGTTTCCATATTTTAACCCCAAATTTTAATAGAAGGTGGAAGCAAGGAATATCTTTCATATGCACTAAATTTCATGACATTTGGAAAGATGAGTCAAAAGTTTTGGCCTAATATATTATTTATTTTTTTGTAATAAGGCAATTAAGGCAAATCAGAAAAAAACACTTTTTTCAAAATTCAAAAATTTGAAATTGGTTTTCTAGAGTTTCATATACATAGAAAGCTTTGAATCATTCCATTTTGATCAAAGAGTCAAAAATTATGAGGATTTTTTGCTTGTTGGCAATTATGGATTTCCTGCTCTAAAATAAACTTTGAAGTCTTTTGTCTTATTCAATTTTCAAATTTTTTTGAAAAAAATAAAATCAAAGGATGTAGATTGTTTATAAAAACATTGCAACCATTTGTATTGGCATTTTGAATCATTTTCTACTACTATCTACTTACTATTTTTTTCCTATATGTTGTACAATTTCAAATGATGTGAAAATTTTCAAGTCTGTAGCCAACTTGCCTTGAGTATTGAATTAAAGAGTTACCTCCATTTTGGACATTTTTTCATACAAATGTGACCTTGTGAAGTGCAACTGCCTAATTTTTTGCGGAAACAAAAAAAGGATTTTTGTTATTTCCAATGCTAATATCTTGCAATCTACACTAGTGGAAATTTTTATAAAGAATTCCACATCTTCACAAGTCATCATAATGCAAGATCCTATGGTTACATGTGTCAAGAAAAGTTTTTTTTCAAAAATTTGGTACTTATTCTAAAAATGGCAATTTTTGAGCATTTTCAATGAAAACCTAGTGATGGAACTTTAGGGGTTAATATTTGTATTCCAAACCTTTTTTGTGTACATCTTTTATAATTTAAAAATTCAAGTAGTTTTTACTTTCCTTTCCAACTTTTCTAGCTCAAAAGATACCCCTAAAAGAACTCTTTGATAATCATAATAATTAGACATAAGATTCTTAACATCAAGAATATTATCCACGTCCCCTTTCTTTACATAAAGAGTGAAGGATATCCTTTCTACAATACAAGGGTGCAGCTAACTTGATGTATTCATGATATCATTGGCTAATCATGTGGTCATGATATCATATTTGAGAGAAGACAAATTAATGATCTGCATTTGGGAGAAGGTAAACAAATACCATCCAAATATAATTACACTATAAGAACCCCGTATTTTATGTGACATTTTATAATTTTAGCGGACGGATTTTAGGTGACGTCAAATAGCACAACTTGTATTTTTATGTGGATGTTACATTGGACGTTATTTTTGACACAAAAATACAAGTTGTTTTATTCAACAATACCTAAAATCTGTCCACTAAAATTGTAAAACGTCACATAAAACATGGGTTTCTTATAGTATTAAAAAACTTGTTTGGAACAATGGTCACAAATGAAAGACTCTAGAGACATTAGAAGTCATTCAATAAGCTCTATGATAATGAAATAAGTTGTCTATATGAGGATAGGTGAATCAAAAAGTAGAAACGTTTATTTGGCTTACCCAATGCAAAAAAATTTATTAACTAAAATAGAGATAGTAATTGATGGAGAAGACCATTGCATTAACTTGTGGCATATGCTTTTCTATTGTAGATGCTTATTCAACATGGCCTTCAATGCATGATGTTAATTTGTTTTGTCGGATAATGTTACAAAATTAACATTTGTGTATTATTCCACAACATCTTGTAACATTTTGTAACATTCTAAAAATCTTTGTTTCATATTTTGTATATAACAAAAGAATTTGGAATTCATTGTATAGAGTAATATGCATTATTATCTAGGAGTGCCATCGTGTAGTAGCATTTGTTACCTCCCACCAATAACAAACCCTAACTTGCACAAGAAAGGAATCCAAAATCTTTTTATAAGGACAAGTCGTCAAAAATATAATGAAAATTTTTGCAAGATAGAACCCATTGGAGGGTCCAAATAAGGCTATGATCATTTTTTTATTTATTAAAATATCCTTTCTTTTGTTCTATTGGCAATTGAAAGAATATTCTCAATTCATTTGTTTTTTAGGTCCCAAGGTGGTTTTGGCCAAATTGAAGTATATTGATGAAATCTTTTCTAAATCTCTAGTTTTAAAAGAAATCTAGGCAAAACTATTCAATCCCACTACATAAAATGGAAGAATGATAAACATGTGTGTAGAAAATGATCATGATTCACTATGTGCATGGCAAAAACCATGGGATCAAAGTAAGCAAATAAATAAATCCTATCTATGATGTATAAAAAATTGTGACATACAAATATGCAATGTTTCAACATAATTACAAAGAGAAAAACGCAAGATACAGGCATTTTGGATGACGGACAAATGGTGGTAATATTGTTAAACTGAAAAGAAACACTGTGAAGATATACATTGCACCAAAAA
The DNA here is from genome assembly GCA_963969595.1 of Neckera pumila. NCBI lineage: Eukaryota > Viridiplantae > Streptophyta > Bryopsida > Hypnales > Neckeraceae > Neckera > Neckera pumila. Next base: position 20,730,321 of record OZ018410.1, on the reverse strand, counting down.
ATACAAGTATTATACAAAAAACAGCTAGATGTAGAATATACAAAATCTTTTATTAAAATGCCTTACAACAACAAAGGTATAGATTGCAAGCATCAAGATTAGACAAATAGGACATTGTCATAAAATCCACCTACAAAAACTTTGATTATACCCAAAACTTTGTTGTACAAAAATGGAGACACCATATTTCTTTTTGGGCTCTTTCCTTTTGTATTGTGGCAAGCCAAATAGACATTCTTTTGTCACTGCTTCCTTCAAATGTTTCAAAATTCAACTTGTTTATTGTTCCCACTAGGTCCACACATGACTCCTACATCTGGCATTTTGTGCATTTCTTTCTATCTACATTGTGGCTAGCCAAATTGAGACATTCTTTTATCATCATTCCCTTCAAAATGCTTCAAAATTCAACTTATTTGTGTTTCCACCAGATGCACACAAGGCTCAAACATCTTGCTTCTTGTATACTTCTTTCTATATGTACTATATATTTTGTCGTATAAACAAAGATCATAGCACACAACAGATTGAATGCCACAACCAACATCAAAACTGCAATTAGAAACTAAGCAAGAATGCAAAAGACACACACTCTCGAATTTAAGAGTGTTTTGTTATACAATCTTGCTTAGTTTTTGATTGCATACTTGATGTTGGTTGTAGCACTCGATCTGCTGTGTGCTACAATCTTCGATTACACGACAACTTCTTTCTATGTGCACTATGGCAACCCCATGACATGGTCATATTATAACCCTAGGAAGATCACTTAAAGTGTCTATTAGAAACAACATACATCTATTAAAATATTTAAAATCCCTATATTATATCCTAAAATAAAAAAAAAAAAAAAAAAAAAAAAAAAAAAAAAAAAAAAAAAAATAAATAAATAAAAAAAAAATATATATATATATGAATAGATTTTTCTACTTTGAAAGTTTATATTTTGAATTATTAATACATTCTTTTGTATGAATAATTAGTTACAAAATTTTGAAATAAAAATATACACTGTAGAGCTTGAACCATGTGGTTTGTTATAGATATACTAAGTGACATTAGATGAGATTTGGGGGTCTTGGAGGGTTGTTCCAGGCTTGTCCCCGATCTGGCCAAATTCAGTGAACACCAGTACGGGCGTGTCAGAATTTTTCTTTTTTAAAATAAAAAATAAAAAATAAAAATACTAAAATATCATTTTAAGCAATTTTTTTTTTTTTCAAGAAATGACATGGCAATCACCGTGCCACATCAGCCAGCTGCTGCGGCTGTGTTCCTACATTCTAGAAACACAGTAGAACGCAAGGGAACTCGGAGCCCTCCAAGACCCCCGAATCTCATCTAATGTTTTTTTGCAATAGAAATCTATGGTCATTATTAAATGAAACTCAAAGTCATAGGTTGAAATTATAATTTATTAAAAAGTAAATAGGGGGCCGAAAAGTCACTTGAACCATGTGGTTTATTATAGGTACACTAAATTATCTTTTTGAGGTTATATTGACTTCCACATACATTTGGCAGATTGGACTTTTACAAATACTTTTCTACTCAAAAAATTAGGTGATTCCCTTCCTTTACAATCAAATTCCAAGTTCATCTTAGATTTTTACTTGCTTCTTCATTAAATGTAGTTTTGCAAACACTTTGGATCTCATGGAACTTAACCCTTAAAGGGCGAGTTGGTCACTATAGAAATCATCCTTTTAGAGTACTATATGAATCATTTGCTTAACCGCTAAAGGACCAAGGAGTCCACTTTGGGCTTCTTGAAAACTTGGGCATGCTCTATTAACTTATAATTTGGAATTTTTGCATTACTTTTTAGGATGGATGCTATTCATCATAATCTACATGTGAAGCTTTGTTTCATATTATTTTGATAAATATTGCAAAAATAGAAGTTTTTTTTTCAATTTCAATATCAAATTGGGCACCAAAAATTATATTCTAGAAAAAAATTAATTATATTTTGGGGATGGCATATATTGATACCTACACAAAAGCATTTGAACCATTGAGTTCCAAATAACAAGATAAGAGTTATGACAAGTTTTATTTTGCAAATAATGAGGGTTGAAAGAACATATAAAGTTATTGTTTGCTCTCAATTTTGAAATTTTTTAAATAAGAATATAAAAAAGAAGATATTAAACATTTTCATCATTGGGATTAAAATTCTCAAATTCTTCTAATAGTTATTAGCATACTAGATTAATTTTTCATTGAATAACATTGTTTGCTTTACAACTTAAAAAAAAGAATATGAAATTTTTTCAATGAAAATTTCTTATATACAATCTTATTCCATTTTCCAACATATATATTGATTAGAATGCACAAATTACAGGACATACGTGTTTGCTTTTTTAAAATGTTGAACATTAGAGGGGATTTGGAGGCAAAAAAGGGCCGTTTTAGGCTTGTTCCCTAATCTGACTCCACGCTATGAATGCCGGTACGGGATATACAAATAATATTTTTTTAAGATTTTATTTTAAGATTTTTTTATTTTTTTTTAAAATCTAATGTGGCCAAAGTTCAGCCATGTCACCCTGCTACAATGGCACAGTCCTAGCAGTAGGAAACTCAGCAAAACTTATTGGAGAACTTATGGGAACTCACGACCTTTTACAAGGCCTGAATTCTCTCTAATGAGACAAAACTTCACCTTTTGGAATGGCTAGAAAAGCCTACATTTTGAAGTTTAGATAAATTGAGCTTGCAATCGGAAGGAATATTCACTCTAAAAATTGGAAAGAATGTACTTGAATAAATTAACCATATGATACTACAATTGGATTTGTTAAAAAAAAATATTGATGAAGATTGTGCCCTTGCTTTGGAGGTGATTATTTTGAAGCAATTTTGGACCTCTAAATATGAAAGAATTTTAGAGAAACACCCATTAGAGGAGAATTTGGGTCTCAATATGCTTGGTAATTTTGGCTTGGAAACTAATTGTTTGGTATATAAAAAAGAGATATTTCTATTTATATTGATGGACATGATTGTCACACATTTCCATCAAGCCTATGGTCCAATGGGATGTTGTTTGTAGAGGCCAAATTTGCAACAATGCATTTGTGCCCAACCTATGTGGCAACGGCCGTGTGTCCCTATTATGTACAAACATGGTCCATATTAGCACCTTGCTACTATAAGCAATGAAGATGTCAAATTGAATAGTATATATTAGATGCGGACAATTGTGACGTGTGGTACAACAGTGGGAACAATGTTTATTTAATACACCCATAGCAAGGAATAAGCAAATGATGCCATTGTTGTATATTGTTTTTCAATGATTTGCTAATAATGGTGGCAACGCCTCCAAAAATTTGATGTCACTACCTAAGGCTCCATGTTGTACATAGTCATATTGGCATTAGTTGTTAATTTCTAGAGGAACATTCCAAATATTAGCCAATCTGAGTTGGGCATCCCAAGACCCCAATTCTTCTCTAATGAAGAACATTCATTGGAGGTCAAACTACTATGCAAAACCTTCTCTTTCTAAACAAAATTCCAAAGATGAACATCTACACTTCTATCTTACATAGAATGATTCTCCTACTTAAAAAACACCAAGAGCATCATTGGAGGTCAATTTACTATGCAAACCTTCCCTTTCCTCACAAAATTCCAAGGATGAACATTTGTACCTGTATCTTCCATAGAAAAAACCTTCCTCTCCACACAAAATTCCAAGGATGAACATTTACACATGTATCTTACATAGAAGGATTCTCTATCATCCATTGGATTATAAAAATGTTTCTTGTATCTTACATAGAAGGATTCTCTTGCCATCCATCAAATAATAAAAGTCCACTTATACCTTACATACCATATGTAAAGGTCAAATCCAACAAAAATTTCGTCTTTTTTGTTAAAAAGTGCCACATATCATCTTGTGAATGGTGTGAGGTGACATGGACCCTGAAAACGTGACATGGAAATTCAATTCGGCACTTGAGTGCCGAATCAGACCTTCATGTACAATAGAAGGATTCTCTACCATCCATCAAACAATAAAAGTCCAAGGGTTAAATGGGACAAGCATGTATGTATTGGGCACCATAAGAATGTAATAAGCCAACTTTTGAAGTCCTTGTAATAGCCATGTACCCCAAATCACCCCAAGGGTCTCATGTTAAGGTATTGTACATTTTAGGCAAGATTTTGCAAGGGTAACTAAGTTTTGCAACAAGGTCGCAATCCGGTGCAGCTAAAACAAAGATGCAATTAGGTGTGGTTAAAACAGGATCTTAACTCGGTGTGGTTAAACAGGGTCGTCAATAGGTGTGGTTACCTAATGCAATCAGTGGAACTGTGACATCATTGCACGTCTGGAATTTCTTAGTTAGTGAGGCCTCAATTACCTGAAACAATAGTACATCCAGAATCAAAGCCTGGTGGGCTTCAATCTAGATTCAGCTACAAGCTAGAAGAATGGGGAGTGTACCGGCAGAGAAATGGAACTAAGAGGAAGCTAAGGTATTGATTACTCAATCAGGTGCTTGTACTTGCACCATCCTATCACTGCAAAATATAAGACGACACAGATGGCTGCCGCCCCGCAAACCACTCCCACAAACTGCGACGTTCCGCCAAAATCAAACAGAGGAATTTGGATGTTCATTCCGAACACCCCCGTCACCACAATGAAGGCACTAATGACCAGAGTGGCCGTTGTCAGCATCACTCCCATCTGCAGAAGGTGGTTTTGCTTGTCATCTAGCATGATATTGATGTAATCCTCCGTATCGTCCACGTACTCTCGTAGCTGCATAAGATGTGCAAGATAATTAGATTAAAAAAACTGTCAAATTTCCAATTTTGAGGTCAGTAAAAACATTTACAGGGTTGATCAATAACTGATGACAACGAAGTAAACTGTCTACAAACACGGTGGAGCCCTACGTTTCTCCAAAGCCAACTAAAAGTAAATCAACTCAAAGAGAGAGAAGGAAGAGTAGTTATAGAAAACAGGGTATCAGTCAAAATAGACTGTCTTAAGAAGCTCAGACAACATAAAGACATGTCTCCCATGAATCAGGAGGTCTTGGGATATGGTCAGTGACGGTATGGAGGCTTCCCATGAATCATGGGAAAGACTCTGATTAATGATGTTAAAAATTCTTGAGACAGTCTAATTTTACTGGAAACCCTGTTAGAGCCTTACCGTTGATAGCTTGTTGAGCGTGCCATCAACCTGAACAAAATAGGCTTCCAGGAGCATTTCAAGCTCCTCCACGTCCAAAGGTTTGGCAGAGACAGTACTGGTGGAGTTGGTGCTCCTGCTGCTTTGAGTTCGTCCACCGCCCAAACTCTCTGGACCTCCATCCCTACAAAGCAAACCGAGTGATGCAATGAGTTCGTGTTTCTTGGGTAGAGTGTCATACGGGGTTGCACATAATAGAAACGACACACAAATAAATGAACATACATACCTATCTTCCTCTCCATCTGAAACTTGTCCTCCGTCAGATTGAAGTGTTGCATCCTCCAGGTTGAAAGGGGTTACATGAATATCCGCACTGGGTGATCCAAACCCTGGACCAGAGGAGGAGGGCGAGGCTAATGACTCCTGCTGTGCTAGCAATTTGTCCGTCAAGTACATCTCTGCCATATCACCGTCATCGTCTAATAGTTGCTCGATTTCGTCCCTTACCTAGAGAAAAAAGATAAGCATGAGATTAACACGAATAGCTTCAAGTAAAGCTGGTCGTTCAGAATGATAGGAAAATAATGAAACGAAAAAATCCGACGACGTAAACTAAGAAGTAAATGTATGAAACAATAAGTACCTTCTGAACTCGACCAGAGATGGCAACCAAGCGACTCTTAATTTGGCGCACGCGCTCCAAGTTCAAAGTACTGATTTTTGAGGTTAGTTCATCTAACGCGGGATAGGCTTCTTTTTCCAAATCCAACGCCTGCATTCCAGAATCCCAAGTTATTATATGCATTTTTGCACTGGTGAGCATTTGCATGTTCAATTTTTTAGTAATATGTGAATATAAAATTGTAGAGCAGTGCTGACTGCCTACATACCCCTTTTCCATTGTTTTCATAAGGGTTGGCAATAAGTACAGTTGCCTATAATCATTCGCTGAGTACCAACGCTTTCATCCCTGAACTCAAGATGTGACAGGACTTGTGACAAAGAAAGAAGATGCCAAAGAATTGGAGCATCTTGGATACTCCCTTTCTTCCTTGAAGTAACAATTAGGCCTACGATGTTCACAGCTTTCAAGAATGTTATGAATGTCCACACTTTCAGACGCAAACCCCTAGACGAAACTTTCACACGTGGACATGGCCGCTGCAGTAGACAAGCTACCACACATACAATACAAATCTGTACATGTTGACAGAAGACGATAAGGGGGACGATATATATATATATATATAAAGAGTAGTAAAGAAAGTGGTGGAGTCCCAAATACCTCATTATCAAGGGAACTGCAAGCAGCCTCTAAACAGGCCTCCAAAGCCCGAAACTCAAAAGGCAATATATTAGGGCCACCTCTCGTTCGTCCAGGACTTTCGGGATCTTCCTTAAACCCTGTTTGCAACTGAGATATGTTGGGAAAACTACTTGCAACTATGGTTGTGCCGTTCTGTGCTTCAGGCCTGGATGCCTCCAACATCGCCTCTATGCTTGCTTCATGAGATGATAATCTTGACGCCAATGGCTCCATGGGCGACTGCGAGTTGAATTTGGGATGCCCTTCTCCTTCATAGTCGCTCAGTCCACCGCCTCCATCCTCATTATGAACCTTGACCAAGCAGCATGATATACATGTTAGAAAACCATAAATCCCTAACTAAGACTCGATAGCAATTCATATATATTGACATCTGAAGTGGTAAAATAAGATGTTGGTACTCCAATTGTTTCACAGAGAAGCAATTGGAATGCAACGTCTATGAAATAGTAAAACACAAATCATTAAGTATATGATTAACCCCTCAAGGGCCAAGGATTCATGGATATTAAACGATCCGTTCCATGATCATCTCACCAATGCTCACATTGTGAAAATAATAGAATTCAAATGGGGCTAAATCATAAATCGCTAGAATTACTGCTGAGAGAATACGTCAAATTGAACAAAGGAGATGACTCTCATAAAACATGAGGCGCAATTTGTGCTAAGGACAAAACACCAACCTCTTGACCCAGAGCGTTGATATGCAAAGGGAGGCGCCGTTGCAGGTCCTGCACAAAGGAAGCCACCAACTCCTCTTTGGAATTGAGCAACAGCACCTCCTGCGCTGTGATGATGGCCTTGATGTGCTCCAAGTTCACCACAATCGCATGCTCTCGCCCCAGAATGGTGGACGGGTACGACAACTGCGGGTCCAGGATGCGCAAGTCGCGAGCCGGAAGACAAGCGCGCCGCATGATGGCGTGCTTCCCAGCCTCCACCACCTGCCCTTCCATTGATCAACGCACACAATTGATATAATTGATATATCCCTCAAGAACCAGGGATTCATGGTTTTAGAATGACCAGTTCCACTGTGAGTACAATATACCTCAAATGGGGTTAGTTTGTATATCACTAGAGTCAGTGAAGAACATTCTATGTGCTGGTGAGAAAATGAACAGAAGTGAACGAAATAAAAAAAAACTTATGACCTACCGAACAAATATGAAAGCCCGATTTGACCCTTAAGGATTGAATAAACTAAACCAATCTTTTAAAAGAGGGCCTTGAACACAAGTAATAAAGTAGATGATGAGGGAGATAATTAGCCCCTAAAAGAGCAGGAATTCGTGGTTTTAAAATGACCATTCCCCTTGTGAAAATGATAGAATCCAATAGGGTTAAATAGCAAATCACTAGAATCAGAGATGAACATTGCATATGCTGGTGAGAAAAGTAAAAACATTGAACAGAAGAAATTCCCCGTACGACCATCAGAAAACTCCTAAAAAGCAGCACGAGAAAGAGTATGGAATTCATAATCCTTACGGGTTGAGAAATAAAATAAAATAACTTTAGACCAAGGGCATTGAAACACAAATAATTAAGTAGACGATGAGGAAGATGATCGACCAAGAATCCATGATTTAAAACGACCAGTTCAATTCACCATGTAGTGCGAATACTAGAATTCAAATAGGGTTAAATCAAACATCACTAGAATCCGCGAAGAACATTGCACGAGTTCCCGAAAAAATAAATCAAAACTGGACAAAAGCAGCTCCCCATCCAATCTACTAATAAATTTCAAAACCAAGGTCCAATTTGAGCTTCTTGAGCATTGAAACACAAACAATTAAGCAGACGATGAGGAAGACGATTAACCAAGAATCCATGGTACTTTTAAAATGACGAGTTCAATTGACCCCCATATTATGCGAATAATATAATTCAAATAGGGTTCAATCATACTACACTCAGAATCAGTGAAGAACATAGCATGAATTGCCAACAAAAGAAAAATCAAAACTGGACAAAAGCAACTCCCACAACCTACTAAAAATTTTCAAAAACCCAATTGCGCTTCTTGAGCTTCATGAACTTCTTCCGAGGTGAGCGCAAAAATCACCACTCCCTCCTCTCCCCGGAAAAACCCTACGACAAAACCCTCCAAGCGCACAATTCCGAAAGAGAGAGAGAGATTGCGAAAATTAAATGCACCTGCGAGGAGCCCTTGACGTCGATGAGCAGCCATGATCGCACGCCCATGCCTTTCTTCACGCGCAAGCCCAGCACATGACGCTCCTTCTCCCGCTCCTCCTCCACCACGCCATGTTTCCCCACTCCCCCTCGCCCTGCCCTCATGCTGGATCAACTTAAATTACTTCACTAACGAACTAAACTCTCTCCACAACAAAACCCAACTTCCATCGCCCAGTTCCAAAGCTGCCGATCGCCGAATTCCGAAGCGGAAGACGCCAGTTATAGAGGTTCTTGGACGCCGATCAGGCAAACCTTGGAATCTTCACAACCCCCCAAAAATTCTATTCTAGGTTAAACTTACAAATTTGAGTGATGAGAGCGTGATGGCCATGTGGTTGTGGAAATCGCCACGGCTGGAGACATCGGAGATGCCTCCCCCGCGCAGTCCGGGAGTAAATCACGCTGGGGAAGGAAGATGGAGGACTCGCAGACAGGCAGGTAGATTTTTTCCAGAATCATAGATGTTGGGATTGGTAGATTTTGGATCTGGTAGATCTTTGCTGAAGGTTTCTAAGTGATGCGTGGATGTGAGATTGAGAAGGGCTGGTAGATTGGAAGACCATCAGTGATTGGAATGAGGTTGGTGGACTGGACGGTGAGTGAAGGGCAAGAAAGTGTGAGCAAAGGACGAGACTAAGGTGGGCACCCCCAAACCGCCACTTTTTGCTACTAGTTATTATTAATAGAATGGTCAAATCTTCATATTTTCTTATTGGTAATTGAAAGGAGGTTCCAATGCACCAAAGAATGTGTCATTTGAATCATGTATGCAAAAGTTATGAAAGAACAAAATTTGGTTCTAAAATAATTTCTTCCACATATTTAGGTATATAATTGATTTTGGAGATGTACACAGAGTGAAGATGGCGGTTAAGGCTTAGTGGAGGTGCCCACCTTAGTAAGCTGCATTCATGATTGTACCTAATAAGGGTGTTGTTTTTGACACTTTTCAAAGTGGTGGTCCCCTGCAAGCCTAGGAACACTTTCTCAATCCCTATCCATTGTAATATTCTTCATAATAACAATAGCCTAACAAAATTCAAGAACTCCAATGCGCTACATGAGATTGATTTGGCAGGCTAGAGATATCTAAAAGAACACAAACATATTCCAACTATGCTAAGTTGTAATTTGTGGTGATTTGAAGTGCACATACTATCGTTTAGTATGCATTAATTCATCACCTTGGTTTTGTGGTATCTCAATTATTGATGTTCCTAAAGCTCAAAAGTTGCTTCTACTTTTGTCCTATGTCATTTGCCTATCTTCTACCTTTGTGGCTAAGTAGATTAAATGCATGGGTACTGAAGTTAGTTACAATGTTGCATGTTTTTGTACAATTGTTGTCTTAAATTTGTTTCAATCTTTTGAATATGTTTTTGGAATGGAGAGATTGTTTGGTGTTTAGGTCATCAATTTTTAAAGGGTAACAAATTAAGGTTGAAGAAGAAGAATGGCAAAGAAATCGCTTTTTTTTGTCTACAACACAATGCATTTTTATTTTTTATAATAACATGTATATTTTAATTACCAAAAATGCCATTTACCAAATGAATATATTAAATTACTTGAAATGACTTTTTTTGACAAGGATCCTCATATCATATATAAAATTTTGCCTTCACTAAAGTGTCAAAAAAAATGTAAAAAAAAACACTTTTGTTTGATAGTGGATTTGGAGGTATTCTAGCCAATTCTAGTGTTGATTGTTATCATCTGGTTTAAAAGAATAGTAGAATGCATTTGATAACAACAATTCTAAGGTAAGATAGAGGAGCCTATAAGGATTTGGGACCAATGGAAGTAACTTAAAATTCTTCTATCAAATTCAATGTGGTGGCACTTCATACAAACATTTGGATAATTTTGGATGAAAAAGGCCTTGGATAGTTTGCTCATGACTTTAATTTGTGAAGTCATTCTATCTCACTTTGTATCAATTCTAATGGAATTTTAACCTGTAAAAGACATTTTTTTTGTCTTTGAATGACTTCAAATGGAACTGTTGGATGGAAAAAAAAAATTTCATCCAATTTTTGATGGAGAAGTTGCTTGAATGCATTTTAGGAAATAGTATTGCTTATTCCCTCATTATCATGGTATTATTGACTTTTCTAAAGAAGAAGATGCTTAATCCACAGATCCCCCTTGTAATATATTTTAGTCAATTTTTGCTCTTTACTCTTGATGCAGATTTTAGCTCTAAAAATGATACTTTTTGAATTTGAATCCAACGAATTAACAAAACAAGGTTTATAAAGTTTGATTTATACTCCACTTGGAAAATTTGAAAAAATCTTAAAATTCAGAGTCTTATTGCAATTTAAACTTTGGACCTACTGTATAACCATGGTTTGTTGATTTTCTAATTTCAATATAATACAATAGCTTGTTTTTTCACCATGATGTTCTACACTATAAAATATATGTATGCTTAAAATTTTAGATTTTTTGAGCATATTTTGTATTTGATATCAATTTTCTTTACTTTTTTCTTAAAAAATTCATGATAGTTTCAAATTTTTACCAAAAATCTGAAATTTTTAGCACTTATAAAAAATATGGGATTTCTTCTCTGAAAAATAAATACATAAATTTCATTCATATATAGTTGCAAAATGGCATCAAACACGAAGAAAGATTGTGAAGCTTAAATTTGTGGGCATAAATCCGTCCTTTAGGGGTTAATCCTTAAATATTGAGGCGGACGTTTTGCGGCCAATGAATGACAAGAGATCTCTTGTATAGGATAGAAGTGCAACTATTTATCCTCAAAATTTTGTTGTGAAAAGGGGAGGTTTTCCACAATACTTTAACTTCTAATAAGTGCTTTTGCTACTTTTTAAGCCAATGATTCACATTAATGAAAAAGGATGATTTCTAGAATCATTCCTTTGTCCTTTACCCCTGTAACGTTGCAATGGACACAAAATGTCCAATGAATGACAAAGAATCTTTGCATGTAGGACAAAAGTGTGATTGTTCATCCTTAGAATTTTGTGCAAAAAGAAGAGGCCTTGCATAGTAGTTTGACCTCAAATGAGTACTTTTGGTTTTCTATAAGTAGCATTTGATGACATTGAGGGCATTAGAAGATCATTTCAGGCCCGTTCCCCAATTTGGCCCCATTCTGTGAACAACGGTACGGGCTGTCAGAAAAAAAAAATTGTTTCAAATATCATTTATGATATTTTCATTTATTTATCTATTTCCAAAAATGACATGGCACAGTGTCGACTACGTCGGCTAGTTGCTACAACTGCATTCCCGCAATCTAAAAAAGCAGGGAACTCTCCAAGAACTCACAGTCTCCCAATCCCCTCAAATGTCTTCTAATGATGATTTCACGGATTCCTTTTTGATGCACACTGTATCAAAAAGGATGATTTCACGGAGACCAGCCCGTCCTTACAGGGTTAAGGATTAAACTGGCGAGAGGTTGTAGCCCGACGTACTGTACACCCCCCGTTTCCATTCCCTATGAGTGACGATAGACAATTCCAATTTCCATTCACACTGGGCGGCAGAACGCAACCCCATTTCCATTCAAAATCAGTAGCTAGACATATAGCAAAGGTGCTACCAACTCCAACCCAGTGTATGAATAGATTAGCTGCTGTATGTACTAGGTCCACGAGAGTTTGAATATCTCTAACTTAAAATCTACAGTGTCAAAAAGCTGATCAAAGCTTCCTGGTGAGCAACTGACTGCTCCCTTGGAGGTCAGCAATTTCCCGGGCTTTCGGATGCAACACTCGAGTGAGCAACCAAGCACTGTCACCCTGCAGATCAGATGTCCATAACGATGCTACAGAGAGTCCAGACATGAGTACCACCTTCAGAGTCTGGCACACTGCGTACCGTTTTAAGTACTGACATTCACCGACTGTCCTCGGTGATAACGCAATTTGCATCTTTCCTTGTTACGGAATTGGAATGACGAAACCAGCGCATTCTCTCATCTGATGCGATCCTGCAGATCTGCAAGGAAACTTGAAGCGATGGATGAGAACTTCGTTGCAGTTTCTCCAGCCATGTTTTTTAACGCTGAAATATCCTGTGAGGCCTGGACCACCATAGAGCTTCAATTAGTCTCCTGCTCAGTCCTTTACGAAAAACAAAAAGCTCATACCTCAAATCCTAGATGTCAGATCAAAGTATGGAAGTTCCAGAAACTTGGAAACACTTCAGACATACTCATTGCAATCTATTGTGCATTACGTACCTGGAATGTCAACTTAGACATGAGCTCACTTGCCGTAACATCCAGGGAAGAACCACCAGGTGAACGAACTTCGTCACGATCAAAATACGCAGCACTTGATATGGATGACGAATTCTACAAAAGAAATGATGACGAATCAACGACCCAAAAATATGACGCCCACATCAAATCAGTAAGATCTACCCAACAGGAATGATAGGATTCGCATAGCAAATAAACTTACAGCAAATTTCTCCAGACGTCCAACATTTCCTATGTCGCTGTTTCTATCCTGATCGCCAAAATATTGTGCAGAGGATATAGATTTCGCATTGGCAAATTTCTTCTGTGCCTCATCACTGTCTTCATGCTACAATCACGAACCATCTTTATGCGTGAGAAATATAAGGAAAATAAATACTCACAGGAGGAAAGCCATAAACACAAATGCGTACATGGGTCTTACATGGAAGCGATAATGCAACAGGGAGGATTTCTATCAATCAGTTAAATTGTCGCATCAAAATTCGGCACGCTACTTCACAACGGTACCTATCTGCAGTAGCAAAATTGAAAATGGAAGCATGAGAAGGATACCTGTGTCTTAGCACGACCACTGTTGAAAGAGGACTTGATCGTGGGTCCTCCAAAATCTGAGAAGAAATCTGAGTTTGTTGACGGGGCAGCCACATGGCTAGGACTGGAGGTTTTTTGATCATAATCATTGCTTGATGGTATATCATCCATGTACAGAAAGCGCGATGACCGTGGGGCTGACGGAATGGTCACGCCAGGTGAAGGGGCTGGAGCTGCTGCTGGTTCAGGCAGTACCTCAGCCGGTTTCTGATCATAAAGGTCTTCACTGGGCTGCAAGAACCACAACACCATTGAGAACCTCATGCACAGGAATTCCTCAGCCGGATTAGGGTTGCAAACGGACAATCCTGAGACTGTGTGTGTATGTACCTTGGTAGTGAGTCTCTTTACACCAAGACCGCTAGATTTGGTTGCAATTTTCTTCGCTCCAAGTGTCGAAGTTGGCTTCCTTGATGTAAAGCTACTTGATCGAGCACTGAGAGCTGGAGTGGGTCTGGGGACAGGCTTAACTGCAGGCGGGGATGCAGGAGTAGGGTCAGCAACGTCTTTCAATTGCTGATCTGCAGTAGAGGAGTCCTCAGGTTTGGTCGAGAGAATCTCATTTAGTGATTTTTGAGAGACGCTACTAGCCGCAGCAGCCACACTCTTGGCCATTTCCTTAGCTAGGAGTTGGCGATAGAGGTCTGCTGCCCTTGAAGTATACTTGGCTTCAATGCGACCACCATCCGTCCATCCATGCTGTTTAAAGAACGCGAGTGCCCGACCATTTCCACCCAAACTCATCAACCTCAATTGATCTTGGTTCCAACTGTCCAATGTAGTTGACCTGAGTCATTCACCCCAACATCCCGACGAAAAGGTAAGCTCCCACTTTTAAATCATCACATAAGTAATTCACTACAAAAAGCATCGGTCGAGAACTATATGACCCAAAATCATGTACATGTATGAGTATTAATTGATTAAGTCACCTCACGATTGTGCGAACATAATCTAAAATCAGAGTAGTAAAAAAGGATGTATGTCCCGCCAACACCCTCTGCATATGCAGTATTCAATAGTATGGTGCCATTAACAATAGACAGTTACCAGCATGAACCAATTACATATGAAAATCACCTGACGAAGCTGACGTGAACACCAAGACTACGGTGAAGAGCAGAACAGTCGAGGCATATAAATACTCCATATGTCACAGACGCCCAAATGGGATTCTTGGAATTGCAGTCGAAACACATCTGCATCAAACTATTTTCTTGTCATACGAGTTGTAGAGTACCAGCCGAATTAAACAACCAATCCTATAAGTTAATACGTGCATCGAAGAGACTGTCCTCCAATGTATCATTGTTTTTCTGAATTCATAAATGCTAGAAATCTTCGCAAGCTATACATTGTACTCAGTTGCTACGAATGATCTATTACAAGAAAGAAAGTGCTAACTTCAGCAATTCACATACGGATAGATTGATCCATAAAGATTCAAGTCATGTCACCTCCATATGATTGATACAGGACGGTCTAAGACGGTACACACTTACAGTAAAAGATCAATATTTGACGTTCCAAGAACCTTTCTGCACCGATGACCTAACAATTTGATTGAAGCAGAACTCTCGTACACAAGTCATAGAATTGCGTAGCACGACGAATACTCTATCCATTGAAAATGAAATAGAGCATAGAAACTGGTACAGAATGTAGGACTTGAACGAACGATGTTGCCGGAAGATGTGAAAATGATGAAAAAAACTAACCCTTTCAGTCTCTCTCAAGATATTGTAGAGCAGAAGGTTGTATGAATTCCAGCTACGTAATTCACCATCTTCTAATGATTTGAAAGAAAGGACAATCTGGAGCACCAAGAAGCGCAGAGAAGCGCAAAATAACTGCTGCAATTTGAGGTAGCAAATTGCAGCAAAGCACCCATTGACCAGATATTGAGCTGGTGTACAAGATTTTCGAACACCTACCAATAAAACTTTGACTCTATGGAAATTTTACATACAGTATTGAATTAACACCTTTATTCGTGCGTTGGAATCTCCTTCCATTTTCCAACAAGAGCACACCAAAAATTGACCATTCCAAAGATTATAAATTATGCTCAACAGTTGAAAAATGGCGATTTCTGATGTCCTACCTGCTAACTACGGATCGATGGAATCTGAACTAGTGAAATTTGCCGCAGGAGAATAGAAGTACCAATACAGCAACCCAAAACAAAATCCTCGTTCCAAATCAAAAAATCAAGAACCAGAGCCCGTACCTTGTTTTCGGCCTTGGCCCTCATTTTCCGAAACAGCACATCGCGATCCAGCGGGTCCTCGGATGCCATACCGCAGTGCGATCAGTCCACGCCGGCGCCAACCAAAATTCACTGCCCTAACGCAAGCCAACAAGTAC
This sequence comes from Neckera pumila, assembly GCA_963969595.1. Classification (NCBI taxonomy): domain Eukaryota; kingdom Viridiplantae; phylum Streptophyta; class Bryopsida; order Hypnales; family Neckeraceae; genus Neckera; species Neckera pumila. The sequence continues at coordinate 20,714,409 of OZ018410.1, read as the reverse complement.
TCCTCACTTCCGACACAACCCTGCTTCCTCAGACGCAATTACGAAAGGTAGAGAGTTCCAAAACGGGGTTCAATCCACTGTACAGCAGCACAACGTCGACAATTTCCAGAAGTAGTGAGAAGAAATCACACTGCACTAAACCCTCGCCCTTCCCCTCCCTTCAATCGACAAATTGAGCAACCAAAGGGTCCAAATTTAGCAGGTTTTCGGTAGCACCATCAATTTTGCACAACACAGAGACAGGGAAGAAGAAATCGAGCAGACGACTGACAATCCAAAAGACCTCATGGAAATCCACAGTCCGACAGCCGAAACCTCGATTGGGTTCACTTGGGTTCGCGTCAATTGCTTCCCTGCGCTGTGGGCACACACGAAAACGTATTGGACGAAACTGCGCAAAGAAGGGGGCTGGGGAGGTTCGAAAGGCTCCGTTCACACTGGAGCCAATGTCGTGTCACGTAGCACGACCTGCCAACGCACGCACTCGGGAGCAGCGATCCCTAAACGGCAAGGGAGGACTGACCCCTCTATTGCCCCATCGGAAGGGTAAATGTAAAAACTGCCCCCTATTTTGTGCCGCTCAAATTTTGTATTTCATCACGTCCCTTGACTGATTCGGGGCCTCTGATTGCAAATATGAATTCAGAAATTGCAAATTTCATCAAATGTGGCATATAAAGAAATTTCAGTGTTTTCTGCAAAGATAAAACTTGGAGCAATAGAGGGGTCAATCCCCCCTGGCCTCCCTTAAACTGTCTAAAGGGGGCTGAATTTCTACCCCAAAAAAATCCTTGCACTGCTGTTGTGGTACATTGTAAAATAGGCCTCACATGGAGACATTTTAGTCAAAATTGCAACAAACAATAGAATTTGATTGCCAATTTGCAACTTCCTCCACATTTGAATTAGCATCTATTTAGTTTGTTTTGTGTTATAGTATTATAATAATCCTTCAAAACTTGCAAAATCCTTTCTTTACTCTTTTCTTTTCAAGATAGCATATTACACTAAATTACATAAACTAATTCTAGGATTATTGCTTGGGAGGTCCAACTAACCCACTTTGCTTTGATGAATGCTTTCAACTATCCGTTCTTCACAATCACTACTATTTGTGAGGGGGATAATTTAGTGTCACCTACAATATTGGATCAATACAAAATTTTGTATATCATCTTTATTTCTACAAGTTCTACTTTTCCTTTCCACCGTTCTTTGAACCAATACTAATAGATTCTTGCACCAAAATCACAAAATCCAAAGTGAAGAATAGATGAAAACCAATTTTCAATATGCTAGATGCACTTTGTCCATTTACAATTGCTCCTACAAAATGTACTATGAAGCCATTCATAATTCATCCACTGCTCATCAAGAACTTTAGTAGCAATGAAAGTTTTTATGTTCTTCTATTGGTAGCTTGATATGAATCATAAATGTGGGCGGGTCAAATAAAATCATCCATATTTTTCTCATCCATTCATCCACGATATTATCTAAACTTAATAAACTTCATTCAACTTTTGAAAATTTCGGAGCTTTTTTTCTAGCCAATAAAAGTCGCCAGTGCAAATATTAGATAGATTATGGCAAATTTTGACAATATTAGCGTTGCACTTTCCAAAACTAAAATTTGTTATTTAAAAGTGTCATCAATGTGTTATTCATCACACAACAATGAAGTTGCTAAACCACATCATATTGCCCTCATTCTCAAAAACATGTCACCCTCTCTTATACAAATAGGATCTTGTTGTCAAAAACAAGTTGTATGCTTCATTTGGAGGAAACAACATTACTGATGCCGGTTTATTATTTGATGGATGATAGAGAATCCTTTTTTGTAGGATATAAATGCCAATGTTCATTTTTAGAATTTGGTACCAAAGGTAAAGGTCTTGCACACTAATTAGACCTCTAGTGAATACTCTTGTCTTTTTTTAACCCCTAAAGGAATGGAGGTGCAAAAAATAGTGTTGTAGAAGCCACCTCCTGACCTCATGTTTTTTTAGGGAATAAGCAAATGATTCACATGGTACCCAAAAGGATGATTTCCACGGTGATCAGCCAGTCCTTGCAAGGGTTAAAGTAAAAGACCCCATTGCGGTCAAATGGCCCATGATGGACACCTAATGATCCCATTGTGGTTTTTCAAACCACAATCAATGCCTTACATGGTAGTTATGGAATAATTAGTGACTACAATAGGTACTTCCAACTTTTCAATGTAAAATTCTTTGTAAAAACTAATTTCTTAGGTTTTCCATGTTTGAAAATGTTGTGACTGCATTGGGTAGGAAGATGACCATATTGGATTCAGTTTTTGTTGGTCATGAGATAGCCTATAGATCCCTATGGGCTAATCACTTCAAAAATTTAGAACTAATTCATACTTGGTCCAAAAAATATAATTTCAAATGTCTTCACTGTCTCTCACACTTATTTTTGTGTGGGAAAAAATTTGAAAAATTTCAGCTATGGCATGAGGGCACACTCCTAATTTTGACCGCAATGGGCTCTTTTACCTTAACCCAACCGCAAATTAGGGTGGCCTAGAGCAATTTTTTGGAGGACCCTTACAGTAAATGAATGCTAGGGTGCGGTGTGCTTCTCCCCATGAACATTGAGTCCCTGATGCCCAAGGCCGGCAGTAGAAAAAGTGAAAAGCGGAAAGCCGGGAGCCAATCTCCGGCAGGTCTTCAAGATGACGATGCGATCCACAGCCTTGTCGCAATGGCAGCGATCCATCCCTTCCTTCGCTGCGATTCAAGCTTCAATGGCCATCCGTTTCATATCTTCGGCGAACTTCGGTTTGCGATAGTAGTCGCTCGCTTTAATTTTCTTGGAACAGAGGTTCGCCGGCGTGGCTAATAACGAATTGTCGCTGGGACGAAGAAGCGACACCACTTAAGGTACTTATTAACGCTTTGTAGGCTCGCTCCGTTTCGAGTCGGTGGCCATGGAGATTTCGTCTCTTCGTCCATCCATGGCCAATGCGCAGCTGTCCCTGGCTTCCTCTCGGTATCGCAGCAGCTTCTGTGCGGTGGAATCTGTGCGTGGACTTCCTCGGTTGAAGCTACTGCGCTCGACTACTACTCCTTCTGCCGTGTTCGCGAAATTGGATTTTAGCGAGGGTGGTTGCACGGGGGATGGAGGGAATGGGAGGCGGGAATTTGGAGGGGGAATGGATTCCAGAGTTCGAGAGGCGAGTTTATTGCGTCGGAGAGCGCCTGCTGGTGAGGGGGGGAGAGGGAGCGATGGTGTTCGCGCTGGAAAGGACGTTGGGAGTACTGTCGACGTGAGTGCGAGCCGCGGCGTCTTGGTCACGGTACGTTTCTTGTGATCAAACGTTTTCTTTGGAGTAGCGCGTAATCAAGAATTTGTTTAGTTGCGCTTATTTCTCGCAAATGATGATGAGTTCTTGGCAATGCTTGGACGTTGATACTGAATTTTTATCATATAGAAATTTTGGAACGACATTTCCAGGTCACTCGTGAAACTTAGAAGTATGCCTCAAGATAGCTGCAGGCGGTACGAGTGTAGATAAGGCTGTATCAATATTCTATGGCATTTCATTTCAGCGATGGACTACTCATTTGGGAATAGTCGTTGAGGTGAAGCTGTCGAAAGCAAGATCACGAATCTGCATGCACCTCTCAGATTCAGAATTGAGACATCGTAGGAAGTTAACACTTGGATGGCCGCGAGTGTTAGAAAGTGCAGTCCGCATGGTTGCCGACAAATAGGATGTGATGTAGGAAGGGTCAAATCTTGACAAGTCCTTTTTGCGGATGCACATTATAAATTTAAGTTCGGGATTCTCTTAGACGAAAGAAATTTTAAATTCATTTAGGGAATGACATACGTAATGTATGTGTAGACGCGTCTCCATCCAATTGCACACTACTGGTTTGGATCTTTAGACAAGTCTATCGGAACTTTCTTGCGATGAGAGTGAGGATATCGCACCTCGTAGGCCATGAAGGTGTCCATGGAAGATGTCCTCATCACTTTGACCTTAGGTGAAGGATCGTCTCTCGGCATTTTTTGCAAAGACAGAGCGGCCAGGGTTTTGCAATGTCTGCCAGATTTGTGCGTATTTCCGACCACAACATTGGGGGTGTAGTGATAGGGTTATGTGCAGAAGAGATCACCATCTGCTGTTACTTTCTGAGACCTACTGAATTAAAGCTCCTTCGTTCAGAAGGCATATTTTGAAAGGTCAAACTTTCAGGGTCCTTCTATATCGATACAGACAACAGGCAGATTGAATCAGAGCTGAAACTCTCTGAACTTGCTGGAAAGAGGGGGAACGAACTGAGGGTGATATCCCTTTTTAAACTCTTATAAGTACTTGATTTTTTGGATTGTCCGCAAGTACTTAAATAGCAAAACATCACAAGACCGTCTCTGCTTTGTGGCGAGATACAGTTTTAAGCACAAACAGGAATTATTAGGTCTCAAGGACTTTGAGTTGCATGTTGTGCAGGCCAAGGAGTCGTTGCACCTGGCTGTTTCTCTAGGATCATTTATTATGCTTGACAGGTACCTGAAGAACGTGTTCTTGGAAAATGCTATTCGATTCCCCAGTGCGCTTTTTGGAATGTTGTCCTTGTTCGTCATGCTATCAACGATAAGCGCTATCAACATTGGTATTGCTACTTCTCTGCTCCTACCCGGTGCTCTCTGGTCTTTCTCGCGAGTTGCGATTGTTGAGCACGTTTGCTTCCATTAGTACCCCTCTTGATCATTGTTGGTACCCTGTTTTTACGGTTTCTAGATTTGCACCATTAATGCAGGCTTGAAGATATTGATGTCTGCACGTGCTGACCACTTCTGCAGATTTTGCGAGTAAAGTGGAGTATTTCTTCTCGCCGGCCATACTGTTCATCCAGCGCTGGTTGCCCCTTTTCTATGTTCCGTCCTTGGTAGTGGTACCTATCGCTGTCAAGGGCATTGCTGCGGACGTAGGAGCCAAAATTGGAGCTATTCTGTGTACAAATTCGACCTTTGTCCCTGCGATTTTGAGAGCTGTAACGATAGTGCTGTTGGGTGATTAAGTCAATCTTTTCGATTCGATGCTCTAACCAATTTGAGTTTCACTCAATAACCCCCACATGTAGGTGGGACGACCTCCAAAGACCGAGTCACCGAAGTCTCTTGTTTGAACAATGTGTTGCAGTGGGAGGATGGATGGCCACCTTGCTTGTAGCCGGCTTCACTGCAGTGCAGGTGCGAAAGATGGTGAACACGGAGCTCCTCCCAACAGATCCAGTGCCTAAAGCAGCTCCCTTTACATCTACAGAGATGTTCTCCTGGATTGCTGTAATGCTGCTCTTCTTTGGCATGGCTGTGCGTTATCCCACTGCGTTGGGGCCAGAGGCCACCACTACTGCTCCGTTCCTACTCGCAGCCACAGTTGTTGGATACTTGGTTGGTACCAGGTAATTCTTTATTGCTTACTATACATAGGCTTCCTGTTTGCACCAATATCAATGCCGAACGAAAACTTGATCACTGTAGTAAATCGGCGGTGAGAAGCGAGTATTTGTATTCACTTGACAGATGCAATTACAGTACTGTAAGCAAGTGATATTGATATGCTTGTACTAGAGCCTGCACCTGTGCAGTGGGGATGTTACTGCTCTGCGGCGGATTTGAAGGTTCCAGTCCTTCAACTAATACGTGCGAAACTTGAATTTAAGCAGCTTGCCATCTGGAGTAAAGAAGGTGTTCCATCCGATTATCACATGTGCTCTTACAGCTGATCTTGGTGTTTACGCATTGGGTGTTGCGACAGGCAAAGGATTTGAAGCTACTCTGAGTGAGTGCTATCTTCATCAAATTCTCCTATTATCTCAATGTTAGAAATCAGTAGAGCATATGTGGTTAATATATTTTGGGGCATTTGATTTGGATACACATCGTAATGGCTTCTTTAAGCTTAAGGATAATTCTGATGCATCCCTCTTTCATGTTTATGGATGTTTACAGAATGCAGAATGAGTGTTTCTGACACGAACAAAACATTGTGCAGGAGGCTATCTTACCAAGAGTGCAGGAAGTCCAGGGGCTGGTGATATGCTGATGGGTTTCCTGGGCTCAGTTATCCTTTCATTTGCATTCTCCATGTATCGACAGCGGAAGGTAGGCACGCTGTGGAAGTTATAACAAGGACAACATTGTTATCTTTTCATTCATGTGGCACATGTTAAAATGTATCTAATCACAGAATTGAGGTACTTGCTGCAGGTAATCCAGCGGCATGCAGCAGAAATTATTACAGCAGTAGTGGTATCGTCAGTTTTCTCCTTGTACTCAACGGCAGTTTTGGGTCGCCTTTTAGGAATAGGTCGCGCTCTGACATGTGCGATTATTCCTCGCTGCGTTACCGTGGCTTTGGCCCTTCCCATTGCCAGTCTACTCGAAGGTTAGTAGTATATCACGATGTCGTTTTCTGCTCGAAAGATGTGAATGGCACATTTCCTTAGATAGCGAGGTTATCTTTATAAATTTCATGTTATCCATCTTTATATAACTATCAGTGCTCACTTAGGTTTGATCGTTAAATGACTGCATGGAACAGGAAATAATGCTTCAATTACGGCGGCTGCGGTGGTGATTACGGGACTTATTGGGGCAAACTTCGCTCAAGTCGTGTTGGACAAGTTTGGGTTAAAGGATCCAATAGCACGAGGCATGGCAACCTCTGCTAGGTATGATCATCCATGTCTTGCATGTGCCTCATCTTTATCGTCCACGTTATGCTAGCCTGTGCTGGGTTGGGAATCGATTACTACTTCATGAATGCTCAGGTATGAGGTTGGAAAGCTCACTTCATATTAGGTTCTCATGTAGATTCGTTGCTTTTGTGCTCGTTGTGAAGGGGACCTTAGGCTCAAAGTGAATTACCTTAGCGAAAATGTTCTAGGGTAGAACAGCGTGTTCTACAGCCAATTCCTCTTTATATTGCTAGAATATATTCCAAGTATGGTCTATAGAATTAGATGCATAAATGTTCTTATATTGGATCTATTTTGGAATGCAGTGCACATGGATTGGGAACGGCAGCTCTGGCAGGGAAAGAACCAGAGGCACTGCCATACTGTGCAATTGCGTATGCCATCACTGGGATTGTTAGCACTCTTTTGTGTACAATTCCTCCAGTGCGAACGTCGCTGCTCATGATAGCAGGAGCTGCTTGACGTCTTCCAAGTCGGCTGGATCCAACATCCTTGCTTGTATCTAGGAGATACGGGAATGCATTGAGTTAGTTTCTGTACGATTCGTTCAGGTAGAAGAAATCGAATATAATTTGTATCATGACTGGAGCTTGTCGAAGTTGACAGGGAGGACCCATTGTGACCGATCAGTTGTAAGATAAAACTGTGCACGTCATAGGAGGTAATCTGAGATCTTTTGGTCACCGAGTGCTCAAAGAAATACTTCTCACAAAGGTATCATCCCAAAAGTGCGCTCAACTACTGCATAGGAGATCAGAATTGTAACAGTGGGTAGTTGTATTTATAGTTCGAGAATCACCAATGTTTAACACTTATTCTTTGTTACACACCTCCTTTCAACTGGAGTGTCTGATAACGACAACTTGCAACTGAAACTAGCTTTTGCTATGCTTCAGGTGGTGACAACTCGTGTGCTTGCCGGTGTGGTGCTTATGAATTCGTCCGACCTTTTCTGAATCTGCGGTTCCTTGTTCTTTCCGTCGTCATTCGGTCAACCTTCGAGGTACTTGTGAGTTGCCAGCAAACCTCACGTTTTCACGTGTCCTGATCACACGTGGCATTATGGGGATAAGTGCCAGGTGGCACAAAAGTTGGGTGCCACTTCATACCTGCCACTTGCCCGAAGTTTAGTGATCGCGGCCTCTTTGGTTGGCAATTGAACAAAATCGGATCATATCATGATAAGTTAATTGAAGGCCATCTTTGGAATATCGTACACGCCACTGGTTGCTCTCTTCCTAAACCCCACCTTTTCAGTAAGTGATTCTCTTAACAACGATTTGCGAACACAGTAGTCGTTTTCCGAACCTTGAATTTGTGAGAAAGAGTTGCCAATTTCCTTTCCGGGATCGTCGATTTTGTTTTCGCGAAGTCGTTTGGTGTTGTTGGTGATTTTGAGGAACTCGTAGCCATGGCCGACGAAGCGAGCAAGAAGAGCGAGGCGGCGTCCGCAAAGGCGCAGCAGGGGACGGATGCGGCGTTGGAGACGATCGGGCAGTACCGCGGGGCTGCACAGGAACAGGGGATGTCAGCGTTACGAGGCGCCCAAGATCGGTACCAGTCAGCCAAAGACACAGCCGCTCAGAAGACCGGCGACACGGCCGATGTGGCTGGCCAGAAGAAGAACACCATTGCGGTAGGGATTCTTTTCTCTCCTTAGGGTTTCCATTTCGCCATTTCCTCCCGATGTCAGTGCTCTCTCTTTCTCTCACTCGCTCGAACCGTTTCTCTTTAGGTCATTCATAGCATCCTGACGAGTTCCTGTGTTTTGAAACCCTATCTATGCAGTCGACCTTCTCCCAGTACACCCAGGCCGCGATGGATAAGCTTCAGCAGATGAAAATCGGCACGCAACAAGCGACGGAGCAAGCGTTGAACAAGGCCGGGCAGCAAACCGAGAGCACCAAGGCCGGCGCCGCCCAAACGGCGGACACCACAGCGCAGAAGACCCAAGCCGCCTCTGACGCGGCCGTCGCGAAGAAGGACCAAGCCGCGGGCAGCGCGACTTCCGCCGCGCAGACGGCGAAGGACACCGTGATGGGATACGCGAACGCGGCCGGGCAGAAAACGGGGGAGGCCTGGGAAGGAGCGAAGCAGAGAGCAGGCCAAGCCGCGGGTCTGGTGCAACAAAAGACCAACCAAGCCCAAGGAACCGCCACTGAAAAGACCAACCAAGCCCAGGGAACTGCAGCTGAGAAGACCGCGGATGTGAAGGCCAAATCTGCTGACGCTGCGACAGCAGCAGTCGACACAACCAAGGAGTCGGCCGGGAACGTCCAAGCGACTGCGGGGTCGTGGCTGGGAGGATTGAGACAGAAAGCCACGGAGCTGCTGGGAGCCGCCCAGCAGAAGGGTAACGAAACCAGCCAGGCCGCGTCCCAGACTGCGGACGCCGCGAAGGAGAAGGCTGTGACCACCAGGGATGCGTCTCAGGAGAAAGCTGCAGCTACGAAAGATACCTCCCAGGACACTGCGGCTTCGGTTCAAGCCACTGCGGAGGAAAAGTCCGAGGAAGCCAAGCAGAAGGGAGGCGAGATGCAAGCGCGAATTGCGTCCACCTGGGAGGCCATCAAAGGCAGAACCGCGCAGACACTGGGTGGAGCGCAAACTAAAGCTTCCGAGTCGCGGGATGCCGCCGCAGGGGCCGCGGCGGATGCGTCCCAGGGAACCAAGAAGACGGGTGGTGACGCCGAGGCGAAGACAGCTGCGGCTTGGGATTCCATCAAGCAGAAAACAGCGCAGTCCACTGAAGATGTTCAAGCTTAAGTAAGGTGGGCACATTCAAAGTCGCCACTTTTGCACCATTAACCATTCAATACATTAATTTCTCCGTTCACCATACAGGTGAACTTTGAATTGTGTGAACACTTAATCCGAAGACATTCAACACCTTGCAATTGATGTTTAGCTTAATACAGACTAAATTTGCAAAGTTTTAGATGAAACAAGGGTATAGATTGTTAGAGGGAAAGTCTCCAAGTTTGTTAGAGGAGAAGTCTGCAAGTTCCCCTGTATGGTGAATGGAACCTCTCCCTTGCTGTATGGTCAACGGAGACTTTACATTATTATTAATATTACCGAACTCGTATTTCTTCTTGTTAGCGAATGAATGAGGATTTCAATACACCGAAAGACTCATGTTTGGAAACTGGAGGCAATGGTTATGAGGAGGACAAAGTTTGACGTTCTAAAATCTTTTCCGTGACAATAGGTACATGTTCATTACGGGGATATACACCAGCTGAAAATTTGATGAAGTGACGGTTTCGGATGTTTTGACCGCACTACATCCGCAGACGCAACCTCTGGTACCAAATCTGATGATTTCCTGGTGTCAATTTGGAGCACCTGTCGGTACATTGTATACTTGATATTATTGATGTTTCATTCTGTGAGTTTCTTTAGTTTGTAGAATGTAATTAGCGGCTGTCCGGATGCTGAGTAATGATTCATCGTCTGTGCAGCTCCTTGTGCAATTACTACCTTGCAATTGTAAATTGAGCTTATGTGAGGATATGGTAGACAGATTAATGCATCAATGATAGGCGATGTGTTGAAGAAATGGCAAGTTTTGGTCTTGTAACTGACCTTTTGGGCTGCATCCCGGAGTTGCAGCTGTAAATCTAGCATTGTAATTAATTTTTGAAGGTGTAGTATGTGCGTCTTTATACAATCGGTTAAATATTGATTGTTTGCAGTTTCATTGACGATGTTTATGACAGTTCACAATTATTGAACTTCAATGTTTTGCCAATCACTTCAATGTTTTTTGTTTTTGTTTTTGTTTTTGTTTTTCTTGAAACACATGGACAATTTCCATTGAAAGGGAAACAGTACACAGAACCAGAGAGACAAGCTTTCAGTGAGGATTTTACAGTTTCACTATTTTTCAACTTTTTACAAATATCACTTCAATGTTTAACCCTTTAGTGACAAGTCGACCACATTTTGGTCAATTTATGGACTTTATGCTTGTCATAGGTCAAAATAAACCTAATTTGTAAAAACCTAAAGAGGAATGGAGTTAGAGCATCTTTAGATGCTCACTTTAAACCAAATTGTTTGGTAAGGCATGCAATAATGTGTGAGCTATGCTAGTTTGAATGAATCTGTGTTGGTCAAGGAAATGTACAAATAAGCTTCAATCTAGGCAAATTTTTATCAAAATACACGAGCCATGAAGGCAAGAATGTTGCTTGGCAAGCCCACCACCGTCTAATCCATAAAATCCAAGGAGGTACATGGATTAGCTAAGGTAGGAGGGCCCAAAACTATTCATCTAAAAGTTGAAATTGAATTTTGGGGAGGTAAAAAATCTTGAATTATATTTCATTAAAATTTCCTTGAAAAGCAAATAGAATTGGCATCTAATCCAAGTTATTTCATATTTTTGAAACTTTATGGATTTAGTTATGAATTTTTGAAGTTCAAATAGCAGAGGTTTAAAAACCATATAATGTACATTTTTTGTACATTCTTGTGAAGATGGAAAACCAATATGTACAAATAATGTATATTTGAAGAGTGGAGTGTTTTAGAGTGTGAGAGAATTTCGAGCCACCAATTTTAGAGCCACTTTTTACTTAATTGTAGTAGATTCAAATCTTACTTCAATCTTTGAACCATTATCATGTCTAAATGAAAGCTTCAATCACCTTCATTCTTGTGGCAGTACATTGTCAAGGCCTTGTAGCCTCAATTTCTACAATTTGATCATATTTATCTGGCTCAAAGCTCATCCCAAAATAACTTTTTAAAAGTATATATTGAAAAAATGACTCGCTCTCCAAATCAACCACGGTCACCCTGAAACGGTGGAACACAGAATTTTGCGCTATAAAGGGAGAACTCAACAGAATCCACCTCATACTTTTTGTTGAGTACAATGCAGTTTTTGTTAAGCACAATGCAGATTCGACAAGTAAAACGCACTTTTTGACAAGTTAAATGCAATTTTCTTCTAGAGATACAATTCAAACATGTGAGTCCAAGAGTGTTGCCTTTATGGTGGTTTTGGATACTAAAGGCTAAACTTATTCGTATGGAATTTAGTTTATAATAATAATGCAACAGTACATTAGGATTTTCTTTCACTTACCAATAAAATCCCTTCAAAAATCCTTTTTTAATAATAATACCTATGCATATTTGTAATTAATGTTGATTATATGTGCATATAATTTATGTACTATTATTGATAATCCAACTTCACATCCAATTGTATTTTTTTCAACAAAAATATGTTCAATTACCTACTACTTTCCCTTTCATAATTATGTCCTTTATCAATGCCTATCCAACACTTCATCCTACAATATGGAATACAATTGGAAAAGGACAATAATGATTATGTGTACCTTACTACCGATGCCCATAGAATTGATGCCTAGGAACATTTTCCAATACGGATGTTGGAAAGATCTTGTCAACTTACCAAACATGGGTCTATTGGCGGAACACAGGGGTGGATAGGGCTTCTTTTGAATGTGCCATTTGTGACCGCGCCTCCTATGTGGCAATGGATCATGAACAGTTAAGACAATACTTGAATTTTATTTTTAATTTCCAATTGAATCTCTTCCACTTTTTCAAGTACACATTGGTTGAAGGACTAGGGTAACTCCACCACCGACTACCATAGTTAGAGAATATGAGCTTCTATGAAATATTCTAGGCTTAGAAAATTGTGTCAAAATGCCGAGTAAGGCTTCTCATTTACCAAGACCTAGAAAATGTAGTTGACTAGAGCGACTGCAATGGAGACCAATTATTTGCAAAATGATGTTATAAGCCATATTGGCATTCTTACTGTGCTTGTTCCAGTATTGCATTAGTATTGCTACAAGTGTTTTAATGTTCATATTCTAGATGATGAACATAATGCTTTAGGATAATGCTTCATCCAAACATCTCATTCATTCAAAACAATGTTTGAATTTTCTACAACCAACTACATAAAATTGATGTGAGTATTATATTTATATTATATAAATATATTAAAAAATACAAAAAATGTATTAAAAATTGGACTTTTAAGGACTAAAAGATGTCAAGCCTTAGTAAAATGTTAGCTTCATTAATGAAGGCACATCAATCTCATGTATACTCGACATCCATCTATCTCATCTACACTAAGGTAAGAATACCATAAATATTGCAACTCCATAAACGGTTTCAATGTACCTACTCTTATTATGCCAAGACATTAGTAAATGACAAGAGTAATTGCATTGAAATCATTTATGAACAAGCATCGTCTATTAAGGTACACCAACCCATTACCGTCATCTTTCCAATTCCGTCAGTAGCCCAATCCAATTCCGTCACCCCACATTGGTCTTAATTTTATCCCACTTTGGACTTAATTCCACCCCACTTTGGACTTAAATCCATCCAAAAAACATCTAAATTTGTTCTTTTTATAACAAAAGCAGAGAATCTTATGATAAAATTAGAATTATTATGGCAACAAAGAGTAATGTGTCATTCCATTCATGGTGAATATTTTAGTACTTGGCTTGATGGTAATGGGTTGTTTATGAAATGTTTATGATTCTAGTCTATGGTTGGATTTGTAATTTTAGGGCTGAAGACTTCAAAAATTCATAAAAATTACAATTTTGATCAAAAAATTATAATTCCACTTGGGTTTGATTTGTGAAACATGCGCACATCTCTAGAAAATATGTGCACCTCTTGGAGTTGGCCCCATCTTATGCAGAATTGTAGCTTGCAAATCAGGGTGGTAATAAGTTGGTGTACCTTATATTCCTACTTTAAAATGACAATATCCATATCACCCATCCATCCTTCACATGCACACAATCCACATCACCATCCGTCCGTCCAATACATTCATCCATCTATCTCATTCAGTTTTCATCCATCCATCCATCCATGATGATGTACTCATGGATACTCACATCCGAAGTAATGATCATTGGGGTGTCACTAAAAGTAACCGTCTTCTGGTTCCACACGATATCCGGTCCAGAGATTTCCGTTCGGATCTCTGCACTGATATCTATCGGAATCCAGTTAAGGTCTACTCCCTCCTCCAAATGATCTACCTTCGCTTCCGGTCTCTGCTTTTGAAGAAGCAGATCCACATTGCTACTTGATTCCAGTTTTTCCTTTGACTTCCTCCTGCCTCTTTTAAACGGACCGTCCGGTTTGGTGGAACTGCGGGTAGATACTTGCTTGACCACGCTCCTCGCTCCCACTGGCAGTTCCACCTCACATCGTCATTTTTCCGGATTCTCCGTTCCAGCTGAGTGATCGTAGTTGAGTGCGGTCTGCTCCTTTGGAAGAATTTGCACTTGCTTGTAAACCGGCCGCGGTTGCATTGGTTTTGAACAGTCTTGCTCGGTATGTCCATATTCTCCGCAATTCTGGCACGGCAGAATCCGTGGTGCACCTTGCCCTTGTCCCTTATTAGGACAACTTCTGGCATAGTGTCCTGGTTCTCCGCAACAATAACAAATCACCACGTGTCTATCCGGACATCCAGGTACTCGCATAGGTGACTACATCATTGGGCCTTGACTAGGTCCAGGTAAAAAGTTCCGGTTCAACACATTGGAACGGATTGGAACAGCAATACCTTTCCCTCTCCCGTAAGTTGGTTGAACTTGGTAGACTTTTTCCTCTTCCTTGGCCACCATGGTGTAGTAGATCTCTTCTTCCAGATACACGTAGTGGACTTGTTTTGGGGCTGCTTTTTGGCATTCACTCGGATAGTGACCCGGTTCTCCACATCTTCCGCACCAAACGTTGGCTTGGGAAGTCGGGACAATCCGTCTCGGTCTCCGGTTCTAGGCAAGGTTGACCTTGATTGCCTCCAGAGATTCTTGGATCTTCTTCATAAACTTCTTCGAATCCGGATCCTCCATCTTGACTTTAACGACAGTCTTCTCTTTCTAACCCCTCTTGGACGAACGTCGAGAAGGCGACGTACTCCGGTCCTCCTTCAAACTTGACGAACTAGGATCAGAAACTTCCGGTCACTCCTCTTGCTCTTCTCCTTTTCTTTCCTCTCGCTTCTCCTTAAAGACTTCCGGAGTGACTGTTGCGAGTTCTCATTGTTGGTTGCAGCGTCCATGGCTTCTATGAGTGTCTTTGGTCTCGTTTGTCGAATCAGGAATCCCATAGATTCGGGTAATCCGGCAACGTACCACTCCACTTGTAAACCAGGGGCAATCTCAATAGTCAACTTCTGCATGAGCACTTTTACCCTCTACCCATACTTCCGCACGGATTCAGTTGACTTCATCGTGAGTGTATTCAACCGGTCCAATGCTCTAGCCTCCCCACCTACTTCCCGGAAAGCCTGTAGGAAGTCCGCTCTCAGTTGATCCCAGTTATTCCGGGTCAACTCCGGAATGTCTTGGTACCACTTGAGAGCTTCCCCCTTCAGCAATCCTTGGAAGATTCTGTGTTGGGCAACCTCATTCTCCTGATTGGCAAGTGCAGTCGACTGAAACTTGCACAGCCACTCATCCGCATCCTGGCTTCCGTCTCCTTTGAAGCGCTTGTACCTCAACCGGGTCAGTCTATCTCCTTCTGGCAACAACTCTTCCGCTTCCGATACTCGCTCAGAAGTTGGAGGTGTATTCTTTAATCTTGGACTCTCGTTTCCTTCTCCAAGTGCAGGTACAAAAATGGGTTTGTCTTCCGGTTCTGAAATATCCGGATCACTAAGACCTGGTCCAGACGATTCTCCACGTTGATTTTTCCTCAATCGTCTCTCACTCCTTGTCCTTCTTCTCATGAGTACAAGATCCAATCTCTCTCTCTCTCTCTCTGTTGAAAATCGAAACTCTAATGACAGCATGGAAATCAAAACAACTACTAACTTTAGCTAGTAGAGGTCAAAATAAAGCCAATAACTTTAGAATCCCGGACAACGGCGCCAGATTTTTGTATGTCGCAGCACATGGCAAGCAAATTCCTAATTATACTCCCAAAAACCACTCTAAAGCATAACAAAGTGACTCTAAAGATCGAACCCACAAGATTCTTTGAAGTATTTAGCCTTATTTAGTCTCTAAATCTAGTCAATATCCATATTTTCCTTTCCGGTCCTAACACCACAACCGAAAACACCACAACACCGAAAACTACAGTTAGACCTTTCTCTCTTTTCTTAATACGTCTAACTATCCGATCCGGTCTGATCAATTCATATTCGCTTTTACCCTCATTCGATTTAGTTTTACCTCCGTTTCACCATCAGAGGGTTCGTCGCTTGCTTTTGAGAGTGGCAGGCCCGCCACTCCTTCCGTAACTTATAGTGGCTGAAGACCCACTTTTCTATTCTCCAATCTCCTACACTATTCCGGACCCGGTTTGATCCTTCACAGAAATCCAGAGAACTCTCCGGATCACAGGTCACACAAAGACCTCCCGTATGATCCTCTCATACTACACGACCTTGGCGCCAAGTTCCATCTGTACAAAGTCAGGTGGTTACAAGTGTACCCGTCCGTTCCAACATCAACTAAAGCTCTTCCGTTTACCAACTAGGGCAGCGAGATCTCTTAGGAGATCGGACACTCAACTGGATTTCTCACCCAAGAGTTCTAGCGCGACAAAGAAATCCCTCTCTATCCGCCTAGCCTAACAACGGCTATCTTGCCCGGAAACCTAAACCTTAGAAATGCTGAGGAACTAAAATCCACTCCCAACTCTTTCACTACCCGCTCACTTGCACATAAGATCAAAACAAGAACATCAAAGGGAGAAATCACACCCAAACCAACGTGCGCCTTCCTAACTCCTCACCATATAGCCCTGCCACACACGAGAGAGACACCCAACAAGAAGCCAATAGAAGGTACAAGCAAAACTTGGACGAAAAGGCTTGCAGCTCCCAAGCAGGTGTTGGCTTATATACAACTGATTTACAAAGGCAAAAAGGCCCCCGGAAATCCGCGTGGAACTTCCGGATCCGATTCTAACAGGCCAGACCGGATCAACATCCAATCCGGTCCCAACTATCTTACATAAAATACATTCCTACCTAATTTGCAACTCCTTCACCCAATGTGGGACTCTTGGGTTCCGCAGGTAATTGGTTGAAAACTTCTATTAACTCCTAAAGTTTCATGACTATGTAATCACCAGAAATGCTCCAAAACTGTCATTTCTAATACAACTACCAAATTTTTGGAAAAAAACAATTTTTGACACATGTAACCGTAGGATCTTGTAGTATGATATTTTGAAAACATGTGGTAAAAAGTTCAGAAAATTTCACCGAGTGGATCATAAGATATAAGCATTCAAAGTCTTGAAAACCATTTTTTCAATTTTGCGAAAAGCCGGACAGCTGCACTTTGCAAGCTCACTTTTCAATGAAAAAATGCCGATAAAGGTGGTGCTTCTCTGAATTCAGTTTCCTAAACAAGTTGTCTATATGCTTGAAAATTTTCACATCATTTGGAATTGTACGACATATAGGAAAAAAATAGTAAGTAGAAAGAAGTAGAAAATGATTCAAAATACTAAATTGTTAAAAATTTGATCATGGAATTTTAAAATGCCAATCCCAACGGTTGTAATGTTATAATAACCAATCTACATCCTAGGATATTATTTTTTTTCCCAAAATATTGAAAATTGAGTTAAATAAATGACTTTAAAAAAAAATTTAGAGTAGAAAATCCATAACTACCCGCAATTCAAAAACCCTCATAACTTTTGACTCATTGATAAAATGGAACGACTCAAAGCTTTTTAAGTATATATAAATGTAGAGAACCAATTTCAAAAAAAAATATGGAAAAAGTGATTTTTTCTTATCTGCCCAATTGCCCAGTTACAAAAAAAAGTAACATATTAGGTCACAACTTTTGACTTGTATTTTGAAATGTCATGAAACTTGGTACTCATGAAGATATTTCAGCCTCAAATATGGATATCTCTAGTCACAGGTACCTGCCCAAAATTTCTATATGGCCAAAAAACGCATGTTGGTCCTTTAGGGGTTAAGTTCCTGCTTCGCTCCCCGGTAGCAGGATCTGAAAGATCTGATCCTGGCGATGAATCTAGTTGGATCGCTTGTCCAGGCCTAGGCCTTTGTTGACTCTTCTTTGACTTGGGAGTCCGATCTTTGGGCTCCCTCAGATTCAATCCTCCTGTCGCGAACGATTCCAGCAGCGAGAGGTCCAAAAGTTGGATCTCCCTGGAGTACATGGATCCGTTCAACTTCTGGTTGTTGACGTCCATCCGGTCGACTGCCTCTTGTGCCACCACCATTGCCGCTTCCACCCGATCGCTGAAATTGGTCAAAATCCGAACTATCTGGAAATCGGATACTTTCTTCTCCTCATGTACTCCCTTATCAAACAACTCTGCCTTGACAGCGGCGGATCTGAACGCTCCGAGGGTGGCCTTCATTGTTTCCGCCACCTTCCAGGTTGCGTCCGCCATTTCCCAGATGACGGTCTTCTCTTCTTTGAAGGCAACCATCTTTGCCTTCAAAGTGTTGACTTCCTCCAGAAGCCGACAAATCTCTGTCTCTTTCTTCCGGTGCTCGTCCGGATTGATGATGTGTTGAGCTACCTTACCCGGTAGCTTGTTGTCTCCTAGTGCACCCACTAGCTCTCCGATACTGCATAGGATTCTTCTCTTGATCTCCCAATCTGCTCGTATCCCACAGAGGATGACGGTCAACTAATTGAACGGATCTTCTCTCCTCCGATCTCAACCGAAAGTCAACACAATACCTACAGCCCACACAATCTCGACCTCTCCTGCACTCTGACGCACTTGCACTGAAGTTTCCACGCATACAATGGCTCTGGCGCAGACAAAGGCGCTAAAGTGCTCAAGGTCAGCTCCAAAACTCGAGGAAAGTAAAGGAGCGAAAATGGGGACGACCAGCCTTTATATAGTCCTAGGACCCTTGACTAGTCATCATGACCTTTTCCGGTCCGGTCCATAGCAATCCGATTCAACCCTAATCCAATTCAACCCTAATCCGATCTGAGATAAATTCCGGATGTGATTTCGCTCTTGAGTACTAATACTCTGATCGGATCAGATCCAGTTTATCCCTTACTGCATTAGCTTTGTCTATCTTCAATCTTCTTCTGCTTCCTAGCAGGATCCGGATTCTAATTACTCGTTTCCGTTCCAACTTTTAGGTAATCAAGGGAAAACCAAAAATTCTGGTTGCGACGCTAACGTCGCGTCTTCCGCAGTGGAGAAGCTGCTTAGCCAAACGCGCGCTTTCCTCTTGGACTCGCGAATTTTTGCCACCCAATTGCCCCATTTTCGCTGGCGCACCCCGCGATGTTTGCAAGGCGGTTTCTCAATGTGACCAGAGGTGGGACTCAGCTTGTCGTTCCCCCTGTTATGCAAAGTCATACCGATCAGCCTCGTAGTCTGTTTCGCGATCACTATCGTTCCAAATTGAGCTCCAAACCCTATATATACTCCAACAAAACAAGCAATAGGACTCAACCAGTATCCAAAGGATATGCTTAATCACGAGGCAAGCACACTTACAATTCCAAAATCTAAAGAATCGAGCACCAATATGAAAGCATCAAATGAGGTGAGCACAATTTACAGGAATTTGATTGCTGTTTTTGTCATGCGAGCCAGACAGATGTACATAGAAACCCTAGCGCCGCATTGATCACAACCTGTGCACTAGAAATGCCAATTGAGGATCTAGAGGCCCCATCCAAGGTGCCCATGGGCAAGGTTTTACAAATTCCAGAAATCTTCATGAAGCGAATAGCCCAGGAAACAAGTCCAGCCAGATGTCCAGAACGTCCAGCACTATTTGCGTCTTTTACAGCATTGGAGGCCTGGAGGTCTAATTCTGGACCCCTCTAGGCTCCATAGAAACACGCTCTTAGCCACTTGGCCAGCGACTGGGGATGACTAGGCGGTTGCATCTCTCATCTCTCATCTCTCATCTCCATGCACTTGCACGCTATGCCATGCAAGACGTAAACCCGTTCTACGAAGTGGAACCAGGAGGGTGGATTTATCCCAGAGGAAAATGCAGGAAGTTTTTATTTGCAAGGCAACCCATTCTTGATTGACGCCCCATTGTGGCCATGTATGTTGTTCTCTTTCCGTGAAGGAGGAGATGAGCAGGGATTAATTATGGCATGGTTTCAGAGGTAGTTGTGGCACGTTAGAATTGCCTCCAAGATTCTCAATATTGCAACCAACCCTTGGTGGATTTTGCAACCAGCCCTTCATTGGAATAGAAAAGTCTCTATGACCAGAATGGATAAAACAGAATTTTCAACCACAAAATTCATAGTAAATACGTTTTGAGAAATAAAAGTCTGAAAAATTATAGAAACCTTCCAAACTCTATTTTTGCACCCAGGAAAATTTCCCACTGAAGAAATGCACCTTGTAGCTATGCGTATTTCCTTTAGTAATCGAAAATGGGTTGCCTCCTCTAAGTTATGATAAAAATTTGTAAATTTGGAATACATATTTGCAATCAGAGTCCCAAATTAGTTAGAAGAAATCTACAACTTACCCTAAATATGGCATGAAATAGTTTGTTTTTTATATTTACTCGGAAAAACATAAAATTTATTCTGCTGGTCCCACTTTGTGAGATGGATTTAATGTTGTGCCTACGCCATGCCTTGCCATAGTAGATTAGAATTCCAGATCACTAGACTTGCGTTTTCAAATTTTAACTCCTCACTGCCCAAAGGGACCAAAAGTGTTCTCACATATCCTACGCTTGGATGAGATTCATTAAAAGATAATTCAAAGTATAATTAAATATGGCTGTAATGAAATTTTAATGTGATAAATTGAATAGTATAGAAAATACAAATGAAAATACTTTGAATCCTTAAAAAACCTTGATGAAAAATGAAAAATGAAAAATAACATGCATATCAAGGCAATTGCTTTTTAAATTAAAAAAAAATCCATAGAATACATAGCGTTACTCTCTCTCTCCCCCCCCCCCCCCCCCCCCCCCCTCCCCTCTTTCAAGAGAAATTATATTCATTGAAAGGAATTGAAATTTAAATAACCCTTTTGCTAACCATTAGATGACATTTGAGAGCATTGGAAGACCATGAGTTCTCGGAGAGTTTCCTACGTTTCCAGATTGTGGGAACGCAGTTGCTGATGTGGCCGGCACCATGCCCACATCATTTTTGAAAAGAAAAAAAATTGCTTAAGATGATATTTGGAAAAAATAAAATAAAATAACATAAAAAGTTTGACAACCCGTACCTCTGTTCACAAAATTGGGTAGATTAGAGAACAGCCTTGAAATGGTCTTCTAATGCCTTCAAATGTCATCTAATGATACTAAGTTGTGAGGACCCTATTGCTAAAGGTCATAAAAGATTTGGTATAGCCTTTAATATTGTGGGAAAGGTAAAGCCTTTAGTATTGGGGTCTACTGCTAAAGGTTATAAAATATTCTAAGTCTTGTGAAATGAAATTCCAAAAAATTCTAAATCCATTTAATGAAAGGTAATTCAACCCCCCAAAAAATGATTTCTTATGGGGTCTAATGAATTTGACCCTAATATACGGTAGTTTCAAGTCCAATTCAAAGTGATGTAATTTTTGCATCTGATGTCTAAATTCAAGAAAACTTATTGGGAAGTTTGGTCTTTCACTTCTAGTTTGTGTGGTAAAATTTTTAGATCAATCCAAGATGTATATATTTTTTGGAAGCCAATCGAAGTTCACTATTTCAATTTGAGTTTACCAAACTACATTTGATGCTGCAACTTTGGGGGACTTGTATCTCCTTCATCCAATGTTCGTTTTCAATAAAATTTGTTGAATCATATTTCCCATGAGGTCTAGTTATTGTGCTAAAGTTTTCATGTCAATCCAAGTTCTTTTGAATGTTTGGGGGCAATTCAAAGTTCAAAATCTTGACATTTTTGGATTACAACAAACTTCAATGGCTTGTTTCTTCTTCATATAATGTCAATTTCCAATAAATGTTTTTGGAAAAGTTGCTTATACTAGTCCAATTTTTGTGCCTAAAATTTCATATCAATCTAAAAAGTTATGAGTACTTAAAAGCATTTTAGTAGGAAGTTCATCCATAGATGAGTTTTTTGCAACTTTTCTTGCTCTATTTGGACATTTCAAAGCCAATTTGCATACACAATGAGTCAATTGAATGATACTTTCTTTCACCAATGTCTTTGTGTGCTAGTTTTGAATCACATTATAGTTTAAAGTTTTTTCATTTGAGTAGGTTTAGAAATTGAATTCCACCTCCAAAAGTGTTGCTACAAAACTTTTAGCATCCTTTCTCAACACTAAAACATTATAATCTTGCAATCTATGTCAGTGGCCAAATGACTCCAAATTTGATTCACAACATCTACAACATGTATTCAACAAGATTGTACAATTGAGATCTCTATAACTTAGCGACCTAATACATGCAATATCTTACACTGATATAAAATTTGTCCCTGTTTAAAGTTTTACTGAACTTTCCACAATAAGATCAATCAATTTAGTCCTCCAGAACATTGGATTCTTTATAGAGTACACATTAGAAATATCAGGTACAAACTTAAAAATTTAGAACTCTAAAATTGCGCAACAAATTGGTGACATTTCTGAAAACTATTGGTAGTTCTGACTCGCAATTGTTGTTGCCAGGAGCACATACCATTGAAAAAGCGCAGCCATGGACACCTTCACCTCCAACTTCCAGAGAGCCATGCATGGTCCAGATGAGTTTGATGGGAGTGATGATGGGAACCTCAGGACTAAATGATTCAGAACAGTGCGCATTTGTGAACTGCAGTTTAGGGCTTTGGCAATTCTTGCAGTGTAGGAAATCGGTTGGGGTATGGGCCTGCAAATAATTACGTACATATTAGAGTTATTTGTAAAGTACCCAAAATCGGGGTTTAAATCCCGCAGTTTTGTGAAAAAGCAGGTTTTGGGCAAAAAGTCGCCCGCACCCAAAACGAAAGTGGGTATCAAACTTTCTTTTGCGCCCAAATCGACCAAAAAGAAGTTTTGTCTGGACTTTGCTTGTAGGGTTGTGGTCGCATGCGAGGTCGTCCGTCGGAGGAAATTTGTGAAAAGTCCCTTCCAAATTGGGGGGGACTTTACGAATAACTCTATTATTTCAGTTAGGCTCTTAGAAACGGTATCAAACTACACTCCGTCGATTTTCAGAAATTTTTCAATTATGGCCAATTCATATGTTCAGATTCACCTCCATTTAAAAAAAAATTTAATTTTATATATGTATATATATAAGAATAATTAATTAATATTTTTTTAATATTTTTTTAATTCAGAATTCTAGGTTCCTACGCCATTGTCACAACACTTTTCAGCTACACAAAAATAGGAGAAAAACTATTTTTTCAGCCCTTTAAAACTAAATTTCAAGGTACTAAAGGGGTCCGTGGACGGCAGCCCTTTGGAGGGCTAGATTTTTCTCTAATGTTTTGAGACATCCATACCTTAATCCCTAAAGTTCCATGACTATGTTCTCACCAAAAACGCTCAGAAACTGCCATTTTTAGTACAAGTATCTAGTTTCTGAAAAAAAAATAAAAATTACACATGTAACCGTAGGATCTTGTAGTATGGTGACTTGAGAACATATGTTAAACATTTCAGGAATTTCCACCGCATGGGTTGCAAGATCTAGGCATTCAAATTCATTAAAAACATTTTTTTGGCCCTGCGAAAAACAGGGCAGCAACACTGTATAAGCTCACTTTTTTATGAAAAAATGTCCAAAATGATGGTGCTTCATTGAATTCTTTTTCCTAGACAAAATGGCTACAAGCTTGAAAATTTTCACTTCATTTGGAATTGCCCAACATATAAGAAAAAAATAGTAAGTAGATTGTAGTAGAAAATTATTCAAAATACAAAATTGTCAAGAATATAATTATGGAGTTGAAAAATGCTAATCCCAATGTTGACAATGTTTTAATAAATCCTATGATTTTATTTTCTTCAAAAAATATTGAAAATTGAGTGAGATAAAGGACTTCAAAGTTTATTTTAGAATAGAGAATCCATCACTATCTGCAAATTTAAAATCTTCATAACTTTTGACTCATTGATCAAAATGGGATTATTCAAAGCTTTTTACCTATGTATATCTCTAGAAAACTAATTTCAAACTTTTGTTTTTGAAAAAAGTAATTTTTTCTGATCTGCCTGGACTGTCCAATTACAAAAATAAGTAACATATTAGGCCATAACTTTTGACTCATATTTCTAAATGTCATGAAATTTGGTGCATATGGAAGATATTCCTTGCCCCCCCACCTTCTATTAAAATTTCAGCCAAAAATATGGAAATTTTTAGTCGTATGTACTTGCCCAAAATTCTATACGGCCAAAAAACGCATGTTGGTCCTTTAGGGGTTAAGATAAGTTTGGATTGTGAGTCCTGCGGTTGCGTGCTTGGTACCATCGGAAAGCTCTCGGAGAGTAGGGGTGCACGGGCTTGGTTTTGTAGCATTTGGAGCTATGGTGCGGAAGTTATTGAATTTCAAAGCATTTATGGATCAAAAAATTAGAAAATTACATTTACTTTTGTTTTGACTGTGGCAACGGCACAAAACATATTAGTGGTAATCTAAGACATGTATATTTCAAAAGCACCAATTTGATTTGTTCAGAGTAGAAAGTTGACATATTTGTCACTTTTTTCAATTTTCAAAATTTCAATGTGGGAAGTATTTAAAATTTTATTTAGAAAATGCAGTTTATAGAGAATGGGAGAAAGTTTTGTTTTTTTCCAATGAAGGAAATAGTAAGAAAATATTTTCTTGGACATCTCTAGTCTTTACTATGCACAAACAAACTAGGTCTAGAAAATAAATTTCCAAATTTGTAAATTTTGCAATTTTAAGAATACAAGATTCGATCTGGTGTGATGAAGAAAACAAAATAATTAGAATGATTCCAAATTTTAAAAAGAAGTACCAAATAATATGCTAATAGTAAAAATTATTAAATTTCAAAAACTAACTCATATGTAATTTTTTTAAATGTTGTAAGATTCAATTTGGTCAGTTTTGGCTTTCTACTCCTTCTACTTGAAAAGGTGTATAAATTTTTTGAGAGTTTTTTATTTCTTATCTTTTAAGATAAAATAATACTATATTTGCTTTTAATTCTAGTACAATCTTTTTGGAAGAATAAAAAAGCATTATTCATCTTCTTATAATTATTCTTCTCCAAAAATTGAGTTTTTTTGCCTATAAAGTTGATCATTCAAAATTATTATAGTCTAAAAATCCAACAGTCAATAATTTCCACAAATAATTCTATGTATAATAGACAAAGTAGTTTTTATTTTTGCATTATTAAAATAAAATATTTCAAGCACATCTTTGTGCAAAAAAGTAATAGAGAAGAGAAGAAGAGTAACTCTTGTGTATGACTAGCGTAAATGAAGACTCTGTTGGAAATAGTTCTACTATCTAAGCCATGTAGGTTTAGGTAGCAAATGCTATTCTTGGTGCCTTCTTTGGCAAAAAAACATCAAAGTGAGACAATTCATTAAAAACCTCTATTATCAAAGAGTTGTTAGACCTTGAGGGGTTAAAATTTTAGAGCAAGGATATACTTTGTAATCATTTTTTTGTTGAGTTTATATGCTTATTGGCGATAATCAAATATTTTGTAATACCTCTTTCATTTTTTTGAATTGACAAAATTGCTAAAATTCACTCAACTTTTATCTATAGTAGGATGTTATCACTACATTTGGATGAATGTGCAAACAATCGATGAATGAGTGATGATTTATCAACAATCTAAATATTTATGAATGTAAAAGTTTCATCTGTAAAGTCAAGATCTTAAATTTCACTTCCTTGAAAATTTGGAAATAAAAATCCTTGGTTTTTTTAACCCATTAAATTTTAGTTTTATAATAGCTAATGTAAGCTTTTTGGAGCAACATCTAATTTATCAACTTCTTCCTATATTGATAGGACAAAATATTCCAATCAAGGTAGGTTCCATTACGATTTTTAGTTGTCAAAGTGATACTTTTCCATTTTTTGGTTATTGTAGTCATATTTTGCACAAACAACTAACATTATTTGAAACTTTCAATTCAAAATCAAGAAACCTATTAAATATTGAACACCAAAAATTAGATAAGTCTTTAATTTGATTTACAATATGTGTGCTTCTTAATTATATACTCCGTATATTAGAAGTATTTTGTTTTTCATAATCGTCTTTAAATGTTTGTAATAATGAGTTGTTTTTATTTCCTATTCACAAAAGTTAATTTTCTAATATAAAGAACTTTCGAGACATTTTACATCTCATTTATATTAAACATTTTAATTTCTTAAGCCAAAAATATCCCTACTTATTTATTCTTTGCTTATCACATACACAACTAATATCCCTTCTATTCCCATATTGTCAAAATTTGCTTTCTTTCAGACATCAAATTGTATAGTACAATAGGGTACAGTTCATTTACAAATTCTGCATCCTGGCAGTTTTCATCATGAAGTCCAGAAAGTTCAGTAAGTCATTTCATACTCAAAAATGGTCCGATTTTTGAACTGCAAGTTGTGTTGGAATAATAAAGAGTAGTACTTTATGATCATAATGAATATGTACATGAGAAAGTCAAAATCATCCAACACTGTGGATGTTTTCTGTACACTATTTACCATCTAGTGGCACCACCCTTTGCCAAAATTACGACTCACATTCGATTGGGATGCTTGAAATGAGATTTTGTAGTTGTTGTAGAGACACTTCATCTATACCACTTGAATTTTTTGGATCATTTCTTGCTTGTTCTTCATCCTACTGCAAAAGATCTTTAACTATTTTTTGATGGTTCTCTATAAAATGGTATATAGTTCCAAATTGTTGTATGAGTTTAGATTATTCACTTTTCACTTATCATGAAGTTGAAGTGCACTTCATTGCAATTCCAACACAATTTGCAATTTCAAAATCGATTCATTTTTTTAGCAAGCTTGAGCTTGCTGAAATTGTTGAACTTTTTAGTGATTCTGAATGGAAAATTCGTAAATGAACTGTACCCCACTGTACACAGCAGATGAACTTGAAGTGGAAATATTTGTACAAATAGTTAGTTTTCACGGTTCCCAGCATCGGGTGGTGTAGTGGCTGTCTGTAACTCGAGTGAGGGCAGGAAGATGCGAAGGTGGTGCTCCAAGGCAGGGCCTATGCAGACATGTTGAAGGTCTGCCCACTCCAAACATGGAGTTGCCGGTTTGATTCCGCCAAAGGGCGGGGTGGCTCCAGCGTTAGAGCGGAAGACACCGCGTGAGGCGGGCAACCGAGCAGCGTTACTTCCCGCTCTGTGTAGTGGAGGGATCACGGGCTTGAATGTTCGGCATAGATCACCCTCCTTGACATGCTCCCACTCACCATCTTCCCTTTTGTTTTGCTGGAACTTTGCATTCTTATTTATTGTTTTGAGGGTTCCTTCCATAGTCATGGTACTTGTGGGTCACAGAATGGAGCTTCTGATGTCAAACATCAAAGCTTAGCAGCAACTGCTGAGGATCTCAACTTAGGGTTTAGTGGACGAGCAAATGAACTTGTGTGGGGTTGGGGGACACTCAACAATCCGTGTGTAGCAGATTTTGGAGAAGATGGGTGTGTAGGATTGATTGTCATCTTGTCTTTTTTGGAATTTTCTTCAAAACGGGGGTTTAGTGGATTGAGTGGTAGGGACTTTGCAAATGAACTTGTGTCGGATTTTGGAACAGTTCGTGATCGATGTATAGCAAATTTTGTGGTAGATGGATGCAGAAGATCAATTCTCTCTTAAATCTTCTTCTAAACAAGGGTTTAATGAACTTGTTTTAGGGTTTGGGAAGATCCGCGAGTAGTAGACTTCGGAGATGGTGGCTGGATGGAGGTGATTGGTTGGAAGGCTCTTCTTAAACTTCCTCATATTCACTGTAAATTTGTGGCTGGGAATGTAGTTTTTTATATCAAGTCTTTGGTCAAGAGCAAAAAAATTAACTTAAAGGTCCTCTTTCTCTCTAAAAGCTTAGATTAACAACAGTGACGAGCTTGAAGCAACTTGTGTTCATCTACTTGTTGACTTGATCCTATGACAGTGTAATCTTAATTGTACAACTATTGAGTAGAGTTATTATCCTTAGTTCAAACTATTACAGATTCGTGCAACTCATAGTGTCTCAACATTAGGCTGTTGGTGGCTAAAGTGGACAACTTAATTGCTGTTGGGGTTGAGATTCATGGGCATGGCATTGCAATCAACCTCTAGGAGTCTTATTGAAGCTAGGAGCATGAATGCAAGTCTCTGGGGCGGTTTGCAAAGTCACATTGACCTAAAGATGATCTACGCCAAGTTACCAATCGGAGACTTCTTTCGATTGTGTCAAGTGTGCAAGGATTGGAACCAGCTAGCATCGGATCAAGCCTTTCTTCTTGAGAGCTGTAGAGATTCGATCTCTTCACCTTACTTTGTCGTGAACAGTCAAAAAATAGGCCATCCTTGCCTTTTGACTTACAAAGCCTCCTCGTGGAGTTGGACCCGGCTACCTCCAATGAAATGTGAAGTAGGAGGCATGCTTCTCTGTGAAGACTCCAACAGCGTTTTCAATGTTCACACAAGAGTTTTTCATTCCTTGCCTCCATTAGAAGAGGGGAGAGAAGATGATGGAGAACCCTTGATTGGATTAATAGTTGATGGCCTGTCTACCTTCCAGGTGATTCTTGGTGACGAAGATATCGGCACTCGAATTTATGACTCAAAGCGCAACTTGTGGATGCCTAAGTCATCCACACACGAATTCTCGACTCTAGGGCAATCTGGTGTTTACAATGCAGTGATGCCAAAGCCAACTAGTGTCTATTACAATGGTCTCTTGTACATTAGGGTGTGGGCAGTGCATGAGATGACTGTTGATCTCCACTCTTACAATGCGGAGAGAGATGAGTGGCAGATCGGAGAGCCTTGGATTCCTGATGAGACTTGGGTGTTTTGCGACATTGGTGTCTGGCAAAATCGCCTTTCTCTGTTTCAAATGGAGGTTGAGCCCAGTGGTAGAATTTTGGCGTGGGAGAATTGTGGTAAGTATGAGATTGAGGGTAATTGGACTCTATATGATTGCATGCCGGAAGATTTGTGTGCGTGGATGTTGGCTGGTGAGCATGACAGTGAGGCAATCGAGATGCAAGGCAAATTCTGTGGAGAATATGTGCTTGTATATAATTTTGGGTGGATTGAAGAGGTGACAGAGAGGGCTGTTTTGTACAATATGGACCAAAAGACGTGGGAGAAAATAGAGTTGCTTGACTGACCTCTGAAGGCTTCATGGCCTTGGGAGTAATGCCAAAAACAGCAATGGTTTGCTATGGGAGGATTTTGCTACTTTAAATACTGCGTTTAAATGCTACTTTAAATGTTGCGTTATATGTTGCAGTATACGACCTTTGTAACATAACCTTATTATGTGATTGGATGTGATAGTATACAACCTTTGTAAGTAACATAACATTATTATACAAGTCAAGATGTATCCCACAGTACATGTCTTAGAGACAGAATATTCCGTAGTTGCTAGTCTCTTAATGTTAAGCAAACAGTTACTAGTAAACAACACAAATTTCCGCTAATCTGTTCACCAAAGACACTCCATATGTTAATAATGTTGTGAATTGAATTATGGTTGTGGAAAAATTGCAAAGGTGATTGTTTTTAGCGAGTATAAACATTTAGAGTACGCCCGTCTAAGCCAGCGAAATGTTTACTATGGTAATTCTATCATCTTAAAATATTATTAATTGACTTATTAGGTGAAATTTGCATATTTGTGAAGAAGTGTGTAAGCTTGACTTTAGATTTTCATTGCCATATTCAAAATTTAAAAGTTTACCGGCAGTATTATAGTCTTATAAACATTATATACCTACACTAAGAAAGAGCTTTTAATCAATTTAAATCGTTTTTCTTTCAACTTTGTTTTTTTGTTAGGGTTCAAAGATTTTTAGCAGGCAACTGTGCTGTACAAATGGGATACAGTCCCAATTAACGTTACGCTTTGAGTTGTGAATGACGATAATGTAGCTATGCCTGAAGCACAGAGCCAAGCTGCACTTGACACATGTTGAGAGTCAAGAACCTTTGGTTCCAAACCAGCTGCAACCATCTTGACTCCCATTTTTCCCAGCCCTGATTTGAGGTAGATTTTTTATTTATTTCTGTAGTGTCAAATGTAGCTCTCAATGTTGAGACTCTTGAGTGATTAGATCTTTGGGTATGAAACTATAGGGTGGGTATGCTATATGCAGCATAATCTCCAAAGGCAGCTTCGCTTGAATGACGTATCTTGATTTTTAGTGCACTACCTTAACTGATTACTAACAACGTGAATTTGTTTGCAATGATCTCTAAATACAGCTGCATTTTTGTTGTTTGTTTGGTGACAATAGAGTTATTCGTAAAGTACCCAAAACCGGGTTTAAACCCCGTAGTTTTGTGAAAAAGCAGGTTTTGGGCAAAAAGTCAATACAAAAGTGGGTATCAAACTTTCTTTCGTACCCAAATCAACCAAAAATAAGTTTCGTCTAGACTTTGCCTGTGGGGACTTGGTCGCTTGCAGGGTCGTGGTCGCTTGCGAGGTCATCCGTCAAAGGAAATTTGTCGGAAAAAGTCCCCTCCAAATTGGGGGGGACTTTACGAATAACTCTAATGAAGTGAGATTTTATAGCCATTGATAGCCTAGTTGAATTGAAAATCTTCAACAAATTCAAAAAGAAATCATTCAGGTTTATTGAGATCTGCTTTGGAGCGAGGAAGTTAGTTTTTTATGGGCAACGCTTAGGGTGAAGATCCTCCAAATAGAGGTGTAGCTTTGGGTGGGATACTAGCACCGGCATTTTATGGTACGGGTGGTCATGAGGATGGTTTGGTTACTTGTTTTTTATTAACCCCTAAATGCCAAGGCCTGTTTTGGGCTTCCTGGTATTTGCTCTAAGTTGAACAAAATGCCAACTTTTGATAAGTTGTATCAGGGTTTTTTGAATTGTAACCATACAAATTCAAACTGGGCATGTTAGAGATCTCATAGGAAAAGAAAATACAACAATATCACTTATGGAGTGAAAGATTATAATGTTTGACCAAGAGGGTGCTAAAATTGCAAAAATCTTTCAATCTTCTTTACACAAGTCAAATCTAAAAAGTTGGTGACCCAAAAAATATGAAGTTTCAGGGCCTACCTTATATAACCCCAATCAATTTATGGCTTCTTCAAATCTACTCTACAATAATTTTAAATGAATTTTAAATTTGATTTTTTCTCCAAGATCTAGTGTATTTGAGGCTCATTTCCAAAAGCTCTCAACACTACGAGAAGTCAAGATTGCAATAGGTATGCTTGTACAAAAACTTGAATAGAAAAATCACTATCATTTATTTTCAAGATCAAATTTTTGATGCTAAATTTAGACTTTAAGAAGAACTTTCTAAAAATAGAAACTTTGCTAGGTTTTATTTTAACTTCAAAGTTTTGCAAACACCGGATTTGGGTGCCTTGGGCATTTAGGGGTTAATGCTAAGTTCATTGATCAATGCAGATGTGTCAAGTTTTCTTTGTTTTCTTTGGTTGAGAGAGGTTTATAAATTGTAGGGTTGCATTCTACTTGTGCCCTTTAACCCCTAAAGGACCAAACGGCATTTTTTTTGCAATGTAGCAATTTTGAGCAGCTCATTACAAATGGAATTTTTTTTTGAAATTCACACATGTGCTTGAAGAGTGGCTTTAGGGCCGAACAATTTTCAGAAATTTTGACAACATGATTAAAAAGTAATTGGATGATATGTCATTTTCAACAATCGGCAGGTAGCCCAATTTGTTTTTTTAAAAAACACTTTTGAAAAAAATAAAAATTTGAAATTGGTTTTCGAGATTTAAATATATGTGGAAAGCTTTGAATCTTTCCATTTTGATTTATAAGATGAAAGTTTTGAGGTGTTCTAGTTTGCGGGCAGTTATGGATTTCCTACTTTGAAATAAACTTTGGAGCCGTTTATTTAAATCAATTTTAAATGTTTTCTGAAAAAATTAAAAGCATAGGATGTAGATTGTTATTACAACATTACAATCATTGGGATCAGTATTTTTCAATTCCATAATTAAATTCTTAACAATTTAATAGTTTGAATCATTTTCTACTTTCTATTTATTATTTTTTTCCTAAATGTTGTGCAATTCCAAATGATTTCAAATTTCTTAAGCATGTAGTCAACTTGCTTTGAAAAATGAATCCAAAGAGTAACCACCATTTTGAACATTTTTCATTCAAATGTGACCTTGTGAAGTGCCCGGTTTCCGCAAGGCAAAAAAGAGGGGTCTTGTCAATTCAAACGCTAATATCTTGCAATCTACATGGTGGAAAATTCTGAAATTTTTTCTACTCTTTTTCAAACTAGCTTAGTATAGGATCCTATGGTTACATATGTCCCAAATTTATTTTTTTCTATAATTTGGTATTTATACTAGAAATGGCAATTTTGGAGCATTTTTGGTGAAACATAGTCTTTGACCTTTGGGGGTTAATGAATTGGAAAGTACATTTTTTAACACTCTTCATTCAAGAATAAAACATAGCATTATGTTTAGCTTACACTACCTAGATATCTATTTTATAGAATTTGGACAAGCAACTTCCTTGCATTGAACTTTGTACTAGAAATACCATAAGCGGTTAAAATATGATGATGTGAAGCTTTCTGATGCTTATTCTTGTGAGAAGTGATTTTCTTGTGAAAGAAGGATACAAAGGTGAGATATGGAAGTGATTCCAAAGTCTTTGTTTCAATAAATAAATAAATATCAAATTTCAAAGTAAAATGTAAGTGAAGCCCTTCTTTTGGTGCTTCACGTTCTCTTCAACTGGAAGCCACACTGAGAAAATTTGGCATTGCAAATATCAAAATCCAACAACTTATGTTGCCATGAATTGTTTTTGAGGTCACAAGAAATTGTGTAACTCTAAACTTAGAAAGAAATTGTTGTAGATTCCACTAAACTTATGAATTTGAAGTAGGATTCTACTTTGATTGATAGTTGCTTGTAACTGAGTGGATGTAAAGAGGAGTGGGATTGATATTGAATGAGTTACTTTGTCTTCTATGGATCCAATTTCATTCTGTGTTGAACCTCAAACTGGCGCTTCTTGTACCATTTAATAACTATTGTGAGTTGCAAAATGATTTGAGCAACTCAACCATAATCATTACTTTTTGATGCTATAATGGTACCTTGCAACATTCTATTAATAGATTCAAATCCTAAAAATTTGGTTCCACACCAGCCATCATTGTTTATGCCAATAGCTACAATGTCAATTATGAGGTAGAGGCACTGTTATTGGCATTCCTACCTTAGTGTGAATTTTGAAACTTCTTTTGAAAATTTTTCTAAAAGGAAAGATGTGTTTGTGTATTTCCAACATATGTAAGATATTGAATTTTGAAAATTCATCATCAACGGTTTTCAAACAATTATCATGTAAAATCATAGAATAAATATTCATTTAATCACCATAAGTAGAGTTTTGTTCTGTTTTAAAATTTTTGGTATATTTGATTGACATTGTGTAAGGATGAAATGGTGTAAGAATTGCCTATGAAAATGACATGTTTATATAGGAAACCAAGGGATTTTAAAATTTTGGTACCTTCCTGTAGAGAAAGTTTTTAAATTTTGAATTTCTGTTATAAATTTGAAAGCTGCAATACTTGTGCAAAATTTGAGCATGTTACAGTATACAATGCTTAATTCACTCATTGCTTAGTTTTGATCAAAACTAAATACACAATTGATTTCATTTTAGTTTTTGGAAAATTATACAACATACTTCAAAAAAAGATTGACATTTTTTTACTTACTAACATTGTGTTAGACAATAAATAGAAAGAATGAAATCTTCTTTAAAATCTTTCAAGTGCCACTTTTATTAGTGTGGTCTTGTAAAAAATAGCAATGTCAATGTAGAAATTATGGTTTATTAAATGTTGCCTCTTTCCATCAAAGACCACTCTAAATTGTCATTTCTATTGCTAAGAGCAAAAACTTTACAAATTGTTTTTTTTTGCATATTTAACCATAAGATCTTGCACTAGACTAGTGTGAGAATGTGTGGAAGAAATTTTAGAAACTTTCACCACATAGATTGCAAGATATAATTTGGATTTAAAAGTAATGAAAGCAAGTTTTTGAGCTCTTTCCTTGATTAGATTATTTGCATTTATACCTTCTTTAATCCAAGAAGGACGCCGTGGACATAAGTGTCGATGAATGACAAGGAATTCTCTAGTGTAAAACTACAACTATTCATCCTTGGAATTTTTTGTAGAAAGTCGATAACATCTACAGTAGCTTGACTTCAAATGAGTACTTTTGAATTTTTTTTATTCCAGTGACTCTCATGGTTGCACAATGCATGATTTCCAGGGTCACCCTCGAGTCGTTCTTGGGATAGTTTGAATTTTTGTACTAAAATTTTTTATTTAAGAAAATTTTGTGTTGAAGATTTGAGTTGAAAAAAACTCAAAATAATAACTTAATTTTCATTCTTTGAAATAATATTAAATAGAAATTGGTATAAAAGTGAAGGTTGAACTAACTCATTAATAGTTCTAAGATGGAATTGAAGCACACTACTATAATTGGATGGAGGTTTGGTTTACATTAATATTGCGACTAGACAATTGAGTCTACAAACAATTTAAAGATAATTTGTCCAAAATCCAAAGAATCCATTAACAATCTACTTGAATCAAATACCAATATTTCATTTGGCCATCTACCATCATGAAATTGTTTTTGGCAAAATTAAAGAATTATTTCTTTTTTTAGTGAGATTGAAGGGTAGAGAGGTCATTTTTGTAGTAAAATCCATTTTCCCTCATAAATCCTTAAAGTATATATAATTACTTGAAGATGAGTTTCTCTATCATATGGAAAAGTTTCATTGTAAATATATACAAGAAAAAATAGCATTTTAGACTTCATTTTGTCATAATAGAGTAGTGTTTTCCAAAAAATATTTAAATAATAGAAAATTGGAAAATGAAGCTAATTTTCATTGCCAAAACTATTTGTAACTTTGAGTCTCCACAAAAATTAATTTATGAAAAAAATTCAGACATGATGTTTGAAAATGTCAAAGAAAATGTCTTTTGTAATCCTTCTTTGAGCTTTATCCATAATTATTGATTAGAGGCTCAAATCTCAAACGAGTTTTTGAAGATGAAAGTTAGTTTGATTTTTCAAATTAATTTAGTTCAAAGTTTTTGAAAGAATGTTTTTCAATTTGCCTCAATGAAGTATAAAATTCTATTTTTGAATACAATTCCTACTTTTGACTTGACTATAAGCAATTGAGTTCCTATTAATCCTAATTTACATATTCCACATGGATTTTACCTCCTACCACCTCACTTGTATAAAGAGCTTGTCTTTTCATCTCTCTATATATAAAACAAGTGAGCCAATTCTCCTCTTTGAGTTTATTGTAGCATAACTTTTGCTTCTAGGCACTAATTGAAATACTATAATTATATTTTCCAAAAGCTAAAGTATTTCTCGATCATATGGAAAAGTTTCATCTTTGTCCCCCAAGAGTATTTTGGGATTGTATGGTTTAATGTGGTCTTTAAAGGATTAATAAATGTACAGTTCATGACGACAACATGAATTGTCCTAATGAGTAATGACAATTTGAATTGCATTTGATAGTTGTTGCAAGTTAATCATGTATTCAGATTATCCTAAGACTGTTTTTGAACAACTTTTTGAAATATATTGTTGTGTATGGAAAGATGGAAATTTGTGTATAGATTCAACTTTTGAAAGTCAATATACACTGATGTTATGGTAGGTTCAATTTGGTGCTCATCAAATTTTGCACCTTGCAACAAAAATTTCTATATTGCATGGCTTATAATTAGAATGTTTTTGCATTTCATAGTGGCCAACTTTCTTCATTTCTATAGCCCTTCAGAGATCAAAGTATTTTTTCTAGTGAGGCAAAACTAGAGTGAGATGAATATATATGTTAATGTTAAGACATAGTAGAACACAAAATTTTGTTCAATGTATGACTTTCAGGGTCATGTAGAAAGAAAGAATGTAGTTATTCATCCAAAAATCTAATAAATTTTGTCTATGTACCTCAATGATAGGCCTTGTCCTTCCAAAGTTAAACATCAAGTTCGTGATCTCTAATAACACTCTTTGCAAATTCCATTACATATGCTGTAAAATTGGAATAAGATATTGTGCCATATATTAGCATGCATTGTAATATATTAGCACATTATTAAACTTGCCATTTGTTAGCATGTGATGTGTTGGCATTCGTTGAACATAGTTTAGTGCACATTGTGCAGGTTGTGAGGTATTGGCAAATTGGACCTCAAAAAGAACAGGAAGGACATTGATTATGGCCATGCTCGGGCACAAAGAAAGCCTTGACTATGAACCAAAGAAAGCCAACATCAATTCCGTTGAGTTGTATTAATTGGTACAATTCAGAGTGCCAAAATTTTGGCATTCAATTGCTCAAAATTGTAGGTTTTATATTGTAGGGCAACTGCTGAACAGTGTGAATACTGTGAATTTATGCCAAATTTACTGAAATTAACCTCATGCACAATGGCAACCCGAGTTCATATACCCTTAGAAGTAGTGCAATACACCTTGTCAATTAGACTTATTGCATGCACATACAATTGTCCATTGCTATGTAATGGAACTGCTTAAATTCTAATACAATTTTCATCTGGCAGTCCTTGTAATATTTAAGCTTGGCTCATTACAGCTTAATTTGAGAGTAACTCATACTGCAGAAGTTCAGAGTTCTAAGTTAGTCACTTTCACAACTATTCTGGTACATCAGTGTGGAATAAACTAGTTTCACTGAAGGTTCTTCAGTAAATTTTTGAGTATGCGGTTTATGAGAAATGAACGTACTTCCATGACATGTACTTTGTTTTCTTCATACAGCATATGCTCTCTTGGTGACACATTTTTTATGCGATTTTTTATGATCCCCTCGCCTCGTGCGTAACTCACTGCTGAAGGGTATATCTGTCCAGGTACTTGCTATCACGCAAGCAATTCGGTATCCCTAGATGGGGACTATCACACATGCTCTTTTTTCCATATGACTATTATCCAAGTTGTCCGAAAGAAAGGCCTCCGTGACCTTGGGCTTCTACAGTATATTTGTTTTCAATGTCAGCGTTTCTCACCAGCACACCTAGTTCACAAGAGTTTGCCTCTAGACTCATAAATGCCACGATCAGAGGCTGGAATGATCCTTTGGATGTTACATTTCAATTTCTTCTGAAAGCTACTGCAAACTGAAAGGCTCATCTCAGCAACTGAGAAACCAACTGAATGCACTAATTTGCCAAATCCCATCCGCACATAATGAATCGTTTTCAAAAGCAGTATAGGTCTCTCCAACCGCTTCCAAATTTACAACTACACTCAACCCTAATAAGATTGCATTGTGGGCAAATGGGCTTCTCAGTGCAATCTCACATGTGCTCACAAATTGACGTGCAAAAGTTGTTGAATGTGATGTGTGTACCCAACTTGGCAGATTCTGAGGATATATTACTACTTAGGAGAGCAATTAGAATGCCATTGAAAATGTGGTTAGAACTACGTGACTGTAATGTGCTAAAACAACGTTAATAACGTGCATTTAGAATTCCGTTCTGATCCACTCCGTGCATAAATATGTCGTATCGATACGCTCCATGGTCATGTCGTATGAACAGTGTCGTAAGACCCGACCCCACTGTCTTGCACTATTGCTGCGTGCATTACAAAGAGCTCCAGCTGCGGAACGAAACTCATCTCCGCACTTGACTTGGAGCACGGGAGGGTGGACATGGCGAAGCCGCTTGTTGCCAAGTGCAGCACCATAGCTGCAGCATTTGTAGTTCTGCAGCTGATGCAGTCCGCTTCCCTGGTCTCGGCCAGCCCATGCTCAGTGAACATCTACAACGAGATTCCGGGACAAAAGGTGGAGGTGAACTGCGGCAGCTTCGGCGAGCGGCCCTTGGTGTATGGCGAGTACTTTGGGTGGGGGTTCAAAGCCAGCATCTGGGGCTACACCCGATGGAGTTGCGGTTTCCGGTGGGGCGCCAAAGCGCAAGAGTTTTACGTGTGGGTGGACGATGGGCTCTTTGGCACTGCGGCGGTTCGACCTTGCACGCATTGTCTGTGGCGCATACGCAAGGAAGGAATGTACCGCGATGGCAAGTATGGCACGCCTATTTTGATTCATAAATGGTTGCCGTGAAGGACATGACTGATCAATTGGTGGGAATATGTTTGCCATTTCATAGATGGTTGTAAGGGACATGACTAATCAATGGTGCAAATATATTCACCGTTTTATAGATAATTGGATGTAAGGGATGGAATTGATCAATGGTGGGAATATGTTTGTCATTTCTACTACTGATTGATTGGCAAATCGTTGTCAGCTAGTATGGGTGATATTAATCATAGCGATGGACTAAAGATCATCGTGAATAAAGAGTTTGTTGTGGATAGTTCAACTAGCAACACTTCTATATTGTGTGTTGAACCATCTGCTTTATGTAGTCTTTCCACGGCAGATGCATACTAGCCTAATGATTTGTTTAGGACTCATCGATGGTGGAATAATAAAGGATGTGATTTTGAAGTGCACATTTAAATTCTTATATCTTGCAAGGGTCATGTATTGTTAAGTTTGAGTGTGGATTGATTGGTTATCATTAGTCATCTAAACTGTCACATGTTTTTGAAGAGAAATTTAGGGGAGTTGAATCTTTGAAGCAATCCATTGCAACATCGCAAGTTTAAAAAATCTTTGGAGTGACTAATAGAAGTTTGAAATGTTTTTTTCCTTCATAACTTCAAGGGTGTCTATTTTAAGGAAGCCAAATATCATATGTAGATATCCAATACTTTCAACTTTGAAATGTACATATCATTGATTGCAGTACCATAATAGATATTGCATTTGTTGGTTTTATGCATTGACTAAATAAATGAAGTAATGCTTGGGAGATGGAAGACTTTAGTTTATTATTTGACATATTAACATTGAAAAGGAAAGTGACATCCTTTCTCACCATTAACAAAATCAACCAATTGATCTCCCTTCTTTCTGACTATTGATAAGCTCGGGACTATTCATTTTCATTTGAATTTAGTTGAAAGTTCAACAAAAAGCTCAATTTAGTATAGAAAAAAGAAGAAAATAGTTAATCAAAAGTGTTCAAGCTTCAAAGGACAAGCTTCACTTTGGAAGAGTCCAAATTATCCTCAGGGGGTGCACTTAGTGTATCTAATCCAAACAACGTGCGAACAAAACTTTGTACCCCCTATATTATATCCTAAAATTTAAGTAAATGAAAACAAAAAAAATATGAATATATTCTCCTAATTTGAAAGTTTATGTTTTGAATTATTGATATTTTTATTTGCTAATGATAATTAGTTACAAATTTTTGAAGTAAATAGATACACTGCAAAACTGAAAAATAACTTTCACACCCCTATATTATATCCTCAAAAATTGTCTAAAAAATGAACAAAAAAATCCTAAAAATAATTCTCTATTGAAAGCTCATTTTGAGTTGAATATTGATGCAATAGTCATCTAAATGTGTTCTCTATAAATATTTGAGTTGAAAAATATGCCATTTTAGGTTCATTTTCAACCTCTTCTAGAAATCATTCCATATTTCATTTGAGTTGGAAATTTTGGCAATAGAAACCTATAGTCATTACCAAAAAATGCTCAAAATTTTA
The DNA here is from genome assembly GCA_963969595.1 of Neckera pumila. Classification (NCBI taxonomy): domain Eukaryota; kingdom Viridiplantae; phylum Streptophyta; class Bryopsida; order Hypnales; family Neckeraceae; genus Neckera; species Neckera pumila. The sequence goes on along the minus strand of OZ018410.1, from coordinate 20,674,823 downwards.
GGTTGAAATTATAGTTTATTAGAAACCACTTGTTCGCACGTGGTTTGTAGTAGTAGAACCAAGTGCCCTCCCCGAGAAATTAGCCCTCTACCAGTATAGAAATGCTTTAATACATGCTCATCAATTTTGGAAATATCCTAGTTTTTTGATAAATGTTCCATCACCATAGTTGAAGGTAGGAGGGACACCAATGCGTGCAGTATAATTCCAAATATAATGTTCATTTTCCCTTAAATGTTTCTAAAATGATTGTATAGATGTCTACTTTTTGATTGATTGAAAGGCTTAAAATGAGGAATCTAATTGCAGTTCACAATTATTTTCTTCTAGAGATTTTGTATTAGAAACATTATTGCCTCGAGAATTAGACTTGGCATGATGAATTCTTCAACTATGATAAAAATAGATTGAAAAATCTCTTCAAAATTAAAATTTGTAAAAGTGACTATTGCAATCCAAACCTTAGAGAAAATTTTAGGCCTCCGAGAGTTGCACCACAGCCTTCCTGAGTACCTTGAAATTTATTCTTTTGGGGCTAAAAATATCATTTTCCCCCTATTCCTGCTCAGCTAAAATTGTAGTGGCAATGACGCAAGAACCGAGTTTTAAGAGTTTAAAATTGATTACTACGTATAAATAAAAATAAATAAAAAAATAAAAAAATAAAAAAAGACTTGTATTGGTACATCCCTGAATCAGGGAGTTATTTTGTCTAATTCCAATCAATCAATTTCATGTCCTATTGGTATTTTTAGCTTCAATGATAAGATCAGAAAAGCTATCGTTCTTGATAAGCTTCAGTTCCCAATAAGCTTCAGCCTTGATACAGTCTCGATACAGATATAGCTAGAGCTCCTTTACATAGCTACGAATCATCTTTTTAGCACAGAGTATAAACATGCACAGCAATTTTTAGCACATTCCCTATGACTCCTTTGAAAATCCATAGTTCCTTTTTGAAAGTATCTAAAGTATTACTGCACTATTATAGCATTCTTTCTTACAGATAGACTGTCAAGGCATATCTACAGTATACTTTTTCTAGACTAAAACGAGATGTATGTCAAGGCATCCTCAAGTATTATGGAAAAAAGATACATCAAATACAATTCTATAAACATATTTCTAAAGTAAAGTGGGAGGTAAGGGTCTTGAAGTGTCGTTTTTATCATAGCTCCAAGAGGTAGTGGACCTCACCTATACCCGTCCCAATAACAAGACAACCCAATGCAATGTTAGTGAGGTGTACGAGGTGTCTTCAGTCCACTTACACATGCTATAGTTTTCACAAAGAACTCAAATAAAAACACAAAAATCACCCCATGTCATACTCAATCCCACACTAAAACATTTTCAACCTGGCTACTGTTGGAACACTGAGATGATGCCATTAGTATCGTTCAAGAAAACACCCTGGTAGAAGCAGTATCAAGCAGTAACAAGTAGCAAAACGCTAAACTTTGCCTTAGCCTCCACTCCTACAATCTCAGAGCTCTCCTATAGTTACTGGGACTACCTCCATGTTTGAGCTTCTGATCCTCACACAGTAAGTTATTTGCAACAGTCGTTTGCAACAGTCGCTTAATTGGGCTTTGCATTATTAGCTGGGTAGCCTCAATGTCAGAGCATGGAACAGCTGTGTAGTTACTGTAGCCGCCCATCCTTTGTGAGTTTGAACCAAGCAGCAAGGGCTCTGATTTTTTTGGATTCTCTCATTACTGTTTGATAAAAAGTTTACCCACTTGGCTGCTTATTAATAAAGCATGTCCATAGGGTGGTACTTGTCCTATGGCATACTGTTTAATGTTGAAGTTTGGTCATTGACCTGCTTCAGCTTGTCACAGGTAGTGCTAAATCAGACATAGTGTAGTAGGTTTAGGTGAATCTCAAATTTACTAATACATTATTTCTATATCAGCGAATATATATTGGAAATCTTTATTTGAAATCATGCTCATAGGCATTAATTTTCATAGATCTCATTCTAAAACTTGGATAGAAAATCTGGAAAAAATAAAAAAATAAAAAAATAAAAAATAAAAAATAATAATAATAATAATAACTTAATCTTAAAAAAATATTTAAAATAATAAATAAAAAATCTCACCTAATTGTTTCGCCGAGTAGCTCATTGCGGCACTTTTCTAGAGTGGCAGACCAAGATTTGAAATAGCTTGGTTTGTCATTCTAAAGCAGCCTTTTAGAAGGCTAAATTTTTTTGTGATGATTGTCGCTTCCATATGGAAACTATTAGGTCACCACCACTAGGGAAAAATAAATTTGGTCACTAAGCTATAAAGCAAGAGTGTGGTGTTAGGTACTCAAGTGGGTTTTTGAACCTAAGCTCTCACATTGTAGCTTTAATAGCCTAAGACCTCCTTCTATACTAACACCTAAACCTCTAATCATACTCATTTATAATACAATTACATTTATTATGGATCCTTTAATTTTAGATTTTAGATGCCAACTTTTATACATATTTATTTTTCAATTGGTGCAACATTTTAAAACTTCATAAGGCATTTGGAATGTTTTCCACATCAATTTAATGTGATCATCTTTGAATTTGGTTTGTTATTTCATAACCTGGTTGATTGCTACTCTGTATTTTAAATGAGACCTTCCTTTTTTTAATTTTATAAACATTGAAATATTTTCTAGTTGAACAATTTAATCATGAGATTATTTAATAAATTTCAGCTAAGACTTTGTTTGTTTATTTACCTTAACCCCTAAAGATTTATAATTATGTTTCACCAAAAAATACTTCAAAATTGCCATCTCTTGTACATAGAACTATAAAGAAAAAGAAAACGCTTTTTTGCATATTCAACCTTGAGATCTTGTACAAGCTAGACTTGTATGAAAATATTTGGAAAAAATTTCATACACTTTGACCATGTAGATTGTAGAATATCAACATTTAAAGTGAATATGAAACATTTTCTTCAACCTTGTTTTACTAGGGTTTTAGACTTGAATCCCTTTAAATTAAACTGTGGTACTACAAAGTTTAGAGGTTTAAAAAACTTTGGTAGAAAATTGAGTTGCAAATCTAGGAAAAAAATTCAATTTGTTTTTAATAATTTCATTCTTGAAAATGTTAGTTAGAACTAAATAAAAGATTGAAGGAAAAATTGAATGTTATATACTTTTTTTTCTAAAAAAGTATTAAAGTTGGGTAAAAAATGAGTCTTGTACATTACTTTCTTAGAAAGATATTGTAGATGCTTGCAAAATAAGACTCTTGGTAACATTAACATAACTTGTCCAAATAGAATGAATCAATGCTTGGAAAAAAGAAATCAATACAGTCTAGAAGACAAAAAATTAATTAAATTAATTAGAGAAATTCTCAGCCCTCTGGAGGGCCGCTCCAAAGCAGCTGAAAGCACCCCACGATTACATTTAAGTTTGCTTAATGATTTGTTTCTCCCCTATAGCGCTCACCTGAAGTCATGATGTCCGATGACTGTTAGTGGTTCAAAATCCAAGTACCAGTAGTTAAATAATCAAGGTTCAAGTCTTGTAATGCACCTTAACCCTGATTGTTGCATACCTTGTTTTCTAATCAAGTTATGAATAAAAAAAAGCAAATGTCAAAAATAGTCCAAGGACATCTACCATCAAGGTTTTTTTTTAGTGGCATCATAATAGACTTAAGTCACTGACAATTGGTGAGAAGAAAGAGTGAAGAGGTTATTTTTATAAAGAAATCAATTGTCCATGGTGAATCTTCAAAGGGTATGGGTTATTTAGAAGAGAGATCACTCATTGTCAATTGCAAGAATTATGTTAAAACTAGAATTTCAGACCTCATTTAGGCATAGTAGAATGATTTTTTTCAAAAACTTTGAACAAAACAAAGTTGAAAAATTAAGCAAATTTTCATCTCCAAAAATCCGTTTGAGGTTTCAAGCATCCAATAAAACGTTATAAACAAAATTCTAAAAAGGGGTTGAAAGGGAATTTTCTTTGACATTCTAAAATACCTTCTCCTAACTTTATCCAGAATTTTTTACTGGATGCTCTAAACCTCAAATGGATTTTTGGAGATGAAAACTAGTTTGATAATACAACTTTCCTTGGTTCAAAGTTTTTTGAAAAAATTCATTCTACTATGCCTAAATGAGGTCTAAAAGTCTAGTTTTAACACAATTATTACTTTAAATTTAACTATGAGCAGTTGAGAAACAACAAACTCTAAATTACATATTCCACATGGATTGTTCTACCTCCTACCACTCCATGTGTACATAAGGAGCTTCTCTTCTCATCTTCAAATACCTTAAACTAAGTGGCTTTAGAAGCTAGTTGGAAATGTAAGAGTTCTCTAATTTTTTAGCAACTAACTTAAAAATCCACTTCATATTTCTTAATTTCATCGAATTTGATTAAATTCCCAATTAATCACCCTGTATGCTCATGCGGTTGAATATTAAACAGACTTCTACTACACCTCATTATTGGAGTCCTAATGTTTTTTGCGAAATTCACACACTCTGACAATGCATTGCGGCTACATGCCCCTACTATTTCTCAAGTGATTAATAGACTGGTTTGGTCATTGTGGAGTGGCCCTCTGGAGGGCTGAGAATTTTTCTAATGGTGCATATTTTCCTTTTATTTTGTTCCCCAAATTCAAGCATTTCGAGCTTAGAAAGTCATAACTTTTTCTCTTAAGCTTAAAATGACATAAGAATGATATTTTCTAAAAGCTAGTACATTCCTTTACCTACCAAAAAAATTGACATCATTGGAATGTGTCTAAAGTTTTTTTAAATCCATCTCAAGACTTTGAAGATTTTAAGACTGACCTCATCTAAAATGGATATACCCCGGAACATACTCGATACTCCCTCTATTCTACTAATAACCTCCAAAAAGCTTCATTGTGAGGCATTAACTACAGTTTTAGTCTTTGTGCTTGTAAAATATGCATTCAAAAACTAGTAACGCATCCTTTAGATCTATGCAAAATCTCCAGTGTAGGCGCCATCATCTAGGCATTCAAAATTCATGCAAAAAGTAATATTTTTGAGCAAATTTGTAAATGTTGCCAGCTCCATCATTCTTGATGATTTAAAGGGTGGTGGCAACAATGGAATTTTAGAAATATGTGCTCCAACCTAAATATCCACAACAAAGAAACCTAGACCACTTTATAAACAAATCTTCATAGCACCTGAGTGGTCACCAAATACATCGTCAATACAATTGTTTTAGGAAGCACAACAAGTACAAGGTGCCTTGTATGGGCAAGGCCAAGCTTTCTAAGAAAAAAATGCTCCCTAATCGCTTGATTTGCCCCCACGAGGTTGTCCAACCCGACCAAAACTTACTCAACAATCAAAATTAGGAAACGGAGCTTTTTAGTGGGACAAGAATTTTGCGTAATTAGGAAGTTTTTAGTGGGACAGAGGGAGTAACTTAATAGAATAAATTGTACCTAATGAACCCATACAAGTTCAAAATCTCAATTAGATGAAGCATTGAAGGTACACATCAATTTGAGATGTAAAAGGTAGAAGATGGAAACAAAGATCATTCTTGATTTCATCTATATTAGTGCGACCCTGTGCCGTTGGCCCAATTTTCATCTACTCCCGGTTCCACTCCTGGTTCTACTTCCGATTCTACTCCCAGTTCTACTCCCGGTTCCACTCCCAGTACCAAGAATGCCACCAAAATCAAAGTAAAAGTAATTTTCTAATTTTTTAATCAATAAATACTTTGAAATTCAATAACTTTTGCACCACCGCTCCAAATGCCACGAAACCAAGCCGGTGCACCCCTCCTCGGCGAGAGCTTTCCGACGGTACCAAGCACGTGGCCGGGGGACGCACGGTTAGGAAGTTGTCCATGCTACAAACAAAACAAAACAAAACAAAACAAAACAAAACAAAACAAACAAACAAACAAACAAACAAACAAACAAACAAACAAACAAACAAACAAACAAACAAACAAACAAACAAACAAACAAACAAACAAACAAACAAACAAACAGCCTGATTTAAGGTATTGATCTCTTGATGTGCACCTCTACTTGCTTGATTTGATTAACCCCTAAAGGACCAAACCGTGTTTTTTGGCAACATAGCGATTTTGGACAGCTCACTACGAATAGAAATTTTGTTTCTTTTCTTTGAAAATTTCACACAACGTATGCCCAAGGAGTAGCTTTAAGGCCCAACAATTTTCAAAACTTTTGACTACATGGTTAAAAAGTTATTGGATGATATGTCATTTTCAACGGTCAGTGGGCAGCTCAAATAAATTTTGAAAAATTAGTTTTAAAAAAGTAAAAATTTGAAATTGGTTTTTTAGATTTATACTAGCGGTTGGTGCTTGCTATGCTATGCATTCATTGTTAGAATTTTATTAGAATTTTATGTATTAGGTAAAATGCAGAATAAAAATTTCAATAAATCTTCAAATAAAAATTATTAAAATCTTTGTATAATTTTGTTTATGAGTAAGCATATATTGAAATGCACAATAGAAATTTATTGAATGATGAATGAAATATATGCAATGGTGAATATTGTAAAAGATACACATTTATTATAATGCATTCAAAAGTTGACTCAATTGTTACAAACAATGGCAACCCAAAAACTTGGTGAATTGAAAAAAAAAACTTGTCAATTTCAAAAACTTCATGAACAACTTAATTGTTGTGAAATCCAAAATCGCTTCAATTGAATAAATTTCTCAAATCATTTGGTAGTAGCAATAGAAATTTGAAATCATAAAAGCTTTAAAAGTGATATTACAGAGGTGATTGCAAACTACTACTCTATTTTGTAATATAACACTGTGTGAAAATATTATTTTTATGTGTGTCTGATTGAAGATATTCTTACAAAATATTAAAATTAATTATTTCAAAGACTTATTGAAATCATTATCAAATATATATCAGAATTTTACTAAATATGTGATACAATGAATGCGTAGCCTAGCAAGCATAAGCCCGTATTATTAATGGTAGTATTTGCGATATTACAGAGGGAGTTATGATTTTAGTAGTATGATATAAGCGTAAAGCCTTGAATTATTCCATTTTGATTTATAAGATAGAAATTATGAGGTGTTCTAGTTTGCGGGCAGTTATGGATTTTCTACTCTAAAATAAACTTTGAAGTCCTTTATTTAATTCTATTTTTTTTATTTTTTGAAAAAAATAAAAGCATAGGATGTATATTGTTTACTGCAACATTACAACCGTTGAAATTGACATTTTTTTATTCCATAATTAAATTCTTAACAATTTTGTGTTTTGAATCATTCTCTACTTCTTTCTACAACCTATTTTTTTCCTATATGTTGTACAATTCCAAATGATCTGAATTTTTTCAAGCTTGTATCCAACTTGCTTTGGAGAGTGAATCCAAAGAGTAACCACCATTTTGGATATTTTTCATTTAAATGTGACCTTGTGAAGTGCAGTTGCCCGAATTTCCGCAAGGCCAAAAATGCTAATATCTTGCAATCTACAAGGTGGAAAATTCTGAAATTTTTTCTACATATTTTCAAACAAGTTTATTACAAGATCCTATGGTTACATGAGTCCAATTTTTTTTTTTAAAATTTGATACTTGTACTAGAAATGGCAGTTTTGGAGTGCTTTTGGTGAAAATATAGTCTCTGACCTTTAGGGGTTAAAATTTGAATTTGTACAAGTGCAATTAGTTGGAGCATTAGAGGAGTTTCAGGGGCCTTGGAAGACTATTTCAGGCCCGTTCTCCAGTCTGCCTAGATTCAAGGAACGACGGTATGGGCATGTCAAATTTTTTTTTTTTCAAAAAAAAAAAAATTACCAAAATATCATTTTAACCGGGTTTTTTTTCAAAAATGACGTGGCAGTCGCTTGGCCACGTTAGCCTAGCCATTTGGCAACATCCCAGCATTCCTGCAGAGCTTCCACAGTCCGGGAACTTGCAATCTCTTAGAAGGCCCGAAATTCCTCTAATGAAAGAGCAAACTTTCCAATGCATTATCAAGTACCTCCATTTCTACAAAGAGAAAGTTTAAAAAACTAGTCACAAAGGTCAATGTATTATTTTGAAATTATTTTAATTTTTTCATGATTCTTAATTTTAATTCTAAAAAAGGGTGTAATCATTTAAAAGAATATCATAATACACAATTCTTTTTGTGTCATTCCACAATGCCGATGCTCTTGTTTCCTTACAAAATTGGCTTTTGAATGCGTAACCTAGATTTAGAGATTATTGATCCTTTTAGACAAGATGTTTAAAAAGCAAAAACAAAAACAAAAAACAAAAAGCAAAATGTTTTTAGACCATTTTAAAAAAGAATCCAATGTCATTGTAAATTAATTGATGACACAATAAGAATTTTGTTTGGAACATCAACCTTTCTTTTACTAGTAGTTAAGTTAGAGAAAAAGCCCATTTGGAACTTTGCATTTATTGACTTTTCCTAATTATACCTTGTATTCATAGTTGAAATCCAACATCGCCTATCTTTTGTTTTGTATATATATATATGCATTATTTGTGCTTTGAGGGGGATATTATGTTATTGTGTTTTTTTTAATGCCCTTCATTACAAAATATTTGTAATTCACTTAGTTTTTTAATGCTACCAATATCTATATTTTTTTCCAATGTTTGAAATAATTAGAAGGTATGTTATTTATAAAAAAACTGCATTCTTTCTAGGTCTTAGATGGTAGTGGTGTCATAATGATGTAGAAATCTATAATATGTGAATTTGTTCTGAACAACACAATATGGAATTATAGAACACCCTTAACCCCTAAAGGACCATGAGTGCAGATTTTGAACAATGAATGAACGGAAACACATCCTAAACTCACCAATTTTTAAAAATCACTTTAATTAGAACTCAATATTTTGAACTTATAGAAAAAAAAATCTTTTAAAATTCATAAATATTTAGTCTACAATTGATTTTAGGAGGAATTTCCAATTTTTGGCTTCAAATTTTATTGAAAAATATTGGTATGTATTAATGTTGATCTAACCTTACGGATGTGATCTATAAATAGCATTTTACAGCTATTTTTTGAGAGTCATCATTAAAATATTCTTCTAAGTTGCATTTTATAATGGATCTTCACAATTTTGGAAAGTTGGACACCCCTCTAGTCCTTTAGGGACTAATATTCAAAACTACAACATATAACTAATGCATTTGAAGCGTGGAATCTATAGTCATCCAAAGATAGAAGTCATATCCATGATGAGGTCCCCTACATCAACTAAGCTTACAAACTCACCCAAGCGAACATTTGGATGAGCTGTGTATCCCTCTCTCTCTACATAAGTCCGTGCCAAGAAATGTCTTGTTCATTTTGATGAAGCATTGGTCTTTTGAACTTGTCATCAGGAGTTGATAAATCCCCATTCAATCCTTCAACATCACAAACTAGAAATCCCATATAAATAATTTCAACACAATTGAAATGTCTAGAGTCTTTCAATTCCGAACGTTCAAGAATCATAACATTGTTAACCAAGTGCTTTTCTTCCCTCTGACATGAGGGATAATCCCCCTTTGGATGCTATTTATCAATCTATAAATAACATTTTACAACTATTTGGCTTGCGGGAGGATTTTAGTTATGGTTGAGCAAATTCCATTGGTCACAGCATACTGTAGATTTGACAGGACCAAAACTTGTGCACGTCAGTGGCTGGGGGTCCTGATATTGGGGGAGCAAAAGGGACCCCCCACTGAACGTTAATAAGTTATGAATGCTCACTACTTCAGACACGTGTCATAACAATATTAGTCCCAACCTTGAAAAGGATAACATGACAACAATCCATTGCGGTGAAGCACAAGCAAACGAGTACCGAGCACAGCGCCATCTCTCGCGCTCTAGATCCTTCACGCCATTGCACCGCCAGTGCAACTTGCGGCAAATCGACTTCCTCCCCTTCAAATTCTCGAGTTTCTGCTCAATCGCACCAAAATTTCGTTTTCGAAAGAACAAATTTGCTCTGGAGCGGACAAGATTTGCCGAATTTCACTTGGAACGCAGTTCAAAGGTAATCGTCTCTCCATTTGGAAGTCATTACAGTAGTGTTCTTATTTTTCGGTGACAGGAAATTTACGGAGTAGGACAGATTTTACTCGCGATGACTGCAACAGAGGATTGAATTTCGAGTGGTGCAGTAATTTGAATTATTGCGTCTCAATTTCGATTTTCCATCTCTTTGCTGCCCTACGTAATGTACGTTAAGAAATGGTTACGCAAATTGTTACGAGAAAGACTATCTATTGCGGTCCACTGTATACTGCGAAGTCGTAAGTTAGGGACACGCTATTTCTGTTGTGCATAGTGTGTATTTTTATTATAAGTCCCTAAAGTTTTTTTACATGTTCTTGTTGGCGACGGAAACTGGAGTCCAACGCACCAAAAAGAATTCTTTGGATATTGTATGTAAAAGCTAATGAGGAGTACAAGTTTTACTAGTAGATGTTCTGAAATCGCCACTTGATCAGATGTTGAGGTGATATACATCCTTTAAATAAATGTGTACCTGTTGCTTAAGATTTTAGGGTGGCTCTTTAGATCTTGCGTGTCACTGCCTTAGTTGTTAGTCTGAGTGAAAGTTTCAGGTAGTATTGATTTTCCATTTTCCTGGATACCGTCAGATATTGTGAAATTTCAGTTTGAGGTATGTGATTTTAGAAGCAAAGTGTTTGAACGCCTTGGGATGAGTGTTTCTACGCAAGATGAAGGATTTTTGGTTAGGTCTTGCACAGTTCTAATTGTGTGCTATTTTCTAATTATTTGACCGTTTGGGGGATGTCATTTCATACTAGGTAATTTAATCGTCAAGTATGGAGCGAGCTCAGTTTCGATTGCAGCAGCTGGCTGCCCATCTTCATCCTGATGAAGGGTCCATGTCTTTCATGGTATGACTTGGTTTCACATTTGTCATTTTCTCTTAACCTTTAAATGCTCAACCATGGTTGTTGTAAAAACTTCACATTATCCATTTCATATTTGATGTTCTTTGAGGAAATTTCCAGAAAGACTGTGTAATTAGTCAATGGAACGAAGCAATAATGCTCGACATGAATCAATGGGATAGATATTTTGGAGGAGTTGTTAAAAGTTGATTTTACTACTTGGGTGTCGCATTTGATGTTTCTAACCACTAGTTTTATCAATAAGCGTCCCCAAGTTCACCTATGGATGATGAACAAAGCACTCCTGGGTAATGTTTCGTCCTAATCACTTCTCGTTTATCCAAGTAATGCTTGAATTTTTAAGAAACAACCTGCCTTTATGACCAATTTCATGGAATTGAGGTAAAGAATGTATCCGTACAAAATTATTAGGAAAAATATGCAAAAATTCTAAAAAGGGAGTGTTAAAAGGTTAGGGTTCGACAAGCTCTCACAGGTGGTCATAGTGTAATTGAAGCTACAGCCATGCATGGGTGGTGTTCGGAGGCATTCGCGGCTTGATTATGCCCGAGCTGCCTTGAATGATGCACTATTTATGCGACCTGCACAGGACACAAAGGTACTGTTCAATTTCTCCTTAGTACTGCGCAATATGAGTCTTTTATTTCCTGTTATATGCTGGAGAGTTGACTGTTTATTGTGTATTATAGAGGAACCAGAGGGGGAAACACAGTATTCTTAATGTTAAAACCGCCTCCCTTGGATATGATCCCGGCTTCACGTGCCATGGCAGGCCCTCTATACTACGTAATCTTCCCGTTCACTTCACGCAACTACATTGTTCATCAGAGACCCCCAACCGGCATTGGTCAATAATATTGCGTGGCGAATAATTTTGAAGGGTTCCGTGTCTCATATGCTATATTGACTTGCCGCTTAGAAATAAATTCGAAGGATTGTCTTAGTTTGGGGTGGGTACTTTACCGACGCATGTTTTGAACTTCGAACAGGGAAGCCCTACCGAAGAAGTCAAGCAGTTGGCCCCTCAATCTAGAAACCCTCAAGATAACGAGAAGAGCGCAGACCTTGTTTGCCCACCGTTGTTCAGCAAGCCCTCAGCCCGGCAAGTGGCACCGCCAGTTTCAGAGCCTTTGTTTTCTCGTAGCAGCTCACTGTCACCGCAAGAGGTGGAGAAGGAGAAAGAGGCGGCTGCCCTCGCTTGGGCTTCTGCTGAAGAGCAGCCCAGTCATCCTGAAACAGAAAGCATTGGCAAAGGTAATCTTTCTGAAGCATTTATTTGATCCCGTTGCAGGCTTACTCCTGGGAGATTATACGTCCAGATTAAACGTGAGGCTTATGGGTCCTTACACATTCGATTCTACAGGTTATGAGTGGTTTCCTCGCATGGATGTCGTGGAGTCAGGCTCTGCGTATGTTGTGACTGTCGAACTCCCGGGTGTCAATGTGGATGGCATCTGTTGTGAGGTCACTTCTGACAGGTAATGGATGTGGACAGACGCTGACTCTTTTTTTCATCTGCACACAATCTATGTGAAACTTATTTTGTAATTGAGCTTAGACAATCAGTACGTAACCTTTGCTTGCCCAAATGACCAGATGTGTCTGCTTCCATATCTTTAGGAATCGAAGTAAACTATGCAGGACTCTTCAAGGAAGCGTAACAATGTGCACCAATTGAAAGAAGAAATCATGTCATACATTTTTAGCAATGAATTATGTTTTGGAAGTTACTATTCTCGACTGTTAGATTCCAAAGTGTTACTTTTAGTGTTTGAATTGGCCACTTAGGGGTTAGGTGGGTAACATTTGACAACTTTCTGAAACGAGGAAATTTTTGTTTCCAATACGAGGAATGAGATCTTGTTTAGAGGCATTATTGATAGCTGATGAGATTTTTTTCTGGGGGAGGTGCGTGTTTTTGCTCAGGATGAACTTAACGTATGCTTTTTGATGCTATTTGAGCAGCTTGGTAATATCAGGCAATCGGATTACAGATTGGTGGAAAAACAACGGTGACAGTCATAGTAACGGAAATGGCAATGGGAATGGAAGCGTTTATCATCGACGAGATCTTGCACAAGGTCCATACCGAGCTGTATGGCGTTTGCCCAAGAATGCAGATGTTGGCGTTATAGCTGCAGAATTCATGTACGTTGAATGTCTGTCTCTTTGCCATGATGCAATAGCTAAAAATGCTTTCTTAAATTAAAAGTTACAGTTGATTTCTCTTTTATAATAACCCTGAATGCAGAGACCCATCACCAAGGTGCTTTCCAAAAACAATCCGATTTTTGAAACCAATAGCTGCATTCTTCCTTTTACAGTGATCTGGAACGTCATCCATCGGCCACCTTTGGCCTCAGCGTTCTTACGGGGTTAATTGTCATTTCTGTTTGTGCTTTTCACTTTTCTGAGCGATACACTGGATGATTTGGGTGCAGTGAAGGCTTTTTACGGGTGGTAGTGCCAAAGGCTCGGATTGTACGCTACTTATGAAGAAGTGGCAGGGCATTGGAAGTTTTGTGACTTTGTAAAAAAGGGTACGTGAAACTGGCCATGCAGAGCTTGAGGATAGATCCGTAAATGTGCAAATGGGAGACAACCTTGATATCTCATGTTGAGACTGCTCTGTTGTAATATTTTAGCTAAATAATGAGATTTTCAAGTTGTATTATTTTGTCATCGAAGTGCTTGATTCATCTATTCATCTATTCAAATAGCATCAAAAGGACAGAGCCTATGACCATGTGAACATCCTCAATATCTGTCCTTTTGATGCTCCATTTTGCCACCGAGTATGATTGGAAATTACTATGTATTTTATTTTACTTTTCAGAGATGAAATCACATACCTTCTATAAGTCTTAAAATCTTTAAATATTTTTGTTGAAAATTTAAAATTATTTTGATTTTTCAAGTAAGAGTGAAGCAAATTCATATCACATACAATATATGCTTGAAATTTTTTCACCACAAGTGTATATTATAGTGTGGAACATCATGGTGTAATCCAAAATTCCATGTCATTCTATAATTACAAAATATGTATATTGTGGTCATAGGTCCAAAGTTTAAATAGTTTTAAACAGTTGAATTTTACAATTTTTTCAAAATTGTAAGTTAGAATGGAAAACGTATTTAGTTAAGTTCATATCATTAGTTGAGCTCAAATTTAAAAATGACCATTGTTTTGGCTGAAATTTAGGTTAAGAGCAAGGAGGTACAAATTGGCAAAATACACTAGAAAAGCATCTTTTGTAATCTGTTTTCTTAGCATCTTCTTTTGTAAAGAAGTCAATAATACCTCAATGAAGGAATTTCGACCAGTATCTAATGCAAACACATCCAAAGAATCTTTAAAAAATTGGATTACAAAAATTTAGTTTTTCATCCTATTTTGTCCATTTGAAATCATCCAAGTGCCACTTTTTGGCTTCATTTTCCTTTTAAGAGTTAGTTGCAGGGATGCTAAACATCTTAGTAAGTTTGACAACTGACTAGTATTCATCTACGTTGAAAAAAACATTTCAAACCATGGTTTTGTATCTAGTATCAAGAGTTGATGCTATGAAAATGTTTGATTTTGTGCCTTTCATGTTCAAATCATAGATATTAATGTTTTTAGTTAAATGAACTTGTTATTTGTCAACGTAAAAGCTGAATCCTTTAAAGCCCAAGGTCTTTTTGGATTCAAAGACATCATTGCTTTTGAAGTGTTATAGATCTGAATGTCACTAAGTTATAAAGATCTCAACCATGCAATCTTGTCGTGTACATGTTGTAGATGACAAGAATCGAATTTGGAGATTATAATGTTTTAGTTTTGAAAAAGGATACTGAAATTTTGCTAGCAACACATTTGGAGATGAAATTGAATTTCTAAACCTACTCAAATGAAAAACTTTAAACTATAAAGTGATTCAAAACTAGCATACAAACACATTGGTGAAAGAAAATATTATTCAATTGATTCATTGTGTTTGCAAAGTGGCTTTGAAATGTCACAAAATAGCAAGAAAAGTTGCAAAAAACACATCTAAGGTTGAACCACCTCCTACTAAAATGCTTCGAAGTCACTCACAACTTCTTGGATTGATATGAAATTCTAGCCACACAAATTAGACTAGTATGCACAACTTTTCCAAAAAAATTATTGGAAACAAACACTATATGAAGAAGAAACAAGTTGTTGAAGTTCACGGTAGTCCAAAAATGTCAGGATTTTGAACTTTGAATTGCTTCCAAACATTCAAAACAACTTGGATTGACATGAAAATTTTACTGCAATAATGAAACTTCAAAGGAAATATAACCCAACAAATTTTATTGAAAACGAGCATTGGATAAAGGAGACACAAGCCCCCAAATTTGCAGCCATCAAATGCAGTTTGTTGAACTCAAATTGAATCTATGAACTTTGATTGGCTTCCAAAAAATCATTACACCTTTTATTGATATGAAAGTTTTACCACACAAACTAGAAGAGAGAGCACAAATCTTTCAACAAGTTTTATTGAATTTGGACACTGGATGCAAAAGTTATAGTACTTTGAATTGGATTTGAAACTACATGAAGACAGTTTGATTTGCTCCCTTGGGGCGGTGAAGGGTTAAGAAAGCCAAGAAAACTTTGTTCACTCCCCTCCTTCCATTAAGATAACTGCACCTAAAATTGCATGGTTCCTAAAATCGCATAGTGGATATTCTTGCCTAAAATGTACTCCCACTATTCATGTGACTCTACGATCGCTTTTAGGTGCACCTATTTTCAGCACTATGGAAATTCATAGTTTATTCACACGGTGTCCAAAAAATGCATTCTAAGAGAATCTAGAATCCCGCTTTGACTACCAATGGGACCCCACAAAAAAAAATTCAATATAATAGTGAAAACCATGCTGAATTGCTTAACTGTGCGATTTAAGTTGCAGTTACCTTATACAGTATCTGCAGCTAGCAATGTGAATATCATCTGTTTGAAGCACTTATCGACTCCTCCAATGTCAGAATTTATGGAAACCAGGGGTTTCAATGTGGAAGTGAATTGTGTACTTAAGGTGGGTACACCCAAATGTGCCACTGACCTTAAACTGCCATCTATACTCTCTGTACATTTCCCAAATCAGTTCTGTACCTATGTGCAAGAAACGCTTTTAGAACTCAACTTTGTTCTTTAATAACTTTTGCATACAGTATCCAAATGCTACGTTCTTTGATGCGTTGGAACCTCCTTTCACTTATCAACAAGACAATAGGAAAATCTGACCAGCCTAGTAATAATAAGTAGGCACAATACCAATTTGTGGCGGTTTTGGGTGTACCCACCTTAGTAGGTATGTGGATATGCTTTGAAAAGGCTGGTGTTTCGAGAGTACATAGCCCGAAAGATGATGCCATACTTAAAGTAGAGCCACCCATAACTGACCAAATAAGGAATTTCAACATGATCTAGAGTAGTGAAGGCAAAACAAATATTTTTCAGAGATACATCAATAAAAATGACAAGGATTGCAAAAAAATTTGGTAATTTTATCACTTGAATTGAAATTACTCTAAATTTTGGGAGGCAAGAAGTGCTCCAGACCCATGGCCGATGTTTAGACTCTTCCAATTCTGATCATTCAAGAACTTTTTCCCTAGTCATTATTTCCTACTTTCTTTCGCACAACTTGGGACATGTGTCATGTATTTATTAGTTCCAACCTTGAAAAGGAAAAAAAAAAATTCTAAACTTGGTCAGAAATATGTGCACTTGTAGGTCAGGAATGGATCATTAGGTGGGAATGAGTGGCTCTACCTTATGTATCCCTAGTGAATGTTCATTGGTATCGGCAACATTTGTACTTCATCCACAATGTGCTTGAATTCCATATAGCAGTATACAAATGCAATTAACAAAAGAATTGTTGCTCTTCCCAATGCGTAGACCTTGGGTTGCTTAACCCCTAAAGTTTTTTACTATGTTCTGACCAAATTGCTCCAAAACTGCCATTTCTAATACAAGTACCAAATTTTTGAAAAGATCACTTTTGGACACATGTAACCGTAGGATCTTGTAGTCCTCTGGTTTGAAAAGATGCGGAAAAAATTTCAAAAGTTTCTACCATCTAGATTGCAAGATATTAGCGTTTGAAGTGGCAAAAATCTTTTTCTTTGCCCTACAAAAAAACAGGCAGCTGCACTTCACAAGGTCACATCATTATGAAAAAATTTCCAAAATGGTTTTGCTTATTTGGAATCATTATTTTGGGCTACTTGCTTAAAATTTTTAAGATCATTTTGAATTGTACAACATATAGGAAAAAAATAGTAAGTAGAAAGACATAGAGAATGATTCAAAATACTAAATTGTTGAGAATTTTGTTTTGGAATTGAAAAATGCCAATCCTAATGGTTGTAATGTTGTCATAAACAATCTACATCCTATGTTTTTATTTTTCTCAAAAGATATTAAAAATTGAATAAAATAAACAACTTCAAAGTTTGTTTTAGAATATAGAAGCCATAACTGCCCGCAGACTAAAAATCCTCATAACTTTTTACTCATTGATTAAAATGAAATGATTCAAAGCTTTCCAGGTATACATAAATCTAATAAAACAATTTCAGATTTTTATTTTTGAAGAAAGTGCTTTTTTTTCTGATCTGCCCAGATTGCCCGAGTTGAGAAACAAACTATATATCATGTAATAACTTTTTACTCATATTTCCAAATGTCATGAAATTTTGAGCATATGAAAGATATCCCTCGTCCCCAACTTCTTTTAAATTTTCAGCCCAAAACATGCAAATTTCTAGTCACACATACCTGCCCAATTTCTATGTTGCCAAAAAACACATGTTGGTCCTTTAGGGGTTAAACCTACTACTTCTTTGATTACAGATTTGTTAATTCCTAATTGAATGTATGCAAGATCTAGCATTGCAATATCATCAAAGCAACTACTTTCAATTGCAGTAGGTCTACAAAGATTAAATTGCAACTCAAGAATAACAAGAAGAAGCATCTCTTAGGGGGGTCACGTCAAACATTAAAACAAATCTGAACTTTGTAGAAGGCCGCCAGACTTTCATTTTTGGCCCCCCATAGTGCAAATACAGAACAAATAAAAAAACAATTTTTTTAAACATTTTTTCCGGGAAAAAAACTAAATAACTAAAAAATATTTTTGAAATTGCCAATTAGTGCCCCGTCAGATTCCAATTTGTTTATTTTTCCCTCTGTAATTGCACTGTTGCCATACTTGTCTTGCGACCTTCTCCAGGCCCAAAACTTCTTCTAATGCTCCACAATATTTTGTCAAGATTGACATTTTTTATTTCAATATGAGCTTGCATCCATCTAATAAGCAGGTTTTTAGATTATACCTAAAATATTTGAAAATATCTTAATATGTACTTAGAATGTTGAAAATATTATACAAAAAATGTCTAATATGTTCGACAAATGTCCAACAAGACACCGTTTGATGGATGTTGTATACAATCAACATGGACCAAAATTTGTTGATAAGATGACCAAGGCATGTTACCATTGAATAAAAGCGGGGATGTTGTAAATTAGGGCTTAGTCTTTTTTTCAATTTTAGAATAATAGATCATTTGGAGGTTTGATTAAAGTTTAGCGACTAATTGAGCTTAAGCAACATTGGCTTGTTGAACTAGCGGAATACTAGATGTAGCTCAAGGTGACTTTAGCAATGCTTGGAGGATTATGTGCAAGGCATATAGTTTTTTTGTTCCTCGCCTTAGTCTTCTATTAATTGCAACCATTCTTTTTTTTGGCTTACTTCATGCCTGTATAAAGGTAGTAGATGACTATCGATTTCTTTATATTTGTTGAAAGAAACATTGAAAAGCATTAAATATTGGTACTGACTACTGAGAAAATCAAGTACAACAGTAGAATGTATTCAAAAAGAAAAGAGCCAAGGTGCCTCTAATATGGACGTCTTTTGAATCCTTTGCCAAAAAATTCTTTACATTATATAGATTTGAGGGTTTAAAATTTATAATCTATAGAACTTTATGCTTATTAAATCTATATGATTACATCCATGTTTGAATCCTATTGGGGTATTAGAAATCATTAAAATTTGTTGAAATTTTGCTATCTAATAGATTGTCATATAATATATACAATAGTGGATTTATGTTGCAATTTAATTTAATTGATATCAAAAACTATAAAGTATGATAGTTTTAAAAATTAAGTTTTAGTTACACTTAGACAGGTTCTTAATATTGTGAGTTCACCCACTATCACAAGTACAAAACGAGGATCCACAAGAATTGGCATTTGAAGACGATCAAGCATAACAATTGTGAAGTGCTTTGAATAGAAAATATAGTTGTGGATTGTGCCATATCATATTTGGCTTGTAGGTAGACATGATTATATATTCATAGCTTGAAAGAAATTAATATGGACAAAAATCATATACAACCCTAATCATGAATTGTTTAGATAGAATCAAATATGCATGTATTTAGAATTGAAATTGTTGGGCATTCCGGCATAGTTCATTGGCATTTATTTTTGCCGGTTGTATTCACGAGTTACTAGTTGACTTTGAAAACCCAATATATTATACCAACTTGTAGCATGTGGACATTTGCTACACTAGACAAATAGCTTTGCGAAGTATCACAATACAATTTTGTCTTTCCATTAATTTGTATTCTATTCTTTTACAACAAATACTCCAAGTCTTATGAAAATCACATTCTTTCAAGTGCAACCAGGCTAAGCAACAATTGCAAACCAATCAGCAAAACTCTATCACAAGCTACAAAAATGGCACCTATGAACCACTATCTGACTAAGTAATGGCCTAGTTTATAGAAGATTGCAGGTAGAATGTGAACAAGAGTATAGGAAAAGTCATGTTGAGCATCCTCTGAATTGTCATCAAAAAGGATCCTTGATGCCTTGTTTTGAAAAGTTGAGTGTAATAGCGTTGCTACAATTGTTCCAATGTTGACTCACCAAAGTTGCATTTGACAAGATCATTGAAGTGTGCATACCTATCATGGACCATTGGACCCTCAATCCAATTGCATCCTCTCTACACAAGTCCTACATTTTAGTACCTTGTGCACCATCTTAGAACTTGGATGTTGGAGACATATGCTTGTCTTAGGTTGTATCTTGTTGATTGAAGGATGAAATTTTAAGGGACCAAAGATCATATCACTTTATTATTGGTGAGAATTCTTCTAATTTTAACAAGCAAGAGTTCTTCAAGCTAATGAACCAAATGTTATTTAAAAAAATTTATATTGTTTGATTTGCTCTATTTTAGCTAAATGTGGAGCAAATGAATTTGCTCCAAAACACTCTAAGTTGACAATACTCCCAACTAAAGATATCATATCATTACTATTAGTAATTAAAAATCCTATTTTATATTGCACTTCAAAGCTTAAAGCTCTTATTGTAGTTTTCTTAAGACCTTTGAATACCAAAAAAGAAAAATCTAAAAGTCACCTTTGAGATTATCTTCTTACAATATGCATGTACTTCTACTCGTTTTTTTTGTTATTTCCTAGTGTTTAACAATGACGTATCTAATTTTTTGAAACTTTTCATTGATTAATTTTAGTGTGAACAACTTTTGGTGTTAAAAATTCTGAAACCATAGTTTTTGGAGAACTTAATGTGTGCAGTGCCTTATTAATTATCCTTATAATTTATTTATTTTTTGAGATATTTTTATCCTAAAGCTCATAGTACTCCCAGTTCTATTCGTCAAATGCATTAGAAGAAATTTGAATTGTGCAAAAGGCCTCTAGACTTTCATTTTTGGCAACCTTCAAGGTGCAAATATAGAAAAATTAAAAAAATATTTTTTTCTGGGAAAAAAATTGAAAAAATTGAAAAAAAATTGAAATCGCCAATCTAATGTGGCACATTGTGCCATGTCAAATTCCAATTTTTTTCTCCATAGTTGCATTGTTGCCATTTCTATCTTGCGGCCTTCTATAGGCCCAAAACTTCTTCTAATGCAACAAAATCATCAAGTGTTTTGCTTGCAATCATCCACTTGAACCATGCTCATCTTTTACTTATTACTTGGTTGTTAGGAGTCATCAAATTGCAAAAATCAATTTGTAATGATATGAAAATTGCACTAAGCTTCATATAAAGTTTAATAAAATAGATCCTTGAGTTTTTTCTATAGAAATTTTTGAGATATAATAACAAGTATAATTATTCCTTAGATAATCAAAAATAGGAAAAAGAAAAAAAAAGGTTTAAGGGTGATAGAATTTTATGGAAGTTTAGGTTGAAATTCTAATAACTATATGAATGTAAGTATTATCATAATAAATCTTAAAGCATGATTATAATACCCTTATCATTAGGGTGATTGCAAGAAAAACTGGTCCCATTCACTGTCACAATGAGAGTGGCTTTCTTGTCATCCTCTATAACTTTTGAAGCATAAGCTTCATGAACTTGAAATTTTTATTGGAGATGTTAAACTTTGTGGTAATCAAATTTTTTATTTTTTAGAAATAAAAAAAAATCATTTTATACTTAAAAATCATTTTTGTCACACGGTGCTATTAATTTGTCACACGATGCTATTTAGGATTTTTTACTACGTTAGGAGTTCCCAAATTTAATTATCTGGAGCAAAAAATTTCAAGGTCTATGTGCATTCTAAAGAAAATCTAAAAATATATTAATTTGTATCTTCTACAAGAGTGCAAACAGCACTCCCAGTGCGAGCGGTTTCTAAACAATGAAGATGGTTCTAAGATTAATCTTTTAGTGAAATTTCATCACTATAAACCCTTTCCAAATCTCCAATTTTTAGCTTTTTAAAAATTTATTTTCCTATTTCTTACAAATTAAAATGTGCAACTACAATGAAAGTATCTATTTTCATGAGATTTGACACTTTTCTAGTTCTCCTACTTAGAAAATTTTCCTACGCTTTTCCTTTTTTGGGTACCTTCTTCTTAAAGGTCCATACATTATATATATATTTCACATTTTTTTTGAATTGTTTTTCTAATTTTAAAGTATTCCCAAAAGAAAAGATGAATATTGTAAAAACGCTACGCTTTTTTATCACCCTTTCTTGCAATGACCCATTATTAAGAAATAGTATTGTTTTTATACAAGTTATTAATTATTTAATTAATTTCAAAACTAATTATGCATCATAGATATAATTAAGATTCTATTTTGTAGGCTAAATTTATTAAAATTCTACTATATAAGTGAATCCTATACAAAACAAATAAATTCAAAATCAATATTCAAAGTGAATAGGTTTCATACCTACATAAAATGTATCATTTCTAAATGGATCTACAAAAATGGCAAACAAATATGAGTCTTTAGATGCAAAATGTATTTGGATTTAATGCCTGAAAAACACTTTTGCATATTATTTGCATATATTTAATGCCCTATGATGGACAACCTTCACAAACTTTTGGTCGCCGGCGACGTATAGGAGCAATTCCATCTACGCGAACTCCTTCAAGTTTTCTACTCATACCATAATATGGGTCTTTTATTATTGACACCTTCCCATAGTGGGTTTGTAAAATGGTAGCGTTTCTATGATATTGTGCCATGCGTTGGAGCCAATCCTAAATTATGTAGCAAGTTTGATATTAGTTAGACAAGTCTTTTTGAACTTGCTATAAAATTAATTAAACTACTAATCAATACAATTATTGATACTCATATTTTAAAATAAATAAATAAAGATGAATAAAATATTCATTCAATGTACATGATCATATTTTGTACATCAAATGTTTTTAATGTATTGTTTGTAATTTATTCATTTAATTTATAAATATAAAATTGGATGAATGTTTGATAATTATATTTTTATCAAATTAACATTTAATCACACTTTTGATTCTAAAATTTATTAATTAATCAAAAAGTAAAAATTGTAAGAAGTGGATGTTTTTGGTTTGATACCCAAATCACTAATTTCTTACCTTATGTAGAAACACTATGCCTAAAACTTTCAAAGAAATTATTACAATTTTCATTTTAACCTTTTTTTTTGAATATTTCTAAAAAAATTGATTAGTTTGTTTATAAATTTCCAAGCACAAAAACTTTTGTTTATAATTTTAGCATTGAAAATTGTTTAAATTTATATAACAAGTATAACATGAAAATGACTTATAAATTCAAATATTTTAGGAATAAGAATAATTTCTTACTTGGATTGGTAGAAAATACTTAAGATCATCTCTTAGCTCATCTTCAATATAATATCGATCTGAAAAGTAGATCTGTCGAATGCGACAATTGGCATTTACTTTTACACGCAACGTCTCAATATATTTAGTACCATATATATATTTTGTAAATTCAGCAAGATCAAATTGAATCATATTCCAACCTTCTTCAAACCGCAATGGCAACGTATTTACAAATGGTGTTGATCGTATTTTATTCTACAAAAATTTAAATTAATTTTTTCAAGTGACCTTATTATACATATAAAGTACTTGAAAATATCAAAATAGTGAGCTTTTTCTACAAGCTTCATTCTAATTTGAGGTTGTTCAGAACATCAATTTTTTTAGAATTATTAAAAATAACTTGTATCATTATTACCTTTAAATATTTTTTCACTTTAACATTCTTATTGGTATCTTTATAAGTGAACTTACAATTGTATTTGTAAATTGAAATGTGCGATTTAAATTCTTATCATCTAGGATTTGAACTTCAAATTGGTAGAAAAATCTCATATTTTTCACTATCATAGTGAAAAATGGCAAACTAATAGCCAATACTTCTTTTGGATCACAAGGACATGTTATATAATTGGTGAGCACATCTCCTCTTATTTCAAGTACATTAGACAATGTATCATCATCACTTAATATTTTAACATGCCCCCAACCAATTTTTTGCGCTGAACCATATTCAAATTTTTACCAAAAGTCAATAACAAAAACTAGACTATTAGCTAAATCTAATTGTATTTCCAATAAAATAAAAGTTAGACAAAAAAAATCATTGGTTGTAAAAAATTATTTGATAAAAAATACAAGTATTAAAGATCTAAATCAAAATTAATATTTTTGTATTGAATTTTTTTTTTGTTCAAATTTTTTTTATTAATATAAATAAATGTTTTTGTCAAGATTCTATTTTTGCATTCAAAACAATAATTTTTGCTATTCTAACCTTAAGATTACAATAGTAAAAAAAAAAAACACACCGATAATTAGCAATATCACTTTTCCACAATGTAAATTATAATCTCTATCTCTTGAAATATCTAAAATAACTTCAAAAATTACAATTTTCTAACAAAAGATCATTCTTTCATTTTAATGAGATTTAAAGATATTTGTTATATGAATTCGAAATACAATTCATTCAAACTTTGTAATTCTCTCAAAATTATTTCTTTCCGTATTTATTGAATGTAGTGAATTTTTACACAAATTTGTGACTACAACAAAAGTAGCCCTTAAAATTGATACAAATATTTACTTCTAGATAAAAATTTGCAATATACATTTAGATTGCAAATCTGAAAATTGTTGGATTCTATATTTTAAAGGTAATTTTGTATAGTCTAAAAGTTCTAATGATACTCTTTCTTCTTGGAAGACTTTTTGTACATAAAACTTAAGGTGTACAATTTGAGTCTAGATTCTTAAATTTAAAATGCCTTTTTAGTCTTCAAGTAAGTTTTAATGCATTCTTGGTGGTTATAGCAAGGAAATGTTATTAATTTAATATGAAACAATGAATGTAATGTAGCTTAAATTATGTTTTATGAAACTTTATAAATGACAATATTAGAATTTGATTTTTTTAAAATGATTCTAAAATTTTCTTTGCAATAAAAAAATAAAAATTGTAAATACAATCTGTTTCTTTAATAATTTTGATGACAAAAGTTATGTAACATTAATTTTTAACTTAGACTAATTTTAGTAAATCATTTCAATCTACTTTAGAATGAACATCATCTTATGAAATATCAAAAAAGGCCTTGGTTTTTGCTATATGAATTTTTATAATTTTACCCGTATAAATTTTGATAAAAACTATCATACCTTTTGTGTCCCATATTTCCAAAGCCTTATCCCTATAATACAATTACATCTTAGAAGTCTTGACACAAGTGAAGTAATTGTTTGGGAAATTTATAATGAAATTAATCATTTATAAAATTTACAATCTAAGAATAGAAATATTTGCAATGGATATATAATAAAAAATTGAAAGATATTATAGTATAAAAGTAAAGCTTTTTTTCTTGTTGTGATAGACTTGAGATGTCTATGAGTAAAAAATTCAAAGCTTAATTGAAAAGATTTTTCTTAAAACTCAGAAAATAATTATGCACATCCTCACAAACTAGAAATTGACAGTTCAAAATTTATTTAACATCAAAAAATATTATTCTTACCCTAAAATACTGTAAAATATTGAGATGAAGTTTGTTTGAAATTCATTTCGAAACATATTGGAAGTTTGAAATATGCTATTGAATATGATTGATTAATTTCACTTGAATTTTGATTGATTTAAATATAATTTTGGTTAATTTTGGTAGAATTTGAAATTTCCTATTGATTAGATTTGATTAATTTAAACTAATTTTGATTATTTAAATAGAATTTTAATAAATTTAAGAAGAAATTGAAATATACTGTTGATTAGACTTGATTAATTTAAGTAGAATTTTACTACATATAAGTTTTGTGTTATATATCAATATTTACAAAATAATTATTTTAACTAATTTTATTTTAAGAAATTTATTTACATTTTAAACTTTGAATATTTTGAGGTTTTTGTACCACTCACATTTATTTCAAATTCAACTTTATCCAATATCTAATTTATGCACAATAATCTATAATAGTGTAATTACATCTAATCATATCAAATTATATCTAATGATTTCAATTTATACCAAGTTTGAATATATTTCTATTTAACAAAAAATTATTTAAAGGCAATATTAAAGTGTAATCGTTACAAAATTAATTATTGGTTAAATAAGTCTTTGATAGATGTGTCTTTTTGTGTCTCTTATAGACTTGCCCCATCAATTCATTAGATTACAACAAAACTAATCTAGTTGATTTCATTTGCAATTCCAAATTTACACTTCTTATATTCAAGCCATTTTTGCAAGCTCATCACATGCAATATTAATTTTCATCCTTATCACTATCAAAAAATTGCATATAAACTTTGTTCACTATTTTAGAAGGTATCATGATGAAGATATTTCTCTAAATCTTAAAAATTTTACCATTTTTGACTTCAAAATGTAGTAAGGCTTATTAATAGAAGCTCATGTTGAAGGAACCTAGATTCTAGTTAATCAAAATCTCATAAAGTTTTGTCATTTATTAAAAGCTTCTATTTGTAGCATTCAACAAATGAATGTTTTTATAATGAAGCTTTAACCTTAGCTTTGTTAGTTCATTATTATTATTGCATTTTGATATCTATAATACTCTCATGTGACCATTTTTTTTTGTATTTGCATTTTTCTTTGCACAACTTATATTGATTTGGAAATGATTGATACCAGTATATGACTTTGACAATCATCGTGATTCTAGTCAACTTGACATTAATGATTCTTTGTTATGATTTGGATTTTTACACTACAAAAATCAAACAATTCTCTTGTCTTATTTTATGATAATTTATAATTTAATTGCTATAAAAAATACACATTCCTATATATGCTGTTAAAGAAATCATTTAGTTTGCCTCTTTACATCTACAATCATACTACTAGAATCATAACTCCCTCTGTGATATCACAAATGCTACCATTAATAATAGGGGCTCATGCTTGCTATGCTACGCATTCATTATATCACATAGTAGTAAAATTTTGATATATTTGAATAGAATGCATGATAATGATTTCAATAAGTCTTTGAAATAATTATTTTTAATATTTTGTAAAAATGTTTTCAATCATGCATATATAAAAATAATTTTTTCACACAATGTTATATTACAGAAATAGAGTAGTAGTTTGCAATCACCTCTGTAATATCACTTTTACAACTTTTATGATTTCAAAATTCTACCGCTACTACCAAATGATTTGAAAAATTTATTCAATTGAAGCAATTTTGGATTTCACAATAATTAAGTTATTCATAAAGTTTTTGAAATTTACAAGTTCTTCTTTCAATTCACCAAGTTTTTGGGTTGCCATTGTTTGTAACAATTGAGTCAACTTTTGAATGCATTACAATAAACGTTTATCTTTTACAGTATTCACCATTTCATGTATTTCATTCATCCTTCAATAAATTTCTATTCTACATTTCAATATATGCTTATTTACAAACAAAATTATACAAAGTTTGTAGTAATTTTTATTTGAAGATTTATTGAATTTTTGTTCTGCATTTTATCTAATACATAAAAACTCTAAAAAAATTCTAATGATGAATGCGTAGCATAGCAAGTGCCAACCGCTAGTGTAACTAGAAAATTTTAACAACTTAGAATAAATTCATTTGTAGATACAAAGAAATAAAATAACTAAAGTAAAGAAAATTGAATGAGATTTTGAGGAGAATAAAGAGGTTATTTTATACTTTAGGATATTCTATTTCATTTTTCATTTTATATATTACTTTGATTCATATTTTATAAGAATATTAGAAAAGAATTGACTTTAAAAGTCATTTAAAAATTTGTCCAATTTGAACTCAATGCAAAAGTATCCTAAATTATTTTGATTGTAGAACAATCATGAATTATAGGGGCAATTTTGAAAAAAAAAATATTCTCTAATTTCAAGCGTTGATATTTTGCAATTTGTAAAGTCTAACATTCTTGAATTTTTTCCCACATATTTTAAAATTTTGTCTCTAACTGTTTACTATTTGGATTTCCTCATTGCATAAGAAATCATCAAAAAAATGACTAGTTTATTGCCAATTCACTTAGCCTCCTTGAATTACAAGCTGACTTAGAGTAAATTCAACATCTTAGTTGCATTTGAAATTTTGCAAGAATGAACCTAACATCATACATCATATCCTTATGAATGATAAAAATCCTCATTTTTATGTAGAACAAAAATGTTCAGCCAAGGGGGCTTGAAGTCTGCTGATCATCATGTTTTGTGAGAATAAAAAAAAGCTTTTTACTCACTTCAAACATTATCATCTTTCAAACCACGCGGTCAAATGGGCTGAATTTTTTTCCGTACTTTTTCATAGTTGGAATTCAAAAAATAAAAAAACTTAAAAATTGATTGTACGTAATGCATTGAATAATGGCAATTTTGAACTTTTCTCCTTCCAAAACACCCTCCAACCTTGAGGAGTTCATAACAACTCATTTTTGGAAACTTTTATATTAAAAGCATTGTCAAAAAGTGTAGAAAACAAAATCCTTTTTCACATAATTACTTGCATGAGAACTAAAGTAACCTGGCCAATCACCACACAGAGGAAATTTAAATCCTTCTCCACAACACAATATAAACTTGCAAGCTCTTAAACTTGGCACAATTATTCAATGTCATGTTAAGATTCACTTCCAAAAAGAAATTAGCCAAAAGCTTTCCTCTTGCACATTTTATTGCAACTAAAACGTAGCAGGCTTGAAATTTTGTGAAAAAATACCGCAGCCCTTCACCGCACAGCATGCGGTGATTGTGCGGTGCTCCAAATTTGCATTCTCATTGAGTGTCCCGATTCTCGTTCCCATGTAGTTCCCAAAGTACATCTGGATGAACTCTTTGATGAAGTTTCCGTTTCTGGATGAAGGACGATTACAGTAGGGTTTTGATGGCGATGCTATGCACATTAGTTTTCTCTCAGGTTCAAGGTGGCGGCTTTCAATGTGAGGATTACTGTTAGGTTATGTTTTAAGTGGTTTGTTTGGCATTTGCTGTGCATTTGGCTTTCGCTTTGCGTTTGGTTCTTTCAATTTTTTTGGGTATTGCATTGTGTTTTTTAAGCTTTCCGTGAGGTGTGTGTGTGTCTAAAGCTGTTACCGTAGGTGTCTGTTTCGCTTAGTATCCAAGAAAGAGTGGTAAGCTTCTGCGACGGAATTCTTGGTATTGTCGCAGTCACGTTTCCGTGAGAACGGAATTCTTGGCGTTGTTGCAGTCACATTTCCTCCTCGTGTGAGTTTGCAGCCTGTGTGTCAAATGACTTCCAGGCTTTTATCGATTGTAGGTCTGGTATTTGGTTACACCTTCTTAGGGTGTAGATTTTATAATCATAGGTTGTGGTTATTGTCTTGTGGTAATGAGATAGGTGATCTTAGGTGGTGAGCTTTATTGTGGTCATTCATTTTTTAGTGACGCACGTCGCTTGTCAATGTGCTATGGTGAAGCTCCCAACACTCTTTGAAGCTCCAAACAGTTGAATTTCCACAATTTGTACCTCAATAAGCCACAGCTCCTTGCAACCCCAATAAGTCGCAGTCTACTGGGCAATCAAAACATCAAAGTCACCAAAACTCTTTTACTGAAACTCCACAGTAAGAATATAAGTTAAGCTTAAGTGCAACTCCTCACCGCAAAGTGATCGGGAATTGCCTTCTCTGTAACATCCATAGACTGGGGTTTCAAAAGATACTTCATTCCTTCTTGAAATCATCCAAATGTTCATCCGAGTTTTGCTGACTCATCCATAGACTGGCGTTCGCATTGTTGTGTTCGCAAAGTATGGTTTCCAATCGTCCGGTGGTTTCTAATCATCCGGTGATTGGAATTGTCTGGTCAATGGCGGGTTTACTCTAATGATCCGGGGCAAAAGAAATCAGTTCACTTGTGAATTTGTTGTTGCAGTGGCTTGTAAATAGAATGCCGGTGCCATATTGCCATCCATTCATTTTGAATAGGTTCAAAAAATTTGAGCAGGGCAACTCCGCTTTACAAATGGGAGGTCATGAGCTCCATCCTGACCAGTGATTCCAGAATGCATTTAAGGGATTTTGCCAGGTGGCTATACCTATGGCGCCTAGGCAGCTCTTTTTGCGAAGTATTTTTTTTTTGGTAAAAAGCATGAGATAAATACCAGTGAAAAATGTAGACTTATGCTATTTTTCTTTTTTGGTGGTGGGCATACAAGTTGCAATATGAATGGATATTTGGTGGATGACACTTTGCTATTGGTTATCATTCCAGATTGTTGCAAATGCTAATTGATACAAGATTAAATTGAGTAATGGCGAATTTTTTGCAAGTGCATAGAAACATTCAGTTTGAATATGCATTTCATAAATTTTGGTACATGGTATTGTTTTGAAAAGAAAGCAAGTCACACATGAAAACTAAACACTTTCACTAACAAGGGAGTTGAACCCTTCTTGCTATAAGCAAGACTGCCCATATTGCAGTGTTAATGTTTTGCACATAGCAAAAAACAAACAAACCACATTAGGAGGGTTAGAGTAATGAAAAACATGAGTAAATTGTTGAAGACTTCCACAAGTCAATGATGGCTGCACTTCATTTCTCCAAGTGTGCATTGGAGAGAACACCCGTGATTCAATGTCAGGAAGCTATGTGGAAATGAGCTACAAAGCATATATAATCTTATGAAAACTAAGGAAAGGCAAGTGGAGGGGAGGATACTAAAAAACCAACTCCATATTAGACATCTCCATGCCGGCCCACCTTTACAGCACAATTCCAAGAATCTATGGCCTCCCTGTAAAGAAAAGTCTCCAATGAATAGTACTTCTGCCCAATCATGTAGACTACCAATGGCAAATGTTTGCCAAGCCGGTTCCTGTGGCAAGACTTAAGGAACTTCAATGTAGAAAAAGTCCGCTCATCTTCAACTAAGCCAAGGACAAGGTAGCAACCAATTTTAGCCAACTTAAAATACTCAGAGATGAGATTTGTCAAGTACTATGACTGGGCTAGGCCCCGCCAGAGCTTAATCACTGGATTGGTCTAAAAAGGCGGTGCACAAGCATCCTGGCAGTTTGATTTAATGGTCGTTTTAGAGAGACCCTGTTGATTATCCAATTTTGACTCCAACAACATCTCTGGAACCGTGTAAGACTTGCCTCCTTCGAGAGAAGGCATCCCTGCACCTAAAATTTGTGTGTGACAATAGAATTCTTTAAGCATTGCTAAATGCTTTGGAAAGCTCTAAACCGCTCCATATTGTAGCTAGTATCGAGGATAAACAATCCCAAAAGCGTCCAAGAGCTGTTGCTGCAGAAATCTACAATCCATCTCGTCACAAATTAATTGAGCAACCTCTGTCCAAGGCACACCACAACATAGTGAAAACATAAGATAACCAATATAAGATAACCAATGCAGTAAGCAACACATACCAAAAAAAGAACAATGAAATTCAAGGTCACTTGAAGCCGAATAAAATTTGCTGATTTGCCAAGCAAAACAACCTGTTTATAATAAATAGTAAAATCCAAAGCGTAGAAGAAAACAAAGACATGATCATTTTGAAACTCCTCCCTCCAAAAAATAAACAAAAAAAACAAAAAAACAAAAAGATAGGAAATGAACCTGCAAACTGGTGGCAAATACTTCCTTGAATGTTGTTGAACTTGTCTTCAGTGACGAAGATGTGTTCCCCTGACTCCTTGCTGTGGCACCTGGCAAATACATGCGTGTGCTGGAAGTTGAACAAAAGGTGAGATATACCGTTTCCATTTGGCAACTCCCTCTACTCCAGCAAAATTTCAGGATACCTTAGCTCAATGAGGTTGTTGTATCTCTTGAAGTCTTGTGCATTGAATGCTGTGGAAGAGTCTATAAACATCCTTGCCAAATCAACCTAGCAGATTTTGATTGACTGCATGAAATCACAGATGAACACATCCCGGGCTTGGAAAAGCTTGATGAGACCATGCACAGTGTTAAGCAATGGAATAAAGCACGCCAAAGACAAAAGCACCTCCACATTGGCAAGGAGGTCGAAATTAGTAGAAGCAACGGAATTTAGTTTTTGACCTGTGGCAGTAGACATGTCCACGCCCATTTTTACCAACAATTTTTTGTACTCTAAGAAGATCCTCTGCGTTGGACTCCTCATGGATATCCAGCGCATCTCAACATTGCATAACATCTTGTTTCCTTTAGTTTCCATAAGACCAGCGAGCTTCTGTAGCTCAGAATGGCGTTAATTGCTATGGCAAAAATAGGAGTAGACAGACTAAAAAAGCCTCTCCAAGCGATAAACGAGGGGGTAGTTGGACAATGTTTCAACCACAAGGTTGATCCTATGACTAGCATAGGAGGCTCTAAGACTAAAAGGTGCCCACTTTTTCCTAATCTGAGTGGTGACCCCAGTCTTTTGGTCTTGGAAGGTGTCGATTCCATCAGTACCAAAAGAAACCAGCTTGCAAGCTACCTCTTTGCAAGTGAAACCTCCCCCCCTAATAGCGCATATATAATGACGTTAATTAAGTTATTTGCGGTGCCACTGTCAACCACACACGATAAGTGCAGGAGATGGGGAATTTGCTCCTAAGACTCTACGGTGTAAATGTGGACACCAACCTAGGAAGTTGTATCAATCGCTGTAACGTCATCAGCTGAAATAGAGATGAAACAAACAGAGCGAACCACAGACTTCAAAGCAGATAAGATACTTGCATACAAATGTTCAGACATCTCCCACCCAGATGTCTCGAACCAATGTTTTTTAGGAACATTCTTCACCTTAAGGTGTCTTAGAAGGTATTGTTCATATTCATAGTCACCTATAGGACGACCATTGGTTAGAATATGAAAAAGTGTGGAAAATTGCACTCCCTTTCTTTTCATTTCGCCCTCCAAGCCGGCTACGAGTTGATCAGCGACACTACCACCGTGCTTGCGTCCCGCCCACAGCTTTGTAAACTTCAAGTGCTTACAGTCGGTGTTCACATAGGTATTACCTTTCTTCAGATGCGGCAGCGGCTCTCCATCATGTTTGTAGATACGTTTGCCTTTGTGCTTCTCTAGGTTGTCCCCTTTTGGAACCATTACTTTTCTCCTCCCTGTAATTGTTGTATAGCATTGGCAGACAACTTCCATCAGATTGCCGCTTGCGTCGAATTCACCTTTAACCCTTGTGAATTGACAAACCCACATGAACTGTCACCTCCTTGTGGTGGTGAGGAGAGCTGTCTTTCTTCTCTTTCGAGTCCCCGCCGCACTACCACCTCGCTTTTTGGTTTTGCCACCAACATTGTCACCATCGCTCCTGATCTTGATTGCCGATTGCAGACACTCGGGTGAGATAACTGTCAACTCAGACAGCGATCACAATTGCAGTACAGGCGTAGCAAGCGAGTCGGAAAGCCTGGTTTTGGAGACATGAGTGACATCCTCCACGTCCGGTGTAACGTCTTTGCGCACAGGGGTCAATTTGGTCACTGCGGCTCCAGCCAACAGATACTTACCAAGACCATCAGTATTATGTGAACTACCAAACATGTGCATCTTGAAATTCTCCGGGAGTCTCAGTTGCGACGCTGTTGCTCCACACCTCCATTGTAAGCTGCACCCCACGAAAGAAACCCCACAGCAGCAAACAAAGAGTAGAAACACCCCGCAGCAGCAAACAAAGCGCCCAAGCAACGACAACGCCAACAACAATTAAACAAAGCGCCCAAGCAACAACATCGCCAACAACAATTGAACAATTCAATCACAAACAAGCAATGCAAAGCGGGAGTAGGCAATTGCACTGGATCCCATTCACGCAAGGATCGGAAATATATTGTGAACCCTGCGAGGCTGCAAGACTGCGCCACCCCCGACTCCCCATGAGCCTGCGACGGCGCGACACCAACGTCACAAAACTTATAATTGCCACCACAAATTGGCAGTGAATGCAAAGCTGCAAGAGTTTAAGAACAAGCGCCTCCAACAGAGAATGGTGCTCCTAAATTCAAGAAGGGAAATCTCAAAACTTCAGAAGAAGCATTGCAAGACCGCCAGCCCACGACTTCCAGAATTCAAATGCTGGTCTGCAATGATGGCAAATCCCCCAATACAACTCTAGAAATGCGTGCAACTTCAGTGCGCTCTACGAAACCTATTGAACACACCTTAAACCCTATGAAACCCTTGTTAAGTGTTGCGAAATAGGAGCACACATTTGCTAAACACCTGCTGCTGCAACAAAACACACATTGCTAACCCTACAACTCTGTAGGAGCTCAAGCAGGATTCACACATGCTAAACGGACGGTGGCGGTGTGACCGCCATTACTATTTATCGACGGTGCAAGTTGGAGATCAGCAACAGAGGCGGATGAGAACTAGCGGATGACTGCAAAAACTCAGTTGGATGGATGTGCCCAGTTACGACCTCGAAATCTTGCGGTGAGTAATTTTGCTCAAATCTAGATTTTCTTTTGAATTTCTGCCATATACATTTAGCTCGTCAAGAAAAAGGGAGTAAAGGAGCGAAATTTAGCCACTTTAGGGTTCACTGACCCCGACCAGTATACATTTAGCCTCGCGCTTTGCTACTCCCAGTCCCACCCCACGCGCGCCTTAAACCTTCTCCGCAAATCCTTGGTTCCCAAAGAACGCCCGAACCACGTCCCGTCGCTTCTCCTGGCCTCCAAGCTCTGCGTCACGGATCCGTCTCTTTGTGGGGAGTCTCTCGGCTACGCGAAGCGTGCTGTGGTGAACACAGAAACCGTGGGCTACGAAGCGCGTGCGCTTCACTTGCGAGGAGTAGCCCTGAGATTGCACACGAAGATGTTCCCCGAAGCCGTGGAGATTTTGCAGGAAGCGGTGGAGTTGGATAAAGGGATTGTGCCGTGGTGTTTGATTTGGGGCTGGCGTTGGCGGAGATGTTGAGGTCCATTTTCGAAGCTGTCTGTCTGTGTCGATGGATGTGGGTGCTTAAACTGTCTAATTTAGAGTCAACTGTTCTTTCTAACCCTAACCCTGGCCGCCGTTAGGTGCGGCTCACGACTCTCATCGCCTTTATCTTCCGTAAAACAGAGTACGAATGGACATCATAGCGCAGTTGCAAGAACATGCGAGTGCCATTGCGTACATAGCACTCAACGCAGCCGGCACCATTCAGAGAGATGCCCCTCCATCACAGTTGGCTCCGGACTTCCCGAAACCCGCCGGGGTGTCCACGGAGCCCCTAGAGCAGCCGAAGGAGATGGCAACAGCTTTTGTGCAGGCTGTTCAGCGCTTTGACGCTTTAGTTTCTGCCTTGCCAGACATTCAAGGAGGCGAGGAAGCGCAAGCCAAGCGAATTGCAGAGCTGCAGGCGGAGAATGAAGCGTTTGGCCAGGAGCTGCAGAGGGAACTGGAGGCGGCGGATTACGAGGTGCAGCAGATTGAAGAGCTATTTGACATGGCCACCGACAACTGGTTACAAATGAAACCACCTTAATTAGGTACCGCTTTGTTTTGTAAGAACTCGTTTTAGTTAACCAAATCAAGTTGTTCAGTTATGGCATTCGAGCTTAGTCTTGGATCCTACTCCAAATTCTCGAGGTAGTCTTTTTCTTCACGTCAATCAGTGTTGGGTGTACTTTATCATTTCGATAGTGCATAACGTAAAGCCTCTCAGGAGATTGAAAAAGAAACGAAAATTGCAAATCGAAAAAAATAGGAATTGGCCTGGGAGGCAGTGAAAGTCACGAATTGATATTGTCCAAGTGCCCTACTCCTAGTCCCAACGGCCGAACCTCACATGAGTGTGAGATTTAATTTTTGATGCCTAGATGTTCCAAATTATTTTCAGACCGTCTGATTATGAGCTTCTTTAGAATGACATTCTGGAATTTCCTGCTCACTTGTCACACTATCATTGCCTGAAGCTAACTTGTCACACATTATAACCGAACTGGTATCTCATTCTAAATTGGTGTACCATTTGCAAATTGTGTTCCCCAAGTGGTGGGGAGGTTATGTTTAGGCAATCAACTTAGGTGAATTGTTGCAGAGTTTCCCCTATGTTGCAGAAATTCTGTTTATTCCTTAACTTCATTCTAGTTTGGCTCTCGCTTGCCTGTGTGGCCCTGGAAAGATAGCTGAGCTGTCCTTGTGCCTGTTACTCGGTGCAGAATGGCAAGTTCGTTGTTGGAGGCATCCAATTAGGAGACAGTTTACATGAGCATTGGGATGTATTTGGTCCCTTCGCGTATTTGTTCCTGAAGAGTACCTTTGGTTAAATCTTGAATTCTCTTGACTCGTGATCTTTTGAAGCTTGGTGCGGTAACGTTGAGGTTACCTGAGGACTGTACGGTTCTCGGATGCCAGCATCGGAGAGGCAATGAGCCTTCCATCTTGTATTTGCAAGGCAAGATTTTGAGGAGCACTATCCAATACTATGTCCAACTTGTTACCTGGAATTAATTATAGGCGTGCCCTCAGCCTTTCTCTAATACTGATGCTGTACTAGCTATGTGCACAAAGGTTGAGATTTGAGTGTTTCCAATGTCCCCTGATAATCCTGAGAGGCTCGTCAAGATAATGTCTGGCCTCTTGTTGATCACTCTACTGCAGGACTTATATTTTCTGAAACACGTGAAATAATCTTTTATCGTAGATTAACTTAGAATCACTAATACAAGCATACCAAACAGTTCCTTCAAGTTTAGGGTTTCGGGTGTGAAGACTGGCTTGAATGCACTTGTAATGTTTCTGGTTTCTTGCACAGAGGATACTGAACTCTTTGCAACTGTGAAACCTTGACGAGCGAGGCTCAGGTGGGGCTATACAGCCTGGCAAAAATCTGGACTAGGTTTGCCCATTTTCTAGGGATAGAAATCTATGGATAAGAAATACTAATATTTTTCTCTTCTCTAAACTCATGTTCCTTGCTTTTCTAAATATTATTTGGCTCTACACATGTTTCAGTGAGAGTTAGTTTCCATTCATCATCTGTACACCTAATACATGCATTTTCCTGTTCCCCACCAATTTCGATCAAGGGTGAGGTAACTAGACCTCATCTAGCACTACAAAAAATTACAACCTTGATCGATACTACTCTGCTGCCCATTTCAGGAACTCGCCTACAAGGTAGTCTGCTCTAAAAGCAACCACTTAAGGGCTGGTCCGCTTTTTTCATAGGTTTGCATGAATAGAAATAGTTTTCACTTGTTTTTATGAGAAAGAGAAATAGATGCCAAACGTAACACAAGTGGTTTCATCTTTTTTGAAGCATTTTTTAATTAGTTATGAATTTCCTAAGATTCAAGGCATAGGCACCTATTGATGATAGTAGGTATGTCAAAATGCACACATACGCGGCCTATAAAGAGAAATGGAGAAACCAAGTATGGAGATTTGCAATAAGTAACAAGCAAGGGTCCTAAATGCAACCAAACTTGTGTCAAATCAATTTTTAGATTTTGCATTCTCCAAAATAAAGTAGTTGACATGCTAATTTCCTATTTAAATACTTAAATGCCCACCTATGACTACATTAGAAAATGGATCCTACCACATGCTTTAACCATCCATATTTAAACTTTAAAGCAATATTGACACACTTTGACCACTTTATGTTTCAACCCATTCAATATATGTTATAGATCCATTTTAGGAACACTTCAATCATGTTGGTTTCATATGTCATTATAGGGTCCATTTGAAGAAGATGGGCACTTTTACAACAGACTAAAATAGTATATGATCACAATTAACCTCTAAAGTCACAAAGTCCCGCCTTGAGCGAATTGGGTAGGCTTGTACGGCTCCAATTTTTGACATGATTTTCTTTAATTTTTTTGGAAGATTAGAAATCACTTTAGCTTTCTAAAAATATAGTTATTTCAATTGGAGCCTAAGAGCAAATGTTATGCCACCCTAAGTTCAAAAGTAATTTGCTGGGCTATATAAAAAAAATCAATCAAAATAAATTTTTTTTTTTTATTTTCTTTTTCAAAGTTTGTCTACACGTGAGGCCTTAATTCATACCATTTGGATTAGTAACGTGAAAGTTATATAAAAAAATCACTCAAAATTGTTTTGTTTTTTAAATTTTCTTTTTCAAAGATCATCTTTTTGTCTACATGTGAGGCCTTGATTCATACCATTTAGATTAGTAATGTGAAAGTTATGAAACTATTTGGTTTATGGCAATCCTTGTATCATCTTGAAAAAATAACTTATAGGATTCATTTTTGAATGAAGTTTTCACAATTTTTCAAAAAACAAAGATCCACATAGTTGACTTTACTTGCTAGAACAACCGCACTATTGGAATTAGTGTATTTCAATTCTATCTTAAATCTATTAATGATTTAGTTTTTCCTTCTATCTCATACCTACTTCTATTTAACAAATTTTTTAAGGATGAAAATCAAGTGTTTTTAAAAAAATATTGTTTTCCTTGACCCTCAACTCAATTCTTCAACATTAAAAATTGGAAAATCAAATTAGCAATGCAAAAATTTTAAGTTAAAAACATTCAAAGCCAAAAACACTAGTTTAAGAAAGAAGGAATTATTGGATTGTACTTGAGCATTGCAATGTTTAATTATAATGTATTATACCTTGTTTTGTAAGAAAAGATTTGTGGAGAGATAGATGTTGAAGTATCCTTGGGTGCAACAAGTCCCCTTGGAAATGGGACCTATCAGAAGGTAAAGTGCACAATGTACTCCCAAACATTCGGACATGGTCAATAATTATCTAGATGCCAAAGAAACATCAAAGATGAACATCTACCAAGAAAGATAGGCCCAAATTGGAATAAAAGGAAGGGAATTAATTGTGGAATTTATATTGAATATGTATCACTTGAAGGTAATTGACAAGATTGTCTTCATTAGTGTTTGTCAAGGCCTATCGATGCATGAAATGACCTTGTGGAGTCTCTATGTAACATTGTTTTCAAATGAAGTAAGATAGGATGAGCTAAAACCAAACATCTACCCCAAAGCTAGTGTGCACTTAGAAAAACTTGAAAACATATTCATACCAACAACTTCAAATTGCAATGAATTGTTACACTCATGTTGAAGAAAAATGCTCACTCGTTGGGCTCTAGGTTTTCATCATGAACATCAGATGAAATAATTGGATGATATTTATCCAACATGAAAACGTGACGGATTTGGTGACACTGCTGTAACACTTTGTACTTAAAAGTATAATAGATTCATTGTTCAACACTAAGTTCAACACTAAGTTCAACACTAGTAGGACATTGAAATTAGAGTTCTTACAACTTTTACATTAATATGCAAATGCCTTTCTTGAACTTTCGTCACCTGAACTCAATCGCAACTTGCATACGTGTTACCAGATTTTAGACCTCACTTGCACAGTTATGGCTATCAGTTAATCGCTCTTGAAACTAGCTCATCCTACCTTTACTCCTCATGGGTTGCTCAGCATTTAGAGATAGTAACAACAATATACAGGCCTCAACATTTCATCTCTTTTGTACGAAATTTCAACTTCTGTATGAGTTTCAAGGGAATCCAAACAAACCATAGCATTAGTAGCCCTGGAAGAAAGGGTACCTTTCATGATAATGTACTTGAGATAGGAGGAGCTCGCTAGTCTCTATTTGTTCAAGATTGACAATATGAATGCCTGCAGTTCTCTTCAACAATTCTAATACACCACGCTAGGTCTAGATGCCTCCAATTCGTCGACCTCCACCTCCATGTACTCGTACCACTCAGCGGCGTTTACTCCTACTGGCATCGAAGGCCTCATGAAAGTCTCCACTGCTTTCGGCGTGTGAACTCTCAACCTCACAACGTCGTTAACATATCCTATCTCGTCTTCATTATACACTAATCCAACAGTAATCCAACCAAGTCCTGAGATGGTAAGATCGCCTGCAGGTCTGTAGAACATTACAAAGTGATTATCGGAGAGTGTTACAAGCCGGAAACGCCTTCTGAATCACCCTGTACCTAATGAACTACTAAGAACATGATTTGATGAAAAATATGATCTTGGACTTCGTGCATCATAATGACTTCATCCAACCAATCTGGAAGTTGGTTCACTACTTGCGGTGTTCATTAAAAGTACGTAAAAGAGCAGTCAAAGATCTCAGCTCTTCTAACCAAGGACGAAGACTTCGGTGACAAAAAAAGCGACTTACCTTTTGTGACTGTCTATGACAAATCGAACATCTTGTTGATTGGTCAGACCAGGCCAGCTCTTGCCTCTTTCTCCTCCTGGTGGGAATAGTCCTACGCCTAATTCTTTCTGCAATTTCCACAGCTGCATCGAATAAGTCATGAATGTCCAGAACCTACACAATATTCATGGAGTGGATTGTGGGACATATGGTTCTGAATTCACCGCTCTCCACGACTAGTCTGCAGATCCATGGATGGAAGAACGTAATGGTCCACTTTCGCAGCTTTAAATGAGGAAGGTAGAGTGGAGCTAGAATACCTCATAAAGCAAATCAGCTTGTGATGTAAGTGTCCCAATAACTGGTATCGAATTAGGTCCATAGAATGTAAACGCTACGTTTCCAGGAGCCTGCGAGACCAGGGAATATCAGTGGACAACAAGAAGCGCTACTGCATACGTTCAGAAAGATAAATAAGACAAATACAACAAGCGTCTAGGACTGAAAAACGGCAGCGCTCAACATTTCTACCAGGATGCTTGGCAACTTATTTCCAGTTATTTGAGTTCAATATGACACCAGTTCACCTCGAGGATGTCAAGCCGTGCAATGCCTCCCCAAAATAAAGACTGCCCGACGAGACTAATAGAAGAATTTGGAGTAGAAATGACTCTTCCAGCCAATCGCTTTCGGGGTGCAAGAAGAGGTAGATCCTCTGGACTAACTGCTGCTGCCATACGATGGTGGAGATGCACTCCAGGCGTGTCGTATAGGCTCTGCAAGTACCAGTCTTTGCTTCAAAAGGGGCATCTAATGCAACAACAAAAATTCATCATCCCTTCCAAAATAGATGGATGCAATAGACAAATGTTCCAGATGGGTCAAAACGGCAGGCCACGGTCCATAAAACCGTCAGCAAGTGCAAGCAGAAAGAAAGAGGCAGGAAAAAAAAATGAAGTCAGTAAGTACCCCTCCTCCAGAGAATGCATCTATTTGAATAGGTCCAAGAGTAGTGCCAGGCATGGCGGATTGGATAGGCCTGAACCTCTGCGCAGCTGCCGCAATTGGGTCACGCTCGCTCATGTCCCCTGCAAAATGAGATCTATTAGGCAAGGGAACCGATTTTTGACAATGCTACACATCAGACAACACTCATTCTAAAAAGACAAGCGATAATGAGGCTATTAGATTCTCTAGAACCTACACCTAAAAGCAAGACCGTTCTTCAAACAAAACTCATGCAATAAGGATCGAATATAATATGCTGATGCAAAACATTAATACGATGCATCCAAAGAGTGGGTTTGCATTCCTTGCCAATTTGCATACAAAAACACTGAAAGTTTGCACACTAGCAATCTAGTTTGAAACAACATAGGAAAATACATACGGAGCAAAGAACTTATAAAGGCGGACTTGCCAACATTAGCTGAACCCTGAACATTACAATTCAAGACATTAGCTTCCGATAATAGATGGAACACAACACGTACACGTACACTTCAGTTTGTGATCCATCACTGAGAGGTCATCTTGTACAGATCGTACATGATAACTAACAAACAATAGAGACCACATAAAATAACACAAACGAAGTAAACTGCAAACACTATAATCCAAAATGTCTGCAAGAGGGGTTCACTGACCAGAACATAAACATCCCGACCCTGTATAACAATGTCAAAGGAGCTGTTAGAGAGGACAAATGAGTTTCTTCAAGAAAGGGAGCAGAGGCACCTGTGCGTTCAAGAACACATCTCCTAAAAGCTGTCACAAACCCAAAAGTCAAAATTTGTGAAGCCACAAAAAGAACTCAAATTACTCCAAGAGTTGAACCAATAAAACAGAAGTACCAAACCGAATGAAAAACAAGACTCACCTGTCGTTGTCGTTGCATTACGGCGGAAAACCCAGAGATTCCAGTTACAGCTTTTGCACTGGT